>OX336391.1:13805001-14430501 GCA_946902985.2 Meconema thalassinum | reverse complement strand
GTGAGTGCCCCGTGTAATTGGGATGGCAGAGCAAATTGAACCAAGCAAATTAACAAGCAAGGAAAGAAAACACACTGCTCCTTTATTGATCAAAGGATGAAGCAAGATACCAAGTGTCTCGCGTCGGGGAGGGTAGAGCAAACTGCTCCTTTATTGATCAAAGGATGAAGCAAGAGACCAAGTGTCTCGGGTCGGGGATGGTAGAGCAAACTGAACCAAGCAAATTAACAAGCAAGGGAAGAAAATACACCGCTCCTTTATTGATCAAAGGATGAAGCAAGAGACCAAGTGTCTCGGGTCGGGGATGGTAGGGCAAACTGTACCAAGCAAATTAACAAGCAAGGAAAACACACCGCTCCTTCATTGATCAAAGGATGAAGCAAACAAATGACACCTGTCTATCACGCACGAGTATGAAGGTTAGGGTGGGACAACGTAGGCTAAAGGTTAATAGTCCCTAAACAAAGAAACATTATACTTAATTCAACTCGTATGTGTCCTCGCTTAAAGTTCCGACAAGGAGATTGCCTTGCAAAACCTTAACTTAACCTTTAATTCAGACGCATGTAAACATCACTGGCCACTTATCACAAAGTTCACCGTGGCATAAACTCAAAAATTTAGAGTAGCTATTCATATCACAACAGACTACTTTTATACAGCGATGGACAAATCTCCTGTATCGAACTTCAAATTACTAACTAAAGAGCATCAAATATCGCATCAAAATTTTCTCTAACATCTAATCAGCCTCACATAATATGAAATTCAATAACCACTTATATCACAAATCATTAACACTCACAAATTATATTAAAATATTTACAACACGAATCCTTATTGTTATTTCTGATTCATATTCAGTGTTTCAACAACTTTGATCCTCAATGCCACGCTTGTTTATTGTATTGTCTGACGTTCAGGAATAGGTTAAGAACCTCGTAATATTGTACCCTAGTGTATTTCATTTTCATGAGGAACTTTAAATCGCATCCATTCCGTCGAACCCTATGTGTGAGGATCCGAACAACCTAACTGTAGAGTCTACCATCAATTACATCAATGCTCTATTCAATACTAAAACCTTTGTATAAATGTAACACATTCATCAAGAATACAGGACCCTATCCTTACAAATTTAATTTCACTGTCATACATCGGACCGTGGACAACTTCGTCACATATGACGGAATAATACCATATTAATCTACCTCGTCACACTTGACGGATTAATTTTACACAATATCGTCACAAAAATCATGCATAATTAGCATACCTCATGAACCCACACTTAACACAGCGTATCAACTTTATCTGGACAACGAGGTTGTATGATAATATGAAATCCTATCCAAGGAACCCTACCAGACAATTTTCAACCAGATCCAGGATATCATTTTTCAATCAAATTTTTGTAATCTTATCTAATATATAAATGTGAAAGTCTGTATGTATGAATGTGGGTTGGTTCCGTACACAAATCTACACCGTTCCACCAATCTCAACCATATTTTGCATACACATAGTTTAGGACCCAGAAGGAACCGCTGACTACATGCATTTTTGATAGTCTTTCTCATTCTTCTGATTTTGGTCCTTTTGTACTCGAGAAAAGGCTAATATAAAGTCATAAAATATACTCATGAAGGAATGGCAAGGCAGATAGTTTCCATGGCAACATAGCTCAAGTCGAGACACGGCCGACTGGATGCCATTCGCGCTCTGCACTACCGGTATAGAAAATGAGGATCTTTACTTGAAATCCCGTTAGTTACTCAACTGCTCACACAGCACTGTCAACCGAGTTTAGCATAACAAAGACATGACACTATCTACTTTCTACTATATATTTGTCAAATACCACTCACTCACTCACTCACTCACTCATACATTCATCACGAAATCTCAGAAACCACCGAACGGATTGGAATGAAATTTGGTATGCAGCTTCCACAAGGGCCGCAAACGCCCACAAAAAAAATGATTTTTGGATCTGCAGGTTCTAAAGGGGTGTTAAGGGGGTAGACCTGCATTTCATTGAATAGCAATATCTCCCGATTGGTTTCATTGGGGATGTGATACTCGGCATATAAACTCATCATTAAAAATAAGAAGACACGTGTCTGAGGGTTTTTCGATGTGGTGTATATTATGAGGTGAAAGGGGTGAAAAGTGGGGGTTGAATGATTCCTAACGGAGCGTGTATCTCTTAAACGATATAGGCGAGGAGTTTGAAACTCAGCGGAAAAAACAGCATAAAAAACAAGTAAATAGGTGTCTGACCATTTTTTCATCAATCCAATTTAAGGGGTTCATCGGGAGGGGTGAAAACCTGAAGAAAAAAATGAAAGAATATGTCCTGACTCTCTCACTCATCATCGCCCAGCCAAAAATATTGAAGTTGGAAACATGGTATTTGGGGTATATGTTCGTTGTGTGTCAAAACCGTACACTAAGGGAGGATTTTTTGATATTTGGGTTCTAAAGGGGTCTTAAGGGGGTTAAACCTGCGTTTCATTGAATAACAATATCTCACGAGTGGTTTCATTTGTGGATGTGATTCTCGGCATATAAACTAATCATTAGACATAAGCAGACATGTGTCTAAGGTTTTACGATGTGGTGTATTATTATGAGGTGAAAGGGGTGAAAAGTGGGCAGTTGAAGGAATCCAAACGGAGCGTGTAGGCCTATCTCTTAAACGACATAGGCGAGAAGTTTGAAAATCGGCGGGAAAAACAGCTTAAAATATAAGTAAATAGGTGTTCGACCGTTTTTTCATAAATTCAATTTAAGGGGCCCTTAAAATTCTGGGGGGAAAACAGGAAAGAAAGTGTCCTATCTTCCTCACTCGTCAAACTCAGGGGGGAAGAACAGCTCAAAAATAAGTAAATAGGTGTTCGACCGTTTTCTTTTCTTAAATCCAATTTATGGGGTTCATGAGAGGGGTGAAATTCTGAAAAATAAATTAAAGAAAATATCCTGACTTACACACTCACTCATCATTGCTCAGCCAAAATTATTTAAGTTAGAAACATGACATTTTGGGGCTATGTTCATTGCATGTCGAAAACGTCCACTAAGGAAGGATTTTCGGATATTCAGATTCTAAAGGGCTATTAAAGGGGTAGACTTGCATTTAATTGAATAACAATATCTCCCGATAGGTTTCCTTGGGGATGGGATACTCGGCATATAAACTCATCATTAAGAATAAGCAGACATATGTCTAAGGGTTTATCGGTATGGTGTATATTATGAGGTGAAATGGGTGAAAAGTGGGGGTTGAAAGATTCCTAACGGAGCGTGTATCTCTTAAACGACATAGGCGAGGAATTTAAAACTCGGAGGAAAACAATCAGCTTAAAAAATAAATAAATTAGTTAATTAATAAATAATTAAAATAAATAGGTGTTCGACCGTTTTTACATATATCCAATTTAAGGGGCCTATGGGGAGGGGTGAAATTCTGGAAGAAAAACGTCCACTAAGGAAGGATTTTTGGATATTCACTCTCATCGACCAACCAAAACTATTAAAGTTAGAAGAATGATATTTTGGGGATATGTTTGTTGTATGTCGAAAACGTCTACTAAGGAGGGATTTTTGGATATTCAGGTTCTAAAGGGGTGTTAACGGGGTTAAACCTGCATTTCATTGAATAACAATATGACACGACTATGACGCGAGCGAAACGAGACTAAAATGAGATGGTGTGTGTCTGTGTATTACTCAATCACGCAAGTACCACTGGTCCTATTTACATGAATTTTACATGGAAGTAGTTGATTTACCTGGTTAACATATAGGCTATTTTGATTTCAATGCTTTGCACTATTTAAAGATGGCGACCATTTTAGTGACGTCACTACACCCATTGGTTTCAAACTTTCATATTTCCATTTCAAATAAAAATAGAACGCTAAGTAATAGCAACCTTTTGATGACATATACGAGGTTTAAAATTACATTTTCTGTCCGAAAGGTATCTCCAACGATTAGCGAGTGAAACCTAAATTTGTGCTATAAAACACGGTCAACGCCGAGCGGTGTAGTAGTACAAAATGTTCCATCCGTAATCTCCCTCTCCGCAGCACCTAGCCTATCCCCTGTTTTAACTGTCACCTTCACATTTTAATTAATTTATGACGCGTAGCGAAGCACGGGTACTTCAGCTAGTATCTATATAAAAAGGAATGTCTGTGTGTTCGTCTTTTGTGCGTTCATAAACAATTCATCCGATTGCGATCAAATTTTGGTGAGTTGTCGTAATCACTTCCGGGATGATCATAGGCAAAGTTAATCCATTTCACAATAGATAGCGCGCGAGTAGTTTAAACAAATGCGTAATGGCGATGGGTTCATATACAATTCGTCCGATTGCGATCAGATTCTGGTGAGATGTTGTGCACAGTCCCGGAAAAGTAATAGGTGTAGTAAATCCAATTTAAATTAGATGGCGCGCAAGTAGCTTCAACAAAATGGCGTGCGATTGTTTAAAGAAAGTCCCACATGTGTTCATATACCATTCATCCCATTGCGTTGAAACTTGGGTGAGAGGTTGTGTACACTACAGGCAAGGTTTCTGGCTTAGTAAATCCATGTTATAATAGGTAGCGCACGAGTAGATTCAATAAATGAGCGACGACGCGCGAAGCGTTCCAACAAAGTCCCGTATGCGTTCATATACCATTCGTCTGATAGCGATGAAACTTGGGTGAGATGTTGTGTACACTACAGGGAAGGTTTCTGGCTTAGTAAATCCACTTAACAATAGGTCTCGCACAAGTAGATTCAACAAATGAACGACGACAGGCGAAGCGTTTCAACAAAGACCAGTATGCGTTCACATACCATTCGTCCGATAGCGATGAAACGTGGGTGAGAGGTTGTGTACACTACAGGCCAGGTTTCTGACTTAGTAAATCCATGTTATAATAGGTAGCGCACGAGTAGATTCAACAAATGAGCGACGATGCGCGAAGCGTTTCAACATAGTCCCGTATGCGTTCATATACTATTCGTCTGATAGTGATGAAACTTGGCTGAGATGTTGTGTACACTTCAGGGAAGGTTTCTGGGTTAGTAAATCCAATTAACAATAGGTATCGCACAAGAAGATTAAACAAATGAGTGACGACGCGCAAAGTGTTTCAACATAGTCCCGTATGCGTTCATATACCATTCGTCCGATAGCGACTTAACTTGGGTGAGTTGTTGTGTACACTCCAGGGAAAGTTTCAGGCTTGGTAAATCCATTTTTCAATAGGTAGCGCACAATTAGATTTAACAAATGAGCGAAGTCGCGCGAAGAGTTTCAAGAGAGCCCCGTATGCGTTCATATACCAATCGTCGGATAGCGATGAAACTTGGTTAATATGTTGTGTACTCATCAGGGAAGGTTTCTGGCTTATTAGATCCACTTTACAATAGGTATCGCACAAGTAGATTCAAAAAATGAGCGACGGCACGCGAATAGTTTCAACCAAGTCCCGTATGCGTTCATATACCATTCATCCGATTGCTATGAAACTTTGGTGAGTTGTTGGGAACACTTCCGAAATCATTATAGGCATAGTCAATCCAACTTACAATGGATAGCGCGCGAGTATTCTAAACAAATGAGTGTTGGCGATGCGTTTATATAGCCTACAATTCATCCGATTGCGACCAAATTTTGGTGGGTTGTTTGGCACACTTCCGGGATGGTTACAGGCATAGTTAATCCAATTAACAATAGATAGCACACCAGTAGTTTATACAAATGAGTTTTGGTGATACGTTCATATACAATTCATCCGATAGCAATCAAATTTCGGTGAGTTGTTGTGCATACGCCAGGAAAATTTATAGACATAGTAGATCCAATTAACAATAGATGGCACGCGAGTAACTTCAAAAAAATTGCGTGCGTTTGTTTCAAAAAAGTCCCACATGCGTTCATTTACCATTCACCCCAATGCGATGAAACTTGGGTGAGATGTATACACTCAGGGAAGGTTTCTGGCTTAGTAAATTCACTTAACAATAGGTAGCGCACGAGTAGATTCAACAAATGAGCGACGACCCGCGAATTGTTTCAACAAAGTCCGTATGCGTTCATATACCATTTGTCCGATAGCGATGCAACGTGGGTGAGATGTTGTGTACACTTCAGGGAAGATTTCTAGCTTAGAAAATCCATGTTACAATAGGTAGCGCACGAATGGATTCAAGAAATGAGCGACGACTCGCGAAGTGTTTCGACATGGACCCGTATGCGTTCATATACAATCGTCCGATAGAGATGAAACACTGGTTAGTTGTTGTGTACACTCCAGGGAAGGTTTCTGATTTAGTAAATCCATTTTACAGTTGGTAGCAAACGGGTAGATTTAACTAATATTCGACAGTGCGTGAATCGTTTCATTAAAGTCCCGTATGCGATCATATACCATTCATCCGAGTGTGATAAAACTTTGGAGATCTCAGTACAGTCCTGCGAAGGTTCATGAATTAGTAAGTCCGTTTTTCTATGGGTGGCGCACAAGAAGATTCAACAAAAGAGTGACGCCGCAAATCGTTTAAACTAAAAACCGTATGCATTCATATGCCATTCATCCGATTGCGATTAAACTTTGATGAGTTTTTGTGTAGACGCCAGGAAAGGTTTTCGAGTTAGTAAATCCATTTTACAATAGGTAGCGTACGAGTATATTAAACAAATGGGTGACGGCGCTCTAATTGTTTCAGCAGTCCCGTATGCGTTCATATACCATTCATTTCTTTGCGATGTAACTTTCGTGAGTTGTTGATCACGCTCCCGTGAATGTTTCTTAGATATTTTTTTTATAACAGTTTAGAGGTGGTTAACGAAAAAGAAGAAAATATTGGGAATCCAAAAGCACTGCAACTAACAAAGTCAAAACCCCAACACTTTCTTTGATTGGCATTGCAACGCATGCCGGGTACAGCTAGTATATATATATATATATATATATATATATATATATATATATATATATATATTGAACCCGCTGAGCTATGGTTCATGTGATATTTTTTTTATGACAGAGCATTTATGATGGGATGTTGTACTTTTGAACACACCCAGGAAGCCACGTGAAGCTGAGAGATCACGCGATACTTTGAAGTAGCGGTGAATCGCACTTTTGACTTTGGTGTAAACTGCTAATTATTATCTGAGGTCTTATTAATTATTTTTATCTTTCCTACGAGACTCAGAATATTCCATTTCGTCATGCTGCATTATTAAAACATTTTGGAGAATGTTTATTTTTACTTTAGGTAAGGTAATACCCTTGCAGATACGCAAAAAAGGAACGTAAGTAGTCGCTCAACGTTTTCGTTTTGACGACCTACTTTCTAGAGACACCCAGTACCGAAGCACTGCGTCTTGAGAATCCGCCTTGTGTAGGCGTGGAATTACATTTGTCCTACGAGACGTAGAAGAATATCCGCTGTTTAGCGTTAAAAGTGATTATAAGGTGCCATCGAGCATGCAAATACAAATTCACTGTTGTTAGAGTCCAGTGAATTAAATAAGAAGCTTGGGAAATAATTATTGGCAAGTATAGTGTATTGCACAACATTGCTGTAACATCACATATTACCCACGCGTATGTGGAGGGCAGATGCCTAGTGGAAATATACAGGTAATAGTGTTACAATTATCCTGAATAAGTGTGATTATAATTGTATGAGATATTTAAATTGCCAAAGTGGAAATTTCATCTTTGAAACGTCGTATAATTCACGGATGCTGCGTGATACAAAAGTAGCGTCACTAGCACGTGCAGCATTATAAAATAGTATTAGCTCACATGCTAATCCACATCTGCAAGATTAAGGCTGTGTCGTATTTTATAATTGAAGCCTATAATAGTCACGACGGACATTATAATTTTGGAAGTGAGAGGATGAATAATCACGCAACTTATTTCGCTACCCACGTGATTGGACTTTTCTTCACCATGGTTGAAGCAGTCACCATGGGCTAATACCATCCCGGTATGGGGGGGTGACGTTTCTACAGGAACCAGAATGATGGTGGAACTTCCAGAACGATGAACGAGAGGGAAGGAGCCAAAATGCCATTTCCAGGCATATCCACGAAGATGTCGACAGGGACAAATCGAACCCTGGTCTTTGGGGGAGTCCAGATGGGAATCCTGATGAGGAGGATACTGATCCAGAGAGCCAGAGAGGTTTTTGTACAACCCTTGTTGTGGAATAGAGAGCTGAGTGAGAGCTCCTCCATTTCGTGAGTTTTGTCACACCCCTTCTTTGTTCTAGTTTCTGGTGGTATAGTAGTTTTAATGTAGTTTGTGAATCAACCACACTCAGTGTCAGCCATTTTTCTAGGTAGGGATGTAACTAGATTAGTTAGATGTCATTTATTTCAGTTTAGAGTGAGACACCCTTGGGGTCAGACATTTTGGTCAGCCCTGGTGCAGCTTGGTGAACGTCGTGGAACGTCAATGCCTACCTTTTTGCTGAACCTGATCGTAGTCATTTTGAGGCTATTTTGTTCAACCCTACTTGGGGTAATTTTCAAGTCTTTGCTGACTGTAGTTATGGCAATCAGATGCCTTGGTTATTAATTGACTGCATTCTTCGCAGCCATCCTTTGTTACACCCCTGACTGTCGTTAGAACGGTCGTATCATTTAGGTAGTCGACAGTAACTACCAGTTTGTAAATGCATTATATTTCATTTTGAATAAGCTCAGAAGCTATTCTTGGTCATGTTTGAACCTAACAACTAGAAGGAATGTTTCGTTGCCTAGCATCGAACGCGGTTCCCAACGTATCATTAAGCAGATCTAGTGTGTGAATCTGTGCCACATTTATCATATTTTTTTCTTGTGTCGTGTGAGACACGTTTTTATTTGATGTTCTAGCAACTACTGAGTTGCATTTTTAAAGCAAAGAGCTTCAGTTATTGTAAGTTTACTTTCATTTAGACGTCTTTGGTAGAAAGACGGGAAGTGTATTACTATACTCAGATTTATAGCGTGCGTTTGATACACGGACTCTGTAGAGATCCGTAACCTATGGTAAAGTTTTTTATGAACCGGCCAAGTGCAGGTTTTGTATTGATTAAATCGCCGGCCTTGAATAAACTGGTTAGGTAACCCAGTGACCTAGAGCACGCCTGCTTCATTGTGAGACAAAACTACTATAGACGAGGACAGAGTACAATTTGTATTCGCTTTTCCTTTCATTGCTGTTTTGCTTATGGAAATCAGTTTCCACTCTTGTATTTGATCACTTGTTTTATGGATCGGTTTTTGTTAGTTTAACGCTCTGTTGCGTGCATTGTCGTATGACAGGTACAGTTATGTAAGGTTTTCTATAGGATGGTGAAGTCTACCCTGTTATAGCAGGATGTTATTGTATGCTTTGTCCGGGGATGATCCCGTTGACCAGATGTTATTGGAAGGTAACTGTTGTACAGGCCTATCCCAGAGTTATTGAACGCGAGCTTAGCGCCGCTGGTAACCCGTGTTATTGTGTGTCCGAGTTGTTATACTCGTTGATTATATTCCGACTGTTGAGTCGAGGCTTTTTGGTGGAGAATGATCTCAGTTGGAGACACTCCGTGCCCAGGCTGTTGTCAATGTTATTCGCCATAAACCTACGATAAACCTATAAACCGACATTCTAATAATAAGACGCATAATTGTTGTAAAACAAGCCTAACTAACGATTCTTTCTATCTAACTTTGTTCTTTGCATTCTGGAACTGTTGACATAGCCGTGCAGTTGAAGATAATTTCCTTGTGAGGAAATGACTAGGACAGTCGACATTTTTGTAGCGACCTGAAGCATGTGCGAACCTAGAGTTCGTAGCTTGTGGAGCTCAGGCCATGCGATGTCAGACGTGGTCACAACTGCGCATTCGTCACCGTAACTATACACATTAGATGACTATGGTTTACAAAGAGTAAACCAAGGTGTAGGCAGGAATTTTTAATAAAACTACTGTGTCTATTTCGTTATTAATTTATGATGTCAAGTGTATTAAACCCTACATGTTACTTTATTGTGTGCTGTTAGCACATAGTTAATAAGCATAATTAAATTGTTTGTTTTTCATGGCTGTACACTTAGCTTTTGGATGTAATTGTTTTCTTTTACGGACGTCATCGCCGTAAATTTTGTTAATTGATAGAACTTAGCTAGTTGAATTAATGTTAAATTTAAATGTCGAAATGGTACCATCCTAACCTAGATTTGTTTTGCTACCCTGTTAAATGTAAATTCAGATATTAGCTTGATCTTGTAACTTGAACTAGGGACTTGCGTCGTACCATATTCCTAGCGTTGCTGTTGTTGCTTTATCATTGTGAGTTAGATCTTCCGCGAGGGTTTTCAGTAACTTCTCAGGTAGGGGACCTGTTCTTTATCTTTGTTTATTTATTAATTTGCGGACTAGCCGATTATAACCCTCCGAACTAGGCTAGGGGCTTGTGAATTTTAATAAATTTTCACGGTGTTTTACATGAGTCTGGATGTTTATTTTCTCAGTCTAGTTTTAAGGTGAACCTTTCCTTAGGCGGTCTATGACCATCGTCACCATGTACCACGATCCCTGTGGACTACGGACTCTCGTGCCGCTTTAGCCTTTATGGAAGGTCACCTGATCCTCACGGTACTTTTCATTCGATTTATGTGTCGTTAGTTGAGTCATCGTGGTTGTTGACTCAACTAAACGGTCTCATAAAATGGCGCCCAACACATGTGCCGACGTTAACGTGGTGACCCTCAGTACCATGTTATTTTTTTTGAGGATCTTAATGTTGATTATTGGTAAATTGACAGGACTGGGACGAACTTAGAAAGTCGTACTGCAGATCAATTGACCGCATGGCATTCATGTTTGATAGAAGTCCATGGGGTGAGGCTTTAGTGTTGGATAAATGAAGGATAGGATTTTCTTTGATGATGCCTCATCCTAAGTAAATGTAATACTTTGCTTTGCTCACCGTTGTCTTTGTAAATGTAGAAGCACTTAGTTTGCATACTCCAGCTGTACTCGTGATATTTATATAAATGAAGCAAGCTTTATACCACCAAGTAACTAATCATAGCTGTAAGTTCCAGTAGAAATTGACCCCTCACTTTCTCATATATTTCTTATCTATGGATGAGGAAACTATTCGTCGTGTGTTTGGAGAGATGATGGCAGGTGTGAATGCCAATCTTCAACAGATTACTGCTGACTTAGGTCAGAATACTCAGGCTGTAAATACTGTAAGTGGTCATGTGGACCAGGTTAGACAGGAAGTCAACAATGTAAGTGGTCATGTGGACCAGGTTAGACAGGAAGACAACAATGTCAGTGGTCATGTGGACCAGGTTAGACAGGAAGTCAACAATGTCAGTGGTCATGTGGACCAGGTAAGACAGGACTTAGAAATTAACACCCACTCTGTAAACAATGTTAGGGCTGATTTAACTCAAGTCAGGGCAGACATGGACACATATAGGATCGAAGCGAGAAATGATCTGACGGCAGGTTTAGCAGCTGTTAGGGTTGATGTCATACGACACCATCAGGAGGCTAACCAGCGCGTAGATTGCTTAACCGACCAGATGAATAGAGCTAGGGAGGAGGTGCAAAACCGATTGGAGGAGCACACAGCTCAAATTCAGACAACCTTGAATAAAGTCCAGATAGACATGAGAGCAGATCTGGAACATACCAGGGAAGAATTCGGGACTCGACTAGATCACGTCGAGGGATTTATCGGAAATGTGAAGAAGGACATGGCAACCATGAACGTTGGTTTAATCTTGATGAGAGGAGCCGCCAATGCCGTTAATAACAACGTGAAGACTATCGTTGATGGCATGATGGAGATTAAAGAGGAACTTAACACCAACAGGAGAAACATTTCTGAATTGACGGAAACCGTAGCCAGTCTACGTGAGACAGTTGATGTTCATCATGAGGAACACAAAATTGACCTCATGTTATTGAGAGGTGACCTCAACGAACACGAAGCTACCGTCGAGGCTAAGGTAGCCGAGGTTAGAGACGATGTGGGTAAAATCCAAGAAAATATGTCCAGAGTTGAAGGAGATATCGATTCCTTACAAAAGAGATTTGAAGAAGTCGCGGTGACCGAGAGGTTAGACCTCAGTTATAACCTTAGGACGGCCATACGCGAGGTAGACACAAACCTCAAGGGAAAGGTTGACAGGATCGAGCTGCAATTGAACGACTTAGGCAACAAAGTCGCAGCCAGAACCATCCCAGGTCTTGAAGTAATAGAAAGACGCCTGGACAGACTCGAGACGACTCCAAGAGATAGACACGTACACCCACAGATGGGAGAATCTCAGGAAACGCCTATATCTCAATCAGGAGGAATGATGCCTACCCATTTCCAACCCAGCGCGCCTATGGAATCGCAACCGTCACAATTCACTAATTTAGCGCAAGGTCAGACCTTGAACTTTGACGCTCACCCGTTTCAACCAGCATCTAATCGAATTAGTCATGAGACTAACACTCCTACGAAGAGTTACATGCAAAATACTTTCAGACCCGCGAATACGCAGGGAAATGTCACCATAATTCGTTCAAGAGAGGAGCTACCAGCTCGCTTCTCGGGAACTGGGAGCGGTGTTACTCCAGTGGAATTCCTAGCAAATGTCGAAAGCTACTTACGTGATACTATGGTAACTCCAGAGAGGGAACTAAGAGTTATAGAGCGACTGCTTGAGGGACAAGCCGGTACCTGGTTCAGAGCATTCCGATACTCATTTACAGGCTACCAAGACTTTAAGGAAGCGTTATTAAGAACATATTGGTCGAGCGATATCCAGCAGAGCATCCGAGCTGAGATGTACACTCGAAGGTACAGTTCCAATACACCTACTCGTTATGCGAATTACTTCGCAATACAGCTCGCGAAGCTCCGTTGTCTTCAGCCTCCGTTGTCCGAACAAGATTTGGTGAACACAATTGTTTGGCAGTACCCTGCGGATGTACAACGTGTGTTAATCGCTGCAGGGGCATCCACTTTCCAGCAGTGTGACCAGATACTGCGAAGGTTGGATGCTAACACAGAACAGTTTCCTACACACCGTCAGCAGAAGGCTGATAGGCGCGAGGATAGACATATGAATCTGACGACTGTTGATAAAGTGAGCCAGACGCCACAACAAACACAAACCACAGAGGATTCTGGGCGACGTGATAACAATTACAGTTATAACAGGAGAGAATGGAATAACACTCCGTATACTCGAAATCAACATGATGACCGGCGAAGTCATTGGGACCGGCGATTCGACCGAAGGACGGACGACAACCAACGTCATGAAAACAACCGCCGAGGGAATGAAGGAAGAAATCAGCAACACGGACGTATCCGTAGAGACTATCGATATAGTGGGGGTTACGACAGAAATCGAGACCCTAGATACCAGCCAGACAAGGATTGGAAAGGAAGAGCACGGGAGAGCCGTGAATACCTCCAACAATTGAGAGAATTGCAGATCCAAGAAGAGGGAGAACGGAACCCTACTTCGAGGGAAAATAGACATTCGGCGCAGGAGACGGAGCAGAACCAGCCCAGTACTTCTCGCCATGACAGAAAAAAAAACTCCGAAAAATCAATAGATTCTTGTTTGGTTGAGCACCGAGTAACTGCCTCTATATTACTCTGGGAGCCAATCCAAGAAGACTTGTTGGACGAACGACGAACGACGAACCACAATTATGAATTAACACGTCTACCCAAGATTGTAGCCACCTTGAATGAAGTCAGTGTAGTCATACTCATCGATACTGGAGCGATGATTAGTGTAATTTCCGCCGATTGCCATGCCAGACTGAGAGCAAACTCTGAGGTGACGGAGTTGCCCATTTCAGCTATAAGAGTCAGAGGTGTCATACCTGACCGCGTTGTAACGTGCAAAATCCAGATTTTGTGTACTGTGAAGATTTCGAGCCACGTGTACTTGCACGAATTTCTCGTAATGAAGGGCCTGCATCATGATGCCATTTTAGGCGCAGACTTCATTAGAAAATATGATGGAATCATTGACATGGGACGGAATACGGTAGAGTTCAAGCCGAACGAACCCATTCAGATGAGCCTAATTGAAGAAGAACCGGAATTCCTATCCGAAGTAGACGTAGTCGAAGCATTAAAGGGCAAGGAAATTGAGGCGACACTAGATGCCGACGAAGAGGCAGAATCGTTATCAGCACCCACACATGAGGATCTTGACGCAATACTGAACGAATGCAGAGATATATTCGACACCACACCTGGTGAGATATTAGACTACGAGTATGATCTTGTATTACTGGACGATTCCCCATTCCAGAAAAGGATCTATCCGATTGCCGAGAAACATCTCGAAGAAGCTGCTAAGAAGATCCATGAGATGGAAGCAGCAGGTACAATCAAGAAATCGCCGACTCCTTTCTTGAATCCCATAATACCTGTGGTTAAGGTAGATGGAAGCTTGAGACTTTGTCTCGATGCCAGAGCCTTGAATGAACGCCTAGCTCCTGAGCACGACAGACCGCCCAAGATTAGGGACATTCTCAGGCAGTTCAAAGGAAAAAGGATATTTTCATCATTAGACTTGTTTCAGTCTTATTACCATATCAGATTATCTGAGCATACTCAGAAATATACTGGATTCTTGTTTGATCAGACTACTTATGTATTCCAAAAACTACCATTTGGATTGAAAAATGCCGGAGCCGCATTAATCAGAGCACTTGATGCCAAGCTGACTCCTGAAGTGAAGCAGAGAGTAATATGTTATGTGGATGACATAATCATAGCTTCGGGAACAGAAGAAGAGCATTTAAAGACATTGCGCCTTGTTTTTGAGAATCTCCGACAGGCAAATTTTAAGGTCAAGTTTGACAAGTGTCGATTTTTTCAGGAAGAAGTGAAATTCGTAGGACACATAATCAATGGAGAAGGATATAGACCGAATCCGGCAAAGATTAGAACTGTTGCTGCATTTCCAACACCAACCCGTGTGAAACACGTGAGACAATTCTTAGGAATTCTCCATTTCTTTGCTGCTCATTGTGAGAAGTATTCCGAAACTGTTGCACCACTGCAAGGATTATTGAAAAAGAACTGCAGGTGGAACTGGAATGATGAATGCGAGATAGCTTTCAGGAGAGCTAAACAGATGCTTGTGGACTCAATTCAGTTAGAATATCCAGATTACTCTCGGAACTTTATTCTAGAAACTGATGCATCTGCCATTGGTATAGGAGCCATTTTACTGCAGGAAGATGATGAGAAGAAACGTCATTACATCGCTTTCTTAAGCCGACGTTTAAGAGCACATGAATCTCACTACTTCACGACCGAGATAGAAGCACTTGCGATTGTTTACGCACTTGAATACTGGCAAAAACTTCTGTTAGGTCAGAGGATTATTGTAAGAACCGATCATCATGCGTTGACCTTCATCTTGAGAACAAGACTGGCAAGCGACAGGATCACACGTTGGACGCTGTTTCTCCAACAGTTCGATTTGGAAATAGTTTATCGACCAGGCAGAGAGAATGTGTTGGCCGACATCCTCAGCCGGAATCCTGAAGCTACTGTTAATGCCATAGACATCGAGGGAGAATGCGAGGAACACCTTCGCCGATTTCGTCATTTACCTGAATGACAGCGACGTGAGGAGGAACTCAGACATATTATCCGTTTCCTAGAACGAAGAATGGATCCACAGGATGATCATTATGCAAGGATTGCTGCTGTTGCAGATGATTATTTGATTTATCATCGTGTCTTATACAAGTTTGTAGACGAGGACCACACTCAACTGCGTGCAGTTATTCCTAGGAGATACCAATAATCTGTTATTCTTATGGTACATTTATCCATTGGACATGGTGGAACAGACAAAACCTTTGCAACTATCAAGGAGTCTTTCACATGGAAAGGGTTAGGAGCCACCGTTAGACAGTGTTTACGTGCTTGCGACGCATGCCAGCGGAACAAGTACACGTCACACTTGCTGAAGGAACAACCTAGACCAATACTACCAACTCAACCTAGAGAGTTGTATGCACAGGACCTGTATGGCCCAATACCTAAGGCTCGTCGTGGGAATCGATACATCGTTGTAACGGTGGATGTGTTCACGAAATATACGATGCTTCATCCGATTCAAAAAGCTACTGCACATCAGATTATTCAGAGGATTAGACGTCAAGTGATACCGGAGGCAGGAAAGCCACAATTCTTGTTGACTGATCACGGATCACAGTACACCTCAGCAGAATTTGCCAATGCCATGAATGAGCTTGAAATAGGTCATGTTTTATCATCTATTCGACATCCAGAGAGCAACCCAGCAGAATGCGTGATGTCTATTATCGCAAAATTCTGTCGATTATATTGTCAAGAAGAACACTGGCGATGGACTGAAGTCCTTGTTATTATGGCAAAATGTATTAATTCAACAGTACATGAGAGCACTGGTCAAATACCTATGGTCTTGCATTTGAACCAGATGCCGCTGAGAATATGGGATCGTGTGATTGTAAATCCACCTTGTTTACAACCATCACATGCCAGCAGACTTTTAGCTGCGAGAGAGACTATGGACAGACAAGCTGCCAAGCGCTTGAGAAGAACTAGACGCCAGAGGTTTAGAGAACCACTAGTAGAAGGAGACCTTATCCTTATAAGGAGACCCGGAATTTCTAGTCCTATAGACCGCATATATGGGAAATTTCTATCCTTGTATTATGGCCCTAGTCGTATCCGACAGCCTTTGAACAATGGAAGTTATGTGATAGAAGACATTAGGACAGGAGAGCGCATTGGAACCTTTAATGCAGCCAATCTAAAAAAATATCACTCTTGAATGAATTTCAAAGCAAATAAAAATGTTATCCCAACATTTTATTTGAAACGACAGAGAGGCAGATGAACCCGCTGAGCTATGGTTCATGTGATATTTTTTTATGACAGAGCATTTATGATGGGATGTTGTACTTTTGAACACACCCAGGAAGCCACGTGAAGCTGAGAGATCACGCGATACTTTGAAGTAGCGGTGAATCGCACTTTTGACTTTGGTGTAAACTGCTAATTATTATCTGAGGTCTTATTAATTATTTTTATCTTTCCTACGAGACTCAGTATATTCCATTTCGTCATGCTGCATTATTAAAACATTTTGGAGAATGTTTATTTTTACTTTAGGTAAGGTAATACCCTTGCAGATACGCAAAAAAGGAACGTAAGTAGTCGCTCAACGTTTTCGTTTTGACGACCTACTTTCTAGAGACACCCAGTACCGAAGCACTGCGTCTTGAGAATCCGCCTTGTGTAGGCGTGGAATTACATTTGTCCTACGAGACGTAGAAGAATATCCGCTGTTTAGCGTTAAAAGTGATTATAAGGTGCCATCGAGCATGCAAATACTAATTCACTGTTGTTAGAGTCCAGTGAATTAAATAAGAAGCTTGGGAAATAATTATTGGCAAGTATAGTGTATTGCACAACATTGCTGTAACATCACATATTACCCACGCGTATGTGGAGGGCAGATGCCTAGTGGAAATATACAGGTAATAGTGTTACAATTATCCTGAATAAGTGTGATTATAATTGTATGAGATATTTAAATTGCCAAAGTGGAAATTTCATCTTTGAAACGTCGTATAATTCACGGATGCTGCGTGATACAAAAGTAGCGTCACTAGCACGTGCAGCATTATAAAATAGTATTAGCTCACATGCTAATCCACATCTGCAAGATTAAGGCTGTGTCGTATTTTATAATTGAAGCCTATAATAGTCACGACGGACATTATAATTTTGGAAGTGAGAGGATGAATAATCACGCAACTTATTTCGCTACCCACGTGATTGGACTTTTCTTCACCATGGTTGAAGCAGTCACCATGGGCTAATACCATCCCGGTATGGGGGGGTGACGTTTCTACAGGAACCAGCATGATGGTGGAACTTCCAGAACGATGAACGAGAGGGAAGGAGCCAAAATGCCATTTCCAGGCATATCCACGACGATGTCGACAGGGACAAATCGAACCCTGGTCTTTGGGGGAGTCCAGATGGGAATCCTGATGAGGAGGATACCGATCCAGAGAGCCAGAGAGGTTTTTGTACAACCCTTGTTGTGGAATAGAGAGCTGAGTGAGAGCTCCTCCATTTCGTGAGTTTTGTCACACCCCTTCTTTGTTCTAGTTTCTGGTGGTATAGTAGTTTTAATGTAGTTTGTGAATCAACCACACTCAGTGTCAGCCATTTTTCTAGGTAGGGATGTAACTAGATTAGTTAGATGTCATTTATTTCAGTTTAGAGTGAGACACCCTTGGGGTCAGACATTTTGGTCAGCCCTGGTGCAGCTTGGTGAACGTCGTGGAACGTCAATGCCTACCTTTTTGCTGAACCTGATCGTAGTCATTTTGAGGCTATTTTGTTCAACCCTACTTGGGGTAATTTTCAAGTCTTTGCTGACTGTAGTTATGGCAATCAGATGCCTTGGTTATTAATTGACTGCATTCTTCGCAGCCATCCTTTGTTACACCCCTGACTGTCGTTAGAACGGTCGTATCATTTAGGTAGTCGACAGTAACTACCAGTTTGTAAATGCATTATATTTCATTTTGAATAAGCTCAGAAGCTATTCTTGGTCATGTTTGAACCTAACAACTAGAAGGAATGTTTCGTTGCCTAGCATCGAACGCGGTTCCCAACGTATCATTAAGCAGATCTAGTGTGTGAATCTGTGCCACATTTATCATATTTTTTTCTTGTGTCGTGTGAGACACGTTTTTATTTGATGTTCTAGCAACTACTGAGTTGCATTTTTAAAGCAAAGAGCTTCAGTTATTGTAAGTTTACTTTCATTTAGACGTCTTTGGTAGAAAGACGGGAAGTGTATTACTATACTCAGATTTATAGCGTGCGTTTGATACACGGACTCTGTAGAGATCCGTAACCTATGGTAAAGTTTTTTATGAACCGGCCAAGTGCAGGTTTTGTATTGATTAAATCGCCGGCCTTGAATAAACTGGTTAGGTAACCCAGTGATCTAGAGCACGCCTGCTTCATTGTGAGACAAAACTACTATAGACGAGGACAGAGTACAATTTGTATTCGTTTTTCCTTTCATTGCTGTTTTGCTTATGGAAATCAGTTTCCACTCTTGTATTTGATCACTTGTTTTATGGATCGGTTTTTGTTAGTTTAACGCTCTGTTGCGTGTATTGTCGTATGACAGGTACAGTTATGTAAGGTTTTCTATAGGATGGTGAAGTCTACCCTGTTATAGCAGGATGTTATTGTATGCTTTGTCCGGGGATGATCCCGTTGACCAGATGTTATTGGAAGGTAACTGTTGTACAGGCCTATCCCAGAGTTATTGAACGCGAGCTTAGCGCCGCTGGTAACCCGTGTTATTGTGTGTCCGAGTTGTTATACTCGTTGATTATATTCCGACTGTTGAGTCGAGGCTTTTTGGTGGAGAATGATCTCAGTTGGAGACACTCCGTGACCAGGCTGTTGTCAATGTTATTCGCCATAAACCTACGATAAACCTATAAACCGACATTCTAATAATAAGACGCATAATTGTTGTAAAACAAGCCTAACTAACGATTCTTTCTATCTAACTTTGTTCTTTGCATTCTGGAACTGTTGACGTAGCCGTGCAGTTGAAGATAATTTCCTTGTGAGAAAATGACTAGGACAGTCGACATTTTTGTAGCGACCTGAAGCATGTGCGAACCTAGAGTTCGTAGCTTGTGGAGCTCAGGCCATGCGATGTCAGACGTGGTCACAACTGCGCATTCGTCACCGTAACTATACACATTAGATGACTATGGTTTACAAAGAGTAAACCAAGGTGTAGGCAGGAATTTTTAATAAAACTACTGTGTCTATTTCGTTATTAATTTATGATGTCAAGTGTATTAAACCCTACATGTTACTTTATTGTGTGCTGTTAGCACATAGTTATTAAGCATAATTAAATTGATTGTTTTTCATGGCTGTACACTTAGCTTTTGGATGTAATTGTTTTCTTTTACGGACGTCATCGCCGTAAATTTTGTTAATTGATAGGACTTAGCTAGTTGAATTAATGTTAAATTTAAATGTCGAAATGGTACCATCCTAACCTAGATTTGTTTTGCTACCCTGTTAAATGTAAATTCAGATATTAGCTTGATCTTGTAACTTGAACTAGGGACTTGCGTCGTACCATATTCCTAGCGTTGCTGTTGTTGCTTTATCATTGTGAGTTAGATCTTTCGCGAGGGTTTTCAGTAACTTCTCAGGTAGGGGACCTGTTCTTTATCTTTGTTTATTTATTAATTTGCGGACTAGCCGATTATAACCCTCCGAACTAGGCTAGGGGCTTGTGAATTTTAATAAATTTTCACGGTGTTTTACATGAGTCTGGATGTTTATTTTCTCAGTCTAGTTTTAAGGTGAACCTTTCCTTAGGCGGTCTATGACCATCGTCACCATGTACCACGATCCCTGTGGACTACGGACTCTCGTGCCGCTTTAGCCTTTATGGAAGGTCACCTGATCCTCACGGTACTTTTCATTCGATTTATGTGTCGTTAGTTGAGTCATCGTGGTTGTTGACTCAACTAAACGGTCTCAATATATATATAAAAATGAGCGACGACGGCCGAAGCGTTTCAACAAAGTCCTGTATGCGTTCACATACCATTCGTCCGATAGCGATGAATATTGGGTGAGAGGTTGTGTATACTACATGTAAGGTTTCTGGCTTAGTAAATCCATGTTATAATAGGTAGCGCTGGAGTAGATTCAACAAATGACCGACGACGCGCGAAGCGTTTCAACAAAGTCCCGTATGCGTTCATATACTATTCGTCTGATTGCGATGAAACTTGGGTGAGATGTTGTGTACACTCCAGAGAAAGTTTCAGGCTTAGTAAATCCACTTTACCATAGGTATCGCACAAGTAGATTCAACAAATGAGCGACGGCACGCGAATCGCCTAAACAAAGTCCCGTATGCGTTCATATACCATTCACCCGATTGCTATTAAACTTTGGTTGAATGGTTGGGCACACTCCAGGAAAGGTTTCTGACTTAGTAAATCCTTTTTACATTAGGTAGCGCACGAGTATATTCAACAAATGAGTAACGGCGCGTGTATCGTTTAAAAGAATTACGTATGCGTTCACATATCATTCATGCGATTGCAATGAAATTTGGAGAAATGTTGTTTTAACTCCCGCAATGATTTCTGATTTAGTAAATCCATTTTACAATTGGTAGCGCACGAGTAGATTCAATTAATGAGCGACAGCGCGTGAATCGTTACAAACATGTCCCGTATGCGTTCATATACCATTCATCCGATTATGATAAAACTTTGGTGAGTTGTGTACAGTCCTGCGAAAGAGTATGAATTAGTAAATCCGTTTTTCAATGGGTAGCGCACAAGTAGATTCAACAAATGAGTGACGGCGCGCGAATCGTTTATACAAAATCCCGTGTATGTTTATATGCCATTCATCCCATTGCGCTGAAATTTTCTTGAGTTTTTGTGTACACGTCAGGGAAGGTTTTCGACTTAGTAAATCCATTTTACAATAGGTAGCTTACGAGTATATTCAAAAAATGGGTGACGGAGCTCGAATCGTTTCAACGAAGTCCCGTATGCGTTCATATACAATTCATTTAATTGCGATGAAACGTTGGTGAATTGTTGAGCACGCTCCCATGATTTTTTTGAGATAGTAAATCAATTTTACAATAGTTTATAGGTGGTTAACAGTGTAACATATTGGTTACAGAGCTCAGCCTTTTTGGGTTGGAGGGTGGCGCCTTCTGAGAGTGCTCTTTGCGTCTCTGTGTGGCATGGCAGGTGGCCTTGCCTATGAAGTTAGATGTTTTGTATATTCTTTTTATATTTCCATTTTTAGATGCTATTTTGTTCTTATATATATCTTTGGCTGTTTTTGTTGGGTGTCCGTACTGGGGGATTTAATTATTAGTGAATATCTGTCCGTATTATCTATGGAGATTGTAGCAAGGCATGGAGTTAGCTGTTGGGATTCTTTATGGAGTTTGTTGTGATGGTTAGATGAAAAAAATAAATTGGTTAGGTTTAGTGTGTCAGAGGTCAGATTATATGCGATTGTATAAACGTAGGAATAGGAAGCCATGTGAGTATCTGTTGACTTGGTCGGATTGCGTGATAAGATCCCGAGAAGTGAAGTGTTAGTGATTGATGCTTAGTGTTAAAGGAAAAGGAATAAATGGAAGAGATGTTTATTTTTAATTGCTCTCCCTCATTGTGAGTATAATCAACCACTACCCCATTGTACGGTTACATTATGGCGCCCAACGTGGGGAACGAATGGGAGATGCGGACACAAGTTTGCTCCAAATGCACTAAGTAAATTCACCGGTATGGAAGAGTCTTTAGGATCAGTAAGAGGGTCTTTAAGTACAAAAATAGGAGAAGTTAGGCAGCAAGGAGAGTCTATGAAAGTGCAAATAGAATCTATAGGTAAGCAGGTAGAATCTGTAAAGGTGTACGTAAACGAAGCAATAAAGAAACAGGCTGAAGCAACCAATGCTAAGATTGACGAGTTAAGCAAAGAAGTACAAGAACATAAAACTGTGATGAGATATGGAATAGCGAAAAATAAGGATAGCGAGGATAGCCTTAAGGAGGAACAGGTGACATTGATGGAGAGGAATGAGAAGCTCAAGGAAGAGAGAGAACAATGTGAAGAAGAACAAGGTTATATGGATGAAGTGAATGAGCTATGTGCGATTAAGGAGCAGGGAAATTATCCGAGATGTGGGGGGCGTGAGAAAGCATGTGATTTGGAAGAAACTGAAGGAAAGGGGGCAGTTGAAAGAAAGGAAAAGGTAGAAGAGAAAGGAGAAACGGATAAGGAAGAAGGTGAAAGAGAAGGGCGTGAGAAAGCAGGTGATATGGCAGAAACTGAAGAAGAGAAAGAAGAAACGGATAAAGTTGGTCATGAGGAGGACAGTAGCAGTCAAGAAAAAGAGGCTAAAGATAAAGGTAAAAGTGCAAGAGAAGGTCATGGAGAAGACGACATACTGGAAGAAGATAAGGTGAAGAAGAAACACGGGAAAACAAAGTGGGAGAAGAGAAAGGAACTGTTGAGTAAGACAAGACAGACGAGGAAGAGGTGGAAAATGTGGAAAGGAAGAAGAGAGAAGTGGTTGAGAATGAATACAAAGAGGACCAGGAGAATAGATGAAGTAATGAGTTGGAAAGCAAAGAGAAGGAGTAGGAAGAAGATGAGATGTCAGGTAAAGGAAGATAAGAGAGTGAAGGTTCAGACCAAAGGAAGAGGAAGTAGAAGAAGAAAAAGGAAAATATGATACTGAATAAGAAGAGACAGACCAAGAGAAGAAAAAGAAAGAAACATATGATACTGATTCAGAGGAGACAGACCAAAGTAAGAAGAAAAAGAGAGGTTTGGAATACAGGAGACGGGGAGGCAGGAGTCATCGTAGATGACGACGAGGAGGAAGGCGTGGGAGATGCAATAATTACAGATGACGAAGCAGGCGTGGAGGCAGGAGGAGAAAATGTATTATTTTCATTTGTGTATTTTAATGTATGTGATCCTCACGTGCTTCTCACGTGAGAATCACACAGAGGGGCGATTGTAACATATTGGTTACAGAGCTCAGCCTTTTTGGGATGGAGGGTGGTGCCTTCTGAGAGTGCTCTTTGCGTCTCTGTGTGGCATGGCAGGTGGCCTTGCCTATGAAGTTAGATGTTTTGTATATTCTTTTTATATTTCCATTTTAAGATGCTATTTTGTTTTTATATATATCTTTGGCTGTTTTTGTTGGGTGTCCGTACTGGGGGATTTAATTATTAGTGAATATCTGTCCGTATTATCTATGGAGATCGTAGCAAGGCATGGAGTTAGCTGTTGGGATTCTCTATGGAGTTTGTTGTGATGGTTAGATGAAAAAAAATGGGTTAGGTTTAGTGTGTCAGAGGTCAGATTATATGCGATTGTATAAACGTAGGTGCAGGAAGCCATGTGAGTATCTGTTGACTTGGTCGGATTGCGTGATAAGATCCCGAGAAGTGAAGTGTTAGTGATTGATGCTTAGTGTTAAAGGAAAAGGAATAAATGGAAGAGATGTTTATTTTTAATTGCTCTCCCTCATTGTGAGTATAATCAACCACTACCCCATTGTACGGTTACAACAGAAAAGGTAAAAAATATTGCGAATCAAAAAGCACTTCAACAAACAAAGGTACAACGCGTACACTTTCTTTGATTGGCATTGCAACGCATGCCGCGTACAGCTAGTTCATAATAAGCCTTCCAGAATTAAATTCATTTCATAACCTCCATGTACAACTATACTGACGACAGTTCTATCTGACTACGCATGTGCGTTATCAAATATATATTATACTGATTATAGCAGTATTTATCAATCTATCATTACAATGCTTAAGAAATTGAAATGTTAAAACCTTCAAGCAAAAATGGGCATCTCATATCCTCGTTACTCAATTCTAATTTATTATAATTATTATTTGTTTTCAGAGAATAATTGCATGGCTTTTTCCTAACGTTGATGCGGTTAATTTGTGAAAGTCAAAAACGACTCGAAGTAAATGAAAATCTGTACAACCCTATGAGAAAATGATGCTCTTATTCGGCCTCGAATAAACAATTATGTAAGGCGTTAAATTATACGAATGGCGTTAAGCCACACAATCTCATGTCATCTTATGGCATGGCTATTCGAAGTGGATGTTCTCTTCTTCACGTTGAACGGGAATGAATATGAAACGTCTTACTTTATATCCGACATCGTGATGCCTCCATGCCCTACGAAATCCCAGGCGTCGGTGTCTCCTGGTCGCCTCGACGGCGTCGTTCCTCCAGCGTCTCCGTGGTGGGGTCTGCAGCGTCTCCCAGCGCCCCGAAGAAGCATGTGCTCCCGGCGCCTCTCGACCTCCTGGCGATGTCCAAGTCCGCCCACCCGTTGCACCTCATCACCCTCAGCGTCGGCGTCTCTTGACATCTCATTCCTGCTCCATGCGCCCATTTCGTCGCTTGTTCACTCCATGGCAGCCCCTTTATGGATTTAGTGCAGCATAATTTGGGTATTCATATTCACGTTGATTCCCAGCATATTTGAGTCCGCGTTTATACTGGTCATATTGCCTGCACACTGGCAGTCCCCAAACACAGGCTTAAAGCAGATGTAGCCTCCCGTCACATTCACACTGCGTCTCTTAAATGCCAGCAATGCTATGCTACATCGAATGAATGCTTGTTACAAAATAGGGGCCTCGCGATAATGCCTCGCCTCGACTATCGTTATCGCGATTCTTCTCAGATACCCGTAATGTTCAACACCTCCTATTCACTTGAATTAACATAAATTGTCGGCATAATAATTCAGTTACATTTTCATTACGGCCTCCACTCGAATGTTTAAATGCACACAATTTATCATGCCATTACCACGGCGCATACCTTCAATATTTTAATATCCGCTAACTTAACCGGACCACGTGCATTGAACTTCGTTGTCAAAATGGCGAAGTGTTCTAGAATATTCCACGTGTCTTCACACTTAATCGCTGCATTGGCATAAATCTAACGGACCTTCGTTTATCAGTACTAATTATTTCCTCACATGCTAGCGTATCCGATATCGTCCCAAAACTTACGATTATCGTTTTAGCGGCACTTTTTGAATACTACCCCGGGGCACTTCATAAATTACTTCCGTGCTCTCCGTAATACTTCTCGCACCGAATGGCCACGAGCACTGACCAGACCCATAAAAAACTGTCAAGTACCCGTCGCGAACTTCAGCCCACGTGTCGTACTCATCCGGGCCTCACTGAATAACTGAACATTCCGGAACTGTGCCAGCGCTCCTCTCGAGAAAAAGGGGAGGGGTTAGGACATTCTGGAGCATTCCCTGCTCTAGCGGTAACCTCGGGAATTATCATGACCATTCCTTCATAATAGCTGTCACCCCTCGATGAAAATGGTAAAATAATAAGTAACGCTTCTATACATCGTGCGCATAAATATAACTCGAGATCCCTTGCCGTCAAGAGAAAAAAATATATGCAACATTATGACATCATTTTTATGTTGTCACCATTCAAAGTTTCACATGTCGCAAAATCCGTCAGACCTCGTCCCATGACTCGGCTGTTCGTCTTTAACACCACGCTACGTCACGCCATGACGTCACGCAGGCCTTCCGGTCTCGTCACTAATCTGGGGCCGGAAATCGACCCAGGCTGGATCGGTCACAATACCAAGATAAAGCTAAATTAGAAATAAGTTGCCTATTATGCATATTTATTGAGTTGTGGCACTCTTTCGCCATGATCTAATGCAAGTTTTACGGTCTGTTAAATACTGTACTGTAGTTGTGGCACTCTTCCGCTAGGCTATGCAGCATGTTTTAGAAGCAATTGTTATGCAGGTTACACAAAGAATTGGCTTAAAAGTACAATGCCATGTGTGTACTTTTTTCTTGATGTGAGAGCATGTTTACAACTAACTGTTTTTAGTAATATGAAGTTGCATTCTTACAAAAAAAAATGGTGAGTTCCTGAAGAATATCTTCACCTACACTATTGAGTGTACACGAAATTACTACTTAAAAGAAAGGAACATTGCATTAATTACTTGCGTACCATTTTCCAGATCTTTACGTTCAAAGCATGGTCAAACTAAATTAATTTACTGTACCTTCGTTCAAATTTTCTACGGGTTGCACTCTATTGTTTCTCCAATACTGAACTTTTTAGTCCTTAGTATTAGGAATGGTATTCAGAAGGATTCAAGCTAGCCGATGTTCAGAGACTATTTGGGGTTCTCTTTCTTCTTCAAAGTCACGAAGCGCTATGACTATGTTTCCTTTCTTAATAACATTTATTTTGGTGTTGTTGGTTAAGTTTTGGATTCAATTGATAACATGGTAATAGTATTGGGAATACTCGATCACCCACGATATTGTCATAATCTGTATTGACAATATTCACAGCCATTGTCCCTATAAGATGAACAAATCAGACATTAACTTACTGATTTTTAACAGTTATGACATACATATTTCCTGAATTTGAAGCCAAATCTTTATTAACACTGTGATAGAAGCTATTATCTTGAGGATCAATAGGCTTAGATGGTTAGTACATGTGGAAATAATGCCTGAAGAGAGAAAGTATACAATTTCTTGGCAGAATCGGGATTCGAACCCGAGGAAGGTGCGCTACCCCAACACGTCTAGAATAACTGACATATAACGTGGTGACAGAGCAGACAATGTGGCTATATAAAGGACCTCCTATCCAGTAGGCAATTTTGAAACCAGTGGAAGCAAACTCAAGAGAGTGAGGGAAGTAACACAAATGTATTCGAACAGAGAATATAAAAGCCCGATAGATTAAATACATTCTTGCCCAATTTGCTCGCAGTTGCCCATTCAAAAACATGCAGATTAAGATATGCAATAGAATCACCGACGCGCCGCCATGAAGTGTAATTTTCCTTAACTACCTAGCTCACGACACCAAATAAATTAATAAATAAAGATAAGGAAGTTAAATATTAGAATGACCGTAGGTTCGTGGTACTTTCTCCACACATACAAATATAAGAATTGCGGAGAAGTAAGGTACCTTCCCACGTCAGTTTAGGATCTTTAAGAGAAAAGGTGTTTTTGCTTACATCGCGGACCAGAAGTAATTAGGCAGAGAAGAAGTCGATCTTGCCCGAAGAGGATGCTGACCGGGAGACAGAAACCAAACCTACTAATATGTGAACACCAATTTCAAAGGATAACAAGCAAAAAAATGCAATTGACTAAAACTGTTTTGCTTTATCACCCAACAGACCAAACGGTGAAAACCTAGAAATAATTGGACAATTGAAAAAACTGTAAATTCTAATTAAAAGCCTCAAGTCGTAACAAAAATAGCATAAAATAATATATTAAAATCATATGGCATGAAACATAGAGTGGTTTAAAAATTATTCTTCTTATTCGACCTTTCTATGATGATATACTTTCAAATAATTTCCTCATACTTCTTTAGCCTTAAAATCATCCCAAATGAAATGGTTCAACAATTATTATTCTATCTCGTCTTCTCTGCCTTAATGTTGTCTAACTGCGATTCAAACTCCTTGTTTTTGTTTCATTTACCTTAGAACTAAACAGAGTGCTATTTGCAAAGTAAGTAGTAGTTATCTGTCTGTCTGTTAGGTAGTCAGCCCGAAGGCTGGATGGATCCTCAAAAAGCACCGCCGTTAGGTTATGTGGGTATTTACCCACAAAAACCCAAGGAAGCTCTATATTGAGGCGTACTAGGCAAGATGAGGAGTGAGGTAGTTTGCAACTGCTTTCCTCACTGAGTCAGAACAGCAGTACAGTAGTTATGGAAAATTTTATAATATTTGCCCAAATTGGCATTTTGCAAGTCAGACCTTTCGAAAGAATTATTCGACTTATATTGTAGTCTGTTTAATCTGAACATACCTTTGATCTTTTCTGGCTGATATGTCGTGAGACATTGATTCACTCATGTGAAATATGTAGCAAATCTTTCGTACAGAAAAGAGAATTGAAGTTGCATATGCTAAATCATTGCGGAAGGAAGCCACAATCATGTAATGTATATATAAAAGAGTTTCCTGTTAGATATCTTTTAACCGGTCATCTTCTAACCCATAACGGATTGAGACCTTACACGTGTCATATTTGTGGTAAGAGCTTTAGCGAGAAGGGCACTCTGAAGACCCACATGCTTTTCCATAATGGCCCTAAGATTTATTCCTGTAAGATCTGTGAAGCTTCATTTGTGCGAAGAAGTAAGTTACAAAAGCACATGGTAATCCATTCTGATTGTAAATCTTTTTTATGTGACACATGTGGAGCGGCATTCAAACTAAAAGAGGAGTTCAAGAACCACTTCTTAAGTCACACCATCAACATGCCATATTCATGTGATCAAAGTCAAGCTGTTTTTAAGGGCAAGGCAAGCGTGAAAAGTCACATGGTAATCCACAGCAAGGAAAAGCCCTATACATGTGATACGTGTGGGAAAGCATTTGCAGATAAGTATCGTTTAGAAACACATACGCATGCACAGCGTTGTCAAGTCGCATTCCTGTATTACGTGTCCGGCTACATTTTCTCGAAAAAGAAACCTGGAAATTCATTCTTTAATTCACAGTGGTAGCAACACATACGAGTGTGATACATGTGTAGCAAAGTTTAGGTCTAGGAACACCATAAAATACCATATGCACACACACACATCAGCAAGAAACCTCATTCATGTAGTATATGTGAAGCAGCATTCCTTTTAAGGAGCACCTAAACAATCATTTATTAACCCATAGTGGTCAGAAACCATATTCATGTGAACATTGTGGTGCAGGATTTATTCAACGGGGTGGTTTTAAAACATATATGTTAATCCATACCGGCCTAATGCCGCACCCATGTGATATGTGTGGAGCCACATTCAGGCGTTAGTCTGTTTTTAAGTCACATTTGTTAATCCATAGTGCACAAAAGCCGTATTCCTGTGAAGTGTGGTAGCTGCATTTAGGCATAATTCTGCTTTTAAAAAACATTTGTTAAGACATAACCTATGAAATCCCAGTCATGTCACTTCACACATGAAAGGGCTTACATGAAACTGGGCCTCCTAGTAATATCAACCCTGCCAATTTTCGCCGGGAGAATCTTGTTCTGAGGATATTACAGCTCATGGTATAGGCGCTGCTCTTTATCTTCAATTGACCACGCCAGTTGACCATTTTAATCCTTAGTCATCAGTCCTTGCACTATAACTCTCCCTCTGATTGACTCTTGCACTTCAGAGGATTCAAAAGTTTAAACTATCTATTCCTATTCATGTGATATATACTGGGCTCGAGAGTTCTGATGGCTGGCATTGCCTATTGCCAACTGCTCATTCCTTAGTGCTTACCACATCACTGTATATCTGTATTAAATTGAAGTTGTTGTAATTGTGTGAGCCTATGTTATAATTTTTTAAGTTACGTATTTAAAGTAAAATTTGAAGATGCCTACGAACTTATGTGTGTGTTGTTCGTAAATCAGGCATTATTAAATATTGAATAGCGTCATCATGAAAACTTGCTTTAAGTAGTGACGTCTCAAACGAATGTTCAAAGCATTCTTTAATGCAAGTCCTAAGTTTATAATTTATGTGAAAACACGACTCACACTTCTCCTTAAGTATATTTGGGGTCCATCAGGGGATGAAAGTTCTAAGAATCAGACATCAGTGAAATTAAAATGTCCAATAGTTGTGTATATAATTAATAATCACACGAGGGCTATTTTTTTTAAGTTCCGTAGGACCGTATAAAAATAACAAATTGTCATACCAAACTGATTTTACTACTAAATGTTTGCTTGTTATATACTTATGTCTCAACATAATCGCCAAACACACTTCAACATTTGTCGTATCGTTACAACAGCTTTATATGCCCTGCCGCCACTAAGGTGAGTACGTCTGGATAGTCTCCTGAAGTCTGTCTTTTTTGGCGAGGCGTTTGCCGGTTAACCATGCCTTCAATTCTCGAAATAGTTAAAAGTTATTCAGTGCTGGTTTGGACTAAAAGGCAGATGGTCAAAAACTTCCCAATTGAATTCTTTGAGAAAGTCTATCGTAACGTTGGCAGAGTGCAGTCGTGATATGCCGTGAGACATTGATTCCCTCATGTGAAATATGTAGCGATGCTTTCGTACCGAAAAGTGAATTTAATTTAATATTCCTATAATACCTTGCTGGCGGAGCTCTCTAAGAAATCCAATTGTTCTACACATGTTGTAACCCGTAGGGGATTGAGACATTACACGTGTGATATTTGTGGTAAAAGGTTTAGCTCACTAAAGACTCCCACGCTTTTCCATAATGGCCCTATGATTTATTCCTGTGATACATGTGAAGTTGCATTTGTGCGAAGTACACTACAGACACGCATGTTAATCCATACTGATCGTAAATTTTCTTTATGTGACACATGTGGAGTGTTATTCAGATTATATGCCGAATTGAAAAACCTCTTCCTAAGTCATACTTTCAACAAGCCGTATGCTTGTGATTAATGTCGAGCCGTTTTTAAGGACAAAACGGGTGTGGGAAATCATACGGTTACTCCTACAAAACGTCCACTGTTCTTACACAATTATTTCCTCGTGCTATCAAAATTCAAAAACTTCAACTACTTCTGTACATCTTCTTTAACATCCTGTGTCTTGATTTTATTAACTTTATTCCACAAGTTAAATTTCGTTGCAATATTACTGTAACTTTCCATGACTAGTCCGCAAGAATTCATATTAAATAAATATATGAACATATCCTATTTTCCTGAGAATTCAAATTCTGAATATAATTCAGTTAAGTCCATCCTGACTTATTATCTGACATCGATTGACTTATAAAAGGTGGTCCTGTCATTTCTTTCGTCATTTAAATACATGTTTTTAACAATGAAATTTCTTGGTTTCCTTCATGAAAGATTATTTATTCCAAAAATTATTTAGAATTTCTAATGCTCTAATAATTGTATTTTACAAATATTAATGATCTCGGAACATTATATAAGCTGGAAACATAATTTTATTCCATTACATGACTTACAGTATAGTTTTTAATAACTATCAGTTTTCACAAATAATTAATGCCATTTAATAATTTAATTGGATTTATTATTCATAAAGAATAATGTGTGGTGTAATAAAGCATTTATTGCACGCAGTAGGTTTGTAATAAGGTTCGAACCTCTAATCAACATCTTAAGCTTTCGAATCTTCCTGTACTTTCGTGAAAATACGAACTTTCTTAACATACTGTATCAAGTCTTATCAATGCATCCCACCACTCTCATAAAACAGATTCAGATAACGTTACGCATATTTAAAGATAATTAAATGATTTTACAATTTACTATACTAAACGTGATGAATGATTATTCGCTAATAAAATGTCAAAGTGACTGAAAACTGCAATGAAAAAGGCAATTAAAATTGAATTTAACGGATTTAATGATCTACACAATAATTTATTATTAATAAACTACGTTGGTCAATCGCTGAATGAAACCCAGAACATTACTACACTACAACAGGTTATACATCACAAACGCTACATCTACCTTTGCTGACGACGAGAGATTCTGGCTGGTTTGCTCTGTCAAGCAAAAAGATTTGCTCGAGTCCTTCAAACCCAGCTGTCCTGACCACATGACCGCTCGTGATGTAACAGTGGAACCAGGTCAATAGCCAGGACGATGACCTCGCCGCTAGCGATCGGCCTCCTTTCCACTTCCAGCATACTGGCAAAATCTTCAACGGTGGCACCAGCAATCTCGATTGGGACAGTTGGTCTTGTAAAATGTCGTTCCATGGTGAATGTTAGTGAGAGTATTTCAAGTTGGATGTGAAATCTCTTATTGTAGTATAATTCCCTTCTGCACTTCAGAGTGTCGCGTAGCTGGTCTACCGCGATATCCATAATGTTATATTCTGAATCTCGATGTATAACTTCCCTTCATAGCGCACTTAGCAACTAGCCATCACTTGGTTAAAGTATAAACCTGTGCGACTTCCCCTATGTAGCCTGCATTATAAACTGGTTTGAAATTTAAGAATGCTTCTGTAGAATACTGCTTCATAATGTGGAGTTTGCTGCAGTAATGTTAACAGTTATAATGTTGTAAAATAGAATCTGTTTTTGTGCTGCTTGCTGCGTGACGATGTGCAGTCTTCTTACTGTAGAACGCGATGAAATAAAGAGCTTAGTATTCTGTTCACGCCTGAAATGCGACAAGTCCGTCCCTCGAACTTTGCTCGCTCGGGTGGAGCACTGTCACAGCCTTTTTGCTCTCGCACTCTTCAAGTATACGATGCACTATTTCAAAAGCACTTGCTTTTCAGCCTAGGTCTTACCCTGGCCAAATATGAGCAGAGAATGAATACAAGGATTTCTCTTGCCAACGACAAGATCTCCGCTCTTGTCTCCCCCACTGTTGCGTTGTGACGTAGCTCCTCGCCTCTCCTTACGCGACGACACGTGTCGGTTACTCCCCTACTCTCGTGACGACACACACTCCCGTTTCCGTGTATTAACTGGTGAAGGCCTTCCTTTGTTCTAATAAATTCCTTTATTGTTTAAACAATTCCAAGATTTTTCTCCATTCACTTCGGCCTTCCGTAATTGTTAATAATAATTTCTTAACATGATGATATACTTATTGTAAGCATAATATCTCCAGATCTTCGATTTTTTTTTATCCAAGCAATTTTAATACGTCCTTTCTAAAATTTACGGGTCCCAGTTCATATCTCGGCTGAATCACGGTCTTAACCTTAAATAAATTCGGGCGCAGTACCAATCATAAAACCGTGCTTCTTGTTAGGAAATGTTGGAGAATATGCTAATGTGTTTGTCCTGAATTCCTTTGTGAGTATAAAAATAAACACAGCCTTGAAGCCATTCTTCAGTGTTGCCACATTAACAATTAATACTGTATCTTCCAGTCGGTCAAAATAAAAATAAATACAGTCTTGAAGCCATTCTTCAGTGTTGCCACATTAACAATTAATAGTGTATATAAATAATTCATGTTTTTGGGCTAATGCCGTGTGTATTTAAATTAGAACCATACGTCCCGGAGAAACCTTGCCTCCTCTTTCAATGGAATCATACAATGTGGCCAAAGAAAGTATATCAATGTGATTACAAAAAAATACAAAAAATATAGATAACTTCCTCTGTTCATCACCAGAGAGCAGCTGCCAGAAATTACTGTATGGACCATGGTAGAACGGCGGACAGAGTAGTAAGTAAGGAGAAGGTAAAGGGGGCGGGGTGAAAATATAGAGACTCCTCGAAGAATGAGGATGTCCAAAACAAAAGGGGTTGTAAAATGGGAGGCGGGGGAGGGGGGGGGGAGGTTGGAGGGTTAGATGGATATAAGGAAACATAAACAAAAGTGAAGTGTATCTGAACGATACCTAACGTCATACAGGGAACGGCGAGAATACAGATGGAAACTCCTCCAGTGACGAACAAAAGAGATCAAATCCAGGCTCTGTTGCCATAGAGGAAAAATGTACAATTTGAAATAGGTGAAGAACAGATAGACCGAGAGGAACTATCTTCCTAGATCCTTAATAACTGGTAGGCAAGTGTCACTTAGCTGATATCCAGTGTCTCTGTTAAAATTATTGGGATTTTTACGAATTTCAACTGCCTCCTTTATAATTCTAAACCAGTTGTGCTTAACAAGAGCAAGCGCATGAGCATCCTTGAAACATATATCGTGCCCTGAAGACAGGGCATGTTCAGCTATAGCTGATTCGTTAGTTTGGTTTAGACTGATGTTCCTTTGATGCGAGTTGCAATGGACCGTTTTGTTTGTTCAATGTAGACTTTTCCGCAAGTACATGGGACTTCATACACCCCAGGTTGTAGTATTGGGGACAATTTATCTTTGTATAATGCTAAACGTTGACCAATTTTCAACATAGTGCCGAAAACTGTTTTTATCTTGGGCTTGCGGAGAATCTTTGCTACGTTGGTCAGTGGTGTTGTGAATATAAGGGAGGTAAGCAGTTCCCCTCACGTCGGAGCTCTGAAAAGGTTGTCTATCCCTCCTTCTGGGATGTAGGGACCAATATATAGTGGATTCATTATAGCTATTATACTTAAACATGGTTTGTAACGCACGTAACTCTTCCTGGGGTATATGAAGTCCCTTGTACTTGCGGAAAAGTCTACATTGGACAAACAGTACGGTCCATTGCAACTCGCATCAAAGACCATCAAAGGAGCATCCGTATAAACCAACCTGACCAGTCAGCTATAGCTGAACATGCCCTGTCTTCAGGGCACGATATATGTTTCAAGGATGCTCATGCGTTTGCCCTTGTTAAGCACAACTGGTTTAGAATTATAAGGCAGGCAGTTGCAATTCGTAAAAATCCCAATAATTTTAACAGAGACAGTGGATATCAGCTAAGTGACACTTCGCTACCAGTTATTAAGGATCTAGGAAGATAGTTCCTCTCAGTCTCTCTGTTCTTCACCTGTTTCAAATTGTACTTTTTTCCTCTATGGCTACAGAGCCTGGATTTGATCTCCTTTGTTCGCCACTGGAGGAATTTCCATCTGTTTTCTCGCCGTTGCCTGTATGATGTTAGGTATCGTTCAGATACACTTCCCTTTTCTTTATGTTTTCCTATATCCATCAAACCCTCCCGCCTCCCCCCCCCCTCGCCGCCATTTTAAACCCCTTTTCTTTTGGACGTCCTCATTCTTCGAGGAGTCTTTATATTTTCACCCCGACTCCTTTACCTTCTCCTTACATACTACTCTGTCCGCCGTTCTACCTTGGTCCACACAGTAATTTCTGGCAGCTGCTCTCTGGTGATGAACAGGGGAATTTATCTATATTTTTTGTAATTTTTTTAAAATCTCATTGATATACTTTCTTTGGCCACATTGTTTGATTCCGTTGAAAAAGGAGGCAAGTTTCTCCGAAACGTATGGTTCTAATTTAAATACACACGGCATTAGCCCAAAAATGAATTATTTATATAGTAATCCCGGCCGTGAAAGCCTTAATATACAAATTAATATTGTATCTTCCAGTCGGTCAACATAAAATAAAGACGGCCTTGAAGCCATTCTACAGTGTTGCCACATTAACAATTAATATTGTATCTTCCAGTCGGCCAACATAAAATAAAGACAGCCTTGAAGCCATTCTACAGTGTTGCCAAATTAACAATTAATATTGTATCTTCCAGTCGGTCAACATAAAACCCTTGCAATTACTAAAATACGTGAAAAGAAACTGAAATAAATTAGATGGGTTTACAATTTATACATTTTATTGAAGAAGGGATGACAGGTTTTGCTCGTCATGCGAACATCATCAGATCCAAATATACACAACAAATAGCTCTACAAAACTCCTACAGTGACTGTCCTCTGAAAAAAAATACAAGAATACCAGTCAGTGTGGTAACTATTACTGAAACGTATTAAGGAATTAGGAATCATCAGACCCAAATATACACAACAAATAGCTCTACAAAACCTACAGAGACTGTCCTCTGAAAACAAAATACAAGAATACCTGTCAGTGAGGTAACTATTTCTGAAACATATTATGGCATTAAGCATCATCAGATCCAAATATACACAACAAATAGTTCTACAAAACACCATCAAACCTACAGTGACTGTCCTCTGAAAACATAATACAAGAATACCAGTCAGTGTGGTAACTATTACTGAAACATATTAAGGCATTAAGCTGAAAAAATAACTATTCATTTTAATGTCACAAAACTTAGATATGACTATACCATCAACAAATATAGTATTGTTCCCACAAACTAAACTATCTTCGTAGATTACAGATTCTCGCCGCCATGGATTAGGCATTACGGTGCCGATATATCGGCCGAGGGAGCATCTGATAAAAATGCCACCGGCCGAAATAACTACTTTTTTATTTCCAGACACACAGCGCTTAAACTAACGTAACGGAGACAACGCGGAAACCATTCCTTCTCAGATTATCTCCATAAGTTTAAGTTCCATGAATAACTGCATTTATAATAGGTATTCTTTGAACATGCTGCAGTCAACTGACTTCCCAAGTTTGTTATCTTCTGAAGTATATGATCTTGCTCGGAGGTAATTAAGATACGTGGGGATAAATATGGCTATCTCTTTCAGCGATGGGGATATAAATAAGGTTTAAGTGCTAAGTGAAGTGGGTGAGAGGGAATTTTCTACTGATGAGTACGGCTTTGATTTTACTGATGAAAATCCACCTAATGCCGGAGGACTGTAAACGTATATGATTGTAGAAATTGATCGTACTCTGAACCAATTTGATAGAATTACTCTTAGCTTGCGATATTTATAAACAATTAAATAACATTTTGAAAGCTTTTGTCTGGATCGTGGCGGTCTATGGAAGTGAAACGTGGACTATTGGTGCAGCAGAAAAGAGGAGAATTGAAGCGTTTGAAATATGGTGTTACAGGGGAATGATGAAGATCAGATGGGTGGATAGGGTTACAAACGAAGAGGTATTAAGGCGAGTGGTAGAGGAGAGATGTTTCTGGTGACTGCTAATGAAGAGAAGCGATAAGTTGGTAGGACACATACTAAGACACCCAAGAAAAGCAATTTTAGTTATGGAAGGAAGGGTCTAGGACAAGAACTTTAGGGGTAGACCAAGGTTATAATATGTTAAACAGATTTCCTCGGATGTAGGGTGTGGTAGCTATGTAGAGATGAAACGATTAGCTCAGGACAGGGAGGCATCGAGGGCTGCATCAAACCAGCCAAAAGACTGAAGACTCAAACAACAAATAACTATTAACATTTTCGTCACAAATGTTACTATTTAGATTGTGTAGGCTGTCAAATTTATATGAAGATTTCCAATTAATTTCTGCCTCTCAGAATTATTTTTACAGATTTTATTAATATCCAAATGAAGGATATTGTAATTATTTAGCTTCTAGTTCGTGAATAATTCGCTTACCTGCTGGAGAAAAAAATATCAACACACTCACTATCTTCTAAAATATAGCTTGGGGATAATTTGTAACACATGTAACATCACTAAGCTTGGATTGGTTATTTTAGAATATTCACTTCTTAATTGCTGGGCATCAAAAGGTATAAGAAGTCTCTCATGAAATCTTAACTCATTTGATGCTAAGCAATTAATTAATGCCCCTTCTCAATACATTTTACAATGTACTTGTTACATGAAAAAGGTTATTCCCCGCTAAGGGTTAATGTGCGCCTTGAAAACTCCTTTGATAATAAAATTGGCTTTGCATATGCTACATTCGAATAGTACCTACCGCTATGGCGTTGCACTTGTATCTTCTAAGGTTTTCTGTTAACAAATTTGGCTTTTGCAGCTGAGCGTTAACACATGTGCTTATAAATACCATCCCTTAAAATTTTGCTTCGCATATGCTACACATGGGTAAAGTTGTATCTTCAAATGTCCCAACAAATTTGGTTTGGCATATGCTACTTGGTCTTCTCACCACTATAGGTTAACATGTGTTTCTTCATAACATGTTTTTGGGCAAATTTGGCTACGCATGTGCCACACGAAGATGGCTTCCCCCTGTATTGGTTAACATGTGTGTCTTCAAATTAACTTTCATACTAAGTTTGTCTTCAAATCCCGTCACTCCATGTGAGATCTGTGCTGGACAAAACGGAGGCAGACAGGTTTTTCTCCGGGTACTCCGGTTTTCCCTGTCAACATTTCATTCCAGCAACACTCTCCACTATCATTTCATTTCATCTGTCATTCATTTAATCATTGCCCCAGAGGAGTGCGTCAGGCCTCGGCAGCCGGCACAGGTCATATCCTCGCCGCTAGATGGGGGCTTCATTCATTCCATTCCTGACCCGGTCGGAGACTGGAAGCAGGCTGTGGATTTTCATTTTCACTAAGTTTGTCTCCGCATGTGCTACACGAGAATGACTATTCCCCGGTATGGGTTAACATGTGTATTTTCAAAGGACCATTCAGGCTAAATATGGCTCCTCACGTGCTACGAAGAATGCTTCTCACCAGTATGGGTTAACATGTGCGACTTCAAATGACCATTCAGATGAAATTTGGATTCGCATTTGCCACAGCACTATCGCTGATCATCACTATGGGTTGACAAGTGTCCTTCCTAAGATATTTTGTGGACAAAGTTGGCTCGGCATCAATTATAAGGCTATGGGTTAAAACGCGTCTCTTCAAATTACCTTTCTGACTAAATTTGGCTCCGCATGTGGTACATGAATAACGCTTCTCCCCAGTATGGGTTAAAAAGTGTGTCTTCAAATTACTTCTCTGATTAAATTTGGCTCCGCATTTGCTACATGAATACCGCTTCTCCCCGTAATGGGTTAAAATGTGTGTCTTCAAAGTTCTTTTATGTACAAATCCTACTTCGCATGTGCTACCCGAGTACCGCTTCTCCCCGGTATGGGTTAACGTGTGTCTCGTCCATTACCTTTCTTGGCAAATTTGGCTTCGCAAGTGCTACACGAGTATCGCTCCTCACCAGTATGGGTTAAAATGTGTCCCTTCGCATGACATTTCCAACTAAATTTGGCTCCGCATGTGCTAAACGAGTATCGCTTCTTCCTGGTATGTGTCAACAAGAGTATCTTCAAATGATGTTGATTTGTAATATTTCTTTCAAATACAGTGCTTGGCTTCTGTCCTGTAGTATTCTATAATGCGTACATCTTCCTTAAAGCAGGATCCGAAGTATCAGGACATCCCAGTCTGAAATCATTGGTATTAATACAAAGCAGTGCGTTCATAATTATGTTGAATTATCTGAGAAAGGAGAATAAACTTTCAAAATCCAGAGATCTAACTTATGAATTGATAACTGGACAACATTCATTAATGTCACTACCAGGAATACTGTCCTTATCTAATACCTGGAACTGATATCGTTTTTATTATTCAATGCTATGTTCTTCATACAGTCTGAATATTTTCAAATTACTTATATACTATGGAAACAAATTGTTTCGTCACATCGGAGTATTTAGAGTCATAGGTTTCCTTGATAAATATGAAATCCGTATCTATTTCAAAAGTACTGATTTTACATGGAAATGGCAAATTATTTCCAGACAAATTCTGTTTGCCAAAAGTCAACTTTGTCCCAGATGAGTTAAATAATTGAAATTATTGACTGTTACGGAAATTGTGTGCTAATTCATATTGCAGTGAAAGTGTTCTACTAATTTTACACCACATTGTGCCGTTTAACAACACGGATGCACGGGGATATGACTATTTAATAGAATCTGTATAACTGAAATCCATCTGAACTAGGAAGTGCGTGCTCGTACAGGTGACAGAATAATCCATTTTATATTCCCTACAGAATAGCCATTGCGCCTTTTGGATTAAGGTGGGAATTTTGGATAAGCAAATCATGTGATTTCGAAACCATATGCGCTATTATGCTTCACTCATGAATAAATCTCGGATGAATGGTTTCTTGGACCTACATAAATTGTGTGGAGGTTAGTGATTTGCTTTAGGTCCAAGAAAATATCAGATACTACATATAACGGAGGCTTGTTATAATAAACAGAAAGTGGTAATTCTTTAACATTAACCACTCCATATAGCGAACATTTATCCAACTCTTGGCTCACCACATCGTGACTCCAGTCTAACCATGTATACTGTAGCTGGGAAAAGAAAATAAGCAATTCCCCCCCCCCCCCCCCCCAACGATTCAATATCTCTACCTGTATTTAGACGTCAACAAATTCACACTTTGTACACTGTTGTTCTATATTAATAATCGATGTTACATTCTATGTTTCAAAATACCCGACATAAGTATCTCATAGGTTTGTCAAACCTGGCACAATATCCTAAAAGTGATGAAATAGAGTAAGAGATTTCACTTCTTGCACAAGTTGATGTATTTGCTTAAATAAATCCGTATACGCGCGTGCAAAACAGGCTGAGCTTTCGCAGGGGCGGCGTATATGTTGAGTGACGTCACTCATTCCTGAGGTTACCATTCAATCTCCGAAGAACCTACACAGTCAATATCAAAAGGAATTCGTTCAAAATATACTAATCTTGGTTATCCCCTAGATTTCTTGGCCTCGACCCGTCCTTCCATAACAACTGTAAGATTTCAATTCCAGTTGCCTTAGTATGTGCCATACCAAGCTCTCTCTTTTATTCATAACCACTCGTCACTCATTTACTCTCCCCCACTCGTCCTAATACACTTCATTAAGTAATATATTTAATCTTTTAATCATCACTATTTTCTTTCAATACCACAATCAAATATTTCTATTTTTATATATTCTGCAGCAAAAACCAATCCGAGCTTCGCATCCATATAGCGCCATGCTCCAGGCAATGGCTTCAAAAGTGACTTTTTAATACCTAGATCTATTTCTCATTTAAACAGATGTCAACCCAATCTTTATATCTTACCAGCAGTAGTGCCCAGCTCCGTCCAGTGGATTTATATGTTGTGTGGATGATAATGTATACTACTACAGAACTGGCACATTATACATAAACTAACGGAAGAAACCAAATGTAAAAATATAACTTTTTGTGGTGGAAGTGGGAGTGATACGTAGTAAGGTATAATGGACGTAATTTTCATGTCATTTTTCCGTAATGATAATGATAATAATAAATAGGGAAACGGCTATTTACTAACTACAGTACTGCCACAATATATGTAATTTACAAACGAATAGAAAAATATGATTACGAAGAGGAGTAAGTGAAATAAAAGACACTGAATAGGGACTATATCTCATTGGCTGTTAGAAAAGTAGTGAGCAATAGTGTCGTCTGTTGTCGCATAGAGCTGTAGGAAAATAATCAGAGCACTTTAGAAATCTTTGGCTGTCCCGAGCTCCTGAGGTAGCAACAGTGGATAAGGATCGGAAGAAATGAAAGTAAATTTGAAAGCACCAACGCTTATTGGAGCTGACCTACACCTCAATGTATTGCACCAACACCATCGCACTTATACAGAGGTATAATATTTTCATGATGATAACTTTTTCCGGGGCCTAAGAAATCGTTTTGTTCTAATTCCTCCCCATGACTGCAATTTATAAGCAGCGCAAGATGAAACTATTTTCGCAATTCTGCTCCGGAACACAGGTAATAAATAATATAATAATATCGTGTGGCAGTGGTTCTGTCTCACTTCTTATTTAGCCACCCTCGTATCGGCCCCGAACCTGATATCTCTCTAACCAATAATGGGATTTGAACATACAGGGTGTCCTAGAACTCGTTGTAATGCCCCCTCGTTTCATATAGCCTCTTTGTTTAATTATAATACAAAAACTAAAAGGTCATCCGCGTGTAGTGGGGTAGTGTATGTTATGTTGCAATTCGCGTGTGTGCTTGAATACGTATGGCTATGTTGGGAAAACGTTAGGTGGTGGGCGAGGACTAGGGTTGAGTGAGGAGTCGTTTAGATGCTATTTATCCCGCTCTATTTGATGGTGAGGTTATTTTTTAAAATGGGTGGAATTTGGAAACACAATTTGGTTAACCTATGTGTCTTCAAATTACCTTTCATTCTAACTTTGTCTCCGCATGTGCTACACGAGAATGACTTCTCCCCGGTATGGGTTAATATGTGAATCTTCAAATGACCATTCAGACTGAATATGGCTCCGCACGTGCTACGAAGAACGCTTCCCACAAGTATGGGTTAACATGTGCGACTTCAAATGACCATTCAGACGAAATTTGGATTCGCATTTGCTACAGCAGTATCGCTGATCAGCACTATGGGTTGACAAGTGTCCTTCCAAAGATACTTTGTGGGCAAAACTGGCTCCGTATCTATTACAAGACTATGGCCACTCCCCCACTGTGGGTTAAAATGTGTCTCTTCAAATTACCTTTCTGACTAAATTTGGCTCCGCATGTGCTACACGAATAACGCTTCTCTCCAGTATGGGTTAAAAAGAGTGTCTTCAAATTACTTCTCTGAAGGATTCAGGATCAATGTGTATAGAGTAAAACATTGAGATTGAGATAGTGAAAAGCCATCGCTCATTAAATTCGTTTCGGCGAGTTTATAGAGCTAACGACCTTTTATTTAGCGACGATCCTGAAAACCTAGGGAACATCAGTGAGATGCCGAATTTTAGAATTTATATTTCAATGAAACACTAGCGGTTATTTGTAAGACTTATTTTCGATATTGGAGTGATGTAAAAGCATTTGTTTTGTTAAACAAATCTGTCTATTCAGATATGCCATTCTTTCTGAATAAAATTTGCAGGCACGTTTTTACGTCTGCTTGTTTACGTTTTATATAACTATTTGGTTATGATTTATCATTGTGGGAGATTAGAATAAATACTATGGTCAAGATACAGAAGCTCGAAGCCTATTTACCCATTTCATATTTTCCTATGTTACACGAGATAGAAGAGTTCTTAACCCCTTTTCGTTGTTTTTCTTTATGTTCCTGTTGATGATGGACCATAGTGTTTATTATTTTATAGATTCACCTTTATATGTCCCTCATTTACAGTGTGTGATGTGCTAGGTGGATTGGTAGGTATGTTTAGACGGGGTAGTGCTGATTGCTGGAATTCATCATCATCTTGGGATTCTGGCTGTCACATCACAAGTAAATAAGGGCACAGTACCCTACGCGTCAAACAACACAGTAAAACTGAGAATGAAATGCCATTGTTCGTACATGAGTCCCTGAAAGCCCAAATAATCCAGGCGCATCACAACAACCCACTGGGAGGTTCCGATCAAAGACTATATAAATCATATCATAAAATAAAAAACAAGTAGTTCGTGACGAACTAAAGAGCCTACTTTTCTTAAAATTTCAGATTGATGCTAATCTATATATAGACCTATGCAGAATAATGACGAAATCAAGTAATAGAGTAATAGAGTAACTTACTACAATTGCAAAGTAGGCCTACTAGAACAGTAGAAATTGGTATATATGGCCCTAAATATGAGTTAACATTAATTATCTTTACTTATCCACTTTTGATTTAGTGTACAATGTGGTAATTCATTTCAAATCATAACTTTTTTAATTTTTCATAAAAAATATTATAATTTTGTGCACAGTATTCCATGAATTATTTTTTGTCAAATGTAAGTCACATGTTTATAGTCCTTGGAGTATATCAAGCTAACATACCAAGTTGTATTTCCATATCTTTTAAACTCAGGCTTTTTTTTAATGCAATGATGCACAATCCATTGAAACATGCCTGGCATTCTATGCATATGATGACCTATTTGGTGTCGGCATCCAAAGGGTTCATGACAGCTCTTCAGGAATTGCACAAGACATATAAGTACCCATTAGTCAGGAGGGTTTCACCTCCAGTCCTCCAGGAAGAAGAGTGATAAAGAATGTTCCTCAATTTGGAGTAGGATTCTTGGTCCATACTAGCATATTAGATTCAATTGAGGATTTTTCTTTGGCCTCCCCAAGAACGGCAATTTTAACACTCAAGTCAAAATCAAAACAAGAACAAACCCGAGAAAATTATGAGAAATTTGCATTTGATACGGGAAATCTTGACAAGTCTCATGACCGACTTCTTAGCCTCCGGACACTCTGTTTAGTCCTCTCACTCAGCCTTCTATTTCGCCTGCAGACCGCGCTGCCATCAGCAATTTGCGCCACCGATAGAGCACTAAGCGGGATGAGAACGCTTTGCCTGGCTGACCGCTGGCCGTACCCAAGGTAACTAGAATACTATCAGGTAGGCCGATATCACAGTTCCCGCTTCAGTCGCCAGGCGGCTCCCTTTACGCTGACGTCATTTCGCGGGCAAGACATTCTCGCCTGAAGTAGGAAACGTGTTTTGTAATGTAGTTGTATGATCCATTTCGATGTGAAATAATGCGCTTTTAAGAACGGGTAGCCACAGTTACTGTGCCGTTTCTGAGCACAAAACCATGGCCGTAGATATTCTAAAGTTATTAACCACTCTTTGCCTAACGATAAGTTCGAAGGCTATAGATTTTATGATGCATATGGATGGATAGCGTCAATTCTAGAACTGCCAGAGTTTGTTCTGTACGTTTTTCTACCATCGAACAACAAACAGGACCTCAAAAATGAATTATTAAGTTTGCCTCTGAAGAAAAAACTTACGCGTTGGTGCAGTTCCTGCGAAGAATATACCTAACTAGCATCGGCCCTACGAGAGGGAGGGGCAAGTGGGGCTGTAACCTCGGGCCCAGATTAGCTGAGGGGGCGGAGGCGGTAAAAGGACTTGGAGTGGACAACTTTATTTAATTTAATGTCAAAACTATGATGAAATTTTCTGATGACACACTTCGATGTCAACACAGGCAGTGATCAGTATACAATACATTACAAAGAGAACATATAATTTATTTTATAAATAACCATTGTGTTTTTCGTTTTCCGGGGAAATGGTTAAGTTACCAGAGTCATCCATTTTATAACGTGTAAGGGTTCAAGAGTCCTTAACGTTTCTAAATCAATCTCAACAAAAAATGACTTTACTTCAAACTGTACATTTCTGAAAGGAGTGTGGGTTATTCTTATAGAGCCTTAACACGTTCAGATACAAGGCAAACTGATTTTAAAGGCACAGTGATCATATCGTAAAGTTTTCCATGGTTTCCCACTTCTACTTCAGGCAAATAATGGGATGGCTCCTAAATTAAGGCCACGGCCCCCTCCTTCTCAATCCTCATCTGAATTACAACGTTAGTGCAGCACCTCTACAAGACCACATTAATAACTAGAAAAAAAGAGGAAAAAAGCAGTATCTAAAAAAACAAGAAGTTCCGTTAAGAACTATACAGCCTACTTTTCATGCCAATGATTATTCTACAGAATATGAACCTATCTAGAATAATGACGAAATTAAGTTGGTAATATCGAAATATCTAATTAGTTGAAAATATACCTGGTATAATGTAGCCTAATAGAGCACTACAGTTGGCAGCCCTGGTGACTGAATATATTCTTATTTCCATCTCTTAAGGTACAGAATACAAATTTGGTTGAAGTCCAATGGACGTTACATGCAGTTAGACACTGGATCTATCAGCAGGCGTGAAAGCATGTTGCCAACAATACCATGCGTGTGCTGGTCAGAAATAATCTGAAATATTATGATATCTTGTTGTGCCAATTTTGGATGAAATCCATTTGTTAGTATAGAAGTTACATGTATTTTAAAATTGGACATATCAGCAGGCATAGAATCATGTTGGCAGCACTGCCTTGTATTAATTACTCCAAATTAATCTAGAATGTCAGGTGCTATACGTGTGCAAAGTATAGAGCTGTTGGCTTGCATACTTTCTGATATATTGATATTAGGGTAAAAAATATAGACAGCATATATTAACAGTTGGCAGCCCTGATTGCACTGAAGAATACTTATAGTCATATCTGATATGTTACACATAGCACATGCGAAATTTGGATGAAATCCTACTGATAGTATAGAAGTTACATGTATTTAAAAATTGGCCCTATCAGCAGGCTTAGAATCATGTTGGTAGAACTGACGTATATAAGTTACTCCAAAATTAATCAAACATGTCAGGTACTATACGTGTGCATAGTTTAAAGCTGTCGGCTTGCACACATTCTGATATATTGGTATTTGGATAAAAAAATAGAGATAGCAATTATTAACAGTTGGCAGCCCTGGTGGCTCCTAAGTATACGCTCAGTCATATCTGTTTATGTACAGATATTACATACAAACTTTGGTTGAAATCCAGTTGATAGTGTAGAAGTTATATGCATTTAAACATTGGACCTATCAGAAGGCTTAAAATTATTTTGGCAACATTGTCATGGTTGGCCTCCTGGAAATTAAACTGAAATAGTATTATCTACATGTGTGCCAATTTTGGAATAGCTCCTATGCATACCTTGCAGGATATCCAACATGGAGCTCAAATTTCTAGTGCGTTTTTTCAGCAGTTGGTAGCACTGACATCATTTTCAAATATGGACGTGAGCTATTCCGGTGCACATCTTTACTCATACTAAATTTGGTTTTGATTGCTGCAGCCGTTTAGGAGTTGATAGGGGGGGACACACACACAGCCAGACAGACAGACAGAAGGACAGACAGACAGACAGACAGACAGACAGACACACATTTGCCCGATCTCATAAGACTACTTTTTCCTCATTTTTGCAAAATGTGAAAAGTAGGCTAAAAATGGAAGATTATTGCGATCCCCTTCCACAAACAATTTGAAACATTACAATTGTACGATCACCTCAATACAGCGATACTCTGTACAACAGGGGCAGGGGTGGCTGAGCGGCAGCTCATCAATAAAAAATATAATTATCTGAAAAGAAAAAAATCTAGGATTATTGTCTTGTTCTGCCCACCCCAAAATCTTTATATAGGGCTGAGGACCTTGAAGTTTCTATCTCGTAGGTATATTCTAATATAATAAAATGGAATACTTCCTTGTAACCAAACTTTTTAGGTTACAGAATGAGCATCTAGTTTTTTGTGTTGTTTGGTTGGTAGTAATTATTTTTTAATTTGTATCAGTTTGTCAGCCATGGCCACTTATTGGTAGGCCATCGCAGAGAATCTTGTGTCTCGTGCCTTGAGATTCTTTGGTGGTGGTCTGCCAGTGGGTGGACCAGGTGGCTTTGGCTAATGGCAAGGTATTCTTAGGACATGGCTAGGTTTCCATGGGGATTGATTAGTGATAGTATAGGATGATGCCATGCAGGATGGAAGCTGGTTTTTTTTTTTGTGAAAATTTGATTAGGGAATGGTTGTGCTCTCTGGTTTTGGAGAAGAATGATGAAAGAAGAATATTAAAATATAGTGAAGAGCCCCTTTTCCTCGTGAAAATTGTTCTGGATACTGCACAACAGATACAGAGTATGGAAGCTGGCTTATAAAAAAATGTTACGTGTTGACAATCGGGAGAAATAGAACTAATATCTGGCAAGAAGAAATACAGAAAGAGTCTTTTAAGAAAACTCAAGAAGAAAAGAAAGGAGCAGAGATGTATTAAGTATTGTGAGGGACTTTTTCCTCATGAAGATTGTTGTGGATACTCTGCAAGAGATGCAGGCAATGGAAACCTGTTATATTTTTTTGGACAAACAGGTATTATTAGTTTTGATTGCCAGAGATTAACCTGAAGAAGAATCATTCTTGTTATGTGTGTGTCTAGTATCTACTATATAAAGCTCAAATACCACTCACTCACTCACTCACTCACTCACTCACTCACTCACTCACTGATCCATTTATCACGAAATCACCGAACGGATTGGAATGAAATTTGGTATGCCGCTTCCTCAAGGGCCGAAAACAAGCAGTAAGAAAGAATTTTTGGATATTCAGGTTCTAAAGGGGTAGACCTGCATTTCATTGAATAGCAATATCCCCCGATTGGTTTCATTGGGGGATGTGATACTCGGCATATAAACTCATCATTAAAAATAAGAAGACATGTGTCTGAGGGTTTTTCGATGTGGTATATATTATGAGGTGCAAGGGGTGAAAAGTGCGGGTTGAAGGATTCCTAATGGAGCGCTTACCTCTTAAACGACATAAGCGAGGAGTTTGAAACTCAGAGAGGAAAAAATCAGCAAAAAATAAGAGTGAATAGGTGTTTGACAGTTTTTTCATAAATCCAATTTAAGGGGCCCATGGGGAGGGGTGAAATTCTGGGGGGGGGGGGGGGAAACAGGTGATATGTAAAATTATACATGGCCTATGTTGTAGACAATAACACATTACATCTTTTTTGTCTCTTGCTATTTCATCATACGACGAATACTTAGGGAGTTATTAATGAAAATGTTTTAGTTATCCTTCATTTGAATATATTAATTACTTGAATGTGTCTTAAAAATGGTATCAACAATTACCACTTATTGGATCCTACATGATTTCCAAAATTCATCTCTTTTACTCCAACAATACTACAAATTTGGCATTGTTTTCGGAAGATTTCGTGCGTTTATATCTTTGTAAACTTTCAAATCTATCTAAATTGCATTTTGTAAATATTGTCAATTCAAATAACAGTACAGTAAGTATGTAGTTAGTTTTAGTTGTAAGTAGGTAGTTAGTTAGTTTGTCTTTAGATATATGTCATTGTTCTATTAGACTGTGGTGTGTGAGTGTGTCTGGTAGCAGTTGCACTGTTTATTAGTTATAGTTCATTGTTTCAGTAGACTGTGATGTGTAAGGGTGCATGTGAGTGTGCCTGGTGACGGACTGTTTTAGTGGTAGTATTTGTTGTTGGTGGAACTTAAGTATTTTTTCGTTAGTAGAATTTTGGTATTTAATTGTTAGTACGGTAGAAGGTTAGTATTTTTGTTAGTAGAATTGCTCTTTACTTATTCTGAAAGGGAGTAGCAGTCTTTCAAAATAAATCAATTCTTTACTAGTCTTATAGACGGTTAAGATATTGATAAGATAAGCCAACTAACGGCTACACTGCGTTCTGCTGCACGGCTGAAAGCAACGGGAAACTACAGCCGTAATGCTATTCCCGAGGATATGCACCTCTCTATGCATAATTACACGTGATTATGGCCTCCTCCCTTGTAAAATTTCAATCCGGAGGTAAACTAGTCCCCCGTTCGGATCTCCGGGTGGGGACTACTCGAGAGGGGGTTAACATCACAGAAGTGACAAAGAGGAAATCTGACATTCTACGGATCGGAGCGTGGAATGTTAGAAGTCTGCTAGGAAGTGGAAGGTTAGAAAACTTAGAAAGGGAAATGGATAGGTTGAGGTTGGATTTGGTTGGGATTAGTGAAATGCGCTGGCAGGAAGAACAGGACTGTTGGTCAGGAGACTATAGGGTCATTAGCACTAAATCAAACAATGGCCAAGCAGGGGTTGGCCTCATATTGAGTAGGAAACTTGGACAGCGGGTGGAATATTATGAGCAATATAATGAAAGGTTTATTGTAGCAAAATCAATACTAAACCTACCTGCACCACTGTGGTACAAGTCTATATGCCTACCAGTCAAGCTGATGATGAGGATGTTGAAAAGGTCTACGAAGAAATAGACGAAATTCTGAGGTATATCAAGGGTGATGAAAATGTTATAGTAATGTGAGATTGGAATGCTGTGGTAGGAAAAGGGAGAGAAGGGAAGATAGTAGGAGATTTCGGATTAGGTGAAAGGAATGATCGAGGAAGCAGGCTGGTAGAATTCTGCACCGAGCTTGAGTTGGTCATAGCTAACACCTTATTCAATAACCACAATAGAAGAATATACACATGGATGAGACCAGGAGATACAGGGCGTTACCAAATCGACTTCATTATGGTCAAGCAGAGGTTTTGAAACCAGATTTTGGATTGTAAAACATATCCTGATGCTGACATAAACTCTGACCACAATCTGGTTTTAATGAAATGCAGATTAAAGTTGAAGAAACTGAAGAAAAGTCAAAAGCCAAAAAGGTGGGCAATAGGCAGACTGAAAGAGAAGGATGTAAACGAAAGATTGAAAAAGAGTATAAAGGAAGGACTAATGAAAACCCCTAAACAAACTTCAATTGAAGACGAATGGGCACTTTTGAAGAATGAAATAACAAAATCCGCAGAAGAACACTTTGGTAGAAAAGAAAGTATAGGTAGAAAACCGTGGATCACTCTGGATATACTAGAATTGATGGATGAAAGGCGGAAACACAAGAATGTAAGAAATGAAAAGGGGAAAGCAGAATACAAACGTCTGAGTAATGAGGTTAACAAGAAGTGCAAGGAAGCGAAAGAAGAATGGTTGAAAGAGAAATGTGCAGGTATAGAAAATTGTCTAAAATTAGGAAAATAGACACAGCTTATCGGAGGATTAAGAATACTTTTGGGGAAAAGAAGACTAAGTGCTGCAATATTAAGGACACAAATGGAAAGCCTCTAACAGATAGGGAAGAAGAGGTTGAGAGATGGAAAGCTTACATAGAGAGTTTGTATAAGGGAAAGGAGATTGAGAATCATGTAATGGAAAGGGAGGAAGAAACTGATGTGGATGCGAAAGGAGATTTAATATCGAGATCAGAATTTGATAAAGCTTTGGAAGACTTAAGCAGGAACAAAGCACCAGGCATAGATGATATACCGATTGAGTTGCTACGCTGCATAGGAGATGAAGGTCTGATCAAGTTATTTCACTTGGTGTGTAGGATTTATTAGACAGGTGAGGTACCCCCTGATTTCAAGAAGAATGTAATCATCCCTATACCAAAGAAAGTGGTAGCTGACAGATGTGAAGATTACCGTACCATCAGCTTGATTACTCATGCTTCAAAGATCCTGTCTAGAATAATTTACAAGAGGATTGAAAGCCAGATAGAAACGGAGCTGGGTGAAGACCAGTTTAGTTTCAGAAGAAATGTAGGAACAAGGGAAGCTGTACTAAGTCTTAGGCTGATTTTGGAAGGTAGAATAAGGAAAGATAAGAGAACGTTCATGGCATTTGTAGACTTAGGAAAGGCTTTTGATAACGTTGATTGGACTAAATTGTTTGACATTTTGAAATCGATTGGAATAAAGTACAGGGATAGAAGGGTGATACACAATCTATACAGAGACCAGACAGCAGTCATTTGAGTTGAAGGACATGAGAGAGAAGCTGGTATTCAGAAAGGTGTAAGGCAAGGCTGCAACTTATCACCCATACTTTTCCATCTTTACATTGAACACGCAATGAAGGAAATTAGAGAAAAATTTAAAGTGGGAGTGTAGATTCAAGGAGAAATAATTTCAACTCTGCGATTTGCTGATGACATCGTCATCTTGGCCGACAAGCCTGAGTATTTGAATGAGTTTTTGAATGGTATGGACTCCGTCTTACGGAAAGAATTCATGATGAAAATTAATAAATGTAAAACAAAAATACTGGAATGCAGCCGAAATAAATCACAAACCTCTATGGAGATCAAATTGGCAGGTGAAAAGCTGAAGGAAGTAGGAGACTTCTGTTACTTAGGAAGCAGAATAACCAGTGATGGACGAAGCAAAGAAGATATAAAAAGTAGGTTGGCTCAGGCAAAGAAAGCATTTCTACAAAAAAGGAATCTGCTGACATCGAATATATCTTTAGGAACTAAGAAGTCATTTTTGAAAGCCCTTGTCTGGAGCGTGGCACTCTATGGAAGTGAAACTTGGACTATTGGTGCAGCAGAAAAGAGGAGAATTGAAGCATTTGAAGTGTGGTGTTACAGGAGAATGATGAAGATCAGATGGGTAGATAGGGTTACAAACAAAGAGGTATTAAGACTAGTGGGAGAGGAGAGATGTTTCTGGCGACTGCTAATGAAGAGAAGAGATAGGTTGGTAGGACACATACTAAGACACCCAGGAATAGCAATCTTAGTTATGGAGGGAAGGGTCGAGGACAAGAACTGTAATGGTAGACAAAGTTTAGAATATGTTAAACAGATTGCCTCGGATGTAGGGTGTGGTAGCTATGTAGAGATGAAATGATTAGCTCAGGTCAGGGAGGCATGGAGAGCTGCATCAAACCAGTTGAATGACAGAAGACTCAAACAACAACTACAGTAGGCAGCCCTGGTGACTCTGAATATATACTTAGTTCCATCTCTTAATGTATAGAATGCACATACAAAATTTGGCTGAAGTCTAATGGATAGTATTTATGTTACATGCTGTTTGATATTGGATTTATCAGTGCGCCTAAAATAATTTTGGGAACAATGTCATGTATGTGATGCTCAGAATTAATCTAAAATATTACGATCAATTATAGTGCCAATTTTGGTTAAAATCCATTTGTTAGTATAGAAGTTACATGTAATCAAAAATGGAATATATCGGAAAGTTTAGAATCATGTTGGCAGCACTGAGGTATATTAGTTACTCCAAATTAATCTAGAATGTCAGGTACTATACGTGTGCAGAGTTTACAGATGATAAATTGCATACTTTTTGACATATTGATATTAGGATTAAGCAAATAGAGAGAGAATTTATTAACAGCTGGCAGCCCTGCTTGTTTTTACGAATACGCATAGTCATAACTGTTGTGGTACACAAAGCACATACGAAATTTGGTTGAAATCCATTTGTTAGTATAGATGTTATATGCATTTAAAAACTGGACCTTTCAGCAGGCTTAGAATCGTGTTGGCAACACTGATGTATATACTGTAAGTTACTCCAAACTAAGGCAGAATGTCAGGTAGTATACGTGTGAAACGTTTGAAGCTATTGGCTTATATACTTTTTGATATATTGATATTAGGGTTAAAACATAGAAAAACAGATGACAGCCCTGGTGGCTCATTAGAATACGCACAGTCATATCCGCAGGATAACAAATAGAACATAAGAAATCTGGTTGAAATTCAATCGATAGTAAAGAAGTTACATGCATTTAGAAATTGGATCTATCGGCAGGCTTAGAATAATGTTGGCAATACTGGCATGTATGGTCTTCTGAAAATTAATTTGGAATGATATTGTCTATACGTGTGCCAATTTTGTAATAGTTCGCATGCTTAACTTCTGAGATATTCAACATAGAGCTCAAGTTACAATTGCGATTTTTCAGCAGTTGGTAGCAGTGACGTCAAATTACAATATGGCTGCGAGATATTCAGGTATAGATCTTTGCTCTTACCAAATTTGGCTTCGATAGCTGCAGCCATTTAGGTGTTGATAGGGGGGGGCACAGACAGAAGGACAGACAGACACACGGACGGACAGACTGACAGACACACATTTTCACGGATCGATCTCATAAGTCTACTTTTTCCTCATTTTGGCAAATGAGAGAAGTATGCTAAAAATAAGTATTTTTGAACAGGGTTAAAAGACGACATAGTTTAGTATGTTAGGTCATGTGACACCCGCCAACAGCACAAAGACAGAAAGCTGAAGCGCAACCAATCTCACCAGGCTCAATATTCAATCGAGTTGGTATTGATATAAATCGTAGAACGTAAACAAATATATAATAGGGGCCATTGAGTATCTTATACGTTACATTATTGCAAAACTCGTTCCAAAAGCAAATGTTGGTGAGGTAGCCCAATTTTTACTTGAAATTATTTGAAGATTTGGTATTTTCAGTGAAATACTCTCAGACCGAGGTACGGTAAGAATGTCCAATGTTATTCAGCAGTGTTAAAAGTACAGGCCATGAACACAACCTGTTTCGTACCTCAGACTAATGGCTTGACTGAAGCAATGAATAAGATAATTGCCAAAATAATAGCTAAGTATACTAGAGAAACAGGTACAAACTGGGATGAATATGTCAACTTTGCAGTATTCACATATAATACATAGAAGTCCACCGCAACAGGCTATACAACCCATGAAGCTACATTGCAGCCTGATATTAAATATCTACCAATAGATACGGACGCGGACAACGCTGAAAGACTGAATAACATGAAGAAAGCTAGAGAATTGGCTAAGCAAACCTTAAATACTGCACAAGTACAGCAGAAAGCCTACTATGACAGGAACAGAATAAGTTAAGATTTTCATCCCAATCAGACATTCTGATTCCTCAATGGATAGGTCCATACAGGATAATCAGGAATGTGTCTGACGTCACATATGTGGTGGAGATAACGATTAGGAGCAAACCAATTGGTGACAATGTACACGCTCGTAGTATTAAACCCTATCAATTATGAAAAACAACTCAAAATGTTCCAAGAGAATAAACTGCGTTTTATCTGTTCCAGATGTAAATAGTGTCCTTTGAATGTTCTCAGTCTGTAGCTGCCGAAGTTCATTGGTACACATATGAAGAAACGTGAGCAGCAGGAATTCCTTGTGCAATCACAAGGAGTAAGAATTGAATCAGGTATGTACTCTAGTAAGCCTCCGTGGCTTAGGCGGCAGCACGCCGGCCTCTCACCGCTGGGTCCGTGGTTCAAATCCCGGTCACTCCATGTGGGATCTGTGCTGGACAAAACGGAGGCAGACAGGTTCTTCTCCGGGTACTCCGGTTTTCCCTGTCAAAATTTCATTCCAGCAACACTCTCCACTATCATTTCATTTCATCTGTCATTCATTTAATCATTGCCCCAGAGGAGTGCGTCAGGCCTCGGCAGCCGGCACAGTCCATATCCTCGCCGCTAGATGGGGGTTTCATTCATTCCATTCCTGACCCGGTCGGATACTGGAAGCAGGCTATGGATTTTCATTTTATGTACTCTAGTATTCAAGGAAATACGGACCGGGTAAATGAAAAACGAAAATTCACAGCCTGCTTCCAGTCTCCGACCGGGTCAGGAATGGAATGAATGAAGCCCCCATCTAGCGGCGAGGATAGGAACTGTGCCGGCTGCCGAGGCCTGACGCACTCCTCCGGGGCAATGATTAAATGAATGACAGATGAAATGAAATGATAGTGGAGAGTGTTGCTGGAATGAAATTTTGACAGGGAAAACCGGAGTACCCGGAGAAAAACCTGTCTGCCTCCGTTTTGTCCAGCACAGATCTCACATGGAGTGACCGGGGTTTGAACCACGGACCCAGCGGTGAGAGGCTGGCGTGCTGCCGCCTAAGCCACGGAAATTTGAAATTATTGTATCCTCTTGTAATTTAATAATGTTGCTGGTTTCAAAGGCTGTAGGCACCCTCGTGAATCACAAAATAGAATCGCTTCATTAAGTTCGTACATGATGAGCGAGCATAACTGGTTTTTTTTCTCTACAGGAGTACTACCCGCTATAACCAGAATAGTTATACGTACTTCTATGATTACAGATTGCAGAAAAACAAGGCATGGTGGTGGTTAGGCTATGATCAGCACCTTCGCACAACATTCCATTTTCCTTTCATGTTCACACAGTGTAAAAAATGTAACAGTCAAATAATGTAACATATTATTATTATAATATTGTTATTATTATTATTATTAGGGTCCATTAATATTACCATCACTCACTTGTATTATATTGTTATTTGGTCAGACCGTGTGCTTCAGCTTTCTGTCTTTGTGCCGTTGGCAGGTGTCACATGACCTAACATACTTAATTATGTCGTCTTTTCACCCTGTCCAAAAATACTTAACCTTCATTTTATGATAGGATTTATATATTCCTTAATGGGAACCTCCCAGTGTGTTGTTGTGATGCGCCTGTATTATTTGGGCTTTCAGCGAATCATGTCCTAACAACCGGGTGAGTTAGCCGTGGTCGTTACGGCATGACCTCTGGCAGTCGCTCACATCCGGGAGGCGAGGAGTTCCAAATCCCCCGCCGGCAACCTTGAAGTTGGTCTTCTGGGGTTGCCCATCTTCCTTCCTGGCAAATGCCGGGGTTGATCGCTAACTATAGGCCACAGCCGCTACCTTCCAACTCCTCGTCCTTCCATCCCAACTTTCCTCCCCAACGGTGCTTGTAGCGCATTTCATTCTCAGTTTTACCCTGTTGCTTCACGCGTAGTGTACCTGCTTTGTCGATGATATATCGCCCGGCTAACCTAGCGTAACACTAGAGCAGTGTTGGGGTTTTTAATTGTCTGGATGATCTGTTTTAAATGATCGTCCTTCAGCTGTTCTTGTAGGATACCATCATGTTTACGATTGTGTACGTGGGTACTTCCAAGCAATCGTTCACTATGTCCTCTGTTTCTTCCAGAATTGGAATACGTGTTAGAGCGCCAGCATCACTCTGCGCAGCTCCTTTCTTATATATGATTTCAAAGTCATAGTCAGTTCTTGCCCCCTTTCACTTGTCAACAAACCACAGAAGTTAATCCGTCCTAATGAGTACGGTGGCCTTGACAGAAAATACCAGCTCCTCTCCCTTATGTACACAGACTACAGTTACTTACGATAACTTGCTGCACGCTGTTCACAAGCTGGGAAACAATGTCACTGGATTTCGTAACTCGCACGGCACTTGGCCACCATACGTCTGTCGCTCAGTGAAATCACACTCGCTCAAAACACAGGCAGTCCCCTGTATGCTTCTCACTCCCCCGCTGTCAAGAGAATCGGCTTCACTAGGGGTTTCGCAAGTCACCACACTTCTGTCGCTCAGGATAAACACTCTTACTAGCTCGTAAAACACACACTGCACTACTTGACAGGTCGCTCTTATATAGCAGGCCGGTGACTCAATAAATGCTTCTAGACCCATCCGGGGCTCACGGCTTCTCGAGGCTTCCATCGCTGGCTGGGTCACGAATATTCTGGACCATCCCTTTGTCCTAGTAGACCTGTTGCATAAGGCGCACGCAATACGCTGAGGCAGAGCAGCCCAGCCCTGGGGCAGTTGTGACTCATGCGGCGAGCGATGAAACAAACTCACAGCCGTAACACCACCCCCTTCCTAAAAGGCTGATCGTCCCGATCAATCATTGGTCCGTCTGTGTCCCTTCGTAGGCTGCCAGGCGATCTCGATGCACGATCTTCATCTTCGCCCTCGGGCTCCGCTGGATCCTGTAGACGACATCGTTGATCCGTTTCACGACTCGGTCGGGCCCTCCCAGGACTTCTGCAGTTTGGGTGACAGGCCTTTCTTTCGTAATGGGTTGAAGAGCCAGACCAGGTCGTCCTCGTGGAGTCAGCCGGCATCCGTCTGTTGGTCGTATCGGGTCTTCATTCGGTCGGTCTCGATCCTCAGTTTCCTACTCGCGAACGCGTGCACGTCCTCCAGTTGGTCGACCAGTTCTTGACAATACTGGCTTACCGGGACCGGATCATTCCCAGGTCGGCCTAAGGCAAGATCGACAGGTAGACGGAGCTCCCTCCCAAGCATGGCCCGGGCTGGTGTGCACCCGGTGGCTTCATGCACGGCGGCGCGGTAGGCCAGGAGAAATAATGGAAGATGTTTGTCCCAATCCCCGTGGTGCTCGCTGACGACTATTTGGAGATGGTTCTCGATGGTGCGATTGAATCGCTCTACCATTCCGTCGGACTGAGGGTGAAGCGTCTTTGTCCTTGTCTTCCGGATTCCCAGCAGCTGGCATAGGTTCTGGAACACCTGCGACTCGAAGTTCCTCCCTTGGTCGGAGTGCAGCTCCAGGGGTACTCCGTACCGGCTGACGAATTCCTTCACCAGGGTCTCTGCAATCGTCGCGGCTTCCTGGTTAGGGAGCGCATACGCCTCCGGCCATTTGGTAAAGTAGTCACTGACGACCAATATGTAGCGGTTCCCTGCCTCGCTTAACGGGAATGGCCCAGCAACATCGATAGCCACTCTCTTCATGGGGCCGCCCACGTTGTAGGTCTTCAGTGGACCCCGTCGTCTTCGTCCTGGGCCCTTGCTGGCTGCGCAATCGTGGCACCTCGCGCAGTGGTTCTCCACGTCGGTTCGGCATCCGATCCAGTAGAACCGCTCTCTCAGCTTCTCCAGGGTCTTCTTTATCCCTAGGTGTCCACCAGATGATTCTCCATGGACTTCCTTCAGGACTTCCTCCGTCATAGCCTTTGGAACGACGCCTTGTTCCCGAGATTTCTTCCCGTCGGTGCTCTCCCAGGCGCGGCAGATGGGGCCATCCCTCACAATCAGCGAGTCCCACTGCGCCCAGTAGGACTTAACTTTGGGCTGCAGTCACTCACAATGTTCCACCCGGGTCTGGGGACACAGGCCCTCTTCCATTCGGCTATCAGTCCCAGGTCATCATCTTCTGCTTGTGCCCGCGTGAAAGATTCGCGGCTCCAGTTCCCTTGAAGTTCCACAGTAGTCCGTCGGCACTGTATCCCGGTGTTCTCCTCCCTCCTAGTACAGAAGGGGCAGTCTTCGGGGCACGGTCTTCGTGACAGGGCGTCGGCATTAGAATGCAGTTGGCCTTTCCTGTGCTGGATCTCGAAGTTGTACTGTTGAAGCCTCTCTAACCACCGCGCGAGTTGACCCTCGGGCTGTTTGAAGTTCAGGAGCCACCGCAGGGATGCATGGTCGGTCCTGATGAGAAATTCTTGCCCGTACAGGTAGTTGTGGAAGTGTTCGATGGTCTTCACGATGGCGAGCAGTTCCTTCCTGGTGACGCAGTAGTTCTATCTGGCTTTGACAAGGCTTTGCTGAAGTAGGCCACTACTCTCTCCTCGCCGTCCACTATTTGCGACAGGATTCCCCCTATACCAAAGTCGCTGGCATCGGTATCGACGATGAACCTTGTTCCAGGTCTGGGGTAGGCAAGAATAGGCGCGGTGCACAGAGCCTGCTGGAGTTGTTCGAAGGCACTGGGGCATTCTGCTGTCCATGTGAAGAGTTGGTCCTTCTCAGTCAGTCGATGCAGTGGTTTGGCGATGTCGGCGAATCCTCTCACGAAGCGACGGTAATAAGTGCAGAGTCCCAGGAAGCTTCGTAGTTGGGACTTGTCCTTCGGAACTGGCCACTCCCTCACAGCTGCGGTCTTTTCTGGGTCGGTGCGCACCCCTTCCTCGGAGACAATATGGAAGAGCTGACACTTCTTGGGGCTCAACTTCAGCTGGGCAGCCCGTAGCTTCATCAAGATCTCCTTCAGGTTGCTGTAGTGCTCCTCGAAGCTTTTTCCCAGAACGATGACGTCGTCTAGGTAGTCCAGGCAGGTTTTCCAGTGTAGTCCCCTCAGAATGGACTCCATTAGCCTTTCTTAGGTCGCAGGGGCGTTGCACAGACCGAATGGCATGACGGTGAACTGCCAGATCCCGCTGCCCACAGAGAACGCCGTTTTCTCGCGGTCCTTAGGGTGGACCTCCACCTGCCAGTAGCCACTCTTCAAATCCAAGGTGCACTTTGTGAATAATTTGGATTGGAACTGGGATATTTCAATCTGAATTGCATCGTGTATTTTCAATTTCAATTTCATTTTGTAAGTATTTTGAATCTCAATTGCATTTTGTACGTAATTTCGATCTCATTTGCATTTTGTAAGTATTTTGAATTTCAATTGCATTTTGTAGGTATTTCGACGCTACATTGCATTTTGTACGTATTTTGAACCAAGCCTTCATTTTGTGGGTATTTTTCAATCTATTCCTTTTGTGAATCTTTTCGTTCAAAATTCCCTTCTGTAAGAACATTTGATTTTCATCTTCACGATCACCCAAACTTTAGGGGCTGATAACCTCGATGTTAGGCCCCTTAAAACAACAATTATCATCATTTTGTGGGTATCTACCGACCTACCTAGAGATCTCGGGTTCGAATCCCGGACGGGGTAGATATTTTTGCTACCAGATATCATTTTAAATTTTGTAAATATTGTCAATTCAAATTACAGTACAGTAAGTATGTAGTTAGATTTAGTTGTAAGTATGAAGTTAATTTGTTTATTAGATATATGTCATTGTTCTATTAGACTGTGGTGTGTGAGTGTGTCTGGTGAGGGTGCATGTGAGTGTGCCTGGTGACAGACTGTTTTAGTGGTAGTATTTGTTTGTTGGTGAAACTTAAGTATTTTTTTTCGTTAGTAGAATTTTGGTATTTAATTGTTAGTACAAGGTTAGTATTTTGCAGTAGAATGGCTCTTTACTTATTCTGAAAGGGAGTAGCAGCCTTTCAGAATAAATCAATTCTTTACTAGTCTAATAGACGGTTAAGATATTGATAATATAAGCCAACTAATGGCTACACTGCGTTCTGCTGCACGGCTGAAAGCAACGGGAAACTACAGCCGTAATGCTATTCCCGAGGATATGCACCTCTCTATCCATAATTACATGTGATGATGGCCTCCTCCCTTGTAAAATTTCAATCCGGAGGTAAACTAGTCCCCCGTTCGGATCTCCGGGTGGGGACTACTCGAGAGGGGGTTAACATCACAGAAGTGACAAAGAGGAAATCTGACATTGTACGGATCGGAGCGTGGAATGTTAGAAGTCTGCTAGGAAGTGGAAAGTTAGAAAACTTAGAAAGGGAAATGGATAGGTTGAGGTTGGATTTGGTTGGGATCAGTAAAATGCGCTGGCAGGAAGAACAGGACTTTTGGTCAGGAGACTATAGGGTCATTAGCACTAAATCAAACAATGGCCAAGCAGGGGTTGGTCTCATATTGAGTAGGAAACTTGGACAGCGGGTGGAATATTATGAGCAATATAGTGAACGGATTATTGTAGCAAAAATCAATACTAAACCTACGTGCACCACAGTGGTACAAGTCTATATGCCTACCAGTCAAGCTGATGATGAGGATGTTGAAAAGGTCTACGAAGAAATAGATGACATTCTGAGGTATATCAAAGGTGATGAAAATGTTATAGTAATGGGAGATTGGAATGCTGTGGTAGGAAAAGGGAGAGAAGGGAAGATAGTAGGAGATTTCGGATTAGGTGAAAGGAATGATCGAGGAAGCAGGCTGATGGAATTCTGCACCGAACATGAGTTGGTCATAGCTAACACCTTATTCGATAACCACAATAGAAAAATATACACATGGATGAGACCAGGAGATACAGGGCGTTACCAAATCGGCTTCATTATGGTCAAGCAGAGGTTTCGAAACCAGATTTTGGATTGTAAAACATATCCTGGTGCTGACATAAACTCTGACCACAATCTGGTTGTAATGAAATGCAGATTAAAGTTGAAGAAACTGAAGAAAAGTCAAAAGCCAAAAAAATGGGCAATAGACAGACTGAAAGTGAAGGATGTAACCGAAAGATTCAAGAAGAATATAAAGGAAGGACTAATCAAAACCCCTAAACAAACTTCAATTGCAGACGAATGGGCACTTTTGAAGAATGAAATAACAAAATCCCCAGAAGAAAACATTGGTAGGAAAGAAAGAATAGGTAGGAAACCGTGGATCACTCAGGATATACTAGAATTGATGGATGAAAGGCGGAAACACAAGAATCTAAGAGATGAAAAGGGGAAAGCAGAATACAGACGTCTGAGAAATGAGGTTAACAAGAAGTGCAAGGAAGCGAAAGAAGAATGCTTGAAAGAGAAATGTGCAGGTATAGAAAATTGTCTGAAATTAGGAAAAGTAGACACAGCTTATCGAAGGATTAAGAATACTTTTGGGGAAAAGAAGACTAAGTGCTGTAATATTAAGGACACAAATGGAAAGCCTCTAACAGATAGGGAAGAAAAGGTTGAGAGATGGAAAGCTTACATAGAGTGCTTGTATAAGGGAAAGGAGATTGAGAATCATGCAATGGAAAGGGAGGAGGAAATTGATGAGGATGCAAAAGGAGATTTAATATTGAGATCAGAATTTGACAGAGCATTAGAGGACTTAGGCAGGAACAAAGCACCAGGCATAGATGATATACCGATTGAGTTGCTACGCTGCATAGGAGATGAAGGTCTGATCAGGTTATTTCACTTGGTGTGTAGGATTTATGAGACAGGTGAGGTACCCCCTGATTTCAAGAAGAATGTTATCATCCCTATACCAAAGAAAGTGGGAGCTGACAGATGTGAAGATTATCGTACAATCAGCTTGATTACTCATGCTTCAAAGATCCTGTCTAGAATAATTTACAAGAGGATTGAAAGCCAGATAGAAACGGAGTTGGGCGAAGACCAGTTTGGTTTCAGGAGAAATGTAGGAACAAGGGAAGCTGTACTAAGTCTTAGGCTAATTTTGGAAAGTAGAATAAGGAAAGATAAGAGAACGTTCATGGCATTTGTAGACTTAGAAAAGGCTTTTGATAACGTTGATTGGACTAAATTGTTTGACATTTTGAAATCTATTGGAATAAAGTACAGGGATAGGAGGGTGATATACAATCTATACAGAAACCAGACAGCAGTCATTCGAGCTGAAGGACATGAGAGAGAAGCTGGTATTCAGAAAGGTGTAAGGCAAGGCTGCAACTTATCACCCTTACTTTTCAAACTTTACATTGAACAAGCAATGAAGGAAATTGGAGAAAAATTTAAAGTGGGAGTGAAGATTAAAGGGGAAATAATTTCAACTCTGAGATTTGCTGATGACATCGTCATCTTGGCCGACAAGCCTGAGGATTTGAATGAATTTTTGAATGGTATGGATTCCATCTTACGGAAGGAATTCATGATGAAAATTAATACATGTAAAACAAAAATACTGGAATGCAGCCGAAATAAATCAGAAACCTCCATGGAGATCAAATTGGCAGGTGAAAAGCTGAAGGAAGTAGGAGACTTCTGTTACTTAGGAAGCAGAATAACCAGTGATGGACGAAGCAAAGAGGATATAAAAAGTAGGTTGGCTCAGGCAAGGTAAGCCTTTCTACAAAAAAGGAATCTGTTGACATCGAATATAGATTTAGGTATTAGGAAGTCATTTTTGAAAGCCTTTGTCTGGAGCGTGGCGCTCTATGGAAGTGAAACTTGGACTATTGGTGCAGCAGAAAAGAGGAGAATTGAAGCATTTGAAATGTGGTGTTACAGGAAAATGATGAAGATCAGATGGGTAGATAGGGTTACAAACGAAGATGTATTAAGGCGAGTGGGAGAGGAGAGATGTTTCTGGCGACTGCTAATGAAGAGAAGAGATAGGTTGGTAGGACACATACTAAGACACCCAGGAATAGCAAGCTTAGTTATGGAAGGAAGGGTCGAGGACAAGAACTGTAGGGGTAGACCAAGGTTAGAATATGTTAAACAGATAGCCTCGGATGTAGGGTGTGGTAGCTATGTAGAGATGAAACGATTGGCTCAGGACAGGAAGGCATGGAGATCTGCATCAAACCAGTCAAAAGACTGAAGACTCAAACAACAACAGTCAGCTAATTTTAGTATCGACCGATTAAGACGTGAGTTTGTGTTTTTAAACCTGTCTCAATAGATAAGACTTGCATGATCCGTAATTACCGTAACATGCACCCCACATAGATAAGTACGGAAATGATTAATTGCCGATGCAAATGCTGATATTTCCCGTTCTGTAGTAGAATACCTTGATTCTGTGTCCGTTAATTTCCTGCTCGCGTAGGCGACCGGTTGTCTCACTTTGAACGCATTTTCTTGTAACAACGCAGCTCCTGCTCCATGTTTACTGGCATCAACATGCAGAAATGTTGACCTCGTTTCATCGAAATGATTAAGGAGTGGCGGTGTTATCAATTTATCTTTGAGTGTGTCAAATGCCTGTTTGTGTTCTTCTGTGAAGATAAATCGAGATTTTGCCTTGGTGAGGTCTGTTAAAAGTTTGGATATGTTCGATAAATTAGCAATAAATTTTCTATAGTAACCCAAGAGACCTAAAAAGCTCCTAAGTTGATTTAGATTTGTCGGCGTCTGGATGTCTCTAACACAACGTTTTTTTCATCATCAGGTCAAATTCCTCTGTGGGTTACAATGTGTCGCAAAATTTTGATTTCGTTATGCCCGAAATTACATTTGGATGCTTTTAACATTATGTTAGTCTGTCTTAATCTCTTAAGGAGCTCTTCGAAATGTTCAAATGTTCCTCGAAAGTTCTTGAACACACTCAGGTCATCAATGTATGTAAGCACGGAGTACCATTTCATTCCGGCTAGTAATTTATCCATAAGACGCTGAATACACTGGGACGCGTTCATAAGACTCATGGGAAGCCTACGGTACGTGAATAATCCGTTCTCTGTAACAAATGCCTGTCCTCTTTTTGGAATGAGATACTCCAGAACCCTGAGAATGCATCCAATGTACTGAACCAATTGGCCTCACTGAGTCTATCTGGTAACTGTCCGTACGGTCTGCCATGCTCAATTATATTATTTAGTCTACGATCGTCAGTAAAATATCTATACGATCCATCCTTTTTCTGAGTCAGTACATTTGGCTCAGAGTAGTTACTGGAACTACATTCAATAATCCCGACTTGAAGCATTTCGTTCACTTGATCATCAATTATGTGCCTTTCGTTTATACTGACCTCATAGGATGCTTGATGTAGAGGTGTATCGTGCTTAAGATTGACGCCATATCCTACCAGATTTGTCTCGCGTAGTTGCTTTATGGATGTAGACAAAATGTCGATGTATTTGTCTAGTAGTTGCGTTAGTTTCCGCTTCAGACTTAAGGTCAGGTCGCCGTTGTTGTTGTTGTACGCCTTGTATGGTCATGCCGTTTACTACCAGTTCCCAGCTTTCCTGTGCTGGAAACTTGGTTGGTCACTGCAGGCGAATAAGTTACCACTGTGCCACTCAGCCAGTCAGGACATAATACAAGGGCTAATGAACATGATATTCGTCCCCGTAGCCATATCATAATATACACATTTTGCGACACAAACCATGAGGTTGTAGCCCACATGAGCGAATGGTCCTACCACCGTCTGTTTACACAAATTCTAAAGTGATCAGCAAACAATCTAGATGTTAGGCCCTCCAAATTATGTTAAGTACTGCAGTAATCATACACCGTTAAAAATCAAAAACCTACGTTACTGTCGTGTGTGCGCTTAGGTGTAAAATAAATGATTTCCTAATTGGCTCTTTAAGAGAAACTGGTTCCAGTAACTGTATTTCCAAACTGTAGTTTATAAAACGTCACACATCATAACACCATGACAATATGTTTGATAATATAAAGCCACTAGTGAGTACTGTACTGTTCTCTCGCAATGTCGGTGTACTACGTCACCTCTTTCGGGAAAGGTACGACTGTACAAGCCTCTGCAATAATTCTCAAAATGGCCTTTACTATTAATTTTAATTATTTACACAACTATTGGAAATTTTAATTCCACTGATGTCTGATAGTGTTTTTAAATTTTCTTTCCTTGAGGGAACCAACATATTCTAAAGAAGAAGCGTAAGTCGTGTTTTCACATAAACTATGCACTTAGGATTTCCATTAAAGGATGTTTACAGCTTTCGGTTCAGCCGTCACTACTTAAAGCTTCATATAATGATGAGGCATTTCATATGTAATAATACCTACCTTACGAATAATACAAACAAAATACTGTAGGCATCATCAAATTTTACTCAAAACACTTAACTGAAGAAATTAAAACATAGGCTGAAACTATTACAAAAATAACTTCAAAACTACTACAGAAATACTGTGATGTGGTAAGCAGTAACGAATGAGCTGTTGGCAATAGACTATCAGAACTCTCAAGCCCCTCTGGACATCACGTGAGTAGGAATAAAGGGAGGTTGACACTTCAAATTCTCTGAATTGCAAGAGTCAAACAGCGGAAGAAAATAGTGGGAGGACTGTGAGTTGATAAAAAGTTAAAATAGTCAACTGTCATGCTCATTTGAAGTTAAATAGCAGCTCCTATACCATGACCCGTAATAACATCAGAACTAACATTTCGCGGTGAATAATAGGAAGGCTTGATATCACTCAGACCCTCAGTATCAGTAGAGACTGTGTGAAAAGAATTTCACTTCACAGGTTAAGTCTTAACAAATGTGTGATCAAACTGGACTTATGAATTTATGCAGCTCCACGTGTATCACATGAATGCGGCTTCTTGAAAATTATATTATATGGAGGTTCTAGTCCCAAACGTTTTTCCAGATATATCATACTCATGTGGTCCTGTACCACTGTGAATTAGGGCACTGGCTAGCAGGCTGCAATTACTAACAAATGTCGCATGACAGGGCTGTGAATGATTCCATGTTACGACAAACAATACTAACGGAAAAGGCTTTTCCACACATATTACATGTATAGGGCATTTCTTTGCTGTGGATAACCATATGATTTCCCACACAGGTTTTGTCCTTAAAAACGGCTCGACATTAATCACAAGCATACGGCTTGTTGAAAGTATGACTTAGGAAGAGGTTTTTCAATTCCGCATATAATCTGAATAACGCTCCACATGTGTCACATAAAGAAAATTTACGAACAGTATGGATTAACATGCGTGTCTGTAGTGTACCTCGCACAAATGCAACTTCACATGTATCACAGGATTATATCATAGGGCCATTATGGAAAAGCGTGGGAGTCTTTAGTGAGCTAAACCTTTTACCACAAATATCACACGTGTAATGTCTCAATCCCCTACGGGTTACAACATGTGTAGAACAATTGGATTTCTTAGAGAGCTCCGCCAGCAAGGTATTATAGGAATATTAAATTAAATTCACTTTTCGGTACGAAAGCTTCGCTACATATTTCACATGAGGGAATCAATGTCTCACGGCATATCACGACTGCACTCTGCCAACGTTACGATAGACTTTCTCAAAGAATTCAATTGGGAAGTTTTTGACCATCTGCCTTTTAGTCCAAACCAGCACTGAATAACTTTTAACTATTTCGAGAATTGAAGGCATGGTTAACCGGCAAACGCCTCGCCAAAAAAGACAGACTTCAGGAGACTATCCAGACGTACTCACCTTAGTGGCGGCAGGGCATATAAAGCTGTTGTAACGATACGACAAATGTTGAAGTGGGTTTGGCGATTATGTTGAGACATAAGTATATAACAAGCAAACATTTAGTAGTAAAATCAGTTTGGTATGACAATTTGTTATTTTTATACGGTCCTACAGAACTTAAAAAAAATAGCCCTCGTGTGATTATTAATTATATACACAACTATTGGACATTTTAATTTCACTGATGTCTGATTCTTAGAACTTTCATCCCCTGATGGACCCCAAATATACTTAAGGAGAAGTGTGAGTCGTGTTTTCACATAAATTATAAACTTAGGACTTGCATTAAAGAATGCTTTGAACATTCGTTTGAGACGTCACTACTTAAAGCAAGTTTTAATGATGACGCTATTCAATATTTAATAATGCCTGATTTACGAACAACACACACATAAGTCCGTAGGCATCTTCAAATTTTACTTTAAATACGTAACTTAAATAATTATAACATAGGCTCACACAATTACAACAACTTCAATTTAATACAGATATACAGTGATGTGGTAAGCAGTAAGGAATGAGCAGTTGGCAATAGGCTATGCCAGCCATCAGAACTCTCGAGCCCAGTATATATCACATGAATAGGAATAGACAGTTTAAACTTTTGAATCCTCTGAAGTGCAAGAGTCAATCAGAGGAAGAATTATAGCGCAAGGACTGTTGACTAAGGATTAAAATAGTCAACTGGCGTGGTCAATTGAAGATAAAGAGTAGCACCTATACCATGAGCTGTAATATCCTCAGAACAAGATTCTCCCGGAGAAATTTGGCAGGGTTGATATTACTAGGAGGCCCAGTTTCATGTAAGCCCTTTCATGAGTGAAGTGACATGACTGGGATTTCATAGGTTATGTCTTAACAAATGTTTTTTAAAAGCAGAATTATGCCTAAATGCAGCGCCCCACGCTTCACAGGAATACGGCTTTCGTCCACTATGGATTAACAAATGTGACTTCAAACCAGACTTATGCCTGAATGTGGCTCCACACATATCACATGGGTGCCGCATTAGGCCGGTATGGATTAACATATGTTTTTTTTAATCACCCCGTTGAATAAAATCTGCACCACAATGTTCACGTGAATATGGTTTCTGACCACTATGGGTTAATAAATGATTGTTTAGGTGCTCCTTAGAAGAGAATGCTGCTTCACATGTACTACATGAATAAGGTTTCTTGCCGATGTGTGTGTACATATGGTATTTTATGGTGTTCCTAGACCTAAAGGTTGCCTCACATGTATCACACTCGTATGTTTTGGTACCTCTGTGAATTAAAGAATGAATTTCCAGGTTTCTTTTTCGAGCAAATGTAGCCGGACACGTAATACAGGAATGCGGCTTGACAACGCTGTGCATGCGTATGTGTTCCTAAATGATACATAATCTGCAAATGTTTTCCCACAGGTATCACATATATGGGGCTTTTCCTTGCTGTGGATTACCATGTGACTTTTCACGCTTGCCTTGCCCTTAGAAACAGCTTGACATTGATCACATGAATATGGCTTGTTGATGGTGTGACTTAAAAAGTGATTCTTCAATTCCTCTTTTAGTTTGAATGCCGCTCCACATGTGTCACATAAAAAAGATTTACAATCAGAATGGATTACCATGTGCCTTTGTAACTTACTTACTTCTTCGCACAAATGAAGCTTCACAGATCTCACAGGAATAAATCTTAGGGCCATTATGGAAAAGCATGTGGGTCTTCAGAGTGCCCTTCTTGCTAAAGCTCTTACCACAAATATCACACGTGTAAGGTCTCAATCCGTTATGGGTTAGAAGATGACCGGTTAAAATGTATCTAACAGGAAACTCTTTTATATATACATTACTTGATTGTGGCTTCCTTCCGCAATGATTTAGCATATGCAACTTCAATTCTCTTTTCTGTACGAAAGATTTGCTACATATTTCACATGAGTGACTCAATGTCTCACGACATATCAGCCAGAAATGATCAAAGGTATGTTCAGATTAAACAGACTACAATATAAGTCGAATAATACTTTCGAAAGGTCTGACTTGCAAAATGTCAATTTGGGCAAATATTATAAAATTTTCCATAACTACTACTTACTTTGCAAATAGCACTCTGTTTAGTTCTAAGGTAAATGAAACAAAAACAAGGAGTTTGAATCGCAGTTAGACAACATTAAGGCAGAGAAGACGAGTTAGAATAATAATTGTTGAACCATTTCATTTGGGATGATTTTAAGGCTAAAGAAGTATGAGGAAATTATTTGAAAGTAAATCATCAGAGAAAGGTCGACTTAGAAGAATAATTTTTAAACCACTCTATGTTTCATGTCATATGATTTTAATATATTATTTTATGCTATTTTTGTTACGACTTAGAGGCTTTTTATTAGAATTTACAGTTTTTTCAATTGTCCACTTATTTCTAGGTTTTCACCGTTTCGTCTGTTGGGTGATAAAGCAAAACAGTTTTAGTCAATTGCAATTTTTTGCTTGTTATCCTTTGATATTGGTGTTCACATATTACTAGGTTTGGTTTCTGTCTCCCGGTCATCATCCTCTTCGGGCAAGATCGACTTCTTCTCTGCCTAATTACTTCTGGTCCGCGATGTAAGCAAAAACACCTTTTCTCTTAAAGATCCTAAACTGACGTGGGAAGGTACCTTACTTCTCCGCAATTCTTATATTTGTATGTGTGGAGAAAGTACCACGAACCTACGGTCATTTTAATATTAAACATCCTTATCTTCATTTATTTATTTATTAATTTATTTGGTGTCGTGAGCTAGGTAGTTAAGGAAAACTACACTTCATGGCGGCGCGTCAGTGAATCTATAGCATATCTTAATCTGCATGTTTTTGAATGGGCAACTGCGAGCAAATTGGGCAAGAATGTCTTTAATCTATCGGGCTTTTATATTCTCTGTTCGAATACATTTGTGTCACTTCCCTCACTCTCTTGAGTTCGTTTCCACTGGTTTCAAAATTGCCTACTGGATAGGAGGTCCTTTATATAGCCACATTGTCTGCTCTGTCACCACGTTATATATCAGTTATTCTAGACGTGTTGGGGTAGCGCACCTTCCTCGGGTTCGAATCCCGATTCTGCCAAGAAATTGTATACTTTCTCTCTTCAGGCATTATTTCCACATGTCCTAACCATCTAAGCCTATTGATCCTCAAGATAATAGCTTCTATCACAGTGTTAATAATGATTTGGCTTCAAAGTCAGGAAATATGGATGTCATAACTGTTAAAAATTAGTAAGTTAATGTCTGATTTGATCATCTTATAGGGACAATGGCTGTGAATATTGTCAATGCAGATTATGACAATATCGTGGGTGATCCAGTATTCCCATTACTATTACAATGTTATCAATTGAATCCAAAACTTAACCAACAACACCAAAACAAATGTTATTAAGAAAGGAAACATCGTCATAGCGCTTCGTGACTTTGAAGAAGAAAGAGAACCAAAATAGTCTCTGAATATCGGTTAGCTTGATTCCTTCTCAATACCATTCCTAATACTAAAGGCTAAAAAGTTCAGTTTTGGAGAAACAATAGAGTGCAACCCATAGAAAATGTGAACGAAGGCACAGTAAATTAATTTAGTTTGACCATGCTTTGAACGTAGAGATCTGGAAAATGCTACGCAAGTAATTAATGCAATGTTCCTTTCTTTTAAGTAGTAATTTCGTGTACTCTCAATAGTGTAGGTGAAGATATTCATCAGGAACCCATCAATTTTTTTGTAAGAATGCAACTTCATATTACTAAATACAGTTAGTTCTAAACATGCTCTCACATCAAGATAAAAGTTCACACATGACATTATACTTTTAAGCCAATTCTTTGTGTAACCTGCATAACAATTGCTTCTAAAACACGCTGCATAGCCTAGCAAAAGAGTGCCACAACTACAGTACAGTGTTTAACAGACCGTAAAACTTGCATTAGATCATGGCGAAAGAGTGCCACAACTCAATAAATATGCATAATAGGGAACTTCTTTCTAATTTAGCTTTATCTTGGTATCTACTTGTGCGATACCTATGGTAAAGTGGATTTACTAAGCTTGAAACTTTCTCTGGAGGGTACACAACATCTCACCCAAGTTTCATCGCTATCAGACGAATAGTATATGAACGCATACGGGACTTTGTTGAAATGCTTCGCGCGTCGTCGCTCATTTGTTGAATCTACTCGTGCACTACCTATTATAACATGGATTTACTAAGTCAGAAACCTTGCCTGTAGTGTACACAACCTCTCACCCAAGTTTCATCGCTATCGGACGAATGGTATGTGAACGCATACAGGACTTTGTTGAAACGCTTCGGCCGTCGTCGCTCATTTTTTGAATCTGCTCGTGCGCTACCTATTGTTAGGTGGATTTACTAAGCCACAAATCTTACCTGAAGTGTACAGAACAACTCCCCCAAATTTCATCGCGATGGGATGAATGGTATATGAACGCATGTGGGACATTCTTGAAACAAACACACGCCATTTTGTTGAAGCTACTCGCGCGCCATCTATTGTAAATTGGATTTACTACGCCTATAACTTTTCCGGGACTGTGCACAACAAATCACCAAAATTTGATCGCAATCGGATTAATTGTATATGAACGCATAGCCATTAGGCATTTCCTTAAACTACTCACGCGCCATCTATTATGAAATGGATTAACTATGAATATGAAAATCCCGAAAGTGTGTACAACAATTCACAAAAATTTGATCGCAATCGGATGAATTGTTTATGAACGCAAAAAAGACGAACAGACAGACATTCCTTTTTTATATATATACAAGCTGTACCCGGCATGCGATGCAAAGCCAATCAAAGAAAGTGTTGGGGTTTTGACTTTGTTAGTTGCAGTGCTTTTGGATTCCCAATATTTTCTTCTTTTTCGTTAACCACCTCTAAACTGTTATAAAAATAATTTACTATCTCAGAAACATTCACGGGAGCGTGATCAACAACTCACGAAAGTTACATCGCAAAGAAATGAATGGTATATGAACGCATACGGGACTGCTGAAACAATTAGAGCGCCGTCACCCATTTGTTGAATATACTCGTACGCTACCTATTGTAAAATGGATTTACTAACTCGAAAACCTTTCCTGGCGTGTACACAAAAACTCATCAAAGTTTAATCGCAATCGGATGAATGGCATATGAATGCATACGGGTTTTAATTTAAACGATTTGCGGCGTCACTCATTTGTTGAATCTTCTTGTGCGCCACCCATTGAAAAACGGACTTACTAATTCATGAACCTTCGCAGGACTGTACTGAGCTCTCCAAAGTTTTATCACACTCGGATGAATGGTATATGATCGCATACGGGACTTTAATGAAAAGATTCACGCGCTGTCGCATATTAGTTAAATCTACCCGTTTGCTACCAACTGTAAAATGGATTTACTAAATCAGAAACCTTCCCTGGAGTGTACACAACAACTCAACAATGTTTCATCTCTATCGGACGATTGTATATGAACGCATACGGGTCTTTGTCGAAACACTTCGCGAGTCGTCGCTCATTTCTTGAATCCATTCGTGCGCTACCTATTGTAACATGGATTTTCTAAGCTAGAAATCTTCCCTGAAGTGTACACAACATCTCACCCACGTTTCATCGCTATCGGACAAATGGTATATGAACGCATACGGACTTTGTTGAAACAATTCGCGCGTCGTCACTCATTTGTTGAATCTACTCGTGCGCTACCTATTGTTAAGTGAATTTACTAAGCCAGAAACCTTCCCTGAGTGTATACAACATCTCACCCAAGTTTCATCGCATTGGGGTGAATGGTATATGAACGCATGTGGGACTTTGTTGAAACAAATGCACGCCATTTTGTTGAAGTTACTCGCGCGCCATCTATTGTTATTTGGATCGACTATGCCTATAAATTTTCCTGGCGTATGCACAACAACTCACCGAAATTTGATTGCTATGGGATGAATTGTATATGAACGTATCACCAACACTCATTTGTATAAACTACTGGTGTGCTATCTATTGTTAATTGGATTAACTATGCCTGTAATCATCCCGGAAGTGTGCCAAACAACCCACCAAAATTTGGTAGCAATCGGATGAATTGTAGGCTATATGAACGCATCGCCAACACTCATTTGTTTAGAATACTCGCGCGCTGTCCATTGTAAGTTGGATTGACTATGCCTATAATGATTTCGGAAGTGTTTCCAACAACTCACCAAAGTTTCATAGCAATCGGATGAATGGTATATGAACGCATACGGGTCTTGGTTGAAACTATTCGCGTGCCGTCGCTCATTTTTTGAATCTACTTGTGCGATACCTATTGTAAAGTGGAGGTACTAAGCCAGAAACCTTCCCTGATGAGTACACAACATATTAACCAAGTTTCATCGCTATCCGACGAATGGTATATGAACGCATACGGGGCTTTCTTGAAACGCTTCGCGCGACTTCGCTCATTTGTTAAATCTAATTGTGCGCTACCTATTGAAAAATGGATTTACTAAGCCTAAAACTTTCCCTGGAGTGTACACAACAACTCACCCAAGTTAAGTCGCTATCGGACGAATGGTATATGAACGCATACGGGACTATGTTGAAACACTTCGCGCGTCGTCACTCATTTGTTGAATCTACTTGTGCGATACCTATTGTTAATTGGATTTACTAACCCAGAAACCTTCCTTGAAGTGTACACAACATCTCAGCCAAGTTTCATCACTATCACACGAATAGTATATGATCGCATACGGGACTTTGTTGAAACGCTTCGCGCGTCGTCGCTCATTTGTTGAATCTACTTGTGCGCTACCTATTATAACATGGATTTACTAAGTCAGAAACCTTGCCTGTAGTGTACACAACCTCTCACCCACGTGTCATCGCTATCGGACGAATGGTATGTGAACGCAAACTGGTCTTTGTTGAAACGCTTCGCCCTTCGTCGCTCATTTGTTGAATCTACTTGTGCGAGACCTATTGTTAAGTGGATTTACTAAGCCAGAAACCTTCCCTGTAGTGTACACAACATCTCACCCAAGTTTCATCGCTATCAGACGAATGGTATATGAACGCATACGGGACTTTGTTGAAACGCTTCGCGCGTCGTCGCTCATTTATTGAACCTACTCGTGCGCTACCTATTATAACATGGATTTACTAAGCCAGAAACCTTGCCTGTAGTGTACTCAACCTCTCACCCAAGTTTCAACGCAATGGGATGAATGGTATATGAACACATGTGGGACTTTCTTTAAACAATCGCACGCAATTTTGTTGAAGCTACTCGCGCGCCATCTGTTGTAAATTGGATTTACTACGCCTATTACTTTTCCGGGACTGTGCACAACATCTCTCCAGAATCTGATCACAATCGGACGAATTGTATATGAACGCATCGCCATTACGCATTTGTTTAAACTACTCGCGCGCTATCTATTGTGAAATGGATTAACTTTGCCTAAAACTCAGCAATTCTTCTAGGTTTGTGCCGTGTCTTATGTGGGGTTTCGCCTAGGACACCAAGCTAGGCTCATCGGCGGGCTCTTGGTGTCCCCGCCCGGACCCCCACAGGAGTGACGAACTGCGCGCCACCTCCCATCCCGGAAGTGATTACAACAACTCACCAAAATTTGATCGCAATCGGATTAATGGTTTATGAACGCACAAAAGACTAACACACAGACATTCCTTTTTATATAGATACTAGCTGAAGTACCCGTGCTTCGCTACGCGTCATAATTTAATTAAAATGTGAAGGTGACAGTTAAAACAGGGGATAGGCTAGGTGCTGCGGAGAGGGAGATTAAGGATGGAACATTTTGTACAACTACACCGCTCGGCGTTGACCGTGTTTTATAGCACATATTTAGGTTTTACTCGCTAACCGTTGGAGATACCTTTCGGATAGAAATTGAAATTTTAAACCTCGTATATGCCATCAAACGTTTGCTATTTCTTAGCGTTCTCTTTTTATTTGAAATGGAAATATGAAAGTTTGAAACCAATGGGTGTAGTGACGTCACTAAAATGGTCGCCATCTTTAAATAGAGCAAAGCATTGAAATCAAAAGTAGCCTATATGTTATCCAGGTAAATGAACTACTTCCATGTAAAATTCATGTAAATCGGACCAGTGGCACTTGCGTGATTGAGTAATACACAGACACACACCATCTCATTTTAGTCTCGTTTCGCTCGCGTCATAGTCGTGTCATATTGTTATTCAATGAAATGCAGGTTTAACCTCGTTAACACCCCTTTAGAACCTGAATATCCAAAAATCCCTCCTTAGTAGACGTTTTCGACAGACAACGAACATAGCCCCAAAATGTCATGTTTCTAACTTAAATAATTTTGGCTGGGCAATGATGAGTGAGTGAGTAAGTCAGGACATTTTCTTTAATTTATTTTTCAGAATTTCACCCCTCTCATGAACCCCATAAATTGGATTTAAGAAAAAAAAAACGGTCGAACACCTATTTACTTATTTTTGAGCTATTCTTCCCCCCTGAGTTTGATGAGTGAGGAAGATAGGACACTTTCTTTCCTGTTTTCCCCCCAGAGTTTCACCCCTCTCCAAGGGCCCCTTAAATTGGATTTAGGAAAAAACGGTCGAACACCTATTTACATATATTTTAAGCGGGTTTTCCCGCCGAATTTCAAACTTCTCGCCTATGTCGTTTAAGAGATAGGCCTATACGCTCGGTTTGGAATCCTTCAACTCCCCACTTTTCACCCCTTTTACCTCATAATAATACACCACATCGAGAAAACCTTAGACACATGTCTGCTTATGTCTAATGATTAGTTTATATGCCGAGTATCACATCCACAAATGAAACCACTCGTGAGATATTGTTATTCAATGAAATGCAGGTTTAACCCCCTTTAGAACCCGAATATCAAAAAATCCTCTCTTAGTGTACGGTTTTGACATACAACGAACATATACCCAAAATGCCATGTTTCCAACTTCAATATTTTTGGCTGGGCGATGATAAGTGAGAGAGTCAGGACATATTCTTTCATTTTTTTCTTCAGGTTTTCACCCCTCCCGATGTACCCCTTAAACTGTCGAACACATATTTACTTATTTTAAGCAGTTTTTCCCCCTGAGTTTGAAGAGTGAGTGAGTCAATCGGTGAGGACACTTTCTTTCCTGTTTTTTTCCCCCAGAATTTCACCCCTCCACATGGGCCCCATAATTTGGATTTAAGGAAAGAAAAACGGTCGAACATCTATTTACTTATTTTTAAGCTGATTTTTTCCGCTTAGTTTCAAACTCCTCGCCTATGTCGTTAAAGACATACACGCTCCGTTAGGAATCCTTAAACCCCCATCTTTCACCCCTTTCACCTCATAATATACACCACATCGAAAAACCCTCAGACACGTGTCTTCTTATTTTTAGCCTACTTTCGATTTTTGCAAAAAATGAAAGTAGACTTATGAGATCAACACAGGGCGAAAAAAGTGTGTCTGTCTGTGTGTGTGTATGTGTGTGTGTGAGTCTGTGTGTGTGTGTGAGTCTGTGTGTGTGTGTGTGTGTGAGTGTGTGTACTCTGAATGTCTGTCCCCCCTATCAATTCGAACACGGTGAATGCGAATTGAACGAAATTTGGTACAAAGGTAGCACTAGCAGAGGACACCTCAGTGTCATGTATTATATTGCCGCCATCTTGAGGGAAACGTAATGGCGGCCACACAAATGTTCAAAGCTTAAATCAAATTACGACTAACCTAATCATCCGATCTCTACCAAATTTTGCAACAACATACCTTTATGAGGGGAGCATCCTTTGACCAAACCAATAGGCCATCAGCGGAATAGTTTGCGGATGGCGGCCATCTTTGTGTGAAAATCGATTCCCCTATTAATTCGAACACGGTGCAACCGAATGGAACGAAATTTGGTACAGAGGTAGTACTAACAAAAGGCACCTCAGTCTCATGTTTTATATCGCCGCCATCTTGACGGAAACGTAATGGCGGCCACACAAATGTTCAAAGCTTAAATCAAATTACGACTAACCTAATCAGCCGATCTCTACAAAATTTTGCAACAATATACCTTTATAGAGGAAGCATCCTCTGACGAAATCACTAGGTCATTAGCCTAATAGTTTGCGGATGGCGGCCATCTTTGTGTGAAAATCAATTCCCCCTATTAATTCAAACACGGTGAAACCGAATGGAACGAAATTTGGTACAGAGGTAGCACTAGCAAAGGGCATCTCAGTGTCATGTTTTATATCGCCGCCATCTTGACTGAAACGTAATGGCGGCCACACAAATGTTCAAAGCTTAAGTTAAATTACGACTAACATAACCATCCGATCTCTACCAAACTCTGCAACAACATTCCTTTATGGAGGTAACATCCTTTGACCAATCTAATAGGTTATTAGCATAATAGTTTGCGGATGGCGGCCATCTTTATGTCAAAATTGATTCCCCCTATTAATTCGAACACGGTGGAACCGAATGAACGAAATTTGGTACAGAGGTAGCACTAGCAAAGGGCACCTCAGTGTCATGTTTTATATCGCCGCCATCTTGACAGAAACATAATGGCGGCCATACAAATGTTCAAAGCTTAAGTTAAATTACGACTAACAAAACCATCCGATCTCTACCAAACTTTGCAGCAACATTCCTTTATGGAGGGGGCATCCTTTGACCAATCTAATAGGTTATTAGCCTAATAGTTTGCGGGTGGCGGCCATCTTCATGTCAAAATTGATTCCCCCTATTAATTCGAACACGGTGGAACCGAATGAACGAAATTTGGTACAGAGGTAGCACTAGCAAAGGGCACCTCAGTGTCATGTTTTATATCGCCGCCATCTTGACAGAAACATAATGGCGGCCATACAAATGTTCAAAGCTTAAGTTAAATTACGACTAACAAAACCATCCGATCTCTACCAAACTTTGCAACAACATTCCTTTATGGAGGGTGCATCCTTTGACCAATCTAGTAGGTTATTAGTCTAATAGTTTGCGGGTGGCGGCCATCTTTATGTCAGAATCGATTCCCCCTATTAATTCGAACACGGTGGAACCGAATGGAACGAAATTTGGTACAGAGGTAGCACTAGCAAAGGGCACCTCAGTGTCATGTTTTATATTGCCGCGATCTTGACTGAAACGTAATGGCGGCCACACGAATGCTCAAAGCTTAAATCAAATTACGATTAACCTAATGATCCGATCTCTACCAAATTTTGCAACTACATGCCTTTATGGAGGGAGCATCCTTTGACTAATCTAATAGGTCATTCGCCTAATAGTTTGCGGATGGCGGCCATCTTTGTGTCAAAATCGATTCCCCCTATTAATTCAAACACGGTGAAACCGAATTGAACGAAATTTGGTACAGAGGTAGCACTAGCAAAGGGCACCTCATATTCATGTTTAATATCCCTATAGCACGTTGTATTTCAACAAGCTACTACAACCAACATTCAATCATACTCCTTGAAAAGGACAAAGAGTTATAACAATACCCATGCATTTAGGAGAAAGTAGGCTATATGTTCTTTACTGAACATCTTGTTTAATGATGAGTTTATATGCCGTGTATCAAATCTCCCAATGAAACCAATCGGGAGGTATTGTTATTCAATGAAATGCACGTTTTACCCCCTTAAGACACCTTTAGAACCTGAATATCCGGAAATCCTTTTTTTGTGGGCGTTTGCGGCCCTTGTGGAAGCTGCATACCAGATTTCATTCCAATCCGTTCGGTGGTTTCTCAGATTTCGTGATGAATAAATGAGTGAGTGAGTGGTATTTGACAAATATATAGTAGAAAGTAGATAGTGTCATGTCTTTGTTATGCTAAACTCGGTTGACAGTGCTGTGTGAGCAGTTGAGTAACTAACGGGATTTCAAGTAAAGATCCTCATTTTCTATACCGGTAGTGCAGAGCGCGAATGGCATCCAGTCGGCCGTGTCTCGACTTGAGCTATGTTGCCATGGAAACTATCTGCCTTGCCATTCGTTCATGAGTATATTTTATGACTTTATATTAGCCTTTTCTCGAGTACAAAAGGACCAAAATCAGAAGAATGAGAAAGACTATCAAAAATGCATGTAGTCAGCGGTTCCTTCAGGGTCCTAAACTATGAGTATGCAAAATATGGTTGAGATTGGTGGAACGGTGTAGATTTGTGTACGGAACCAACCCACATTCATACATACAGACTTTCACATTTATATATATATATATATATATACACCGCGAACAGGCCAACAAGGACCACGCAAATATCACTTCTTTATAGGTCTAGTTTCCTTCTTTCTCTTCCAGAAGTCTTTCATCCTGGTCGACTGCGCAGCTCTTCTTTCAGCAGTCCATTCTCCTCTGTTGAGATTTTTCTTCTCCCCGACAAGAATTTTGAGACCAAATTTTTTTTTCCTGTACTCTATTCGATTTAGACAATCTTCTTCAGTAATTTTGAATTTTTGAAGTTCTTCTTTCATTTGTTTTACATTTCACATTTATATATTAGATAAGATTACAAAAATTTGATTGAAAAATGATATCCTGAATCTGGTTGAAAATTGTCTGGTAGGGTTCCTTGGATAGGATTTCATATTATCATACAACCTCGTTGTCCAGATAAAGTTGATACGCTGTGTTAAGTGTGGGTTCATGAGGTATGCTAATTATGCATGATTTTTGTGACGATATTGTGTAAAATTATTCCGTCAAGTGTGACGAGGTAGATTAATATGGTATTATTCCGTCATATGTGACGAAGTTGTCCACGGTCCGATGTATGACAGTGACATTAAATTTGTAAGGATAGGGTCCTGTATTCTTGATGAATGTGTTACATTTATACAAAGGTTTTAGTATTGAATAGAGCATTGATGTAATTGATGGTAGACTCTACAGTTAGGTTGTTCGGATCCTCACACATAGGGTTCGACGGAATGGATGCGATTTAAAGTTCCTCATGAAAATGAAATACACTAGGGTACAATATTACGAGGTTCTTAACCTATTCCTGAACGTCAGACAATGCCACAATTTAATTACAATAAACAAACATGGCATTGAGGATCAAAGTTGTTGAAACACTGAATATCAATCAGAAATAACAATAAGGATTCGTGGTGTAAATATTTGAATTTGTGAGTGTTAATGATTTGTGATATAAGTGGTTATAGAATTTCATATTATGTGAGGCTGATTAGATGTTAGAGAAAATTTTGATGCGATATTTGATGCTCTTTAGTTAGTAATTTGAAGTTCGATACAGGAGATTTGTCCATCGCTGTATAAAAGTAGTCTGTTGTGATATGAATAGCTACTCTAAATTTTTGAGTTTATGCCACGGTGAACTTTGTCATAAGTGGCCAGTGATGTTTACATGCGTTTGAATTAAAGGTTAAGTTAAGGTTTTGCAAGGCAATCTCCTTGTCGGAACTTTAAGCGAGGACACACACGAGTTGAATTAAGTATAATGTTTCTTTGTTTAGGGACTATTAACCTTTAGCCTACCATCCCCGACCCGAGACACTTGGTCTCTTGCTTCATCCTTTGATCAATAAAGGAGCAGTTTGCTCTACCATCCCCGACCCGAGACACTTGGTCTCTTGCTTCATCCTTTGATCAATAAAGGAGCAGTTTTTTTTCTTCCCTTGCTTGTTAATTTGCTTGGTACAGTTTGCTCTACCATCCCCGACCCGAGACACTTGGTCTCTTGCTTCATCCTTTGATCAATAAAGGAGCAGTGTGTTTTCTTCCCTTGCTTGTTAATTTGCTTGGTTCAGTTTGCTCTACCATCCCCGACCCGAGACACTTGGTCTCTTGCTCGCTTGAGCATTGTTGTTTATTTCTTTTTATTCGAACCAAATGTCACGCCCTAATTCATTTACCCACTCTCTTGGCCGTTTCTTTCAATGGGGCCGGGATGTCAGCCGGGTGATCGCCTATCCCATTGGAGAAACGGGCATATGCTTCAAATAAAATCCAATAAATGAGGGGCAATTCTACAAAATATTGAAAAAAGGCAATTAATTTGAATTAATTACAGCAATTTTAAAACTTTGAAGCTCATTATCTCAGAACTGATTTTTTCGATTTGTGTCAGTCTTCTAGCAGTGGTGCGATGTGTTGACGCTTGATCCCTGTTATCTACCTACGTAATGTTATGTTAGTTAGTTAATGTTGTTTTAAGGGGCGGAACTACGAGGTCATCTGCCCCTCAATGTTATGTTCTTTGTACCAGTGTTCATTACAAGGATATATCGTCCCTCAGTTTTCCTTCACCTCGTGTGAGATTGCGGTATTTTACGCTAGTCTGTAACACGATCTGCCTAATCTTTACATTTTATTGCACACTCACTCAATTCCATGATTCAACTCAAGTGTTCGTGCCTCACTTCATTACTATTCTAATCATTGTTTTTACCTGTGTGTAATTCTGCACAGTTTGGTTTACTGTAATATACTTACGGTATGTGTACGGTTTATACTTCCTTCTCGTTTACTTTGTATCTTTGGGAGTTTCTAATCGTACAGCCCTTACTTGACAAACGACCGTTTCCTTGTGACCATCAACTCCGTGCAAGCTATTATTCCAAATGTCATGGGCTTCATTGCGGTTTAATAGACGATTATATTTACTTGACATTTCGTCTAAATTTCATTCTATTTCTTTGCATTTGTGTGCTTCATTCCGCAACCTGGTGTTGAATTTTCATCACACATTATCTTTCGTAATTCAAACATCGTTACCTTCTCGTCAAGTTTCGCAGGGAGTTCACGTACATCGTGTGCCCAGCTCCCTCCCGAATTTTACACTAGGTTCAGGAGTTGCGCTAAATTATCTTGGATTCTCCTTGTGAGAATATGTTCGTCCTGGCGTCTACCGTTTTATTTTCCTCGACTTCTTGGCTTTTCGCACAGTTTAGTTCTGTTTTTCGTCAGGCCCAACACGAAACTATCCTATTTCTACACTTTTCCATCTTAGAGAAGACCAAAGCGATCAGAACTAAATCTATTCCTGCAACTTCTACTCACAGCAAAGGTTGTACATATCCCAGATGCTCCATTATAGGACTGTAACGCCTACTTTTTTACGGTCCAGACTTATACAAGACTGTACGTCAGCTGTTATCATCCATTTTTCCAAACGTCACATTTAACCCCTGCTTCAGTTGGTGAATCTATATGTACTCCATTTATTACACTTATCATCCCAGCATGTTTTCGTTCCTCTAACTACTTGGCGTTTGGAGTACTTCAATACATCTCGTTTCGACAGTTACTGCCACATCCCTTGAGTTGTCTTTTGTAACTTCCCTTTACTCTCATTGAACGCTCAAGAGTGGCGTAATGCCGACTGAGGGGACTAGGCTGAACTTACTCTCATATCGAGGGTACATGGCCCAGGGATACCTCATTCAACGCTCAAGAGTGGCGTAATGCCGACTGAGGGGACTAGGCTGAACTTACTCTCATATCGAGGGTACATTCGTCCATGGCCCAGGGATACCTCATTCAACACTCAAGAGTAGCGTAATGCCGACTGAGGGGACTACTCATATCGAGGGTACATTCGTCCATGGCCCAGGGATACCTCATTCAACGCTCAAGAGTGGCGTAATGCCGACTGAGGGGACAAGGCTGAACTTACTCTCATATCGAGGGTACATTCGCCCATGGCCCAGGGATACCTCATTCAACGCTCAAGAGTGGCGTAATGCCGACCGAGGGGACTAGGCTGAACTTACTCTCATATCGAGGGTACATTCGTCCATGGCCCAGGGATACCTCATTCAACGCTCAAGAGTAGCGTAATGCCGACCGAGGGGACTAGGCTGAACTTACTCTCATATCGAGGGTACATTCGCCCATGGCCCAGGGATACCTCATTCAACGCTCAAGAGTGGCGTAATGCCGACTGAGGGGACTAGGCTGAACTTACTCTCATATCGAGGGTACATGGCCCAGGGATACCTCATTCAACGCTCAAGAGTAGCGTAATGCCGACCGAGGGGACTAGGCTGAACTTACTCTCATATCGAGGGTACATTCGTCCATGGCCCAGGGATACCTCATTCAACGCTCAAGAGTGGCGTAATGCCGACTGAGGGGACTAGGCTGAACTTACTCTCATATCGAGGGTACATTCGTCCATGGCCCAGGGATACCTCATTCAACGCTCAAGAGTAGCGTAATGCCGACTGAGGGGACTACTCATATCGAGGGTACATTCGTCCATGGCCCAGGGATACCTCATTCAACGCTCAAGAGTGGCGTAATGCCGACTGAGGGGACTAGGCTGAACTTGCTCTCATATCGAGGGTACATTCGTCCATGGCCCAGGGATACCTCATTCAACGCTCAAGAGTAGCGTAATGCCGACTGAGGGGACTACTCATATCGAGGGTACATTCGTCCATGGCCCAGGGATACCTCATTCAACGCTCAAGAGTGGCGTAATGCCGACTGAGGGGACTAGGCTGAACTTACTCTCATATCGAGGGTACATTCGTCCATGGCCCAGGGATACCTCATTCAACGCTCAAGAGTAGCGTAATGCCGACTGAGGGGACTAGGCTGAACTTACTCTCATATCGAGGGTACATTCGTCCATGGCCCAGGCATACCTCATTCAACGCTCAAGAGTAGCGTAATGCCGACTGAGGGGACTAGGCTGAACTTACTCTCATATCGAGGGTACATTCGTCCATGGCCCAGGGATACCTCATTCAACGCTCAAGAGTAGCGTAATGCCGACTGAGGGGACTAGGCTGAACTTACTCTCATATCGAGGGTACATTCGTCCATGGCCCAGGGATACCTCATTCAACGCTCAAGAGTAGCGTAATGCCGACTGAGGGGACTAGGCTGAACTTACTCTCATATCGAGGGTACATTCGTCCATGGCCCAGGGATACCTCATTCAACGCTCAAGAGTAGCGTAATGCCGACTGAGGGGACTAGGCTGAACTTACTCTCATATCGAGGGTACATTCGTCCATGGCCCAGGGATACCTCATTGAACGCTCAAGAGTAGCGTAATGCCGACCGAGGGACTAGGCTGAACTTACTCTCATATCGAGGGTACATTCGTCCATGGCCCAGGGATACCTCATTCAACGCTCAAGAGTAGCGTAATGCCGACTGAGGGGACTAGGCTGAACTTACTCTCATATCGAGGGTACATTCGTCCATGGCCCAGGGATACCTCATTCAACGCTCAAGAGTAGCGTAATGCCGGCTGAGGGGACTAGGCTGAACTTACTCTCATATTGAGGGTACATTCGTCCATGGCCCAGGGATACCTCATTCAACGCTCAAGAGTAGCGTAATGCCGACTGAGGGGACTAGGCTGAACTTACTCTCATATCGAGGGTACATTCGTCCATGGCCCAGGGATACCTCATTCAACGCTCAAGAGTAGCGTAATGCCGACTGAGGGGACTAGGCTGAACTTACTCTCATATTGAGGGTACATTCGTCCATGGCCCAGGGATACCTCATTCAACGCTCAAGAGTAGCGTAATGCCGACTGAGGGGACTAGGCTGAACTTACTCTCATATCGAGGGTACATTCGTCCATGGCCCAGGCATACCTCATTCAACGCTCAAGAGTAGCGTAATGCCGACTGAGGGGACTAGGCTGAACTTACTCTCATATCGAGGGTACATTCGTCCATGGCCCAGGCATACCTCATTCAACGCTCAAGAGTAGCGTAATGCCGACTGAGGGGACTAGGCTGAACTTACTCTCATATCGAGGGTACATTCGTCCATGGCCCAGGCATACCTCATTCAACGCTCAAGAGTGGCGTAATGCCGACTGAGGGGACTAGGCTGAACTTACTCTCATATCGAGGGTACATTCGTCCATGGCCCAGGGATACCTCTCTTAACTTATTGAGCCCTGGCACGGTAGATTCGCAACATTCTAGGCCCAACACGAAGTTCTTCACTAACAGTTTTACATCTATCTCAAGCAGATCGATGCCATACTTGATGCCTCCTGTACACAGGTAAGTGCGAACATAGTACGCCTCATGGCAACATAGTCGGAAGAGCTATCCCGAACTAAAGGGGTGGTTCTTACACATATCTATTTACTTCAATTCCATCAAAATTAACATTGTCTAAGCTGTTCCATAACTGCTGTCTTAATAATGAAATTGGTTTATTTTATATTGGAGCTCAGGACTTTGTGCTAAGCACATGGCTGCAGTTGAGCACTGGAAATTTGTTGATTAATGAACGTTCTTCGTGTAATATTGCATAATAAGTGTTTCTCGAACTGTAAAAAGTGAACTTTACACAGAAGTATTTTTTGAACGGATTATTGAGATACCGAACGATTACGTGTGTAAGGAATGCCACAGTTTTTAGTGTGCCTATTATCACACAAGTGGTAGTTGTAGAGTCTGTGAGCGGTACTCATGGTCATTCTTCCTAAATCACCCCTACAGTGTAGAGCCAGTGAGCTTTGGAATCATCGAAATTGCCATTTAATTCAATGGAAACGACAAATACTTCACCATGATGTCGACATCCAGTCAAACCCAGCACCACGTGGTACCCGTTCATCTATCTGCCATGAAAGTTGAGATGGAGTAAATCACAAAATGGCAGGGGAGAGTGGAGGACATCGCCAGCTGATTATTCCGATGAAATGGCTTACGAACAGAAATGTGTAACCCGCCACTCTAATCCCAGGCGAGGCTCGAACGAGGACGAGAACTTGAAGTCAGGTAAGTGAGTCTACACGAACGGATATTTCTATGTACGATGAGACGCCCGGGTGGATTACTGCACCGTTTTGTGCTTTTACGTTAAACAAAATAGCAGAGGCATGAGGAATACAGTGGAAGCGAAAACAACAACTTAAACAGGATCGCTAAGGAGCGGGGAAAGGATGTCTCTTTCGATGCGTGCTGGGCCCAAGATTCCGGATCGAAAGAAAGGTACTTTCCAAAAAAGGAAACGAATGAATTGTTTAAAACAAATCAAAAGCGGAATTAAATTTATCTAATTGATCGAAGACCCCAGAAGCGTGTAGGTCGTGACTGCGTTACAGTACGAAGCCAAGACCGACGAAATCGAACGAGAGATGAGGGAACTTAAAATTACAAATGAAAGAGGACGAAACCCAAGGTGAACTACTTACTAATGTATTTAAAGTAAACTAAAACAGGTGCGCATAAGAGTAAGATTAATCTAAACACAAAATGAAAGGTGAACTTGAAGAGGTATTAAAATCACTTAATAACAAATAAAATAAAATTAATGATTAAAGATGGTACCTAAGAAAGGGGTACACAAAAACAATATCAAGAGAAAAGTGTATAAATGAACTTAAGCACTAACAAAGATGAAACAAGATTAATTAAAATGTACTTACAATCAATGTGCAACTAAACCGTAAGCGCGACTCGATAACCAAAATTTAAAATACAAAAAAAAGATAGAGAGTATGGATGATTCGAATAAGAGAACACCTCTACTTACGAGGATGACCTGGACTAGAATGCCCCACGCCAAGAACAGAACTCAAAAGCTCATGATGTTGTGAAATCATGGGGTAGGGGGATGAAAGTGGTGGGGATGAGAAGGGTGCGTATGTAGGAAACGGGGGTGGGGGGAGGGGGGATGACACGGAGTTACGTAATATAACGAAGCCAGAGGAAGTAACACAAAATTAACACATAAAAATAAAGGAAAATGAGCATTACATTAAATTAATTGACATTACCGGGACAGGAAATGAAAGGAAAAATCAATCAGCTAAGAAATATGCTTTGTAGGAAAATATAGGCTTACGTAGAGGTAGTAATGTCTAAATATAACGACATACGAAGAAACAAAGGAATTAAGGCATGGCGAATGGACAGTGACTAACACAAAGACCATCGCTCACACACTTTTCCTAAAACAGAGGGAAGGATCAAATTAGGAGGCGAAATGAGACATGGCTCCGTTACTCCAATGATACCTTGACCCAAAAAACAAACTCCGATACGACAATCAAATGAAAGATGCCTCGAAAGAGTGCACATCAATTTGTGACGTAATACAGAGCGCTAGAAAGCCTCGCAGAAAAAAGCATATATTTCAGACCTGAGAGATTTGAGTAAAAATAAAACCGATCACATGAAAGGTAGGGATGACAAATAAACACAGAGGCTTCGCTAAACTTAGGTAAACAAAGGCGAAGGGACTTGGGTTCATGGATCGAATTCACATCATCATAAGAAAGGGAAATTGTAAGTGAATCAAAGGAGACATAAAAATAAAATAAAAAAAGGATAAACTGAAATTCAAAAATGATAGCATGCCAGATAAATCAAGTGATCGAATCGTACTTACGCTTAGTTGCGTTGGGCACGGGCGAAAGCCCGACACACCCAGGCTGTGACCGTTTCACATGACGGTCAGAAATGGAAGCACCCCACCTTCTCTAAAGGAAACGTAGTAACGCGCTCGGGAAAAATAAGTCGTAGAACTCCCCCTCTCCAGAACATAAAGGGGGCCAATGGGAGAAGCAAAGCTTAGCAACGAGTTATGCTTCAACCAATGGTAAAACAGTGTCAGTAGGGGTGAAAAGTTTCACCATCTGGTGAAACATTTACGCAGAATTACAAAGTTTGAACGCAGTAGGTGAGACAGAGAAACGTATGTCACAATAATGCGACATGAAGGAAATGATAATAATAATAATATTAATAATAATAATAATAATAATATGACAAAAAATAATGAACCTGATAAAAACGGTTCATTACTCATGCACATTCTTTATAGACATGCACTATTATTTAAGAATTAGTTAGGAGCTGGTCATACTCGTATCATTTGGACAAAGTTTGGAGTAAACGCTTGTGCCACTATTATGTGTAAATAACTTTTGAGGCCATATTATAATGATAACATTCAACCCACATCTACGTAGTAGAATGTTTGAGCTACAGTTAGGAATGACATTTGTTTGGTTATTATATCATCAAATGAACATGTGTTTATCAAGGTCAAAGGCCAGTGAAGGAACTTGTTTTATTTTCTACATATCGTTTATAGCACGCTGGACACGGTGATTCAGAAGGCAGTGCTTGATACTGTGAGGACAGCTGAGAACCTGTTTTCATTACGAGACAGCAGTCGTGAGTATATCGCTCTTTTGTTTTTCGCATTCTTATTAAGTTGATTATGACGACTGCCAATTTCATGATCTGAACAAAGACTTGAGCCGAGCAAGGTATCATTGGTTCGATGAGGGGCCACAGTATAACATCCATGTTCCCCGTCATTAAAGCATAGCATATTTAGTGTGTATTAGACACTGTCGGAAAGAATGAATGCAGTCAGCCAAGAGCTATGAATGAACAGCAGATTTCTCAGCCCATTGAATTTTTAGTCCACTTGCAAGGGCAACAGTATAAATTAGTTGACCACAATAGATAGATAGATAGATAGATAGATAGGTAGATAGATATATAGTTGCAATAATTCCATTTGGTCAAATACATGTATACAATACATTTTTGATATAGGACACGTCAGAATTTACATCTATAAAATAAAAGTACTAATAGGTATTGTGCCCAACATAGTACCCCAGTTTTAGCACAGATTGGCAACTCTGCGTAAATCACAGCCCACAGCACCACCTTTTATCGTCGTAGGCCCAACCACAAGGTTGAGTGACGTCACGCGTCTGACGTCACGCATATCTGTATACTATCTCCGGCAGAGCGCGCTGTCTCGGACCACGTGCTCAGCTCTGGCATCCGCAACTGGTCACATCGGGAGGCGCAGACACATGCGTTTTGTGCGCGGACTGGACAGTACTCCGTCGTGCGGCAAGAGTGATTTTTCATTCGATTGTGATGGCGGAGGCCGTGTGTGCTATGCCACCACAGGTCTAAGTGTCGCTGTGTATCGGGAGTGATTTTATCGGAGTCCTGAGAGACCATATAATTACGAATCACCGCTGTTATACCGGGCGCGATTACTATATCAGACGGCCGAGTCTAGCGTGTATAATCCCGGTAGTACAAAGGCATGTTGGCTTGATAACGATAGAACTAGCCCATTGCAACTAGCTTTAGGCGTGAGATACAATACGGATTAGTTTGTGCAGTAAACATTCGAGAATAGACGAGGCTCTTATCATCGATGGAGGACTTGTAGATCAATTGAACAGCTGTGGATCTAATTAGATTATTGCTTATGTAAAGCCGGTGGCAATTTGCTGAGAGGAAGAATTGTGTCTACACTGTTCGAGTCGCAGGAACATATGATTTCCAGAATGGAACGAGGACATTTTATAACCTGTGCTGTTGAAGTGTCAATGAAGAATTTTGAAATGGAACTAGTCAGTGAAAATATATGCCACTAAGCTTATACGTGAGGGGACTGGACATAGTGTCATTTACATCAAGATGAGGCCATGATTTTGCCATGACATAACCACACCGTGGGAGTCGGAGGACGCAGCCACCATGAAACTTGAAGGTCTCAGTTTCGATTCCTGGAGGAGGCGAGGAAGAAGATGGAGAAAGCTGGAATCCTGCCGGTTCTGGAATTGGAAGAAGATGGTCCTGAATGAAGATAGGTTGCAGAGGTTCTGCATTCTATGAGCATGCTAGGCTTGTACCATATTTTCTTATTTCGGCCAGTTGGTGAGCTAAAACATTACTTCAATTTGTAGTTCTGAGTAGTTTGTACTACTCAGTAGTACTAGATGCCATGGAGTTGAACTAAATATTATTTATTTGTTGTTTATTCATTTTATTATTATTATTATTATTATTATTAATGGCCACATATTTTTCTTCATCTATTAGGTAATTATATGAGGAAGTGATTCACATTGTAGGGTTGTCACACGTGGCAAGGATCAATCCACCATGCTTGGCACCATGAACCAGTTAATATTTTCTTTTGGGAATTTTTGTAAATCCGTCACTACTTCGAATGACAAGATTATTTTTTTCTACGATGATAAGATTGGAAATACGACGCGGATACTCAACTGATTTCATGATGGAATAAATGAAGGTGGTAGACTAGCTGTCGAGAGCTAGGGTGGAGTTCATGTTTTGAAATTCTTTTCTTATTTTTCGATTTTGACTTCAGTGTTTGGTGGATCTAATTATGTGAACTCTGAAGGATTATAACTTTAAATATTCCCATTTTTTTCTTCGTCAACATTCATTGATATAGAGAATTTAATTATTAAAAGCATGCTCGTCATTATGCTACGACACCTACCCATTTAACATTGCTACAGTTCATGCCTGCATTAGATAATTTATGCACACTAGATATGTGATGAAATTAAAGGTCATGATAATTAAAAGATAATAATGAGTTTATCTACAAAAAAGATTGATTGGTGTAGTTGTTTATAAAAAAGAGGGGAGAATTGAATGGAATGTAATAAAATAAATTTAGGATGATAGTTCACATATTCTGTGTACGTCTTATGGCAATTTTCTGAGAATTAATCATGATGAAACCCTTTGTGAATAAAAATAATAATGTAATAATAATTAGTAGTGTAATATATCTCTAAATAAGCATGACTATGCAAAATGCAGTCAGATGGTGGTGAATTAAGTATTCACAGGAGTAGGCAGGCGATAATCTAATCACTATGTAATGGATGGAGTGAAATACATTGCAAGCATACCATCGAAATGGGAAAGATGGGAACTTTTAGTTGTGATATAATGATCAGCCTTGACTTTGAACTTTGCATAAATGTAGGATAATGGGTGCATGTTTGCTTGAAATATTTTGAGTAAATAGACTCTGAAATAACGTTGTACGATAAATATAAATACTGATTGCAACTTTATTTGAGTGGTCAAGTAGGACCTATATTGTTACAGCAATTATTTTTAATTAATAATTGGTGGATATAAGATTTTTTCCTCTGATTAGTTAGAACGGAGATCAATACTATCACTTTTATGCAAGCTATTTATTTAACTTCCTTTCATTATAAACTCAAGTGAGTGAAAATATTATTAATCTAGGACACTACCTGATGGACATTTAGCGTGATTAGTTGATGTTGATAGTCAAATGTGACTAAATCTAATTTTTTTATTTTTTATTTAATTTTCTTCGAGTATCTCCTAATTTTATTTGTGTCTAAGGATAGGACCATGGAGATTCGTTGACCCTTTAAAATTTAATTATGTTTATTTGGACTCTAAATATTTTTCTTTTTCTTCGGTCCACATCAAGCTTTCATTTAGATCGAATCTCCGAGGCAAGATAGGCTTTTTGGGGGTTTCCTATATTTGTAAGGGTCAATGAGTTGCCAATAAATGGATGCCTATTTTTATCTTTTTAATTGTGCTTATATTCTGATTTCTGTTGTGCTAATGCTTTGATTTAGGTTTGGGAGTGGGTTGATTTAACCCGTTACACCTACATCCTGTTAACCACCCCTGAGACTACTTGAGTTCTCGTACCCACCGGCGTATTTTTTTTATATTCGAACCCAGACCTCAATCAATTTTTTTGTTCTTTATCTGATATATGTCTGGTGTTATCGGCATGAATTGCGATGTTTTCACCGGGTCATCCAATTCGATGCCGGTTAACGGGGACATATAAAATGGCGCCCGGCGTGCAGAGCCTCGAATTGAGAAATCGTACACACGATGGTGTAGCAATTAGATGTTTTTAATGTAATTTGACAGCCAGTGTGGGTTGTTGTGTCGTTTGCACTTGCATTTGAGTGGCTCAAGTAAAATGGATTACCACATTTGAGGTACTTGAATGGGAGGCTAATGATTTTTCTCTTGGGAAAGTCTAATTACCTTTGGTAATGAGATTGTTTCCTAGTTTCTATGACATAGGCAACAGAATCAGAAGTTCTTTTTCCTTTGGATTGGTGTTTTTGATCTCCATTCGTTCTTCGTTTAATGATCCAATTGTGTAGAATTGGATAAGGATCCATTTATGCAGCTCGTTGATATTAGTTCAATTCCATGGTATAGTAGTAGAAAGTATGGTACAATCTTGGTTGGTCACTCTTGATGGTTCCCTATGTTGTATTGTCTTATTGTACTAATTGACATTTCTAATATGGAAGAGTTGAGGCAGCTGTTAGCTGATTTGAAAACTGATTTAAAGAAGGGCCAGGAGCATTTAAGAGGCGACTCTAAGCAAGGTCAAATGGAGTTAGAGGGTATACTTAATCATAGTATCCAACAAAATGATGATGAATTGGACAAGAAATTTAATCAAAACCGAAATGAGGCAGCTAATCAGGCGTTAAAAACACAGGCAGATTTAATCAAGTTATGAGAGCTTATAACCAACAGTCAAAAGGAAACGGATAGTAGCATGGACGCAAAACGTGATGCATTGAAGGCCACTATGCAGGACAATTTAATAGAGGGCATACAGAAAATTCAGAAAGGTGTACAGAAAGACATGGAAGCATTGAATACATACGTCGGGACCTTAGAAAAACGGTTAGATGAAAACATCAAAGGATTGGCATCTGATATACCCGCTCATGTAGACAAGCTTAAAGGGGAATACCAACATGAGATACTGGAAGTAAGGAAAGAGTTTAATGAAACTACTGTCGGCATTCGAAAGGAATTAACGGAACAAGTAGGAAAAGTAGAGACGAACGTCCATAAGATGGAGGAAAATGTTGGCACATTAGCACAAGACGTGGATGCAAATCGAAAACGCATGGATGTGGAAGCAGGGAAGATAGAAAACAAATTGGACGCAATCAATACTAATATCACACAAGTCAAAACGGAAATGGATGGGGCAATTTTGTCAGTCAATGATAACATAAAGATACTGGAGGGTAGTCACCTAGACCGCATCACACGTATGGAGAACTTCTTACAGATATATAGTCCGGTTCAACCGATGGAAATTAACTCACCAGAGATTAACCAGGAGAAACGATGGGGAGATATGGATTCGACACCTAGAGGATTTAATGGGGCTAGTCCTGTAACTATCATTAGGACTCATGAGGAAAAACCGAAAAAGTTTAGTGGTGTGGGAATTATCACCCCAATTGAGTTCCTACGAGACCTCAGGGATTATCTGGATGAAAATCGGATCCCAAATGAACGCGAGATAAGGGTTATTGAAAGATCGTTACATAATCAAGCGTTGACCTGGTTTAGAGCTTTTAGATGCACCTTTGCGAATTACGAGGAGTTTGCTAAGGCATTCCTTAGGCGTTTCTGGAGTTCGGAAGACCAACTCAGCATCAGATCAGAACTTTTCTCCAGGAAATATTCCACATCTAACCCGACGCAGTATGCGGGGTATTTTACAACGCAGTTAGCCAGGTTGCAATATTTAGAACCTCCATTACCCGAAGAGGAGATGACTGAAGCGATAAGGAGGCAATTTCCGGTAGAAGCTCAGAGGACGCTTATAGTATCTGGGGTGAATTGTTAGAAGACATGTGACGAAATTCTGAGGAAATTAGATCACACCAGTTCTTTAATGCACGCGAGAAACACTACATCAGAGCACCAAGAGGTGAATCTAGTCGTGACAGACCGGAAAATACAGACTGAACCACCACAAAGAAGAATATTCCAGGATACAGGAGATTGGAGAGGACGTTATGAGAATCGTGGATATAATCAACGAGATAGGAGATGGAACCATGGTGGAAGGCCATACTATGCGAACCAACAGCAGCTACTCAATTCAAAAACTTACAGGCCCGGGGATATAAAGGGAAGAAACTCTTGGCAGCAAGGAAGAGGTAGATTTCAAACCTATAATAGGCAGTGGAACAGAGATGAACCTCGGGACAATCGCGTGAATTTGGAAGAGAGACAAGCAGAAAGTCAAGCATACTTGCAGCAGATGATAGAAGCAACTCAGCGGCAGCAAGGCCAAGGGAACGTAGACCCAGGACCTAGTACAAGTGGCTCACGAGCAAAAAAAACGTCAAATATAAATCACCAGACACAGTAGATTCCAGCAATTCCAAACCTATCATCGAGATCATCGCGGTACATAGAATTGTGGATGAAGACCTCATTTACGACGAAGAGAATCCCATTCGGAGAGAGAGAACTGAACTACCAATGATTGATGTACATGTTGGAGGACGGAAATTTAAGACATTGCTGGATACAGGAGCCATGGTCAGTATCATATCGGAGGCGTATATTGAGAATATCAGGTTGACAGGAGACATTAATATATTACCTGCATCCGGAATGAAGGTTAGAGGAGTGATTCCTAACCGTTCTATTAACTGCAAATTACAAGTATTGATTATCATCGCTATAGCCAACAGAAATTTTGAACATGTCTTCATAATACTAAAAGATATTAAGTTCGACATGATTCTAGGTGCGGAATTTTTGACAGAGCATGGAATAGTAATTGATTTACAAGCAGGGATAGCAACTTTCCGAGGAAAAGAAGGGAAATGGAATGAGGAAATCGGTATATAACATAGCCAAGAATTACCTGGGTGGAACACCTCAGATAACATGGTAAATGAAATGGAGGAAGAAGCAGAGAGGTTACTCTATGTCAAGAAGGAAACACTAGAACCACACAACCGGAAGAAATTTGATGAATTAATATCGGAATTTCAAGACATCTTCGATGAGAAACCTGGTCTTATTAGCAATTTCGAATACCAGATACGACTGGAAGATGAGTCACCATTCGAGGGGAAGCTTTACCCGATTCCAGAGAAGTGGAATGAGGAGGTAGGCAAAGCCAATAAAACCATGGAAGAAGACGACCTCATTGAGAAGAAGGCTACCCCATATCTCAATCCTCTGGCCGTTGTTAAGAAACAGGACGGCAGGCTTAGAATTTGTCTAGACGCCAGAAGCCTCAATTAGAGAATTTTGCCAGAATATGACAGGCCTCCCAAGATTAGGGAACTACTCAGTCGATTTAAGGAAAAGACCGTATTCTCGACAATATATCTTACAGCTTCTTATTACCATATACGTTTGTCAGAGGAGAGCAAACGATACACTGGATTCATGTACAACGGCATTACCTACGTTTTCAAAAGACTACCGTTTGGAGTGAAGAATAGTGGTCCTGCAATGGTCAGAGCATTGGACAAGAATCTGACGGAAGAAGTAAAAGGAAACATATTATGTTATATCGATGATCTAATTATAGCATCGACAACCATGGAGGAACATATAGAACATCTTCGTAAATTATTTGAGAACCTACGGGAAGCATGTTTCAAGGTCAACTTTAATAAATGTCATATTTGCCATAGAGAGATTAGGTTTTTGGGACATGTAATTGATGGAAATGGGTATCGACCTAATCCTGATAAGATTGAGGCGATCAGGAGTTTTCCCAGACCACGGAAGGTCAAACAGATTAGGCAATTCCTGGGAATGTGCCAATTCTTTTCGGCACATTGTCCCATGTACTCAGAGACGATGGCACACTACAAGATCTTTTAAAGATAAACAACAAATGGAAATGGGATGAGAAATCTGAAGCGTCCTTTGTTAAAGCAAAAACTATGTTGATAGAGAATATTAAACTTGAATACCCGGATCTCGAGAGAACGTTCTATTTAGAATCAAACGCTTCACGCGTTGGCATCAGTGCCGTGTTATTTCAGATAGATGACAAACAAGAGCGTCACTATTTAGTATTCTCCAGTAGAAAGTTACGTGAACTAGAAAGGAACTACACTACCACGGAAATAGAGGCATTAGCAATTATTTATGCATTGAAGAGTTGGAAGAAGATATTGCTTGGACATAAAACTGTCATAATCACTGACCATAAAGCATTACAGTTTATGCTAAAAACAGAGCTAGCTAGTGACAGGGTAGCCCGTTGGACTTTGTTTCTCCAACAATTTGATGTGTCCATTGTGCACCAACCGGGCAAGGACAACTTCTTAGCCGACGTTTTGAGTAGAAACCCGACAGAGGAAATGCAAGTACATCAAGTAGAAATCGTCCAAGAAGACCAGGAAACTTTAGAGACGCTTAAGAAACTACCGCAGTCACAGAAGAGGTATACTCCTTTGAGAATGATGTATAGATTTCTGAAGGGACGCATGAGCAATATCGATCCAGAATATGAAACAACTGCTAGATTGTCTAACGATTATGTCATCGTGGAAGATGTGGTATGCAAGTTTGTGGATGAAGACCATCTCATGTTAAAAGCAGTTTTACCATCGAACCTAGTTGAACGTGTAGTTTGGTTGGCGCATAGGGCCATATGACATGGTGGCATTGACAAAACCATCCATGTGCTACATGAGAAATTCACATGGAAGGGGATGCGAACGTCTGCAAGAAATATTTTAAGAAAATGTGATGATTGCCAGAAAACTAAATTTGCTCCGCATTTCTTGAAGGAAAGACCAAAGCCTATATTACCATCAGAACCTCGAGAGTTATATTCTACTGATATTTATGGGCCATTACCTAAATCAAAAAGGGGAAACCAGTTCATCCTTGTTACTATGGACGTCTTCACGAAATATGTAATGTTCTTCCCCATTCAGAAGGCTAAGTCACGTTATGTGATCAATAGGCTTGAGAAGGGTGTATTTCCTACTATGGGTAAACCTACTTACATACTTTCCGATCATGGGACCCAATTCACCTCTGCTGAATTTTATCAGGTCATGATCAGACTTGACGTCAAGCACATATTGAATTCCATACGCCATCCTGAGGGAAATCCAGAGGAAATGGTCTTGGCGGAAATTGGGAAATTTTGCCGGTTGTATTGCCACCATAAACATGATCAATGGATGGATGTTTTACCAATTTTGGAGTTTTGCATAAATGCAACAGTGCATGAAAGCACACAACCGATTCCCAAAGTACTCCACTTCAATGTCAAACCTGTAAGACCCTGGGGTCACATTGTCAAAACACCACCTATTGTAGAACCCAACATGGAGAGGAGAATCCAATTGGCTAGCGAGAGACTTCAGACACAAGCCGAAAAGAGGAACAGAAGGACCAAAAAAGCGAAATATAGTCAACATTTACGTGTCGGAGATCGAGTGTTAATACGCAGACCCGTTGGTGCATTCTTAGAATACACGGTACCTGAGATTATAATTTTCAATGTTTTTGCATGTTCTTTCCTTCCCCTTTGTCAGACACCAACAGTGATCTTCTGTTCTCTCTTAGGGGTTCAGGTCGCTTATATTTTGTATGAGTCTGTTCCAGATATATATTCTGTGACCCACCTAGCGTCATATAACAACGAATCTCTGAAGCTCTTCAACTCTTCCTCGCGCAAGAGGAATTCCATATCCATTTGGCTACCAGATCCTGTTATCATCGCCAGCTATTTTCTCCTTGAGCAAGAGGACTACGTCCACTTCTTTACTCACCATGCTGCGCTAGTATCATCTGTTGTCAACTCTTTGAAGACCGGCTCAGCAAGAGATCAATTTTTTGTTTTAAAGTTGGCAATGCTTATATGTTCTCCTTTTGTCTCCTACCCCCCACTCTTTTCCCCTTCCTCGGTCCCTCCGTGCTCCGTTGAGCAGCTCTCACTACTAAGTCGGCAGTTGATTCGATCAGTCAGGGCTCAACTCAAGCCAGTCTCCTCAAACCAAGAGACACTTTCTTCACTCCACGCCATGTGGGAACTCGAGGCATCCGTCAAGGGGATCTTCCCTATCAACATTTAACCAAGATAAGTACAGCTTCAAGTTTTAACCTCATCTTCATGATTTTAAAGATTACATGCTTTTAACGATATTTTATAGACAGCGTGAGATTAATTGTTTGGGGGAAAATCATTCTTCGAGGGATTTGCTATGTTGAGCTTTTGTCTGTCTAAGCCAAACTCAATAGAAAGTAGCTTTTCCTACGCTAACTAAATGAGAAATCTTCTCACCACGTGGGATATTATCTAAATACCCGCTGTCTATAATTATAAAGCTAGTTCCTCCGTTGGATTTTCTCAACCCCATTTGTCTACTAAGATCGTTCTGGAACCTTCCAGATCTTGTACTTTATCTGCAAGTCATGCCGTCATGTATTTCTCACTTACTTGTGAGAATGCTATTTAAAATTGAAGAATCTCACTTCTAAATTACTACAATAGTGAATTTTCGTCCACCGCTGGAATTTTCTATGGCATTTAATTGTAATTTACAACTTTCTCAAGAAATAGACTCTCGTGTTTATACAGTGAACTTCTCATATATTTCAACGAACTATAGTAAAAACCAGTGCTTGCTCAACTTTTCTGCCGCGTCGCGATCGTCCGTTTATATTCAAACAAGGCTACGAACATTTTTCCTCAATCCCCATCTCTCTTTCCTAAACCTCTTACTAACAATCCGTAATAAATTTTTAACTTTAGGTCTGTTTCAATGAGGTGTCAATCTATAGATGTGCCCTCCCATTTTTTCTCATGTGTAATTAATTAATCTCTGTATAATTGCGTGTCCAGCACACGTTTCAAACTCACATTGTTTCTCCCTTCAAATTAGGGAAAACAATTTTTCTCAACTCTTGAGTGAGTTATTTTTAGGTCTCACGAAATGTAAACTGCCCCATTTGGCTCGTGATTTCTAATTAAACATAGGAAGTCTAGAACCTTCTTTTTGATTACCTCTTCAGGGTTCACAGTAAGTGACCTGCCCTCTTTTGTATAATTCTCATAAAGTAATTCTGTTTAAATATAAGAAGTTGTAGTAACTTCTATTTTATGCTTTATGTTTTCCTTGTTGTTATTTTCGAATTTGTTATTCTCTCTAGAATGTTCTTTCAGAAATTTCTTATAGTACACTCCTTGTATTCAACTTAATGTTTAAACTTTAATCATTTCATTGCCCTTTTAAAATCTTATCAAGGTTTTAGTACTAGGTTTGAAACCTTAAGAATTGTTATTTGCCTGGAGCAATTTCTGAATGTTGTTGGAGGTCTGCGACCCCAAATTGTTAACAAGATTGCAAAATATTTAATTGTCAAAAATATTAATTTCTCCTGAATTGTTAAATAAATTAAATATTTGTTTTTGGATTCATCATTTCTCTGATACTACAGTTAGGCAGGATCCTGGCTTTCCTAGCTCTTCCTAGGTTTATGCCCTCGTTCATACTCAATAAAGCTTTTACTATCTGTCTGGCCAGACCATCACCCTTCCCTATAGTACTTTTATTCGTGCTTGGAAGGAAATACACTAAAGCCTTTCTCTGGCAAACTGCCCAAGTCTTAGCTGCGGTTCCCGTCAGCTTCGACCAAGCTCGTACCCACTTTAGGTATCCGAGCACGGATTTACGGTGGCAACCGCTTCTAAATGTATTGAAAGTCAAATTCATAACTTTTGTGGAACTCTCATCCTATTTTTCTATCCTTCTTTTCCAATCCCAAATCTACTTCCTTCTCTTAATCATCTTCCCTTGGTGGGTGGGTTATTCCTCAGCCTATAATCTACCCAAAATTTGGTGCCGAAACCCGGGAGAGTCCATTTGATGTTGCTGTTGTTTGTCAAGTGTCATTTGACAATACTTGGCAAATTATTAATATCTGCTTTGGATTTTTCAGTTATAACTACATCATGCAAAGCCTGTGAACGGGAAAGAGGCCGCTCCTGTCTCCTTTGGTGTGTCCTGTTCTTTCTACCCATTTGCTGCTGCAAGCTTGACAGCATCTCCAAGGTTCTACAGTCTCGTGAGTTGTATTTCAATTTATTCTCTTTGTCATGGCTCCTACTGAGAAAGATGAAACTCTCATTGCCAGACGTTCTTCCTATAAAGGGCAACTCACTAGATTCAGAAATTTCATCAGCAAATTAAATCCCGCCGAGTGTGATTTAGACATCCTAACACATCGCCTTAAGTTGTACGAACGGTCTTATGATTATTATGACCAAATTCAAACCGAGATTGAATCCGCTTGTCCAGAACTTCAATCGGATCGGGACGAGGTCGAACCCTTGTACTTTGAAGGGATTGCAAAGGCCCACCAACTGATCCGCAATATCTCAGAACCGGACACTAAGGTCATCAATCCGGCCCAGTTCGCACCCGCTTCAGTTCACAAGAACAAACCGAAACCGTTACTTCCTAAGATAAGCCTACCGCACTTCTCAGGCAAGGAAGGGGAATGGCATTCTTTTTACGAACTTTACTGCTCCCTAATTCATGAAAATATCGAGATCCCAGACATACATAAATTTTACTTCCTCCGTACTTCTTTGGAATGTGAGGCCTTAGCCTTAGTGGGGTCACTGCCTTTAAGCGCAGACAACTACCACATCGCCTTTAATCTCCTTAAAGAGAGATATGGCAATTTACGCTTGAGTGTAGCTCGACACATCCGTTGTTTGTTTAACCTACCAGCCGTCAAACCTAATGACGTCACCTCTTTAAGAAACCTGTTGGACTCTATACAGTTGAATGTCAGAGCATTATACCAACTCAAGCAGCCTGTCCAAACATGGGACACCATACTCATTCATCTGGCTACATCAAGATTCGATTTTTCAACTTTAAAGGCTTGGGAAATTGAACTCGCTCGCAAGGAAGAATTTTCCTTCGAACACTTAATCTCGTTTCTTAACAGCCGATGCCAAGTCCTAACAGCACTCGCATTTCAGTGCGAAAAAGTCGAAACGAATCCTCAGTGTCAAATTTTTGAAAAAAAACTTGCTTCTTCAAAGGGACATCAGCCCCCATCTGTCGAGAACAAGCAAACCCGTTCTTCTTTCAATCATGCAAGAGAAGATATCAGGCCGCTTAACAAATCGTTATAATGCACGCTCTGTAAAAAGCTTCACACATTGTATTTGTGCAAATCCTTTAAAGAATTGTCTGTCGAAGATCGAAGGAAGGTTGTCTTGAATAGCAAACATTGTTTCAACTGCTTATCACCTAAGCATTCTTCTTCGAACTGTACGTCATCAAATCTCTGTTTTCATTGCAAAAAACCGCATCATTCTTTATTGCACGTTCACGATAAATCGAGGTCATCAGTACCTGCCTCTTCAAGCTCCTTGCAGAGCCGCTCCGAACAAACTAATGCTTCTTCCTGCATTTCCAACGCCGACACTTCTCACAGTGCGCAAACCCTTTTGACCACTGTACAATTGAGGCGTTGACAGGGGAAAGGTAGTAAGTGCCAAAAATGAAATTTTCGTTTTTTTTCGTGAAGAAGGTAGTAAGAAGCAAGGCCAACGCCGCAGAGAAAGTAGGAAGTCGTTGGATGATTAGAACAGCTTGAAATTGTTCCCACTAGATCTCTCTTGTGGCAAGTACGAGGCTCTTGGCGCAGAGAACGTAGTAACTGCTTTACGCGCCAAACAAGTTTCCGCTTGTTGCGTGGAAGTGATACTCAAATTATTGTGAAAATCAACATGCCTCCAAAACCTGGTCCTTTCAAAATGTTAAGTTAAATGACACTTCTTAAGAGATATGTTTTCTCACTTCATAATTGACGTGTAACAAGGCAAACTCGTCGAACACCGACTTCGTTTGCGAGGGTCAGGCAGGTCAGGAAGGAGACATAGGCTAATCTAACCAATATGTTATACTTTTCCAGGCAACATGTAAATGTTGTTACAAGTGCACCAGTTTCACTCAAGAAGAAATAAGCAAACACCACACCGATTTCAGGAGACAGATAGCAGACATGCAAGGTACATATCGTGGGTCTGAATAACGTTGTCAGCATTCTGGAAAGGAGAAATGGGAAATACAATAATACAATGCGCAGGGCAGAATAAGAATCGAATGGTGTTAATGGTTATGATTTATGCCAATGCCATTAACCATTTTCATTCTGTTGAATTAAAATTCCTGGTTTCCGGACACTCCTAAATGCCCCGTGACAGGAAATTGTGCATCATCGGAAAGAGAAAGAAACAATGTAAGCCAATGGTTGCAGAAGAAATAGCTGAAATGATATGCAGTGCTAATGTTTTCAAGCCCAATAATGTAATTATGATGAACTAATGATAACGTCATTGACTTTCCTGCTGAATCTGACAAGTTTTTTTTAGTACGGGTGCTCTTAAAATAAGCACCGTCGGACGGATTGGAAGGAAGATTGTAGTTTTACGTGACCGTTAATCTTGTGATTATGAGTCTTGGGACCTCCTTTTTACGTGGAATGCGAACCACAGAACAAGGCCTTTCACTTCGAAAATCTCACATGCATTGACCGGGAATCTAACCCTGTCCACCTTGGTGAGAGGCCAACAGCTTGACCGCCGTGCCACCACGCCCCCAGGCTGGATTGAATTCCAAGAGAAGAATTTCCCGTGACTGAAACAAGACAGTCATTTAATGAAATTGAAATGTTGCAGGAACATGGTATATTCAAAAGGCATCAGTCATTCAAGGCCATCACCAATATTAAGATTTTGCAACCCCTTGAAAGAAGAATATTCATCAATGAAGCAAAAAAGGAGGATTTATTACCAATGATGGACTTCCAGGATAAGAAGTATCATGCATTTTATAATAATGATGATGATAATTGTTGTTTTAAGGGGCCTAACATCTAGGCTATCGGCCCCGATCATGCATTTTACAGGGATATCTGTGCCTAACAAAAACAGTTTCAAATAGTAGTACTGATTGTGTAGAAATCTCTATTTAAACATCGTATAAACAAATTATTTTTCCACCATGCTATGCCTAATTCTGAATATTGCTTTTTAATATGTTAAGTGAGTGTATTTCTTCAATTTGGAAGTATTTTGTGCAATAAAGTGAATAACAAAATGATCGCAAATCTTTTTTGCTTCTCCTGAAAAATTTCATTTTTGGCACTTACTACCTTTCCCCTGTCAAGGCCTCAATTCGAAATCCAAGATAAATTTGGAAATTGGTTTAGAACCCGTGGTCTTCTTGATTCCGCTTCAACTCATAATTTTGTTTCGCAATCGTTGATTAAAAAACTAGGTCTTTCGTCATCGCATACTCCCATCAATGTATCTGGCATTGACAATTTGAAAACTCAAGTTTTGCAGTCTTCAAAATTGAAAATCAGAGACGTTTGCCAAAGAAACACCAATCTTAATTTAAACTGTCTCATTCTTAACAGTATTGGCAAAGACACTCAAAGTCACTCTATTAATACCTCCTTTTTAAAGATTCCTTCGCACTTAAGGTTAGCCGATCCTCAGTTTAATGCTCAAGGTCCCATTGATGTACTTTTCAGTGACAATGTTTTTTGGAAGTGCCTTCGCAAACAAACACGCAAGTTATCTTCAACCGTGGTCGCCAGAGACACCGATTTTGGTTGGGTTATTACTGGTGAAATTCAGCATCCCAGTGTTCAAACCAAAGCGCAATGTCATTTCCTTACAGCTGACATAAATCCCATTTCTGAAAAAGAGAACGCTCATGTTTCAGATCTCAATATTTTTGAAAAACACTTGCCGAAACGATGTCTTATCGTGAACAACTGCGCTACCTCTGTAAGTTGTTTAAATGGTTTTTCCTTCTTCCCGCACAAGATGGCCATTCAAGTTCGCCTTGCTTTGTGTTATTTCGTTTACCTTCTCATGTCATTTTTTATAGCAGGTAATTGCTTAAACCCTTTCTCGAAAACTATCTTCCCCTTGTGTAAAACCATGGCTATCAGTCTCCATCACTTCGCTGTACGCTATGTTTTACTTCTTTCGTTATTTAGAAGGATGGCCACGGCCGGCTCCTCCCCCCTTCCTCACATTTGGAAGCCGCTTTTGAAACCGCTTGAAAATCTGAATTCCCTAACATCAAGAATAACTATTCTTATGCATAACCTTCTTCTCAATGTCCCGGCTTCACTTCCTATTTCGGAAGAATCAAGCTTTTTCCTGTCGAAAATTGTCGGATTCCGTGATCCTCAAAATCATGCGAAATTGATTTCCTACTTTATTTCTTATGGCTTTAAATTGTTTGTTCACGTCCAAGTTACGATTGACTGCGTGCAGTCTAACCTGAATATCTGCTTTAAGTCACAGCTGATTCAACAAATGTTGTTTGTGTACTTTGAACTGCTTGTTTGTAAGACTTGTTTGTATACAAGCCCGATTAAGGTCAAGTCACTGTTTATTTCCTGTACGCTTGACACAGTTCAAAGCAAGTTTCTCTTATCTCAACTTTGGCTGATTGCCAAGCATTGTCTAGTGAGCCGCTCCTGCAAGTACAGAAGCCGTTCACCTACTTCCCAAAATAAACTTGTTCCGTTTAAGGACTCTTTCAGCTATTTATATTCGTTATCTCGCTGTACTCTGTGGGTCAAGGCCGCACTTGCTTTTGTATTCCACTCACTCATGCTCGTATTCTATAACTACTTCGATCCTTGTTTCAAAACTTCGTTGCGTATTTCTCACGCGCTCATGCATTTCACTTTGCTTACATATTTTGCGATCTTAATGTTCATTGATGAACAAACTGGTTTTTTCTCGTCGTCACATTCGATGTGTTTTTGTATTCATACTTGTCATGTCACGTTTTTCGCTGACTTAAGTATTTTTCTGAGTAACCCCTTTGATACTCATTATAACTTGAGGTTCTTGTTTATGGCTACTCGTTTGTTACCTATGGCGCTCTTGCTTTCTACTCGCATAGTTTCTTTGTTTACTTGGTATATTCTTATCCTGAATAGATGTACTTGTCTCTATACGCTTTGTTTAAACTTGTTAATTCTCATTTTGCATCGTATCGCCATCTTTACTAGTGCTTTATTTCCCTCAGCTTCTAGTTATTTTGTGATGAAAGATGTCGTCAATTCTCGTTATTTAACTCCGCTTTCTAATGACCCTGATGACCTCCTTCCACTCACACCTGGTCACTGTCTTACACGCACTTCTCTCTCTGCCCATCCTCCCCTTCCTAATTCTTTCAGGGATTCTGATCTACCTATTGTTTGGCGTAAACTTGTAGCCCTCCGCAATTCTTTTTGGAAGAGGTGGAACCTGGAATATTTAACTTCCTTGCAACGGAGGCAGAAGTGGTTTCTTTCCAGTCCCGACATTCAAGTGGGAGACTTGGTCTTAGTTAGGGATGTTTCACCCCCCCTAGTCTGGCCTTTTGGAAGAGTGACCGAGTGTTACCCTGGAAGAGATAGGAGAGTCAGGGTATTCAGAGTCTTGACCACTAATGGTCAGATCACAAGACTACTTCTCCGCAATTGCTTATTACTGTACTTGTTTTTCTTGTTCGCTGTTCGTGTCTGACCCTCCCAGTATGGTGCATTCTTAGAATACACGGTACCTGAGATTATAATTTTCAATGTTTTTGCATGTTCTTTCCTTCCTCTTTGTCAGACACCAACAGTGATCTTCTGTTCTCTCTTAGGGGTTCAGGTCGCTTATATTTTGTATGAGTCTGTTCCAGATATATATTCTGTGACCCACCTAGCGTCATATAACAACGAATCCCTGAAGCTCTTCAACTCTTCCTCGCGCAAGAGGAATTCCATATCCATTTGGCTACCAGATCCTGTTATCATCGCCAGCTATTTTCTCCTTGAGCAAGAGGACTACGTCCACTTCTTTACTCACCATGCTGCGCTAGTATCATCTGTTGTCAACTCTTTGAAGACCGGCTCAGCAAGAGATCAATTTTTTGTTTTAAAGTTGGCAATGCTTATATGTTCTCCTTTTGTCTCCTACCCCCCACTCTTTTCCCCTTCCTCGGTCCCTCCGTGCTCCGTTGAGCAGCTCTCACTACTAAGTCGGCAGTTGATTCGATCAGTCAGGGCTCAACTCAAGCCAGTCTCCTCAAACCAAGAGACACTTTCTTCACTCCACGCCATGTGGGAACTCGAGGCATCCGTCAAGGGGATCTTCCCTATCAACATTTAACCAAGATAAGTACAGCTTCAAGTTTAAACCTCATCTTCATGATTTTAAAGATTACATGCTTTTAACGATATTTTATAGACAGCGTGAGATTAATTGTTTGGGGGAAAATCATTCTTCGAGGGATTTGCTATGTTGAGCTTTTGTCTGTCTAAGCCAAACTCAATAGAAAGTAGCTTTTCCTACGCTAACTAAATGAGAAATCTTCTCACCACGTGGGATATTATCTAAATACCCGCTGTCTATAATTATAAAGCTAGTTCCTCCGTTGGATTTTCTCAACCCCATTTGTCTGCTAAGATCGTTCTGGAACCTTCCAGATCTTGTACTTTATCTGCAAGTCATGCCGTCATGTATTTCTCACTTACTTGTGAGAATGCTATTTAAAATTGAAGAATCTCACTTCTAAATTACTACAATAGTGAATTTTCGTCCACCGCTGGAATTTTCTATGGCATTTAATTGTAATTTACAACTTTCTCAAGAAATAGACTCTCGTGTTTATACAGTGAACTTCTCATATATTTCAACGAACTATAGTGAAAACCAGTGCTTGCTCAACTTTTCTGCCGCGTCGCGATCGTCCGTTTATATTCAAACAAGGCTACGAACATTTTTCCTCAATCCCCATCTCTCTTTCCTAAACCTCTTACTAACAATCCGTAATAAATTTTTAACTTTAGGTCTGTTTCAATGAGGTGTCAATCTATAGATGTGCCCTCCCATTTTTTCTCATGTGTAATTAATTAATCTCTGTATAATTGCGTGTCCAGCACACGTTTCAAACTCACATTGTTTCTCCCTTCAAATTAGGGAAAACAATTTTTCTCAACTCTTGAGTGAGTTATTTTTAGGTCTCACGAAATGTAAACTGCCCCATTTGGCTCGTGATTTCTAATTAAACATAGGAAGTCTAGAACCTTCTTTTTGATTACCTCTTCAGGGTTCACAGTAAGTGACCTGCCCTCTTTTGTATAATTCTGATAAAGTAATTCTGTTTAAATATAAGAAGTTGTAGTAACTTCTATTTTATGCTTTATGTTTTCCTTGTTGTTATTTTCGAATTTGTTATTCTCTCTAGAATGTTCTTTCAGAAATTTCTTATAGTACACTCCTTGTATTCAACTTAATGTTTAAACTTTAATCATTTCATTGCCCTTTTAAAATCTTATCAAGGTTTTAGTACTAGGTTTGAAACCTTAAGAATTGTTATTTGCCTGGAGCAATTTCTGAATGTTGTTGGAGGTCTGCGACCCCAAATTGTTAACAAGATTGCAAAATATTTAATTGTCAAAAATATTAATTTCTCCTGAATTGTTAAATAAATTAAATATTTGTTTTTGGATTCATCATTTCTCTGATACTACAGTTAGGCAGGATCCTGGCTTTCCTAGCTCTTCCTAGGTTTATGCCCTCGTTCATACTCAATAAAGCTTTTACTATCTGTCTGGCCAGACCATCACCCTTCCCTATAGTACTTTTATTCGTGCTTGGAAGGAAATACACTAAAGCCTTTCTCTGGCAAACTGCCCAAGTCTTAGCTGCGGTTCCCGTCAGCTTCGACCAAGCTCGTACCCACTTTAGGTATCCGAGCACGGATTTGCGGTGGCAACCGCTTCTAAATGTATTGAAAGTCAAATTCATAACTTTTGTGGAACTCTCATCCTATTTTTCTATGCTTCTTTTCCAATCCCAAATCTACTTCCTTCTCTTAATCATCTTCCCTTGGTGGGTGGGTTATTCCTCAGCCTATAATCTACCCACACGTATCATCCAACCTACCAGTGAAGATATACAGTAAATTTTCAAGGCTGTTTTTTGGGCCATACCTAGTCCATGAGAGTTATGGAAACAATTGCTATGATATCAGAGATATAAGATCTGGAGCAAGGATAGGAAAGTATAATGCTGCCGGCCTTAAGAGATACTACTGTTGAAGAACGAGCAGGATATGTTTGGCACATGATTGGCGGCATAATGAAGAGAATACAAAATAAGATTTTGTTAACTCGCTTATTTTCCGGGGAGAGGGGAGTATGTGCCCAACATAGTATTCCAGTTTTAGTACAGATTGGCAACCCTGCGTAAATCACAGCCCAAACCACCACATGTTTTCGTCGCAGGCCCGACCACAAGGTTGAGTGACGTCACGCGTCTGACGTCACGCATATCTGTATACTATCTCCGGCAGAGCACGCTGTCTCGGACCACGTGCTCAGCTCTGGTTTTCGACAACTGGTCACATCGAGAGGGGCAGACACAGGCGTTTTGAGCGCGGACTGGACAGTACTCCGTTGTGCGGCAAGAGTGATTTTTACATTCGATTGTGATCGTGGAGGGCCGTGTGTGCTATGACACCACAGGTCTAAGTGTCGCTGTGTATCGGGAGTGATTTTATCGGAGTCCTGAGAGACCATTTAATTACGAATCACCGCAGTTATGCCGGGCGCGATTGCTATATCAGACGGCCGAGTCCAGCGTGTATAATCCCGGAAGTGCAGGCGCATGTTGGCTTGATAACGAGAGAACTAGCCCTTTGCGACTAGCTTTGGACGTGAGATACAATACGGAATAGTTTGTGCAGTAAACAATCGAGAATAGACGAGTCTCTTATCATCGATGGAGGACTTGTAGATTCAATTGAACAGCTGTGAAGGCTATTAGATTACTGCTTACGTAAAGCTAGTGGCAATTTGTTGAGAGGAAGAATTGTGTCTACATTGTTCGAGGCGCAGGAACTTATGATTTCCAGAATGGAACGAGGACATTTTATAACCTGTGCTGTTGAAGTGTCAATGAAGAATTTTGAAATGGAACTAGTCAGTGAAAATATGTGCCACTAAGCTTATACGTGAGGGGACTGGACGGAGTGACATTTACATCAAGATGAAGCCATGATGTTGCCATGACATAACCACACCGTGGGAGTCGGAGGACGCAGCCACCATGAAACTTGAAGGTCTCAGTTTCGATTCCTGGAGGAGGCGAGGAAGAAGATGGTGGAAGATGCAATTCTGCCGGTTCTGGAATGGGAAGGAGATGGTCCTGAATGAAGATAGGTTCCAGAGGTTCAGCATTCTATGAGCATGCTAGGCTTGTACCATATTTTCTTATTTCGGCCAGTTGGTGAGCTAAAACATTACTTCAATTTGTAGTTCTGAGTAGTTTGTACTACTCAGTAGTACTAGATGCCATGGAGTTGAACTAATTATTATTTATTTGCTGATTAATCATTTTATTATTATTATTATTATTATTATTATTATTAATGGCCACTTTTTTCCCTTCGTCTATTTGGTAATCATATGAGGAAGTGATTCATATTGTAGGGTTGTCACACGTGGCAAGGATCAATCCACCATGTTTGGCACCATGATCCAGTTACTATTTTCTTTTGGGAATTTTTGTAAATCCGTCACTACTTTGAATGATAAGATTTTTTTCCTACGATGATAAGATTGGAAATACGACGCGGATACTGAACTGAATTCATGATGGAAAAAATGAAGGTGGTAGACTAGCTGTCGAGAGCTAGGGTGGAGTTCATGATTTGAAATTATTTTCTTTTTTCGATTTTGACTTCAGCGTTTGGTGGATCTAATTATGTGAACTCTGAAAGATTATAACTTTAAATATTCCCTTTTTTTTCTTCGTCCACATTCATTGATATAGAGAATTTAATTATTAAAAGCATGCTCGTCATTATGCTTCGACACCTACCCATTTGACATTGCTACAGGTCATGCCTGCATTAGATAATTTATGCACACTAGTCATATGATGAAATGAAAGGTCATGATAATTAAAAGATAATAATGAGTTTATCTACAAAAAAGATTGATTGGTGTAGTTGTTTATAAAAAAGAGGGGAGAATTGAATGGAATGTAATAAAATAAATTTAGGATGATAGTTCACATATTCTGTGAACGTCTTATGGCAAATTTGCTGAGAATTAATCATGAAGAAACCCTTTGTGCGTAAAAAAATAATAATGTAATAATAATTAGTAGTGTAATATCTTTCTAAATAAGCATGACTATGCAAAATGCAGTCAGATGGTAGTGAATTAAGTATTCACAAGAGTAGGCAGGCGATAATCTAATCACTATGTAATTGAAAATGAAAATCCACAGCCTGCTTCCAGTCTCCGACCGGGTCAGGAATGGAATGAATGAAGCCCCCATCTAGCGGCGAGGATATGGACTGTGCCGGCTGCCGAGGCCTGACGCACTCCTCTGGGGCATTGATTAAATGAATGACTGATGAAATGAAATGATAGTGGAGAGTGTTGCTGGAATGAAATTTTGACAGGGAAAACCGGAGTACCCGGAGAAAAACCTGTCTGCCTCCGTTTTGTCCAGCACAGATCTCACATGGAGTGACCGGGATTTGAACCACGGACTCAGCGGTGAGAGGCCGGCGTGCTGCCGCCTAAGCCACGGAGGCTTCCACTATGTAATTGATGGAGTGAAATACATTGCAAGCATACCATCGAATTGGGAAAGATGGGAACTATTAGTTGTGATATAATGATCAGCCATGACTTTGACCTTTGCATAAATGTAGGATAATGGGTGCACGTTTGCTTGAAATATTTTATGTAATGAGAATCTGAAATAACGTTGTACGATAAATATAAATATTGATTGCAACTTTAATTTAGTGGTCAAGTAGGACCTATATTGTTGCAGCAATTATTTATAATTAATAATTGGTGGATATAAGATTTGATTTCCTCTCGTTAGTTAGAACGGAGATCTATACTATTATTTTTAGGCGAGCTATGTATTTAACTTCCTTTCATTTTAAACTCAAGTGAGTGAAAATATTACTAATCTAGGACACTACCTGATGGACATTTAGCGTGATTAGTTGATGTTGATAGTCAAATGTGACTAAATCTATTTTTTTTATATTTCATTTAATTTTCTTCGAGTATCTCCTAATTTTATTTGTGTCTAAGGATAGGACCAAGGAGATTCGTTGACCCTTTAAAATTTAATTATGTTTATTTGGACTCTAAATATTTTTCTTTTTCTTCAGTCCACATCAAGCTTTCATTTAGATCGAATCTCCGAGGCAAGATAGGCTTTTTGGGGTCTCCTATATTTGTATGGGTCAATGAGTTGCCAATAAATGGATGCCTATTTTTATCTTTTTAATTGTGCTTATCTTCTGATTTCTGTTGTGCTAATGCTTTGATTTAGGTTTGGGATTGGGTTGATTTAACCTGTTACACCTACATCCTGTTAACCACCCCTGAGGCTACTTGATTTCTCGTACACACCGGCGTATTTTTTTTAATATTCGAACCCAGACTTCATGTTTTTTTGTTCTTTGTCTGATATATGTCTTGTGTTATCGGCATGAATTGCGATGTTTTCGCCTGGTCATCCGATTCGATGCCGGTTAACGGGGACAATATGTACTTACCGAAAACAAAAAAGAATTTTATTCCAAAGTTCAGTGCGGAGCTCTACAGTATGCGTCTGTTTTCTAAAACGGTAAATGCATTAATGCTTAACAACAAAGAGTCTGCATTTTTATCAGCGTTTGACCTTGAACGGTTCTCTCTCACATCTTCACACGCCTCCACACATACCTTAAGCTCCATAAGATTCGTGTGCCTTATACTAGTTCATTTCTTTTAATAAAGAACCAAAATGGCCGCCTCTTATACATCAGTAGTACTACAGTCATAGAAACAAAATGGCGGTTATTTAATCGGCAGACCTGCTAGCCACAACCAGATAAGTAAACTGATACAGTACTTCCTACCCACACAGACATTCCTGTCTTATCACCCAGCTCTCACCAAACCAGCAAGCCAGTGTAATGAGTGCGAGCAAGCAAGACTGATCTGTGGCATTAAAACCGTGTGTGTCCAACATTTATTATTAATATTCTTAAACAGTTTACTGAAATAATCATTATCAATCGGCCATCGTCTATACATGTACACATTAATCATACACTTTCATCCCACAACACTTCACTTCACCCCGTCCATTGATTAGAATATAAAATCTCAGGGCAATGACCTTACCGTTTCTGCTCTTTGTGTTCATGCACATCACTTGGTCGACCAAATGTTATAGGTGTTCATATCCTACAAACGTCTGCTGTGCCAGAGAGCGGCCTCGCTCATCACCATTTACTAAAACGTTAAAGACCCCGTTCATGGGTAAAACATCCTATTATGCTTGACACATTTTGGGATATTAGCCTCTAACCCTCATAGGAAATATCGCAAAACCAATCGTTATAAGCCTCCCAAGCCTTCCCGCCAAAATAGCGATTTATTTCTTCCGGGCATGGTCACCGTGGTCGGCAACAATCTCGTTGAAACACATGACAGCGGTGCCGTCTCTCTCAACGACCACTCTTAATTAAATTTTAAACAGGTAAAAAAATTACATGTACTATGGCGTTAGACCCTTTGTATTTTTTGTTTTTTTAATAAATACTACATTCGAAAACGCGTTGTCATCCCAAGTGCTAGGACCCTTCATACAAGTCCGTAGCCTTATTGGTTCTCAAGATATAAACAAAAGTGCAGTTAGGCCCTTTTGTCAAAAATCAAAAATACATTCAAAAACGGGGCGTTACCCCAAGTCCAACGACACCCATACAAAACCGTAGCTTTATTGGTTAGAAAGAGATTAAAAAGCACATGACCAATTAGTTTTCGATCTTTAGGTTAAATTAAAAAAACTCATCCATAAATAATTATTTGAAGAGCCCGCCTTCTTACAAAATCCCCAACCGCGCATGCGTAAAGAAATAATGTTAATTCAGTTAATTCGTAGCAGTCTCGAACCCTTTTCATGTCGTTCACGTGGAACAATATTTAATTTCATATTCGCATTTAACCGCATACATGTCGCACACGGAATGCGACTTTTACTAAAAAATTACTATTTCATACCCTAGTAGGAGTGGATTATATTTTAGGGTTGAAATGAGTGGTCCATAGCAAAGAGGGCGTCGCCCAGAGTCCTAGGACCCCTCATACAAGTCTCTAGAATTATTGGTTTGCAAGCCATAACAACAAGTCTAAATACATTTTTACCTCAAAATAGGTCTTGACATCTACTTGACACGGAAATTCTCGGCAAGAGGGCAGCGCAACGAAAAAAATGAATCCAAGCACATCGTTCTAGCTTTATTGGTTCCCAAGATATTAGCAAAAATCACAAAAACACGTTTTACCGCAAAATCTAGTTTCCAAATTATTAAAAAAATATAATGTGTGGTCCATAGCAAAGCCCCCGTCAGCTGGAGTCCAACGACACCTCATTCCTGAAACTCCGACCATGGGCTGAGGAGATATCGGCTCGCATTGGGAGTTGTGGTGGGAGGGCTTTATATCGGCCTTACTAACCTACTGTACTGTTCACCAACGCATAGTACTTATGAGTTATTTCCTGAAGGAAATATTAGAAGCTTACACTTGTTTGGACAGACAGATATCACTGGAAACCCATTAGTGTGTAACTCGCGGGCCGCAGTGACCTCATGGTGAGACATTGTTTTTACAGTGCATTTAACGTTTCATTCCTACACAGTAGTTGACGATTGGTAGCAAACAGCTGTCCATTCTGTTGTAGGCAGGGTAATCAGAATACTTTGAGTGTTGTATTTATTCAGTGTATGTAAACCTATGTTCCCTATATAACTTCTGTTGTACAGTAATTGTAATAATGTACTTTTTGTATGCTATGACTGTTATTCAAGCTTGGATTCTGTTGTTTTGTACACGGATGCTTTTTGCCGTAGTTTATTGTCAATTAGGATTAGCTAGAATAAGTAAACGTTAACTGTAAATACGGAGTGGTACCAGTATAATTTAGTTTTGGTGTCATGTTTGGCTTTGTTCTTGTATGATGTTTCCTCATAGACACACCATATTATTTTTGTATCTTCAATCAGGGTTGTTTTTCGTACCACGTCCCAAGCCTTGCCTTGCTTTTCTTATGTATTTAGAACCCGTCGAGAGGGACAATTTCATTCAGTTAGGGGTTGCTTTTGTTGTTGTTCCTTTTTTTTTTACTTAGCTTTGCGGACTAACCGAATTCAAACCCTCCGATAGTAGGATAGGGGCTAGAATGGTAAATAAATCATTTCCACGAAATCTATTTAAGACTGAATGTTTTCATTTACTAGTTTGTGTTTTGGGGGTGCATTTCTTGGGGTGTCTTTGACATTGCTTTCGAGTGGACCCGATCCCATCGGGATGCTGAGTCTTGTGCCGGCTAGCCCCACAAGAAGTATATCCGATCCTCTATGGCGACGTGTTTGAAGGATGAGGGCATCTGGTAGGCCACGCACGATTGGTGGTGACCAGATGACCTCCTCCGACGGGCACACTATTTAAATTAAACATTTGGAGCATTTCAGCGTACGAGATTCCATCTGGCATTGTAAACATTCTTTGCGTTCTATAATAATGATACCTAATGAGCCTTTTCTGATTTTTTTCAATATGGATCATATAAGTAAAATAACTAGGAAGCAACACGATGCATATTCAAGTTAGCTTCTATTAAATCTTATTATTATTATTCTTCTTCCCAGCTTTGTCCCGCTGGCGCAGGGTCCAATTTTTGGTCATTGACCTGCATTTAGTCCGGTTTTGTGCGTCAGCTGGATTTAGGCCGGTATTTTTATATCACCATTTATTATGTCTTGCCAACGCTGCTTCGGTCGTCCTCTGGGACGTAGGCCTTCAACCCCAAAATGAAGGACAGAGTTAGTAACAGTATCAGGTGCTGCACGCAGGGCATGGCCATACCATCGAGCCGTTTTTCTCTCATTTTGTCCACAATTGGGGCGACACCAATTTGCTCCCGAATTGTGTCGTTTCTGACATGGTCAATAAGGGAGATGCGCATTGTCCACAGGAACATTCTCATTTTCATGGCATGCAGGCGACTTCTGAAATTTAGTCGGATGAGCGACATTCAACTCCATACAGCACAACTGGCCGTACCACTGTCAGTAGGGGAGCAGTGAGAGTTCTGCATCACTAGCCGTGGCTGTGCCCAACAAACCAACATGGCCGCCGCGCGAAGTTGAAACATTTAAATAGGCTTTTCTCTCGAACCCATGGTCGGAGGTTTACGAATGAGGTGTCGTAGGACTTGAGGTGACGCCCCCTTTGCTAAGGATAACTTGATATTGTTGTACCCCTAGGGTACGCCACCATCATCACCTAATAATAATACCCCCGACAAATCCAAATGCCAAACACTTACTTCAGAAATCTACAAATACATTTACAGATTTATAAACCCAATAAATTATCACCTCTATGAACTCAGGTAGCCTTGTGTCCCAGCCAACGACCCCAGGGAGGGCTATGTCTTAGGAGAAATTCCGCAGACACAGCGCGAGACTCCTATAAGAACTCCGGGAGGTCATGCCTCCGGATCAGTCTGTCTCAATGCTACCTACGTGCCGAATCCCTGCCAGAAGCCGAAGGGTAAGTGTCTCAAGCGATCACTACACACACAGTCACACTACACTCCCATCCCCCTGTGCTTGGATTGTAATAATTATCTATTTTTATTAACTGAACTGCTATTTGCCAGAGTGCTTCCAAATCGAAGTACGCATTAAATTCAAACATAATAGAAGTCCCTGGTCTTGTCCTTTATTTAATTAGCTGATAAGATCCTAACCTCTTAGCTTCCCCGATAGGTAGGATCTAGAATTAGCACTATTACTTAATTGTTTCGTGACGTCAGCAGAGCGTCACAGCACAGCGCTGACCGTAGCAGGCTCTCCCCTAGTTCGCCTGTTCACGACTTGCAGCAGACCGCTTGGTAGCGTTATCGCGCATAGAGTACCAATTAAACTACCCTTCTTTCCACACTCGTACCCTGAACTACCCCGCTAAGCAGCACATTGGGGAGTTCTCCTTGCAGATCGTACTGACGATCTCAAACCACTAGATAATCGATACCTCTTACAAGTAATTGCCAAGCTTTCCCCCTAATCACATTTATTTCATCCCTTAGGTTAATTCTTTGTACAGGCTACCCTCTCAGGTACCTTTTAAATGGTGGAGTCGCTAGGTACCACGACGTTGTCATAAGACAACGCCTAAAGGGGTACATACAACGTATTCCGCGGAAAATATCCCTAGAACTTAACCTCTTTCTAGCCAAGCAAACGCCACCCAAAATTGGGAAAATTTTTTGAAGTGAGCGCCCAGTTGATACAAATCTGTCAAATTCCATCCCAATAGGAAATACAGCGAGTATAATCGGTAAAATGTTTTGCTACGCACAATAGCGTGCTCAGCATAAACCTATAGCTGCATACATTTGCGCCCCCGTGGCCAAATTGTTAAATCCACGCAGCTATACTGCCCCCTATCACACCTCAAAGTGAATACTGCCACCATGACAGTAACGGAACAGGCCAGGGCATTCTCCCTGCAATACGCCGAAATGTGGCAACGTTTCCGTCAGCTCCAGGCACACTTTATTTCATTTGAATTATTAACACATCCACCTACCCCAGTGGAAGCGGTCAGTACAGGCGATTCACCAAAAATGGCCAGCACATCCATTCCCCTACTGCCCACTCCTATTAGAAAGGGGTCTGCCGTGGCCATGGCACATCCGCAGCCCGCCATGGGGAACGAGGTCCAAGTGAACACAGTCCCTCCGCCACGTAATAGCATTTCCTTCCCCACGCTTCCATTATGCCCCAGGACCTTTGCGCCTATTCCGGCCAGCAACAGTCCTAAGGCAGGCCGAAAAGCCATATTAATTTACCGCCCCATTCCGGTAACACTCCCGAAAATAGAAGGTAGACAACACAAGCCTAAAATCACCCTTCTCCAAACGCCCCGCACGGGAAATGCATCCCTTGAGTGGATACCAGGTACAAAAGCCACCTTGGCAGTCCGAGGGAGACGGTGCCATTATTTGAAGTAGATAGGATTCGAAATTGCCAATATAGGACCCATACATCATTCGCTTTTATTTTTAAATGATTAGAGGCACACTAAATTCTAATTCCATTAAACCAGACCACGAGACACAGACGTTAGGTCACCAGCATAAGGCATTCAAGTATATTTCTACCACACATATATCAAACCCAGGACCATACGAGTCAAACAAGCGCCCTATGCTCTATGGCTTATAGTAGCCATGCTCACAACTAGCTGTCACCGACAGTTCCCCACAGTACATAAATACGAAGATTAATTATAAGTTTGCATGTTTAGTTATAAATGATATAATAATGTATACCAGGTTACATTTATTATGTCTCATGTCTTTCTAGGATCATGAATTCTGTTCGCACACATTACTTTAAGGAAGGTCGAGGCTAGATATACATTTAGTAGTCACATATGCCTCATATTCCCCTTAAGTCCCCATGGACACGATACGTCAAATAAGCATTGGCAATAGCGCCAATTGCACTATGGCATCTCGTAACCACAGTCTGAAACAGAGGTCAACACCAATCCCGGTTTGGCCCCACACTATAAATAGTCTTCAGTTGCAGAATACCAATTAGGAAATGCCAATTTAACATTATTAATAGTAGTTCCACACTTATAATATGTAAAATGCATAAATGTCTTTGCAGGTAATATATTGTAGACAACGCCTTACATAAGTTACACACATTCAGCAAGCGAGGTCAATTCTCACCTGCAACACATGGAAGTAACGAGAGCCGTCACGCTCAGTCAGCAATACACGATCCCTACATGGTAACAACTATTTGCGACAAGTCACGTCGACAGCCACGCGCCTACATAGTCATGCGTAAGATGGGTCATTTTCACAACTGGAGTGCACACAGCAAACCACGGAAAGATTCCTTTGCCATAGGAAGTTATCTAAACATTTCATATTCATACAATCTCATACAGAACGCACAGTTTTAACCAACTTAACCGAACGCAGATTTCAATACACGGTCACGAGCATTAGGCGACCGACTAAAGATCAACTCACCTTTCACAAAGGACGATACATTACCGCACCCTTCCCATACAACGGTAGTCACATCACACAAGTGATAAGCAACGATACATAACTTAATTATTTACATATATACCTTCGGTAGCGACCGATGACAAATTCAAACACAATAACCTGATATATTTAGTGATAGGGGAACGCATACATCTCACACAACACTAGAGGGATTAACAGTCCCTTGGTTAATGCCCACATTTAGGAAATTAGTACACACAATTTTTACTTGCACAACTTTAGAAAGTGCACGCATTCCAACAGCCACCCCATATTAAGGCGGGATGACAGGCCGATCCGACACATTATCACCGAGTAGGCCACTAAGTTTATACATATGGCCAAGCATAATACATTACTGAACATACAATATAATTTCTATAGCGAACGCCAATACTCCAGCAGTAGCGAAAGCAAACACAGGGTCACAGACACCACAATAACACAGGTCTTTGGACCTAAGCATATCCTTTAAACTGCCTAACACGAAATCACTCTTCTGTTATTACTCTAATAGGTCTTTGGACCTAAGCGCGTCCTTTAAACTGCCTAACACAAATTAACTCATATGTCATTACTCTCATAGGTCTTTGGACCTAAGCATGTCCTTTAAACTGCCTAACACGAATACACTCTTCTGTTAATAATCTCATAGGTCTTTGGACCTAAGCATGTCCTTTAAACTGCCTAACACAAATACACTTTTCTGTTAATAATCTCATGGGTCTTGGGACCTAAGCTTGTCCTTTAATCTGCCTAACACGAATACGATCTTCTATTATTACTCTTATCGTCCATAAACGATTCACACTATATTCTAGGCCACTGATAGCAGCCTAGTACTATCACTATCGCCGAACATTCCAAGATGATAGATCTTTATATCTTACCATATTTTAGCACCGACATAGGCTCGTGCAGACAACACAGTAACACAGGTTAACAGCATTCCGCAAATGCATAAATGCATGCGTACAATAACACAGGTTAGCGACTTTCCCTACAGGCCAAAGTGGATTAACACTCATGACAGGGTATAGCGACACTCAATATAATTCCGCACACAATCGCACTATTACACAGGTGGATTACTACCACTACAGTCAGTAAGATTTGATACAATCACACAGGTTATCATACCGACACACCATCAGACTATATATGTCAGCTGAACAAACGGTTAGGAAACACTGGGAATACGGTTAATTTATACTTACGTAAATTACAAATCCCATACACTATAATCCAAGAAACATTCTTTAATACATATCAATCACTTCACATACTAAGTACTGCAAACTGCTCATAGACAATGATGCGCGCTCCGCATACAATGCCAGATGCGAGAACTGCCCACACAGCTTCTCGACATACGAGACGTCGGAAATCCAAAACTCACACGTTATATACAGCACTCATGACGTTATCACATACTCCTTTTCATATATTTTTTTTCTTCTTGCAGGGGATCTTTAACTTTTGTTTCTAGGTAACAGTGGCATTGACCACCCAGTACCGTCATAAAGACAGACAGAATGAACAGTTTTCACACAAGGCGAATTTCATATTAGCCGACGGAGCAGGGAAATCATTTAAAATTCAATTATAATTATAATCATATCATCCAAGCCGACGACCGATTGGACTCCTAGACATATCTAGGGGATTGGGGCTATAACTCTCACAGTCAACGTAGGAAAAAATTTATCATCCTTCCGCTAAGTATAAACTGTTCATAATGATCTCCTATATGGCGACATGATCTTCGAAAATAAATTCACGAAATAATTTCATAAATGCCACAAGGCTCCAATGGGACCACAAATCCTTATATAGATCCCCTTTAATTCACATCTACACAGTAGATACACACTTAGCGTTAAAGTCATAAGTTGGCCACATTAAAATAACAGATTTTCGTTTTGAGGCAACGTGACACGACATGGCACATACCAATATATATGTCCATTAGTATCATAGTAACGCCTTGGCCCATAAATGTTCTAAAGTAGACCCAGGCGTGTGATGCCCAGGGCAGGTTAAGTCCTACCTTCCTAGGTCAACACTGTTGGATGTATATCAGCCATGAGCGCATAGATATAAATATATTCGGCACCCAATACGTTGATGGTCCATAGCTGTTCTGCGTGTCCCTAAGGCGTAATTAAGTCCAGAGCAGGTTAAGTCCTACCCTCCTAGGTTCACGATAAAGAATAAGTATCGACCATGGACATAGACATGCCGAATTTTGTAGATAACGATTAACAAAGGCCCAATGATTTTATTTAATATATAAAAACTAAATATCCACTTGATTCCACAAACATAAGATACGCAATAGGAATATATCATCTCCACATCAACGCATTCAGTTATGGGAATACAGTATAAAAATCTCAATTCCATACAGCCGAATGCCAGGTAAATGTAGCCCATTATGCTACTACAAGGACAGTCCAACATTGCGGAATACAATATTCACTATGAATATACATATTACTGCACCCCACATTATTTTTTCATTTTCCCGAAGTAAGCGGGAGTAAACCACGGAAACACTTTTCCTACAGGTGACACCCAACATTGCTACACCCACATGGAGTCACTACATGCGTCCACACATTCACAGTACAGTATAATACAATTTGTAAATTAGGTACAGAAAAACTAAATATATTTTTATATACACCATTTTTGCATTTTCCCGAAGTAAGCGGAAGTAAACCACAGACACACTTGTCTACAGATTGACACCCAGCATATTACTGCGCCCCACATTATTTTTGCATTTTCCCGAAGTAAGTGGGATCAAACCACAGAAACACCTTTCTACAGAGTGACACACAGCATTTTTATATCCACAAGGAATCGCCATATGCTTCCGTGCATTCACAATACACTCCAACATACTCCAAAAATTGTATACAAGAAGCACAGTATTTCTATATATATCATTTGCCACATTTGAGTATGCTATGATGACAGCGTAATCCCACCAGTATTCCCTACCACAGGTACATGCTTTGTTTCCCGATACACAGACGGGAAGTCACTAACTTACACCCAGATTATATAATACACAGGCTGGATAGCCTGTGACAATGCATACATGACAACCACTCCATTCGACACCTAACACGTGCTTTTGACAGTTCATCTACTGTATAATAACAACGCGCCATGCTTTACACCCACTCCTAGCGCTCAGGTCCAATCAGCGCAGCGCCCCGATAAACATGAACTACAGCAGTACGCCAGCCAATAAGCACTTTAAGTCCCGCCTTGCAGTAGCCGATATCTGATACCTTCCGTACACATACATTATCACACGCCACACCTATCACGTGACAAGTAACTCGCCGTCAGCCATCATTAATATACTCTCGCGCGCTGAATTCAAATGGCAATGAGGTCGAGACATGTGATTCTCGGAGTATACCATACCCATCAGGGTAACCAAATATTTTTCTTTCGGCTCACACCCTTCATCCCTCACTACTTAACACCGGGACAGCATATTTCACGGCAAGAAGCCATTGTTATCGGAGATAGGCACACAGCGCATCGTCACACAAATACACCTTATTTTATCTTTCATCGGGCTTCAGTGAATATTTGCCCTCGAATACACTCTTATATGGACACACCCTCCGACATACGCAAACACGGGCATGTCTCCGTGACCATACCAATACATAAATCTACTTCCCAATTAGGAGGTTTAAATTTATTTTATTCGCGGTACAGTGATATTAGACAAAATATTATCTTCCAGAATCGGACGAGCAAACTCATCTATAGCGATAGAGCATTAATATTCCCCCCCCCCCCCCCCGCGCATTTTACCCCTCTTGAACTCCTCAATTAAAACACAACATTTAGTGGAATTTCTAGCCCCGTTTACCACATAGATGGCATTCACATATACCATCCCCCCGAATCCTAGAATGGCAATGCACACTTACGGATCCCCCACATTTCCGCAGGGCGGATAGAATATTTTTGCAGCAATAAGCCCCCCTATAGGAAGGACTTAGGCCACACATCTCGCTCACAGAGATGTAACCTGCTTTAGAATATATATTTATATAAGACAGAATCTCTAAGCTAAGGGATTAAATTATTTAATAATCCTCAATGACCAGTTTTAGAATATAGGCTTCATAGTATATAAGTCTAGAGTATATTATACAAGTGCAGAGAGCAGTCTATTATCATTATGGCCACAGATGCCATATATTGCGACTAGTGCATCCAAGCTTAAAAGCACATCTCCCTCCCAATATACATTGTTAACACTATGCAATTACACATTTCTACAATTGTTCCCTATTAACGCACGGCACTTGGTAATCATGCAATTACCAGGGTGTACGACATGCTATATCGCTCATGGCTAAATGTTAATAAACATTTGGAACTTTAATGCTAACAGCTTAGCGTCCCAAGCATCACCTGCTAACACCAGCGCATGAATTGTTTTATTTAGTAACCAGCATTTTTACCCTGCATGCCACTTTAGAGCATAAGTGCCACCCTACCTCCTTCAGTACGGTATCTAACAACCACACTGAACACCCATTTCCTAACCAATGAAATCCTCACCCACACCAGTCGAGAGATCCTGCCACTTAACTTTTCCCGACATCCCCATAGGACCACGATTCCTTGGACCTATCGCACCATCCATTTACCCGCTACTTACAAACTCTAAAATACTTACAGCTGCCCAATAACATGGGAATACCCTTCCAAATCCTTGACTTACCCACTAACATGTGAGAGGGGATTATACGCAGCTGACATTAGCTAGATATCCGACAGCCAGGCGCAACGAAAGTGCACTGTGCCACAACAGTCATCCCCCCCACCCCGAATAACTATAACAACCCACACAACACAATACCGCTTGACACTATCTTTTAATGGTTTGTGCACGAAGGTGCACTATGATAGATGTGACCCTATTTTCCAGGGGAAAATAGAAATTGGTAAGTTGTACCCAGGACTGAGGGCAAGCATAGCCCAGGACTTGACAAGATATGACTTCGACGTTGACGACGACGGGAGGTCATAGTGGTGGCGTGTTAGGGTGGGCAAGCGCCCGTGCTCGAGGACGTACCTAGCCTGTCTCCCCCAGCACGGGGTCCGTTACAACCATTTTTATGCCCTAACGTCGTCTAAGCTATACCTGCGGATGGAGGCTTGATGGTTCGATGAGGGAAATAACTACCCCCGCATCGGACAGGATACATCCTCCTTCCCAAGACGTCCCACTTGACTTGACGTTAGTTAGCCTGTAAGATAAGTAAATGCTCCATAGCGGGGGCCAATCCTGCAGCGGCAGGTGAAGATGAATAACAATGAATAATACTTTTGTTGATCTCTCTGCTGCATATGACACCGTAAACCACAGAATACTGTTACGTAAACTCTATAACCTAACGAACAACTATGGATTCACTAACATGATAGCTACACTTCTTCAGGATCACCGGTTCTTCGTTGACTTCCAAGGACATCGCAGCCGTTGGAGAACTCAGAAGAATGGATTGCCCCAGGGAAGTGTATTGTCTCTTATTTTATTTAATGTGTACACCAATGATCAACCACAGCCTCAAGGGTGTAAAAACTTCATTTACGCTGATGATCTTGCTCTTTCTGCCCAATCAGAACAGTTTGAAGTTGTAGAGCATATACTCACTCGTGCTCTCAAACAGCTGGGTACTTACTATGAAAGGAACCAACTCATGCCCAATCCTAATAAGACTCAAGTATGTGCCTTCCACCTGAAACATAAACAATCTAGTCGGCAACTTGAAGTATTCTGGAATGGTATGTTATTGGATCATTGTTTCCATCCCAAATATCTAGGTGTCACCTTGGACCTGAGCCATGTTTAACATCTCTCATTTCTTTATTTTCTTTGGCGGCCGTCCCGGTAGACTCAGTCGCCATGTGAGATACGTTCTGTCCGGACGTGCCTTGAGGCTCTCCGCCTTATTATTTAAAATGTAATGTTTTTCCTTTTTATTTAACATTGTTATTATGCCGAAGCCTTCCATTTACTCATGTAAGTAATACATCTAACCTTGTGTCCACTATGCTCATTTCCTAAATTTAACCTTTGTTTTTGATCTTCGTCGTGTGCGTGGATTTGCTGTGGAACCAATCGAAATGGCGGTCTCCTGTTTTATTTTGTTTGAGTCTTCGTTTAACCTTTTATTTGTGCCGTGAAATATATCTGGGAGTGATTTTGTGAGTGTATGTTTTTCTTGCTGCCAGGTGCATTGATGCTGTTTGGATTGGGCATGTTTTTGAATGGGTCTCCCGTTGTTTGTGGACGTTGGCGTTTCGACCATTCTCCCAACACGAGGCATGACACCATATATTTTAGCCCTTATGTATTCCCTTCATTCCATGCTTCGTGCAACTGAATCACGGCGGTAACTTTAAGTAGGCCTTACCGTATTCAGCTCGAACTCGGAACGTAAGTTGGGGACCATATAGGTTTAGCATGTTTTGCTAGACTACCTACAAGCACGAGTTGCTTTGTGTTTTATTACTGCATCGACGGCTGGCATTTTGTGTGTTTGATTGCGTGTATGTATCATGATATATTTCACGGACACTTGACGTCATTTGTTTCTCCTTGTAGTATCTTTGGTTTTTGCATTTATTTTCTCTGGGGACTGCCAGCTCGATCGCATCCCCATTGCTCGCCACAGCCTCTGCGACACGCACACAGCCTCTTGTTTTATCTTTGCTATGCTTGTTATTTGTGGTCGTCATGACAACCATCCATCTCTAGGCTGAGAAGTGATTGTTGTTGACCAGCGACCGGCTCGATTGCCTTTTTGGTCAATTACCTCCTCCCTTTTTACATCATTTTTATTGGAAGTGGCACAGGTATTTATTTTATTTGTTTCCGTTATTTATTATTGTAAGTAATTTATTGTTTATAATCATCCTTCCCGTTTGAAAGTGACTGTATTTGACCCCTAGGGTACTTTTTTTTGTGTGTGTTATTCTGGCCGGGTTTCTTTGTGTGTTCGGTTTCAATTCATTAAATTTCCATTTCTTTACCCATGTGTCTTATTTAGTAGTGTTTGGCGATCGGGCTGCTCGCTCTCTCTCTCTCTCTCTCTCTCTTCAAACCTAGGCCTAACTTATTCTAGCTGTCTAGCACCAGGAGGGTATTCCTACCACTCGTCGTGGGACCACCTTCACGGAGTCTGGAGTCGCTCGGCACATCTGGCCTGCAAGTACGGGCCCAGCACAGGTCAGAAATTAACATCCATTTCCACTGCGTACTCCTTTCTTTTCTAGTTGGTTCCAGTGATGCAGCTAGGAGGCACGCCAAGAATATGTTTATTTTAATAGGGCGGTGCAGATGGTATCAGTTGCGAGGTTAAGTCTCCTGGTCGCTTAGCCATATCCATTGGATTTTAATATTTCGCTGCATATTTTTCAATGTTTTTTTTATTCTGTTTCATGTTCCTTATTGCATACTATGCAAACAAATATTAAGAGTCAATGTGAACTTCTAAGGAATATGGACCATAAAAATAACAAACTGTAAGGAGAGTGCAATGAGTTGGACCCTATCAAAGAACCCCAGCATTGGTAATGTACTAAACAACCCTTCTTCTTGTTTCGTACTCATTTCAGGCGCAGGACGGAGGCAAGACATTTGTAGTTATTGTTTTGAATTGTAGCTAGCAGTACTTCTGTAGTTTAGCCATGTATTCTCTCCCAGGTTGTAACGTGAAGAAGGAGCTCATCCAGTCTGACGATGATCTGCTATCGTTTGAAAGTGTCTGTGGGAAAGACACTAATCCATTGACTGAGGTGAAAGGCCATCGCAAGGGAGGCGTAGCCAATATAGTGTCCAAGTGGGGAATTTCATTTTCTGGTGAACTGGGAGTTTCGTCTGTATTTGAGTTCTTAGACAGGGTCAGTGAACTCTGCCATTGTTATGACCTCGAACCAGACGACATTGTTGTCTGCCTACCGTTATTGTTGAGTGGCTTAGCTTTAAAATGGTATCGACTTACCAACAGATCTTTCATCTCGTGGGTTGATTTCTGTAAGTCAATAAAGGAGCGGTTTACGACTTATGATTTTGAACATGACTTGAAGGCTGAAATTCATCGCCGTACCCAGGGTTTGGAAGAGCCTGTAGACGATTTTGTTACTGGACTAATGACTTTAATAAGTAGGTTGTCGCAGCCCCTTCCCCTTATTGAAACTGTTGATATTGTGTATAGAAATCTAGCACCTGAGTACAAGTCTTTCATACGCCGGTCCAGTGTGTATAGTGTGGCTGACATTGTTGATCAAGGACGTGAATGCGAGTTCAATCGGCGCCTGCGCAAGTCATATGTACCCCCACCCCTCCCCTCTGACAGTTTGCTTCCAGAGACTGCATGCGCGCAATCCCAGATTCAGAGGACTGCGCACCCATCTTCAATATCTCGTCAGGAGGACCGGGCAGTTAACCGTCCCCACTCGCATATTGTCGGGAGTATTCCTAATGCTACTTCTTCTGCGAATCCCGCTCCTCAGGATCAACAGTTACCTCGAAACCCGAACATGTATAACCGTATAAAATGTTGGAATTGTGATCGTTTGGGGCATCATTTTAATTCCTGCCGTGCGCCCTCGCGTGTGTTTTGTCACACATGTGGTCTTCGTGACGTGACGCACATAGCCTGTCCTAGATGTGCTTCGCGTCAGGGAAACGAGCATGGGTCCCCGGTTTAGACCCGCCGGAGTGGCCATGCAATGAAGTTCGCCGGGAAATGAACATTTCCACGACTGGAAACTTCTGTCCTTGGGTCCCTGTAAGTGTTAAGAAATTGTCGATACCCGCTTTACTGGATTCTGGTGCTTCACGTTCATTTATTCAGCGCTCCATCGCGGAACAGCTTCCTGTTACTCAGATTTGTCCACAAGATGGGGGTTTAAAATTTTATTCTGCGGTGAAGTCATCTATTTCCGTTTCTAGCGTTGTAACATGTCATATTAAGATATGTGGTTATTCTTGGGATTGGAACTTCCATGTGGAGGATGACTTATCTACGCCTATGATCTTAGGTTCTGATTTTATGCACAAAGCAGGGTTGAGGCTTGATTTTTCGGATCATTCCTTCAGTTTTTTGTTTAAATCCAAGGAGCGGTTTCATTTTAATACTTGTGAAGCGAGTGTTCCTTGTAATTTTTCTGGTATCTCTGCTGTTCTAATCCCTCCTACTTTATTCACGAGTCAACGTGACGCTTTATCTGATTTGGTGAATGAATTTCCAGATGTTCTCACGTCGGAACTGGGTTCCGCTATCGGCTACGAGTGTCATATTGATTTGACTGATGAGGTTCCAGTTAGGTCGGCGCCATTTTCTTGCTCTCCACCCAAACTCATTGCCATGAGAGAATATATTCATGATCTTAAGGCACGCGGTGTTGTGAGCCCTTCTAAGTCTTCTTATGGTAGTCCAGCATTCCTGGTGCCTAAGAAAGAGGGTACTTTTCGTTTAGTAGTTGATTATCGTCGACTCAATTCTAAGGTGGCGTTCGACAACTTTCCCCTTCCAACTCTGGAGAGCGCTTTTCAGCATTTTCACGGGGCGAAGCACTATTCCGTCCTAGATTTGAACTGTGCATATTATCAAATTCCTCTCGATCCCGAGAGCCGTAAGGTAACTGCGTTCTCCACTCCGTTCGGCCTTTTTGAGTTCAATAAGTTACCCATGGGCATTTCTATCGGCGGACAAGTATTGAGTAGGGTTTTGGATGAGTTATTTGGAGATTTAAAGTATTCATCTGTGTTTAACTATCTTGATGACCTCGTAATTTACAGTCAGTCTTTTGAGGATCACCTGATCCATTTACGTGAAGTCCTATGTCGTCTTCGCAGAGCCGGACTCACTGTTAACCCGGACAAAATCTCTTTGGCTTCGAAGCAAATCAAATTTTTAGGTCACATTCTTTCGGATGTGGGCATAGAAGTGAACCCTGTGCGTGTCCAATGTATCCAAGAGTTCCCTACTCCCACGAATGTGAAAGCAGTCCGACGTTTTTTGGGAATGGCGGGCTTTTACAGTAGGTTCATTAAGGGCTTTTCGGACATTTCAGCGCCCCTGAATTATTTGAAGAAGAAGAATGTACGATTCGTGTGGGGCCCCGACCAGTGTCTCGCCTTTGAGAAATTGAAAGAATGTCTTTCTTCTGCTCCCGTCCTTCGAACTCCGGATTTTGGGAAAGATTTTATGTTACATTGTGATGCGAGTGATGTCGCAGTTTCTTGTGTGCTTAGTCAGCAGGTGAATGGTAATTTGGCACCCATCGCTTTTGCCAGTCGGATGCTTAATGATTGCGAACGCCGGTATTCCACTTTCGAGAAAGAAAGTCTGGCTGTCGTATTCGGCTGTGAACGTTTCAGATCTTTTCTAGAACATCGGCATTTCATAGTGTATACCGACAATGAAGCTCTGTCCTGGATGCGCTCGCATGTCAAAAAATTGGGGCGTATAAATCGTTGGATTCTTCGTCTATCCTCTTTCAGCTTTGACATCATTCACGTCAGAGGCAGTGAAAATGTTGTAGCGGATTGTTTGTCACGCATGTTTGAGGAACCTCCTCCCATTGTTGAGATCCCCGAGCCAGTGAATCTTCTCCAACACATTCCATGGTCATTTACTGACATCCGTACGTACCAAGCAGATGACCCATTTTGTGTCACATTGCGTGAAAAAATTCTCGGGAAAGATCCTGGTGTATCTGAGTTTTCATTGCGCAATGATGTTATAGTGCATACCGCTCCTCGATCTTCGAAATGTAGGATTTTCGTGCCAGAGAATATACGAAGTATGCTCTTGGCGTATTTCCATGAATCCTGTTTTGGATTACATTTAGGTATGACGAAGACTTTCCATAAAATCTCTCAGGAATTCTTCTGGCCTCATTTGAAAGCGGATGCTTTTGCTTTCGTCCGAAAATGCGTTACGTGTCAACGTTCTAAGCCTGCAAAGAATTCCCGCATTGGACTTCACCACGCTGACACGATGTCATATCCTAATGAGCGCCTCTTTATAGATTATTTTGGTCCCCTAGTTAGGTCTTCTTCTGGTCATAAAGCTATACTTACTGTCGTTGATGGATTTTCAAAATTTGTATGGTTATTTCCTGTCAGGGAAATCACGACACGTACCACTGTTAGGCTTTTGACCAATCATATTTTTGGTGTTTTTGGTCCTCCAAAGTTTTTAGTGTCCGATAATGCGAGCGTTTTCCGGTCCAAGTCTTTTAGATCAATGTGTTTTTCTTGGGGAATTGATCATGTCTTTTTGGCACCCTACCACCCTCAGCCAAATCACGTTGAAAGGTTTCATCGTAACTTGAAGGCTTGCTTGAGTGCGTTCCACAACGCAGATCAGTCACGTTGGGACGCAAATCTTCAGTTTTTCTCCTTAGGATTTAACACTGCTCTTCATGAATCGACGAATTCTACCCCTTCGGAATTGTTTTTAGGAAGGCGTATTGTTGATCCACTTCAGCTTCAGTGGAAAATAGATTATCTGGCTGCGCCATCCCGCCGTACCTCAGTCAAAGAAAAATGGGAAGTTGCTGTACGGCATCTGAAAAGGGCACGAGATCGCGTGGCGTCTCGCTATAACAAGGGTAGGCAACCTGTTTGTTTTCAGGTGAATGACGACGTGCTAGTGCGCCTGCACCCACAGAGTTCGGCCAAGAATAAGGAGTCAGCTAAACTAATGCTTCGCTGGAGCACGCCCAAAACTATCACTAGATTTTTAACACCTGTCACTGTTGAATTGATCTCCAAGGAGAATCCCACCGACGTATCCAGAGCTCACATATCTCAATTGAAACCATTTATTGTGTAACCTTCTTATTTGCTGTGATTAATGTTGTCCTTTTTCTGCGTAGGTTAGCCAATCATAATTTGCTTATGTTATCCAAGGAAGCTAGTATTCATATGGCGTCTCCTTGACCTGCCTATTATTGAACCAATTTTGACCGAGGCAGAGTCAAGTACAAATTTACGAGCTCAAGAAAGAAAATAATACAAGAAGAAATAGGCCTACATACTCTGTGTAACTTAATATTTATTGTAAAAATATGTATTTTTGCGAATTCGGCCAGTAGAGAATTTATATTCTATAAATAATGGACACATTATATCGCTTCTTTGTTATTTTAATACGTCACTTTCATGATGGGTATAAGGAGAATGGCAGACTTCGGCGTCAAAGGGCGAAAGTCTTTTGTTTATGATTTTCGTCCGTGTCTCTATCTACTTTTCTTGTCATTGTAACGCGCAGGCGAACCGTAATACCATTATGACAAGCCCAGGGATCGTCAAAGGAACGCGCGCCTTTGGGGACCCCGAAGGAGTTCTGTCCTGATATTGCGATCGCCGAAGCGATCTGATTATTTTTATATATTACTTCATTTTATAACTGTATTCTTTCTGATATGGCTCAATTGCTTAAGTGACTGTTATATCGATCACCCTCCCCCCTCATATTTTGTGTACTGTTATAGTTGTTGACAAACCACCTGAGTGATAAGGATGTTGTGTATTTTGGAACACTTGGGACATGATTGATTTCAAAGCGGTGGTGCTTAGTGATGTAAAAAGAAAAATCTTTTATTATTATAAATAATTTTTCTTTTGGGGGGTGGTGTGGATCCTGAGCCATGTTTAACATCTCTCATTTCTTTATTTTCTTTGGCGGCCGTCCCGGTAGACTCAGTCGCCATGTGAGATACGTTCTGTCCGGACGTGCCTTGAGGCTCTCCGCCTTATTATTTAAAATGTAATGTTTTTCCTTTTTATTTAACATTGTTATTATGCCGAAGCCTTCCATTTACTCATGTAAGTAATACATCTAACCTTGTGTCCACTATGCTCATTTCCTAAATTTAACCTTTGTTTTTGATCTTCGTCGTGTGCGTGGATTTGCTGTGGAACCAATCGAAATGGCGGTCTCCTGTTTTATTTTGTTTGAGTCTTCGTTTAACCTTTTATTTGTGCCGTGAAATATATCTGGGAGTGATTTTGTGAGTGTATGTTTTTCTTGCTGCCAGGTGCATTGATGCTGTTTGGATTGGGCATGTTTTTGAATGGGTCTCCCGTTGTTTGTGGACGTTGGCGTTTCGACCATTCTCCCAACACGAGGCATGACACCATATATTTTAGCCCTTATGTATTCCCTTCATTCCATGCTTCGTGCAACTGAATCACGGCGGTAACTTTAAGTAGGCCTTACCGTATTCAGCTCGAACTCGGAACGTAAGTTGGGGACCATATAGGTTTAGCATGTTTTGCTAGACTACCTACAAGCACGAGTTGCTTTGTGTTTTATTACTGCATCGACGGCTGGCATTTTGTGTGTTTGATTGCGTGTATGTATCATGATATATTTCACGGACACTTGACGTCATTTGTTTCTCCTTGTAGTATCTTTGGTTTTTGCATTTATTTTCTCTGGGGACTGCCAGCTCGATCGCATCCCCATTGCTCGCCACAGCCTCTGCGACACGCACACAGCCTCTTGTTTTATCTTTGCTATGCTTGTTATTTGTGGTCGTCATGACAACCATCCATCTCTAGGCTGAGAAGTGATTGTTGTTGACCAGCGACCGGCTCGATTGCCTTTTTGGTCAATTACCTCCTCCCTTTTTACATCATTTTTATTGGAAGTGGCACAGGTATTTATTTTATTTGTTTCCGTTATTTATTATTGTAAGTAATTTATTGTTTATAATCATCCTTCCCGTTTGAAAGTGACTGTATTTGACCCCTAGGGTACTTTTTTTTGTGTGTGTTATTCTGGCCGGGTTTCTTTGTGTGTTCGGTTTCAATTCATTAAATTTCCATTTCTTTACCCATGTGTCTTATTTAGTAGTGTTTGGCGATCGGGCTGCTCGCTCTCTCTCTCTCTCTTCAAACCTAGGCCTAACTTATTCTAGCTGTCTAGCACCAGGAGGGTATTCCTACCACTCGTCGTGGGACCACCTTCACGGAGTCTGGAGTCGCTCGGCACATCTGGCCTGCAAGTACGGGCCCAGCACAGGTCAGAAATTAACATCCATTTCCACTGCGTACTCCTTTCTTTTCTAGTTGGTTCCAGTGATGCAGCTAGGAGGCACGCCAAGAATATGTTTATTTTAATAGGGCGGTGCAGACCGTACACTCACATTCAAGGAGCAGTGCTTTAAGCTAAAACAGAACATCTCTTCGAGGAACAGCCTCCTCCGTAGACTGGCAGGGACTAACTGGGGCACCCATCCCCAAACGTTAAGGACAACAGCAATGGCCTTATGCTATTCAGCAGGAGAATATGCCAGTCCTGTGTGGTACAAGTCAGCCCATGCAAAGCAGGTGGATGTAGCCTTAAATGAGAGCTGCAGGATTATTACAGGTTGCTTGAGGCCAACTCTCATCAGTAAAGTGCACTATCTTGCAGGGATTGCTCCACCTGACATCAGAAGAGAAGTGGCTGCAAACAACGAAAGAAGTAAATCATCTGTTATGACCTCACACCCACTCTTCGGATATCAACCTGCTGAGAGGAGATTAAAATCGAGAAAGAGCTTCCTAAAAACTACTCAACCATTACAAGGAACAGCAGCAACAGCTCGAGTGGCCGTGTGGAAGGAGAGGACCAGCAATCTGTCTGAATGGATGGAGCCAAAGGAATCTCTACCTCCTGGTCACACAGAGAACTGGCTAATCTGGAAGTCTCCGAACAGACTGAGGGTGGAAATTGCAAGATCCAGGGACAACTTATATAAGTGGCATTTTCCGACCAAGACAATCCTGTGTGATTGTGGCGCAACCCAGACAACACAACACCTATTCTCCTGTCCATTGTGCCCGTACAGCTGCACAATGAATGACTTGACTGAAGCTAATTCAAGTGCTATCGAAGTGGCTAAGTTCTGGGCAGAAACTGTTTGAAGTCGTCTGTTTAACACATACTTTGTACTTCTGACACGAATAAATAAATAAATACTGCATAATGATGAAATGGAATAACGAATTAAGGGAATAGTGAAATAATGAGGTAAGGAAATAGTGAAAGAATGTAATAATGAAATGGTATAATGAAGTAAGGGAATAATGAAATAAGGAAAGAATAAAATGTTGAAATAATGAAATGAAATAATGAAATAATGAATATATGATCCCCCGGGCCGAGGTATGTAACACCGATGACCTCCTCTGTTCATGCCCCCGGACGGTATCGCCTATGATATTTGAGACTTAAGATATACGACGATCCTACGGTTCTCTCCCTGGCCGAGGTTACAACTACCGTTGAGCGCGCTGGTTGTGCCCGAGGGGGAGGAATATATTGATATTGCCTGGATGGCAATATATAAGCGCCGAATGCGGTCTTACGCAGATGCACAAGGATATAGGTACATGATGAATAAGAATTAAGAGAAGCGCGAAGGTATAGGCAATAAGGATTAATGAATAAACAAACATGAAGGTATATGAAATCATAAAATAATGAATGGCCAGTATTAATTTTAGGTCTATGTTTTATGCTTATATTTATGTCTTAATTTTTCAGCGCAGGTTGAAAACCTGAGGCACCAAATCCCGACACAGCGCACATAGTGGTGCATACATTGCGCATATGCATCGGGAGTAGCTCCAATTTGGGCACTCGCCGAGATACCCGATTACAGTGAAATAACATGATATATTTTCAGGATGACATGTTTTTCTGTATACATCCACAGGTTCACCCCACAGATGCCGAGGGTGGACACCCTCTATTGTGATTTTATGTGTCTTTTTGTCCCGACATATGGCGACATGATATATCCAATAAAATATGTATTTTTTAATACACAAATTTCCCTCCCCCACATTTCACACCCACACGGCCAATACACGATTCCCCCCCCCCCACACATGATATATGTATTGAACCCTTGCAAAGAAGCTTATGAGACTCAGTTTCGGGGGGTATAACAGTCCATTTCGTAAGTTGTTGTTAAAGCGCTTCATTAACATGCAGGGTAACACATAACAAAATAACATGCAGGAAGAAGTGAATACCAGGGTTATAACAAATGAATTTAATAACAGATCAACTATTTACAAGTAAAAAATAAACAAAACAAAACTCCCAAATGACTTCCAACTGAATAAATTACTTGCCAAAACTTGGCTTAATCTCAGGAGAGATTATAAATTGGACCAAATGTCCCAAATGACTTCAATGACATTGTGTACGTGTGCAGCTGTTCTACATGCTTAACGATGAGTAAAAATAAATGCGAGATTCGTCATCATCCGGTAAACCTTCAAAGGACGAATCTGCACTGTTTAGAGCTAGACAGACGCGGGGAACTAACTATACACTACTTAAATTAATCTGACACTTCCTACACTAAATAAACAACAAATAATTTCCGCTTGAAATTGGAATCAAGAACTGCCGTAGCAAAAACATTACTGCCTAAAATTAGGACTTTTCAAAAATCAACACAAGTAAATTAACACGTGACCAACAAAAGTAATGCACATATGACCGCCTGTCATTTTTACAAGTAAATACAACTACACCACACGGGTGTCACAACAGACAAACTAACATGACGTGAGTCATAAAAAATCACTACGCTCAAAGCCAACATTTACAACATTAAAACAATTTTCCATTCATACGATATGCGATAATTCGTAACAGACATGGCGAACTCCCCAATTAATTACGGTCCAAATGACCATCACAAAAGAACAGGTTTGCTAATGATAGCTTATAGGGAACAGTCGGTCAACAGGACTGCCTTACAATGAGTCATCGAACCTAGACGGGCGCTAAGTGGAAATCTGCACATCTGTCAACCCACGTGTCAATAACCTCGACCTCCCATGGCACGGGATCGTGTCTCGAAGAAGCGTGATCCCAAAGCACAATACACGTGTGTGTGTCAGAATAAAATATCTCAGCATTTCCCCTAGGAAATCCAAGAAAATCAACATTGGACAAGGTACAGTAGCCTCCACGGAGCGCTCTGCCTATCCATCAAAAAGAATACCACAACAAGAACAATATGAGGGCGGTAGCACCACCTACCCCTCATCACCAAGAATCAATACACACACCTGACACATGAACACACACAGAATCACACGTATGGGTTTGACAGAAACCTGAAATAAATGACATATATATTTTCCCACCAGCTTGCGCTTCCGTTCTAGTCCGTGACTAACTAACCTGAAAAGGACTCAAAAAAATGCTAAAAAATTAGAACTAAGGTGTTCTACAGTTACATCTTAATTTGTTGCGCTCGGCAACCCTAGCATGAGTAATAACCTGCTCATCAAAACATCTTACAATAATTACCTCCCTTTCCTATAACAAAATGAACTTTAATAAAGGACCACTTATCGAATGTAACGAGTTTCGCATTCGCATGGATAAAATCAAATAAACGCGCCGTGTACACTAAATATGACTCCAGAGAAAAATATACCACAAACAAATTTGGCCACGCGCCAACGTACATTTAAAGATGATAGTGTCAGCACAAAAAAATCTAAACACAAGAAAAAGAATGAATGAACTATTTACAATGTTCCCGCGCCTTATCTAACTACATATTGAGTAAATCAATTTTTGTACATTACCGTCTCAGCTTGCAGAACATTAACCTCCGTCCTGGTGCATTTCCCTACGGGAAATTTAGCTCTCCATCGTCGACGTCGTAATAGAAGCGATGCACATCAATCCATCACCTGACCAAACGTCGGACATCTTGGCGAAGTTTCTTGGACAGAAATGTTCAATGTTAATAATATTGCCTAGCTATAATCGCTGTGAGCTACTACTTTCACTCACGAATATGTCCTAATGCGATTACTGATCGTAGACTTGCCCTATCTTAGCATTTGCTTCACACACGCACAAATATCACTGAAAAATTATAATATACAAATTTACATAAAATTACACACTTCAAACTCATCGCCACTAGCTTGAAAACAAGTCTTAAACATGACTATCTTGCAGTCCTTATCTCGCCTAGAGATCTCCACTGCTATACGTGAACCTTGCTCACTTGAGCACAAAGTAAAATGTTAGTCAAGTACGCTCATTAGCGTTTGAAAATCGTGACGCAGAGTGACGTGAACCTTGCTCACCAGAGCTCAATAAAGTTGTCCTCGAAACAGCTTCTCACCGATCAATTTATTGGAAACTGACAGAATGATGAAGAGTGGAGAGAATTTGAAAAAAATAATCTGGAATTTTCATCACACAAACATGGGACTAGTATCAATCTTCATCATTTTATCCAAACGTCTCAGTGCAGCATTGCGGAATTAATTCTGATCGGCGGATCTTTAGATACACGTTTTCGCGCGTTTTCCCAGGAAACGCAACTTACCACGTGGCTTTTGGCGTGGTCTCTTCTGATTGGGTGATTCAATCCTGGGCCGGTTGAAACTTTACTCAATACACTCCCTCAATGACTCTAGTTTAGGTGCACGCTGTTACAAAATTTGTCCTTGAACTTGGCTTAGCCGGTCGTCTTCAGGAATAACTACCAAGCTTGCTTCTGTTGTAATCCTTGCCACACACTACCTTGGCTCCCCCTTTGTCAATTTCAACATGTACTGCCTGGGCATCAGTAATAATAATAATAAAATCATGAATACTTATTCATCGATAGATTAATAAGGGTCTATTTATCCTCAGCAAGGTTTTGAAATTCGAAGCAAGTGATTGATTTGGATTTTAAAAACAATATCCACAGTAGTGATGATAACATCTCTAAATTACCTCACTCGTCTGCCTGTGTGTACATTCCACTGGCCCAATTAGTGTGCGCGCTCCACGCTGCAATGTCATGCACACGTCTCGCCAGACCTCCCCTCTCTCTCTCACACGATTACAACTCCTGCCGGACCAGCTGTCTTGTTTACAAACAAAGCTCGCTCTACCCAGGTACTACATGGCCACGTATATTTGAGTGTTGGCTCTCAATAAAATTCTGCAATAATGATCTGCTTTCATAGTCCTGATTATTCGTCAAATGGTTCCCTTCTGTAATACGGCTTGAGATTAGCGCTATTGAAGACAGATTTAGCGCCAGTGCTCAATTCTTCAAGTCTGTAAGCATTGTTACCCAAATTCTTAATGATGCGGAACGGGCCAATAAATTTTGGACAGAACTTGGCAAATACTTTGTTTTTGGGATCAGATATCGGTGGTCTTCGAACAAGCACTAGTTCCTGTTCCTGTAATTCACGATGAAATTTCTTTCCTCTGTATCTCCTCAGTCTTCGGTCCGCTTGGTTCCTCATGTGCTCTCTTGTTCGCTGAATTCGCAGCTCAAGTGCTAATAACGGATCCCTTGGGCATGGAATAATCTTGTCCCAAGATCTCTCAGGCAACCTGTTGTGGTGTACAACTAGTGGGACTTGACCTGTCGACTCGTGCTTTGTAGTGTTCATGCACATCTCAATATCTCCTACTTTGTCAACCCACTTATTATGATCATTAGGAATCATGACTCGGTAATACTTGGCAACACAGCGAATCGTTCTCTCGCTCGGATTTCCATAAGGATGACGAATGCTCGACAGAACATGCTTTATCCCTAGGCTCTCTAGACCTTGCCTAAAAACATTGCTCGTAAAATAAGTACCATGGTCCGATAAGATGAATTCCGGCTTCCCAAGCATCGGAATGACTTTGTTCTGAATTCTGCTGAGGACTTGCTTTGATGTCGTCTTCTGGATTGGACATAATACTACCATCTTGGAAAACACATCGACACATACAAGAAGGTGTCGGCATCCTCGTTTTCCCTTTACTAGAGGGCCAAAACAGTCAATAGCGACCAGCTCGCATAGTTTTTGAGGTAATAATGGTTTTGGAGGTTGTTTCAACATGACTCGCGTCACGAGTTCTGATTACTTCCACAATGGTGTATCGCATCTTAGGCCAAGTAAAAATTACCCCTATTGTCGCTTCTGTTTTGTCGTGCCGATATGTGCTAGGCTTTCGTGGACATGCCACGTCAATCCTCTCTGTAATGATGCCGGAACTAGAATTCGCAGTTTGGTGTGATCCTCATCCACGTACTTGTGCAAAAGGTTATTCAAGTAGTGAAATTTCGCTTCCTTGGCACGGGCTTCTCGATATTCATGTGAATCTGGCTGTAGTTCCTTCTTGTAAAACTTGATCATCATCATCCATGGGTCCTTTTCTTGTTCCTTCTGAATTTCTTTCAGCTTGTCCAAAAATCCACGATCCTTAGGTGTTAGTGCTATGTGGTGAACATCCGCTGCTATCTCGTTCTCATCTTCAGGATTCCTGCTTAGAGCATCTGGTATGATGTTCATCCAGGGCAATGTTCTATGGTAATGTCGAACTGCTGTATGTAAATGGACCATCGCGTAACTCTTTCACTTGCCATCGTCGTCTTGAATAAGAACGTCAGTGCATGGTGGTCAGTTCTAACAACAATGGAATATCCAAAGATCATCTTGCGCCATTGTTGAAGTGAGTACAAAATCGCTAGCAACTCAAGCTCTGTCACAGTGTAGTTCCTCTCGTGCTTCCTTAATTTACGACTCGTAAATGCCAAATATGATCGTTTCCTGGGTTCATCAGCGTCCTCTTGGTACAGCATGGCACCTATTCCAATCAATGAAGCGTCTGCCTGAATTATAAATTTATTCTCTAAGTCTGGATACCCTAGCTTCACACAATTCTCCAGTAGGTCTTTCGTGGCTCTAAAGGACCTGTCGCACTCCTCATTCATTCCATGACCATCGATTTGATTTCTTTAGCATCTCTTGCATCGGTGCTACTGTGTCCGTGTATCCAGGACAATTCTCCTTAAAGAAACCTGTCACTCCCAAAAATGCTCTCACATGTTTTACTTTAGTTGGTGTGGGGAATTTCTTGATTGCGTCAATTTTCGGCGGATTAGGTCTCACGCCTTCAACATCAATTATGTGACCCAAATACAGAATCTCGCTCTGGCAAAAGTGCGATTTCTTCAAATTAATTTTGAAATTCGTGGTTCTCAAGTTGTCCCAAAGTGTGTTTAGGTTTACCAAGTGTTCCTCCATTGTTTCTGATGCAATAAGTATGTCGTCAACATACCTCGTAGTGAAGCTCTTGACCTCCTCAGTCAGATTCCTATCTAGTGCTCTTATCAATGCACATCCAGCTGTTTTCACAACAAAGGGCATGCGAGACCAGATATAGCTTTGGTTATCAAATAAAAACCCCGTCAATAGTTGGGATTTTTCCTCAAGTTCAAGATGGTGGAAACTATTCGTTAGCTCGACGCTAGAATATATCTTCTTCCCACGGAAGCCCTTCAATACATCCTTGATCCTTAGTGCTTGGTCATGTTCAACTAGCAGTTTACTGTTTAAAACCCGAGCGTCTAGGGATATTCTAATTGATCCATTTGGCTTGGTCACAGCCAATATTGCATTTAAGTATGGGGTTGCTGCTTTTCTTATCATGCCGGAATCTAATAAGTTACTAATAATGTCCTTCACCTGAGCAAAATGTTTCTCTGGGATCGGGTACAATTTACTCTTAAATGGGGTCCAGTCGGTAACTTGCATGGCACACTGGAAATTTAAAACTTTTCCAGGAATCGTGTCGAAAGCTCCCTTATGATGTCTCAAAATTTCTTCTAATTTTCTTCTGTCAGGTTCCCCTACTATTGCCTCCTTAAGTCGCTCCTGAAGTAAAATTTCAAATTTGGACCCGCTAATTTCTTCTTCCGCCAAATGTACCCAAAGTTCCTGCGAAATATCTCGACTGTCAATTTCAACCACTGCTGTCTGGCTTACTCGTCCCTCCGTCAAGTTCTTATCTTCGATCGCCTCATTAGTGCATTCGTCAATGACCCAAGTATTCGCCTCTCTCTCTAGTGGACTCTCTTCCATGTTCAGACCCTCATGACTCAACCCCTCGACTTGTTTGAAACTCACAGTGTTATTATGTAAGTCAATTATAGCATAAAAATCACAGATGAAGTTGGCTCCCAGAATGACATTATAATTCATCTTTGGTATCACGATGAAAGTTTGCGAAAATGTGTGGTTTAATATCTCCAGGTCTAAATATGCTTGGTGTTTGCAAACTATGGTCTTGTCAGGAACGACCCCTCAGACTTTCATGAATGGTACCGGCAAAATTGGAACGGTTTGTTTATTTCCAATTTCTTTCAACAATGCTTCCGTGACTAAGCTCACCTGGCTACCCGTGTCAATCAGGCACCTCACTCTAATACCTCCAATACGTGCATAAATAATCGGTAATTGTCTGATTACATTGTCTCGGTCCTTCACCACTACCTCCAGGCAATCGTCCGGGAATGCTACCCACTCTTCTATGTTTGCAACAATCAACTCCTCCCGTTCCATGGTGTCCTCCGTTCTCAGGCAATCTGATTTTGGTTCAATCGTGATTCTTTTTTATCCTGGGACCCATTCATTCAGTTCCGCCGGTTGTCATCGCGTCTCTCCTGCTGCCGTAATAAGCTTTCCGCCCCCGCTCCTTGGTGATTATCTGGGCTTTGCCTATTCGCCATCGCACGCCCCCACTTCTCTTTCTCTGTTTCTTCGGCATTTAACTCGTCCAAATATTTCTGTGATTCAGCGTACCGCTCGTTCCAATCATTGCGATAGTCCCCTTGATTATCTTGCCGATAATTCCTTGTATTGTTCCACCTGCCTTCTCCGTTCCTTTGGTAAGGTCTACCCTGCCTTGGATTTCCCCTCCAGTTGGTATACTCTCGCTGGTACTTCCACTGATTGTGATTGTTCTGATTATTATTATTATTATAATTATCACGGCGATTCTGGAAGTTCCTATTGTTGTTATGGTATTGGTTTCGGCCATCGAACTCATGCCGTCTGGGCGTAAATTGCGTTCCGGTAGACTGTGTCTTCGTTTGATTATTTTGGTTGTGATTAGTATGATGCACTTGAACAACTTCAGCTGTGTTTACACACTCCATGTTCCGTCTCCCTGTCTGCGGACTGACCATACTCGTCTCATCCAAATGGCGGAGTATCTCCTCGGCCTGAACTGCGGTCTTGATATTACCGGCCACTAAAAACTACTGAATATTCATGAGAAGCTGCTTACTGATGGTTCAAACCATGTTTTCCTCTATAGGCGGGTCGTCAAAATCACGGAATTTAACCAGCTGTTGGCTAAAGAACTCGGAAAACCTGGTGGGATGTGTACTGTGATATTTCCTGGTGTATAGATCCATCCTCAACCCCTGCTGCAAAGAAGGACTCCAGAACTTTCTCAAGAATGCCTCTCTAAACTGGGCCATGTCATTAAATGTGTATTTGAAACTCTGGAACCAAATTAAACTTGGGACCTCCAAAAGTTTCTCAACCACCCGCAGCTGTTTTGCGGGACTGACGTGTTGATCGTTAATGTAGTCATCCAGCTGACGTAAAAATGCTTTAGGAGTGGATCCTGAGTTCTCCCTGAATTTGTCGGGTTTAAAGTCGTTCCCCCTAATTACTTGTATCACTTGGGCAGGTGCCAAGCCGGTGTGGAGTTGATGTCTCCCCTCTGTAGTGTTGGAATGTGTCGCACGTTATCTTTGGACTCTGACCTCGGTTCGTATCCTCAGCCAGCTTCGAGCCCACCGGACTTCCAATACTTCCCTGTTTGCCTACTGTGTTTTCTGCAGAGAATAATGTAGCATTTTCTAAGGACCTTATCTCGTTCTCAATTATGAGATCTGTGTGTTCTTGGAGTTTGGACTTCAAATTTTGCCTCCAAAGCCTGCACTCTAGAATTGTACTCGCCTAGCCGCTTTAAGAACGTCAGCCTATCTCCTTTAGTTTCGTTCACCTGCTGTTCCCAATCATTCCGGATCCTGTTCTTCAAACTACTAATTTCTTATTCGCTCCTTTCCTGATTCTTCTCAAGCTCCACTCGTATTTGCTCTTGTATCACCTGCTGGGTTTTAATTAAGTGTGCCCCTACCTCTTCACGTATTTGCTCTTGGGTCTTAGTTAATTGTTCTCCCATCTCTTGTATCTGCTCTTGGTTTTTAGTTAATTGGTCTTCCAAGTTTTCCTGATTTTTATTTAGCTGGTCTTCTAGGTTTTCGCGCAAGTGTATCCGTTCTTTTTCCGTTTTTAATTCAAGCTTGTCGAGTTCCTTTATTAATTCGAGTACGTTATTATCGACTGAATTAATCTGCTCCTGTATGTTCTCGTTCTTGGTCTCTAGTCTCTTGAATTTCCCCTGTAATTCATCCTGCGTGCTTTTGAATCCAGCCGTGTTGTTTTCGCATGCTGACTCAATCTGTTTTAATTTTTCGGCTACCATTTCATCTAATTGTACAAGTTTATTGTCGAATTTAGATTCCAGCTTCTTAATCTCTCCTAATTGCTTTGAGTTATTTTCCGCTACCTCACCTGCCAGTTTCTCTAATTCTCTAGTACTTTGGTTTATGTCATGGGTGATCTTCTCTAACTGTACTGTTTGAATTGTTGCCTGCTCTGATAGTTTATGGTTTAATTCATTTAACTGTTGATTATTATTCTCCCGCAACTCGTGTAACTGTTTATCGGTATCCAATTTCTGGACCTGCAATTGGACCGTAATGCTACTGTTCACATCCTGTAATTGTTTGTCACTATCTACTTTCTGGGTTTGTAATTGCGCCGTAATGTTACTGTTCATGTCCTGTAATTGTTTGTTACTTTGTTCACTCTGAATTTTTAACTGTTCTTCCGTTTTCGCAGACAATTGCGCAGTCAACTGCACGGACATCTGCTCCATTTAATACCTTGATTTCTTCGATGCTAGCCATCGCACAACACACAAATATATACTCAGAGAAAAACAGGGTCATGCACCTGGGATTTCAGTCATACACACGCACACATGTCTTGATATTTAAATACTACTGATTCTAATTTAATAAAATTTCAGTAATCAAAATTTTACTGAATAATGACTCTTATTTCCAAACAATAAAATAACTCCTTTGTGATCTGCTTTTAAATTCCTAACCAACAGAATTTACGAACAACACCAATTAACCGAAGTTAATTAAATGTAAAAATAAGGCAACACCTTCCTGCTTTGACTGAGTTCAATAATAAACAAATTTTCTAATTTTATGCCGGGCGCCAGAACAAGTTAACAACAAATGCAATATCAACTTCTAACCTTGTTCAATATTTCTAACTTTAAGAACTCAGTGATTTTACTATTGCACATGGCGGTACAACATGGCCTCAATTTACTGAATTTACACTTGCCCGCCTGACCTGGCATTATTTCTCAGCGAAATAAGTATGAGATCAGCAAAGCAACAACAACAACAGTCCCACTTGGGCAGCCATTTTTGATATATGAACCCTTGCAAAGAAGCTTATGAGACTCAGTTTCGGGGGTTGTAACAGTCCATTTCGAAAGTTGTTGTTAAAGCGCTTCATTAACATGCAGGGTAACACATAACAAAATAACATGCAGGAAGAAGTGAATACCAGGGTTATAACAAATGAATTTAATAACAGATCAACTTTTACAAGTAAAAAATAAACAAACAAAACTCCCAAATGACTCCCAACAGAATAAATTACTTGCCATAACTAGGCTTAATCTCAGGAGAGATTATAAATTGGACCAAATGTCCCAAATGCTTCAATGACATTGTGTATGTGCGGCTGTTCTACATGCTTAACGATGAGTACAAATAAATGCGAGATTCGTCATCATCCGGTAAACCTTCAGAGGACGAATCTGCATTGTTTAGAGCTAGACAGACGCGGGGAACCAACTATACACTACTTAAATTAATCTGACACTTCCTACACTAAATAAACAACAAATAATTTCCGCTTGAAAATTGGAATCAAGAACTGCCGTAGCAAACATTAATGCCTAAAATTAGGACTTTTCAAAAACAACACAAGTAAATTAACACATGACCAACAAAAGAAATACACATATGACCGCCTGTCATTTTTACAAGTAAATACAACTACACCACACGGGTGTCACAACAGACAAACAAACATGACCTGAGTCATAGAAAATCACTAGGCTCAGAGCCAACATTTACATCATTAAAACAATATTCCATTCATACGATATGCGATAATTCGTAACAGACATGGCGAACTCCCCAATTAATCACGGTCCAAATGACCATCACAAAAGAACAGGTTTGCTAATGATAGCTTATAGGGGTCAGTCGGTCAAGAGGACTGCCTAACAATGAGTCACCGAACCTACACGGGGGCTAAGTGGAAATCTGCACATCTGTCAACCCACGTGTCAATAAACTCGACCTCCAATGGCACGGGATCGAGTCTCGAAGAAGCGTGCTCCCAAAGCACAATATACGTGTGTGTGTCAGAATAAAATATCTCAGCATTTCCCCTAGGAAATCCAAGAAAATCAACACTGGACAAGGTACAGTAGCCTCCACGGAGTGCTCTGCCTTTCCATCAAAAGGAATACCACAACAACAATATGAGGGCGATAGCACCACCTACCCCTCATCACGAAGAATCAATACACACACCTGACACATGAACACACACAGAATCACACGTATGGGTTTGACAGAAACCTGAAATAAATGACATAGATATTTTTCCACCAGCTTGCGCTTCCGTTCTAGTCCGTGACTAACAAACCTGAAAAGGACTCCAAAAAAATGCTTTAAAAAATTAGAACTAAGGTGTTCTACAGTTACATCATAATTTGTTGCGCTCGGCAACCCTAGCATGAGTAATAACCTGTTCATAAAACATCTTACAATATTTACCTCCCTTTCCTATAACAAAATGAACTTTAATAAAGCTCCACTTATCGAATGTAACGAGTTTCGCATTCGCATGGATAAAATCAAATACACGCGCCGTGTACACTAAATATGAATCCAAAGAAAAATATACAACAAACAAATTTGGCCACGCGCCAACGTACATTTAAAGATGATAGTGTCAGCACAAAAAAAATCTAAACACAAGAAAAAAAGAATGAATGAACTATTTTCAATGTTCCCGCGCCTTATCTAACTACATACTGAGTAGATCAATTTTTGTACATCACCGTCTCAGCTTGCAGAACATTAACCTCCGTCCCGGTGAATTTCCCTACGGGAAATTTAGCTCTCCATCGTCGACGTCGTTGTAGAAGCGATGCACATCAATCCATCACATGACCAAACGTCGGACATCTTGGCGAAGTTTCTTGGACAGAAATGTTCAATGTTAATAATATTGCCTAGCTATAATCGCATTGAGCTACTAGTTTCACTCACGGATATGTCCTAATGCGATTACTGATCGTAGACTTGCCCTATTTTAGCATTTGCTTAACACACGCACAAATATCAATCAAAAATATTATATACAAATTTACATAAAATTACACACTTCAAACTCATCGCCACTGGCTTGAAAACAAGTCTTAAACATGTCTTTCTTGCAGTCCTTATCTCGCCTAGAGATCTCCACTGCTATACGTGAACCTTGCTCACTTGAGCACAAAGTAAAATGTTAGTAAAGTACGCTTATTAGCGTTTGAAATTCGTGACGCAGAGTGACGTGAACCTTGCTCACCAGAGCTCAATAAAGTTGTCCTCGAAACACCTTCTCACCGATCAATTTATTGGAAACTGACAGACTGAGGTAGAGTGGGGAGAATTTGAAAAAAATTATCCGGAGTTTTCATCACACAAACTTGGGACTAGTATCAATCTTCATCATTTTATCCAAACGTCTCAGTGCACTAATGTGGAATTAATTCGGATCGGCGGTTCTTTAGATACACGTTTTCGCGCGTTTTTTCAGGCTACGCAACTTACCGCGTGGCTTTTGGCGTGATCTCTTCTGATTGGGTGATTCAATCCTGGGTCGGTTGAAACTTTACTAATTTAGGTGCGCGCTGTTACAAAATTTGTCCTTGAACTCGGCTTAACCGGTCGTCTTCAGGAATAACTACCAAGCTTGCTTCTGTTGTAATCATTGCAACACACTACCTTGGCTCCCCCTTTGTCAATTTCAACATGTACTGCCTGGGCATCAGTAATAATAATAATAAAATCATGAATACTTATTCACCGATAGGTTAATAAGGGTTCAAAATATATATATAAGATAAGACATAAGATTATATATGTTCGACGATGTCGAAATGTGAATATTATACGTCAGAAAGCTGTATCATAATGATGGTCATTATGGTGCTGTTTTCCATTATAATACAGCTTCTCCAGCCAATCAAGGCTCATTCATTGACCAATTAGGTAAGGGTACCATCGCGCATGCGCTCAAAATCCAACATGTCGGACATGAACACAGCATCCTTCTATTTCAATTACCGACAAGGAAAGTGCATCGTCCATATGCTCACTTAAATAAACTGTACCCACCATTTATTTATAGAACGGTGATAGGGAGAGAATCTTCCCACCCCTTGCATTTCAAGCAGTTCCACATGCATCCACAAGCTAGATGCAGAGAAATATTGAAAACCAAATTTAATGTATACTGTCATCAGAAACCAAAGGTGCGAAGCAAATATCCCAGTGGTCTCCACAGTGCACGTGCTCGCCAGTTCGGTTGTGTTGAGTGGAAGAAATGCATTGTTTTCCAGAAGAAGGTGTTATTATGGAAGATGAGAGTTTTTTAAACGTTGGTATATAACTGAAATACAACGTTAATAATGGTTTTGGTCACTTGAGTATATATATTTCAGCTAGAATGGAAATAATTATCCTGCTCAGGGTGTTTGCCATAGAATAGAAGATTTTTAAAATTAATATTCTGTGTTTTTAGTAAATACTATTGTGAATTATTGAATTATATTCGAATATACTAACTTTTAACATTCCATAATCACTTGCGTGAGAGTTACGTTTTCTTTTTAATTATAGAGCGTGATGGGTGTTTATATATATTATATCCTGTTAAATAAACCTTCCGGTCCATTTCTAGAGTGGGCATCAGGCATTTTCGAACTCAGCAGAGTAGGGGGATGATAGGGGTTCTGCCCCCCCCCCCCCCCACCACTACACCCAATGCGAGCCGATAACTCCCGAACCCGTGGTCGGAGATTCACGAATGAAGTGTCGTTGGACTCGGGATGACGGGGGCTTTGCTATGGACCGCTCGTTATATTTTAGAAAAAAAGTTTGAATTTTTTCGTTTTCGAAAATAGGCTATAGCTTGAAAACCAAACAGGATAGAACGTTGTGCCATGGCTCAAACGAATGGTCTTTATGACCTTTATTTTTTGTAATAAAACTTTTTTTATTTTTTATATTTTTTTGAAAACACTCGAATTTTGAAAATCCTATATTTTGGAAACTAGAAATTATACAAAAAAGTTTGTTTGACGTAAATGAAAGGTCCCTACCCCCTCTACCCCCAAAATAAATTTCAAGTCTCTAGAATGAAAACCTGTAGTAGTGGGATGGTGGGGGAGCTGCTTCCAAAAGCAAGTGGTGAGCCCCTGCGACCTTGGAATGGAAGGAGCCATGCTAGGAGGGCGTGCTTGGATTCGTTTTTTTCGTCTCATTGTGCTCTTTACGGGAATGTAGGTGTCGAAAAGGTGAAAATCTGGAAACACGGTCTTTTTGGGGTAAAACCGCGATTTTGAACTTTTTGCTATATCTCGCGAACTAATCATGCTAGAGGCGTGTACGACGGGTCCAAGGACTCGGGGTGACGTCCTCTTTGCTATATATCACTCGTTGCAATTTTAAAAAAAAATTGTAAACTCGATTTTGGGGTAAACACATGCTTTTTGTGATTTTGCCGATATCTAACGAACCAATAACGTTAGAGGCATGTACGACGGGTCCAAGGACTCGGGGTGACGTCCTCTTTGCTATGGACCACTCGTTGTAATTTTAAAAAAATGGGAAATGCGATTTTGGGGTAAACACGTGTTTTTTATGATTTTTGCCGATATGTCACGAACCAATAACGCTAGAGACATGTACGAGATGTCCTAGGACTCGGGCTAATGCCCCCTTTCAAATGTGGTAGCTATTTGTCCAAAAAAAAAATCACAAAGGGCCTAACGCCGTACATGTTGAAATAACGTTTTCTTTTTCTTTACCTGTTTATAATGTTTATAAAGCGTGGTGGTTGAGAGAGACGATACGGCTGGGTGTGTGTGTTTCAATGAACCTGTCGCTGACCACGGTGGCCGTGTTCAATAGAACAATCGCTATTTCGGCTGGTCGGTGTATGACAGAGCGAGCGTGCGTTTTTCCTGATATTTTACCTTTAACGTGTAAACGGTGATGAGAACTTGATTCTATGTTGGTCGAAGCGAGTAGAGAAAATAAACTTGCCGACGAGCAGGAGGTGAATGTCATTTGAGCTTATTGGAAGGCTCCGATCTGACTTGACAATAGGTGCAATGGAAAAAATGACCAAGACGCTTGAAGGTGAAATAATCTGACCATCGTGGTGGCAGGGGAGTGTGAAAGGCATGCACACACATTTGTGAAACCACATGTAGGCTAAACCAGTGACATCCTGTCTTGCTTCGTACGTGACAAAATGCAAGTTCAGGTGACATTTGATCTACCTCAGGTGTTCACCTGGGACGTTATCTGTCCACGTGCGCGATAACTGTTAACAAGTTACATTCTGTCTTGCTTCGTACGTGACAAAATGCAAGTTCAGGTGAAATTTGATCCGGCACAGGTGTTCGCTTGGGTGTTATCTGTCCACGTGCACGATAAGAGAATGTTCAAAGCGTGGGAATCGCTGAATCAGTAAAAAGTATAATGCAACTTGTGGGAATCATGTCACAACCAATAGATAGGCAAGAGCTGCAAACAGCAGTGGTGGGAGGTGAAGGGAGGGAGAGGGGAGGGGGTGATGTATGAGAGAACACAGGAGGAAAGGGAAAGACAAACATGTATGAACATGCATGAAGCGCGGAGCGCTGTATACATAGAGCTATAGGTGGTGTACAACATGTGTGAATAAATAAAAAGTACACAGGTTCACACAACATGTAGTTTATTGATCCAAGAATTAAACGTAGAGTTAAACCCTAACCATTTGACGTAGAGTTTATTTCCTTTTTGTTTCAACACTTTTTCCACAAGATAATGCTGAGGAAATGCTGTTTTCTGAAGTTCATGGAGATAAATCTACCTTTTATGGGTTGATGGTTGAGGTCCTCGAGTAAATAGGTGACTGGACTGTCCAAGTAGACTCGACGAATTCGAAATAGTTCAGTCCCCCACTGAGGCGTGTAGCCCTTATTGAAGGCAGACTTAAATTTGCTCACACGAACAAAATCCCCAATGTTCAGTCGGTGACGTTTAGGATCGGCTGCTTTTATGGGGTTAAACAGTTTATCCAATCGCTGAATATTTTTAGTCACGAGGCGTGGCTTGGTCCCAATCGTTCTATGTTTGGTGTCATTGTAACGTGACACTAGCTCAGGTAACATGTCCAACCAGCGATAACTGCCCTGAGCGGTAAACGCTTTCCACATATGGGTTTTCAATGTTCGGTTGAACCGCTCGACCACACTGGCTTTCAGATTGCTGTACGTGGTGTAATGGTGAATATCCTTAGATTTGAGAAAACTGGAGAAATCCTTGTTGAAAAATTCTTTCCCCTGGTCGGTTTGTAGCAACTGAGGTTGACGTTTGGAGTGTTGAATAATATGTTGAAAGGCCTTGGTAACTAGTGGACCAGACTTGCGACGCACAGGTTCAACAAAGGCCATTTTGGAATAGACATCAATGACGGTCAACATATAGCGTACACCGTCGTTAACGCCAGCATAGGGTATCATTTCAACCAAGTCAGCCTGCCAAAGTTCATCCACACCTCGTGAAATCACCTTGAGTCGCGGATAGTGACGCCTAGCTGGGCGATGCAACTCGTGAGCAATACCCATTTTAATGGGTGAGGGCTTAAACAATAATTTTGGCATTTCGAAGTTCTTGTTCAATTTCTTGAATTTCCCAATCGTGACCGGTGTGGCCAGCTTGACGTGAGGCATGCAACAATTGTAGCCGCTGGACGAGCTTATTGGGATTGTGCCAGTAGGTAACATCCACAAGGGGTTTTAATGGTTTAAATGTCACTCCCGAAGCGGACACTTTACGACGAATACTTTGACTAGTGGGAAACATTTTTGCAATGATGGTTTTATATTTTTGAGATATATTGGCATTCACTTGTTGCGTGGGATCATACTGTCTTTTGTGAGCATGGGTATCCAATAAAATGGATTTATATTTTTCAAGATCCTCTGACGTATAATCATGGGAAGAGGGGGTCCGAGAAAAGAGCAGCTTTAACAGTCCTGGCGTTAATTTATAGTTGATGTTTTTAATGACAGCTTTAGTACGAGCAAATTTAATGGATGAATCGCCAATTTTAAAACTATCATCCTCATAGCGAACACCATACGTGGTATCTGTGTTCCCAATAAATAGATCGGTGAAATAGGGTTCCAATGTTGATCCATAATATTTTATTAAAATGGTTTTCAGTTGAGCTTTATGTTGAGGGGTGGCCAAGAGTTGTGAAAACGGAGACGCCCTGGAAGGGCAAGGTGTTTCGACCATGGCCAAGGATTTCTTTTTTCTCAAAAACTCTGCAAGGAGTGCGGCCTTTTTTTGAGGCGTAAACACTTGTTCCTCCTCATCCTCAACTTCACTAACACTAGTCAAATCTTCCTGTTCCTCTTCCTCAGGGTCCTCGTGCAGCGTCTGCGTGGCTTGTGAAACGGTGGGTAGCGTTTCAGATGGCTTGAAAGAGGGTTTCAACATGGCTTTTAGTGGAGGTGCTAAATGTTGCTGAATAAACAAAGCATGATTGGCACGTGATTGTTTCAATTGACGAAACTTTTGGCGAATAGTATTTTTTGCTCTAATAATATGCTTTTTCAATTGACTCTCTGCTAACGCCATGGTGTCTTGGCAAATGACTTGCCGGGGAATGAGACAAGGCCTTAAATAGCAATAAAATGATCAAACCCTAAGCGATACCGTCCTTGGTTGAGTTCACTTTGTTTGTCAATCACTAAACAGGCATGACGTTGACTGTTCCAGCACTTGGCACACAATTCTGTAAACATTTGAAAGGTCATATCCGGATTCACATGTTCATTATAAATGTGACGACTGTTCCTCTCGTCCTGACGAAATAAAACAATGACATTGGCATTGTCACGAATCAACTGTTTGGACATTTTTGAATACGTTTGTCCAAGATAGAAGCAATCGATATGTTTGTGACGACCCATGCTGAAATAGCTTTGAATGATGCCTTGACGTTCAGTGGATACATCATCGAAAATCATGAGTGAATCAGGCTTTACCTCATCCGGTGAAATCACATTTTCTTGCATGGAAAATGTAAAATAACCCATATTCTCTTTTTGTAATCCAGACATGACTTGATCCAGAAACACGTAGAGGGGTTGGTAGAGAGATTTTGCAAAAATATAAATATTTTGAAAACGCAGACCATTGGGCGCTGTAATGAGCGTTAGCAAAAGATTTGTCTTTCCACAGCCGGAAGGCCCCACAATGATGCAGCGAATGGAAGATGGAAACAGTGAACCATGGCGTTGTTCACGTGATGTGGGACAGAGATGGGAAACCATGTCCCCCACGGGGAATGACTCTTGCTGCTTAATAATCTTCATGTCAACTAAGGCTTAGACAGGCTAGCCGGCTGTCTATATACAGAACACCGAGCCTTGTCATAAAAACAGTAGACTGCTACTACAGGTTGACGATGGATGTCTTTGGACGTGCGTTGATGGCCAAAGCTAGGCCTGTCCTCATACATGATCCTAAACAGGAAACAGATCCTGCTAATAAACACTATGTGGATAGGTCAGTAGTGCCACGCACAAAACAGGGAGATTATGACTTTAAGGGAAAGCGGTTAACCCATGTAAAACATCCTCAAGTGTCTACAGACGTTACTACGAAAAAGTATGTGGATAACAAAGTGTATGAGTTTTATGACAAAGTGCCCCAGCTTATGGTGAATGGCTATAGCGCTAATCACCATCGGATTATTCACGTGGAAGACCCACAAGACGAAGACGATGTTTGTACCAAGCGTTACGTGACCCATGAAATGAAAAGGCTTTATAAATTTATCCCATGTGTATTTTTAGTGTATCTGACAAATGAAAAACCTTTGAATGAGAGAAACCATTTACCGCTAGTCCATGATCAGCACTTGACCTATGTGCTTGCTTCGGGTTTAAGCCACTATCGATTACACTATGATGGAACCATTCACATCAAATATGCCATACCAGATGAGAACCATTTACAAATAAAGATAAATGGTCATAGGATGTTGGTCCATGACCATGAAATGGTCAATGCAGGTGACGAATTATCCTTTTATCTCATGTTGACATGGGATGAAAAGCAAGCGGGGAAAACCATAAACGATTTCCCACTTTATGTGGAATTGGAATATACAGCCATGAAATAACCATCTGACGTTAGTTGTGATTTAAACTTTCGTGTGAAAGGTTGTTGGTCATTATCATCATGGTGAAACAAAGGTATGCAGTGAGAAAGACTAAAAAAAGGACTTTGTCCTTGGCAAAGCCAGGGTTTTCAACATTCGTGGCCAAGCCCTTGCGAAAGAAAAAAAGAAAAAATAATGTATTGACCATAAGGAAAGCCCTTCGAGCAGCACAGAGACATGTTATTCCAAAACGTCGGCGACAGGTTTCAAACCAAGGGCGAGTGATTCCCGTCCCCAAACGAGCGGGATTTTTACCTGCATTATTTGCTGGTTTGGCTGCTCTGGGCTCACTTTTGGGCGGTGCCAGTGCAGTGGCGAAAACCATTAAAGCCGCGCAGCAGGGCAAGCAACAACTCAAAGAAAGTCAGCGACACAATGAAACGATGGAAGCGATTGCCATGGGGGCTAGAAATGCCAATTTAAAGCCAGCCTTTTATCAACAAGGATTTGGGATTTCACCATTTCGAAATATTAAAAAAAAAAAAAATTAACCTCTGCCATAGCGAGACATGCCCTGACGCATCAACAAGTGGAAAGCTATGCTAAACAACTAAAGCTTTCTCATTTTCGAGGTGTGTTTATGCGAAACCAATTACCCCCACGACCCTGGAAACAGGAATGTGCTGTTGTCAATTTGGATGATCACCGAGGACCAGAAACGCATTATGTAGCTTATGTCAAAGAGGGATCCATGGTATGGTACTTTGACAGTTTTGGGAATTTGCCCCCGCCCATGGAACTAGTGACCTATTTTGGAAACAGGATCAAGATATATTATAATGTGAAACGAGAGCAAACGTTTAACAGCCAACAGTGTGGACGTTTGTGTTTAATTTTTTTATATAAGACGCAGCATAAGCAAAAACGCCACCAGTATGTCGGCAGAAAGTAAAAAGTTTACACTGCATGGACGTGGACCTGAAGTCAGCCTAGACTTTTACCCGCCTATCGAATTGAGTGAAAAACCCTATGGTTTAGGACTTGTTTCTCTTGAAACGTACAATCGAATATACAACATACGTGAAAATGTGAACAACAAGTTTTACTATGATGATTCTGTGCTCACCTTGAACTCTGGTGGATACACGATCGATGATATTTATGAACACATTTATGTGGTGTTGATCAATCAATATGGTTTAAAGTCATTTCTCGATGGAACGCACAAGTTTGAACTTGTAGGAAATACCAACACTCATCGCTGCAGTATTTTCTCCTCATTCAACATTGACTTTAAAACACACCCCGATTCCATTGGTCCATTACTAGGATTTAAACCACGTGTGTTGGAGCCCAACAAAAAACATGAATCAGACCATGAAGTGAAATTCATTGAGGACCATCATGTGTCGGTGACGTGTAATATTATTAGCCAAGTGTACACCAATCAGGAACCATCGCATTCGCTTTATGACTTTATTGTGACATCGCCCAATGGCTATATTATTCGTGAAAACCCTCCAGTGGTGCTTTTTCATGCTGTGGCTGTCGATAGTATTAGTAATATAACATTAAGACTGATCAATAGAGATCAACAACTCATTGATCTAGATTCTACCACACCAGTGACTTACAAGTTGGTGCTAAAGCCACTATGAAGTTTGTGTATAAAGCAACAACACCGTCTAGGAATGGTGTTAGTTGTTTGCCACGTGAATACACGTTAACATCTCAAGGCAAGCAGATTTTACAGCATTTGGGTTACCACGTCAACCCTCATAATGAATTCTATCCTAGAGATAGCGAACCACATCGAGGAGCAACCAGGAGTGGTAAGAATTGATCTCCATTCCTATCAAGCTCAAACACCTGGACTCAATAACAATGATGAAATTCAATTTGTTATCAACAATCAAGATATTTACACCCTACCGCATGAAAGTGTCATTCAGATTGAAGGTCGGCTCACCAAAGCCGATGGCTCTACACCCACCACATCCAAGTTGGCCAACCATGGTTTGGCCTTTCTGTTTTCTGAAGTGCGGTATGTCATTAACGATATCGTGGTGGATAGCACTCGAAATGTGGGCATTTCCAGTGTCATGAAACTATACCCCTCTTATAGTGAGGAAGAAGGTAAAACACTTTGCATGGCAGGTTGGTGTCCTGACTCGACCAATGACTGGATGGTACACACCGATGGAACCTTTACTGGATATTTACCTCTTAAACTGATTCTAGGCTTTGCCGAAGATCACCAACGCATTGTGGTCAACGCAAGGCAAGTGCTTTATCTGGTGAGAGACAGGAGTGATAACAATGCACTCAAGGGAGCCGACAATGCCCCCATCGATTCAAAAATTCAACTACAACGCTTGCTATGGAAAGTGCCTCATGTGACCCTCGAAGATAGCAAAAAACTGGACGTACTCAAAATGGTAAAGAGAGATATGCCTCTACCCATGGAATTTAGAAGCTGGGCACTCCATGAGTATCCGCTATTGCCCACCACCAACACACACAGTTGGTCTGTAAAAACAGCTCGCTATACAGAGAGACCTCTCTACCTGATCGTGGGATTTCAAACGAATCGCAAGTATCAACAAACCAAAGATGCCACGCAATTTGATCACCTGCAATTGAGAAATGCACGTCTTTTCCTCAACGGAGCTGTGTTTCCCTATGAAGGACTGGATTTGGATTTTTCAAAAAATAAGTTTGGGCCCCTGTACGACTTGTTTTCTAAATTTCGATGGTCGTATTATCAAAAGGAGAACGGCCCCATGCTACTACCCCAAGCGTTTAAGGCAAGAGCACCACTGATTGTTTTTGACTGTTCTTACCTGGAAGAGTCTGTCAAGCCATCCAATATCGACATTCGACTAGATTTTGAAACGCATGACAATGTACCAGCCAATACGACGGCCTACTGTCTGATTATTCATCACAAACAAGTCAACTATTATCCACTGTCCAACCAAGTGACGAGTGTATAAATAACAGCTCAACCCACGTCAAGCCGCTCAGTCATGTCTTGCTTTAAAGCCTCAAGAGACGTTACATCCATGAATTTAAACTCTGAGGAACAACGTTTCAAGACTTTTGCCACATGGCCAGTGTCTTTCATAAACCCTCAAGCCTCGGCAGCTGCTGGATTCTACTATTTAAAAACAAGAGATGAAGTGAAATGTGCCTTTTGTCCCATCATTATAGACCAATGGCAGGAGGGCGATGAACCCATGCAGGAACATCAGCGCTGGTCACCCACCTGCCCCTACCTGTGCAGAATGAAAGTGGGAAATATACCCTGCCATTCAAGCTATCCCTCACTTGTGTCTCTGGGTAATGAAAAAAAAACAAGTTACGATACATGTGGGCCGTATGGTATCCATGGTGCTTCGGTGAGCAGCTCACCATCAAAAACGCCTAGTTTAGAGACATTGGGACATCATCGGTGTTATGGACGTTACAAACACAAGAGACTATATTGTTGTATCAGTTGCTATCGTCCTTATCCTAAAATGAGAAAAGCCTGTAAGACGTGTTATGATAATAAAATGATAATGTAATTCTTAAATTCTTATTTTGCATGCCCCCACTGTCCTACCCTAACCTCAATTTTGAAACTAGCATGGAAGGTAAGTCTATGTCATGATCACACCTGATCGTCAGTCAGTCGTCAGTTGACCTTGGTCCAGGCAAGCGTCAACATGTTGCGCACACTCATTGTGGATTGCCAAGGGTTTAAAATTGTTGACAACAAATTTATATTTAAACAAGTGGCCATGATCGATTGTACCACGTTTTGGATATCAAAAGCTACGCATTTGCTATTTAAACCACCCCATGCTTTTGATTTGTTGTGTGAAAAAGACCGTAAACAAACCCAGTGGATTGAAAATCATAGGCAACTAGACTGGAATCAGGGAACCATTTCCTATAAATATTTGGATGTGGTTATGAAAGCACACTTGTCCTCGGCCAATGTGGTATTTGTGAAAGGTAATGAAAAACGTCAATGGTTGCAACCATTTTTGGCGTCTTACTGCCAATGTATCGACCTCATGGAGTTGGGCTGCCCCTCCCTGCAAACGCTCATGGATACTTGTTCCTGTGGCAACATTACCCATACAGCCCTATCGCATGCGTGGCATCTCTTTCATTGGTTAACCACCCATGCCTGCTGGGAGTTGTTGAACAAAATTATAACTCAAGATTTACCTGTGAATGACGTCAGTGAGATTTCTACAAGCGACGTGTAAACATCTACAGCACGTGATACCATGGAGAAAGGCAATGCTACGGACAAAGCCATCGGCAAGTTCTTTGTCTGCAAAAAGAAACTAGACAGTTTTACCAAAGAGGAACTCTTGGCGCTGCCCAAGTCGTTCATTTATTATGTGGCCGCCAACGCAGTGAAAGAAATCTGGCAACATGTACCAAAATCATGGACTCAAGACCCTGTGTTGAGTGAATTGCAACCCTGTACGGATTACGATCACCATAAGCAAGTGGCCATGGCAAAAATACCGTCTATGCGTCAGTGTGCGACTTGCCAGCTAGTGAAACTGTATCACGGTCATAAAAGTCCATGTAAAGACTTTGTTGAATCATTCCACGGGTGTCATGGCGAGAAAAAGCAACAACAACAACAACAAACACAAACATCGTCCACAGAGGAGGAGGAAGACCAAACCTTTTTACCATCGATGGAAAAGATATGCCAGACCTGTACTGGCAATGGCGTCATTGACAAAGTGATTCAATACTTACCTTTCGAAATCCATCTTCCAGGTTATCGTTTTTGCGGCCCTGGAACTCGTCTCGAAAAACGTTTACAACGTAGTGATGTACCCATTAATCTTTTGGATCAAGCATGCAAGGAACATGACCTTTCTTATCGCCATAGTCATTCTGGTTTAAAACATGTGGCAGATAAATTGTTATTAAAGAAAGCTAAACAACGTTTCACATCCAGTGATGCCTCAGTAGGTGAAAGGATGGCAGCCCTAATTGTCATGAGTGCTATGAAAGGAAAGTTGATGATGCATGGACATAAACATTGAGGAGTGAGGAATTGGAATGTGTTTGTATTCTATATTTCTTTTGTCAATTCACTATGACTACGAAATAAATACAAAGGTTTACCAGAGCACAATGTTTTGTTATTTTTATTTTTAAGAAATTGTGATGTTGATGGCTGATTTTTTCATTTTACACATTTCGCACATGATGAATTCCACACACTGTCATTTATCATTTTGCAATTTACAGTTTTTTGAAAACGTTCGTTTCAAGTTTAACGTTTTTGATGATATGGATTTTTCCATTTTGCTGATGACACATTTTAAACAATGTCCGTTTGAAGTTTTTGAATTTTCAAATTTCATACATGGCCATTTCCAGTTTTTAAAAATGGCCGTTTTAAGTTTTGCTGTTTTGGTGATATGGAAACATGGAATTTCCATTTTGCTGTTTTCATATTTTTTCCATTTGGTGTATGTCGAAGGTTGAGATTTGACAATGATGTTGATGCAAGTGCTTGACCTTGATAATACTGCAATGTGTTGATGTGTGTTTGGAGAAACGTCGAGGTCTACGACTACTGCAGGTAAGACTGTTTTTACAAAAATAATGTCTATTGTCTGCCACATTTCAATGAAAAAAACGAAACTATTTAAAACAAAATGAGTATATAAGTGAGCATTTACCCCCCTCCCCACCCCCCCCCACCCTACCTCACCGTGTTCGCTCTGGTCAATCATACACACCAGTTTTCTCTCTCTACTCATACATTCACACCTGTCTTTGGAAACAAACACAACCACTTTATTTATTCCCAAAAGCACATTCTCGACATGCACACTCATCCCAAAAGAACTTTTTAGTTTATCATTTACATTACGAAAAATAATTAAATACTAGTTATTAAAGTTACTAAAAATCTTACTTATTTCATATTTACAAAAAAAACTCAACTTTGTACAGCGTTAAAAGAATCACACTATTTACCAATCAAAAAATTTAAAAAAAAATAAGATTGCATAGAACTTTTTAAAGAGCAAAAGGTCCAAGTGGATTGTCACTATTTACAAAATCTACTATTTACAATGACAGAAACCAATATTTACAAAATTCTAAATCTACAAGTTACAAAAAGCCATGTCCCATAAACGATTAAACAGTGAAATCACACCTCCTCCTCGTTGCGATTATAACCCCAGGGCAGGCTAGTGAGCAGGTCATCAGCCCACACACGCTTGTTATCCATGGAGGCGAGGGTGCGTTTTCTCTGTTCCACAAGATACAGATGATGGTTGCTGGATTGTATCCTGCACTGTGTATGAGACATAGCTTTGCCAGTGCGTAAAACCGCTAGGTAATCGTCTACACGTAGCGATTTTACCACTGCTCTACCTACACCTTTTGCTCTTTTGGCTTCCTTACAGTCGAGTGTGCGGTAAGCATACATTTTCGAAGCCAAACCTACGAATTCCGTCATAATGGAATCACCGCATTCATCTTTTAAAACGCCCATTTTCTTTTTGTTCTTTATGGGCAGCTGAAATACGTTATCAGCGCTATAGCAAGAGGTGTCGAACCAGTCACTATGTTGCCTCATGACGTCATAGGGGTTGCAGTGGCGAATGTGGTAAATGAATGAGTCCGTGTCCATATACAAAAGAGAGACGTCCTCAAAATGGCGTTTCGCAAACTCATAGTGGAATCGATACATGACCGATTTAGAAAAGTCTAAAATGACTTGACCCAAGTAAATGGGTTTATCCATGGTCACGCTGGTCTTACTCATTTCAATAGTAGCCAAATCCTCATCGATAATTTTGATCGATTTGAAATTTGGCTTGGCAATGTACCGCCGGGCACCCCACTGCCCCTCCCAGACATTCACCAATTTAATGTCACGGTATTTGCGGACATTCTCCATAGACTTGCCATAGATGCAGTTGTTCATTAATTTAAAAAAATTAATTTCAAACTGCTGTGTTGCCATTTGTCGGTGCTCTGTGTTGAGTCGCATGTATGGCTCAAGCCATGCTTTTTGAGCAAAAGAAATACCCCTGTGGACTTTCTTCAACACCAAGCCTTGGGCGAGGCATTGCACCAACATTTGGATATGTAGCACATACCGATTTTTGTTGTAAAGTGTGCCCATGAGTTTTTCAGTTTTCACTTTACTGTCAGGGGGAACCATTTGCTCAAGGCAGAATGGGAAATCGGCATGTTCATCATACAAGGATGAGGGATATTCAATATCCACTTCTAGCACATATCCACGGCCTGTTTCTTGGCTAGCCATGTTCACATCAAATTCTGACACTTGTTTGTCTGTCAGCCAAGCAAACTTCCCATAGGGCAAAGGCTGACTCATGGCGTAACCGTACAAATTATTCACGTCATAGTACATTAAGTACGATTCTGGTTTGTCTAGTGAATAATCAGGCATGTAGACATTGTTCGCTTCGGCATGGCGTTGGTTAAGTGACACAAAGCCGCCACGAATGCCCTTTTCAAAAAATAGAACCATGTCTACGTCAGTGAGTAAATCCAATTCCACTTGAGTGTATTTCAAAGCGGCATCAAACGAGAGTCCAGGACTCGTATAATAGTGAGCCGGGTCAAGACCGTAAATGTGTTGACACAACTCACGGAATTTTTCAAACACATCAGTGAGCAGCAATACATCCAGTTTTAGGTAATGCAAAGCATATTCACTTAGCGTGTTCATGCCAAACACTCGCCAAACTTGACATGCATGTGCATAGTCTTCATCGGAAACGGTACTGCGTGTTAGTTTCGAGTAAAATGTCTCTTGTGGTGGGAGTTTTCTTTGCTTTAACACGTCCCAGCTATTGCAGAAATCATATGGGAATATACCTTTCCGAATGCACAATTGAAATTGCTCAGGTTCATTAAAATGCATTCTAGTATTTTTTAATTCCTCCTCATTCAAGCCATTCACAAGGCTGTCTAGCGAGGATGCCATAAACTTAAAGGAATCCAAAAATCGAATGCTTAAGTCGCCCAACCTCCATGTCAGGGCTGTAAAACGCTCATGGTTTTGGGGAATAATGGTAAACGAGCCCTTGTTGACATGACCCAATTCACGAATCAAAAACTGAATGTCATAATTCGCCAGATTGTGGAAAAAGACACTGATGAAACGAGGAGCTGGAAAGTTCAAGTTACATTTACTATGCGCAGCTCCACGAAACTCCCCCGTAAAGTGCGAGTGATCACGAACGGTGTCTTCAGCATTGATCAGTGGCTTTTCGCAAATATGGCATGTCATGGCATGCTCATACTGCTGCTGTTGTTCTGGAGATAGGCTCATGGGTACTGAGTGGTCCAGTAATTCCTGTACATCATGAGCCAACTTCACAAGTTCATCCAAGAACCATTTGGCACAATCTGGCCCCTCACGGTATTTGTAAACGGATTGCGTGGGGTCATGGGCACACACCACATTTAATCCAATGGCAAAAGGTTCATGTTTTTGAATGGGTGTGGTTGAGCTGATGGTGGGATCTGGTTCACATCCCGCCATGGGTGTGGTGAGAGCTTCGAAATCTGCATATACCACATAGGGGACAGTGTCACGCTTGTGAATGTCCTTAAACTTTAACACAGCCTTGTCCCCTTGTGGCAATATCAATCTCACTGCTTCCTGAGAAACACAATCTACCCTATGACGTTCTAAGAGCATGGGGGTTGTAAAATATTGCAAGCAACGATCACAAATATGCTTTTTACATTTATATTTAGACATTTGACTGCTTAGCAATCTACTCAGGCTTTTAATTAGGCAATAGTGATTCACCTCTCCGTAAGACTGATATAAAAGATGAATGTGATGTCGTTTCGGTTCTTTTGTAGCATAAAGAGGACCCACAATCTCATCACCATCAAGGCCATACACCATGAACGAAAAGTCCTGGTTATCTTGTTCAAACCTATGGATCTCGGTTAAGTCCATAGGGAACGACACTCTTGTTAAATTTAACGTTTGTTTCAATTCATCAAACTTGGCCTTGTACTTTGCTGGTCTGTTAACATGACGATCTTGAGCTGGCTGCAAATACGCAGCCACAGCCCACAGAAAACATTCATCATCAAAATTTTCAATATTCACCACAGCCTTTTTCGAAGCTATTGCTGGTGGTGTTTTAATATAGCTAGACCCAGCATTCAACGGGTTGAATTGACAAATGTTGATTTGCAAATGATGAATTTTGTCTAAGGCTAGACCACTCGGTCCTTGTTGCAGTTTATCAAATTTTGATAGCAAGGCATTCACCACGTGGGTTTCATACCACTGTTCCAAATTATGGGCTATGAATAGCTCTTGCATTTTACTGCAAATATAAAATGTATCTTTATGCACTACGTCTTTCTTTTTATATACGAAATCGCACACCAGTTCTGTATTCACCTTTAAAGCCGTATGCAACCTTTGCGCTGTACAAATTTCAATTTTAAAAATTTCAAAACAAGATTCTAAAAATTCTTTGGGAATCAAACTTTTTCTAACATTGACCACGCGGCCAGAGCATACACGTGATTTGAAACAAGACTCAAGGGGCTCCCAAGTTAACGTATTCTCAGCAGTAAAAGACATTATTTTGAAAGAACACTCTCACCTGAGTTTTCACCTGTAGACTGCTTGACAATGGTCCCAAACACACACGTTCCTGGTTATTAACAAAGGTCAAGCGTTTTCCAACACTCTAAAAAGAAATAAAATAAACCACCATAAGTATATCCATTCCATATAGTTTATGCATTTCATAAACAAAACAAAATCAAACAGGTTATATTATATAAAAAAACAAATCTCACCTTGACGTGTAATGCTTTTCTATATTCCCGTCTCGTGGGCTAGTGTGGAAATGGTTTTCTTTTCTATCGGTCTGTCTTTCTCTTTCTTTAATATATATTTCCCACAGACACACGACAGATCGGCTATACACGTTATCTGCAAACAAATAAATAAATAAAAATCATTAATTACCTAATCAATAAATAATTGCATGTATTTATATAAAAATCAATAAATATATAAATAAATAAATATATACCTACCCCACAACAAGGTTAAGTATTTTCCACCAACACCAAAACTGATAAACTAGACCAGGGGTTTCTTGCAACGCAGTGTGTTCAAAGGTAGTCACCTAAGTGAGTGTGGAAATGATAACGACATGTCTTTATATATGTTACGTTGCATGTATAATCTTTTTTTTACCCACGCTTTGACCATTCTGTTATCAGACACGTGGACAGCTAACGTCCCAGGCGAACACCTGTGCCGGATCAAATTTCACGTCAACTTGCATTTTGTCACGTACGAAGCAAAACAGGATGTGACTTGTTAACAGTTATCGCGCACGTGGACAGATAACGTCCCAGGTGAACACCTGAGGTAGATCAAATGTCACCTGAACTTGCATTTTGTCACGTACGAAGCAAGACAGGATGTCACTGGTTTAGCCTACATGTGGTTTCACAAATGTGTGTGCATGCCTTTCACACTCCCCTGCCACCACGATGGTCAGATTATTTCACCTTCAAGCGTCTTGGTCATTTTTTCCATTGCACCTATTGTCAAGTCAGATCGGAGACTTCCAATAAGCTCAAATGACATTCACCTCCTGCTCGTCGGCAAGTTTATTTTCTCTACTCGCTTCGACCAACATAGAATCAAGTTCTCATCACCGTTTACACGTTAAAGGTAAAATATCAGGAAAAACGCACGCTCGCTCTGTCATACACCGACCAGCCGAAATAGCGATTGTTCTATTGAACACGGCCACCGTGGTCAGCGACAGGTTCATTGAAACACACACACCCAGCCGTATCGTCTCTCTCAACCACCACGCTTTATAAACATTATAAACAGGTAAAGAAAAAGAAAACGTTATTTCAACATGTACGGCGTTAGGCCCTTTGTGAATTTTTTTTTTGGACAAATAGCTACCACATTTGAAAGGGGGCATTAGCCCGAGTCCTAGGACATCTCGTACATGTCTCTAGCGTTATTGGTTCGTGACATATCGGCAAAAATCATAAAAAACACGTGTTTACCCCAAAATCGCATTTCCCATTTTTTTTTAAATTACAACGAGTGGTCCATAGCAAAGAGGACGTCACCCCGAGTCCTTGGACCCGTCGTACATGCCTCTAACGTTATTGGTTCGTTAGATATCGGCAAAATCACAAAAAGCATGTGTTTACCCCAAAATCGAGTTTACAATTTTTTTTTTAAATTGCAACGAGTGATATATAGCAAAGAGGACGTCACCCCGAGTCCTTGGACCCGTCGTACACGCCTCTAGCATGATTAGTTCGCGAGATATAGCAAAAAGTTCAAAATCGCGGTTTTACCCCAAAAAGACCGTGTTTCCAGATTTTCACCTTTTCGACACGTACATTCCCGTAAAGAGCACAATGAGACGAAAAACACGAATCCAAGCACGCCCTCCTAGCATGGCTCCTTCCATTCCAAGGTCGCAGGGGCTCACCACTTGCTTTTGGAAGCAGCTCCCCACCATCCCACTACTACAGGTTTTCATTCTAGAGACTTGAAATTTATTTTGGGGGTAGAGGGGGTAGGGACCTTTCATTTACGTCAAACAAACTTTTTTGTATAATTTCTAGTTTCCAAAATATAGGATTTTCAAAATTCGAGTGTTTTCAAAAAAATATAAAAAATAAAAAAAGTTTTATTACAAAAAATAAAGGTCATAAAGACCATTCGTTTGAGCCATGGCACAACGTTCTATCCTGTTTGGTTTTCAAGCTATAGCCTATTTTCGAAAACGAAAAAATTCAAACTTTTTTTCTAAAATATAACGAGTGGTCCATAGCAAAGCCCCCGTCATCCCGAGTCCAACGACACTTCATTCGTGAATCTCCGACCACGGGTTCGGGAGTTATCGGCTCGCATTGGGAGTAGTGGTGGGGGGGGGCAGAACCCCTATCATCCCCCTACTCAGCAGGGTCAAATTATCTCTAAAAGCCCAAATGTTATACGTTTTGCTTCTTGTTTTCTTAAAAACGAAGTTTTACACAAAAGCGGCCCCGTCTGAGAAGAAGATCCAAGTCTCCAGACACCTTTCCACTATCGTGAAATCTTTTTAATACAACTTGGACATTTCGTAGGAGAGCACACGTCCTATGGTAATTCCTCATTCTGAGAGTGGCGCTGGCCACCAACCAATCTCTTCAATGGTACTGAGCGAAATAGGGCGGGGAACATCTCGGCCAGCAGCTACAGCAGAAATTACACTGTTTACCACGTGCGCTGCTTTAGCTCGGGTTTCTACCCCTGTTTTCTTGGTATAGGGGAGGTTTCTTACTTTGCAAGCAATCCCAGAGCTGATGACAATGGCCCTGCAGTTGTTGTCTGCTTTGTTAGAAGTAGAGAGAAATGGCCGTTGTTACTCAGGATTTCTGCTCTATCGACTGAATTTTCTCAGTGCATGAGAAGAACGCATTGTCAAGACCAATTATATAGCCTACCCTTTCCAACTTACAAATGTTTCTCGGTTCATTAACTTCACTGTTCTCGCTCAGGTTTTTGTTCTTCTGGCATTTTCTCTGTACAAGTAGCGAAAGCGCTTCTGGAACGCTGTAGTTGTCGCCTGTTTTCTCTGTACAAGTAGCAAAACTGCTGTGTGTCACCTGTTTTCCCAAACTTTTAAAAACTGACTCGAAGCGCGGTTTGACCGAACAGCAGAGTCAATTTCCGAACTGCTCGCAAACTCAGCGCGCCGAGAAGCGAGAGAGCTTCCCGCCCGAGGGTGGACAGTGTACTATTACTTATATTAGTATGAGCTCCTTTTTGAAACACTACAACACCTGGGGATACCAAGAAAGATCATCATACTTGTGAAGATGTAACTAGAAGTGCAGAGTTAGGGTCCAGCAAGAACTTTCAAGTGAATTTAAAGTGAACCAAGGCTTAAGACGAGGGGACCCACTCTCTTGTGTGTTATTCAACCTTGTGTTGGAGGAAGACAGAGGCACAATGAGAGGAAATAACAAGAGAGTTTGAGTGCCACTGGTACTTTCTTTAATCAACCCATTCAGTATCTATCGTATGCAGATGATGCGGCAGTACTTGGAAGAACTCAGGAGGATGTCGAGAAGGCTTATATGAAACTATCAGGAGAATTACAAGATGAAGGACTACATGTGAATGAATCCAAGACCAAATATGTAGTGATGGAAAGAGAAAGGTCAATTCCTAGGGACCCAATAGTGGATGGAAAGAAATTTGAGCGTACTTGTAATTAAAAATGTCTCGGTTCCCTTAAAACTGATGAGAACAGCACCACTGAAGAAATTAAAGGGAGAATTAATGCAGGTAATACATGTTATTTTGTCACTGCCCATGTGTTGAAATCCAGAACTTTATCACAGCGAAGTGAAGGTCTACTCAACAGATGAGAAAGGAAGATATTGAGGAAGATCTATGGACCTACCCAAATTAGTGGGGCAAGGTTGATGACACAGCGAAGTGAAGGTCTACTCAACAGATGAGAAAGGAAGATATTGAGGAAGATCTATGGACCTACCCAAGTTAGTGAGACAAGGGTGACGACACAGCGAAGTGAAGGTCTACCCAACAGATGAGAAAGGAAGATATTGAGGAAGATCTATGGACCTACCCAAGTTAGTGGGACAAGGGTGATGGCACAGCGAAGTGAAGGTCTACTAAACAGATAATAAAGGATGATATAGAGGAAGATATATGGACCTACCCAAGTTAGTGGGGAATAGCAAGTTCGCACAAATAATGTTGTACCCCTAGGGTACGCTACCCCCATCCCCTAAATAAAATCTCCAACAAATCAAAATTCCAAACAATTAATTTAAAAACCTACAAATTACAACTACAAAATTACAAGACTAATAAATTAGCACCTGCATGAGCCCAGGTAGCCTCGTGTCCCAGGCAACGACCCTAGAAAGGACTATGACTTGGAAGGAATGTAAGGATTCCGCAGACCTAGCACAAGAAACCTATAAGAACCCCGGAGGTCATACACCCGGGATCACTCAGTCTGTCTTAGTGCTACCGACGTGACGAACCGCTGCTGTTGGCTGAAAGGGTAAGTGTCTCATGCGATCACTACACTCACCATCACACTACACTCACATCCCCCTGTGCTTGGACTGTAATAATTATTATTTGCTATCATTTGAACTGCTATTTGCAAGTGTACCTCAAAATCGAGGTACACATTAAATTTAAAAGTAATAGAAGCCACTGGTCTTATCCTTTATTTATTTATCTGATAAGATCCTACCCTAATAGCTTCCCCTTTAGGTAGGACCTAGAATTAGCCTTACTGTTTATTGTTTAATTGCTTCTTGACGTTAGCCGAGCGCTACTGCTCAACGCTGACTCAAGCAGGCTATCAGCTTGCCTGCCCACGACTCCCAGCAGACCACGTGACGCAGCTGTCGCGCACAGAGTAATAATTTAATTACCTTTCCAAACACCCCCTCACCTAGAACTACCCCGTCAAGCAGTACATTGGGGAGTTCTCCATGCTGATCGCACTGACGATCTTAATTCACTAAATACTCCAGACCTCTTACAGCAGTTGCCAAGCTCGCCCCCTAATTAGATTAATTTCATCCCTTAGGTTAATTCTTTGCACAGGCCACCCTCAAAGGTACCTTACAAATGGTGGAGGAAAGGGGTACCACGACGTTGTATTAAAACAACGCCTAAGGGGGTGCGTACAACGCACCTCTGCGGAAAAGATCCCTAAAACCTCATACTAGCAAAGCAAACGCCACCCCAAATTGGTTTTTTTTTTGAAATAAGGGTCCAATAAGATTTTTATACCCAACCCAAGCCCGCCCCGATAGTTAATACATTTTTAAACGCCACTCTTACCTACCAATACACAATTTATATCCCCATAGATACGCCCTTACAGAAGGACGTACAGTAAAGATCCATGCTCAGATATCTACATATTGGTAAGGTCAAGCGTGTAATCAGAGATACAGCACACAACCTCGCCGTTACCACCAAACCACTACGCCCTAAAATCCTGGTTAAGAACCCTGACATAATAACAGAACATAACGCAGGCCAATTACTTACCGAACTTGAGGACGCAGTTATACATCTTAAACTCAAATACCCAAGAGCAATCAGACAAAAACGTCCCATCACACGAGCACAGACACAGAACGCTCAACAGTCGCCTCCAGATAGCGGTGATAGTGAGGAATTAAACCCCACATTACCACACGCTTTATTACAACACGTCAGTGACACGCAGCAAACCTACAACGGGTTGCAGGTTCTGTTACAACAGTTAGACGAAATTCCACACAATTCTTCAAACGGGAGAGTAATCGCAGATATACACACCATCGCCTTAACTCTAGGCGGACAGATTAACAAGGCGCTTTCCGCACTACAGGAGGTTAATATTGAGCATAACTTGTCGCTGGATAATATCCAGGGGACTGAGCAATTTAATCCTCAGGACGCTCCACACTCTACCCCTAACCACACAGGCACTTCCCAAAGTGGAAATACCTATATCACACCAATTCAGGTTCACCAACAACCCCTAAGCCACGCACACTCTAACGTTGCAGTACATAACAGCGACATAGATTCCCCAGTTGAGCGTACCCCCTTAATTACCCCCAATACTTCCTACAGCGCGGACATGGCCATGCCTACGAAGTATCCAATGATACAACCTAATAAATACCCTGGTGATAAGCAGGGCCCCGAGGAATATCTGAGAGCCTTCAATCGAACGGCTAAGATTAATGGCTGGACAGCTGAGGATAAAAAACGCCTCTTACCAGCCTACCTCACTAAATCGGCCCTCACGTGATACGAACTCCATGAAGCCACCTTGGCCGATGCCACGTGGGAACAATTTTCAGCTGCCCTCGTCAATACATTTCAATTGACCCCTGATGAGGATGATTTGTATGACAAAATCCGCGCTCACACACAAGGTCCCACGGAAGGCACACAGGCATACATTAATGCAAAATTAATAATGTGTGAAAGATATAAAAGGGAGATGCCAGACAGGCAGAAAGTACGGCTCCTTAGGCAAGGAATGCGCCCTACCTTAGTGGACAAGCTCTGCACATTGCAAAGCAACACCGTACTAGAATTACAAGCCAATATTATATTCATCGAAGAGGGCAATAAAATGACGCAAAAAGCCGTGGATAATCACATCCGTACGGATAACGGTGATTTGCATCAACAAATCCGCGATCTGACCAAACAGATGCAGGAGATGCAGATTACGGCCATCCACGCTAGCCCTAAAGCCCGCCCTCGTAGGGATGACCCTAGGGATACATGGCGATCACCAAGGGGCGATCAACAGGATCAGGGTAGACCTAACCACCCCCATTGGCGCAATTCACCCCCGGTAAGAGAGGCGAATTATTATTCGCAATACCAGGAGGAAGTGCCACGCCGTAACGAATCCCATCCCTTCCCGCAGACACAGTATCTGGCAAATACTCGCCCACGCGGCAATCCATCCCCAGATTATACACCAAACCGTCATCCCCAATATAGGGACGACCGAATTTGGCACCGTAACCAGAACACCAGATACACACAACCATCCAATGCCCCTCAATATCGTCGGCCAAACACTCCGCCGCAGCAGGAACGGTATGAGCCTCAATATGAAAGGCCTCCCCCAGCATACCCTCATTACGTCCCTGTCCAAAGAGAAAGAGGACCGGAGGACTATCCACTGCCCGACCACCCTCCACGGAATTCACGAAGGCATTCACCCCCGCGTGATAGACGAGGCTTACACCCCAACCCCCAATATCAGCCCCGGCCAAACAACTGGCGAAACGAGGCGCCCAGGGCACAACCTAGTTATACAGACAACTGAGGTTATTCCCAGCCAAAAAAAACTATTAGCTAGAGAAGGGCCAGCACCCACACAATCGGATAACCCTTCCCCGGTAACCTTTAAGCATTCCAGTCAACCCTCGCAGAACAATTGCCCTGTTAAATCCAGTAAGCCGAAAATCCTCCCAACTTCCGCCCGCCAGAATACAACGCAGGAAATCCCTCCCCGATCGCAGCTCCAGGCACATACGGTCAAAGGGGACGGTAACTGCCTCTTTCGAGCACTTAGTTTCCTGCTCCATAAAAATTAGGACCAGCATAAAGAGCTCAGAACACAGCTGGTCATGTATGTCATGGCACATTGGGACGAGTACAAATATTTCCTCGCCGACGGTAATGATGCCTTATTCCCCAATAAATATGCATATGGGGATTATATGCATCGAAATGGCACCTACGCGGGTGCAACGGAGGTTACCGCTCTAGGCCATGTCCTTAAGACAAACATCCATGTCTATACACTGGACAAGATGGAACCCACTTTTTCCACAGTAGGATATGACAAACGCCTATACCATTTGTTCACGGGCAATCCAAATGCGGGTCACTACAGCCCTCTCACTTACAAATCGCCTCACAAACATCAACCATCCGCCCCTCAGATTGGAAAAGAGCACACTTAAGGCAAATTAAAAACCAGCAATAAGATCACAACCCCTCAAGACGCTTCCACAAACAGCATAGTTAAAGTACCCTGATACGCCCACCCACATTGATTCCGCCCGTGGGCCCAAGCGGCCCGACCACTAAACCAGGCGCGGCAAAGCCGGTGACTTGTATCGCCACTGGCGCGAATAAGCCGGCTGTAAACCCACAACCACTCACAAACACCGGCCCTTTAGAACACCCCTGCCGAGGCCAGGATTAACATCTCGGGACAGCAAACATAATTCTAGATATTTATCGAGCCACCGAAAGCTCAAGAGAAAGCTTAGGACAATACACTTGGCAGACGGGCATGACACAGCTGAAGTGCGAATTCCAGTTTCACGGGACTCAGCAAAGCGTGTCAGGTTCAGTGATCAGATCACAACACCGCGTTTGCTCAACACAAGTAACAGACCGGCAGAACACACAGTCTCGCAGGATGCGAGAAAGAACGATAAAAATGAATCACCATCCCAAGATCCCACAGCACCAATAATTACATATACTCTTAATAACATGTATACTGCACAGGATGGACACAATATTACAGCCCTCTCTGGCCCGGCCAAAATTAACGGATATCAAATTCAGATCTTACTTGATACCGGGTCAGCTATTTGCTGTGTCAGCAGTAAATACATTAACGGCGAGCGCTTACATAGGATGCCTCTCAACACTCGCCTTGTGGCCGCTAATTCACAAACTATTTCATGCTTAGGCATTACCGATATACATCTCCAGATAGGTTCCTTTGAAACTAAATATCCTATGTTTGTAATTAAGGATCTTTCCGTTCCGGGCATCATCGGCACGAACTTTCTTGCCAAGTTCGAAGCCAACATTAGCTTTGTCACTAATGAAATACGATTAGTGAACGGAGACCTTATCACTACACACCCAATATCGTACGCCCGGAACACATACAATCCAAGAGCGCAGCGAGTTAGCAACGCGCACCAGGTCTCTCCGTTGGTTACCATATCTCCGCCAACGAACACAAGTGCTAACACAGACACGCCCGCCACTGGGGAAACACAGTCACTAACCCCAGAGCAGAATAGAAAGCTTGAAAACCTATTAGAAGAATATAAGGATATTTTTGCACATTCCCTTGCCGATTTAGAAGTGACCGACTTTATTCACCACCGTGTCGAATTGACCAGTGATGCTCCGGTTCACCAGGTACCTTATAAAGTTAGCGCCAAGGAGAGACAGGCCATAGAACCACAGATTCAGGAGATGTTGGAAGCCGGCATCATCCATCCTATTGTGTGCAACTATAGCGCTCCGGTACTCCTTACCCGGAAACCCGATGGTTCCCATAGGTTTAGCACAGATTATCGACGCCTTAATAGACTCATTAAGAGTGACAATTACCCGCTACCGCGCACAGACACTTATCTAGAGACCTTAAGCGGAGCTAAGTATTTCTCGATAATGGACAGTTATTCCGGATTTTATTCAATCCCTGTCTATAAACCCGATAGGCATAAGTTGGCATTTGTCACCGAAAACGGCCTCTAAGGTTACGCCGTCCTTCCCATGGGTTTAAAGAATGCCAGTCAAACATTCCAGAAATTGGTAGACAAGGCATTCGCGGGCCTCAAATACCGCTCGGTATTAACCTATATAGACGACATAACAGTCTTCTCACAAACCTTTGAAGAACACATTATACTCTTGAACGAAGCTTTTGACAGGATTAGGCATGCTAAATTAAAGCTAAAACCATCCAAATGTCAATTTGCAAAAACGAAGGTCCACATTCTCGGTCACATTGTTAGCCGCGACGGCATCACACCTGACCCTGCCAAAATCGCCGCCATTACCGACATTCCAATGCCGGAAAACATTAAACAGTTACATTCTTTTATGGGTCTCGCGAGTTATTATCGTCGATTCATTCACGGATTTGCACAGATAGCTAACCCCCTAACCGAGCTTACACACGAGAAAACACCCTTTATGGTCACAGAAATACATAGAGAGGCTTTCGATAAACTTAAACACTTACTCACTACACCGCCCCTGCTCCAGCATTTTCAGGAAGGTAGGCCCACCTTCGTACATGTGGATGCAAGCCAATTTGGCATCGGGGCAGCCCTGTTACAAGAGGCCGATGATGGCAAACAACACCCAATTACATATGCTAGCCGTAAACTTACACCGGTAGAAACCAGATATTCCGCGACCGAAAGAGAGATGCTTGCATTCTCTTGGGCCGTAAATTACTTCCGAACATATCTGTATGGTATCCACTTTACGGTAGTTATGGATCACGCCAGCCTTCTTTACTGGGATAAATTTAAAAATCCCAATTCCCGGCTTAACAGGTTCATATTTAAATTATATGACTACACATTTGAGGTTAAGCATAAGAAATGTAAGGCACACCTTGATGCAGACGGTCTCTCGAGATTACCTGTACTCGAACCACCTAACGAGGATATTAATCATGCCTGGGATTCTTTACCCACATTTGCTGTGACTCACATTGATATAAAACAAGAGGAAATAAACGATCCCCAGTTGGGACAAATTAGAATTGCTCTACAGGATCGCGACCAGGTAGACAGTAAAACTGCCCGCTTATCACGCAGATCTTTTATCGATAAGGACGATATCCTTAGGTGCAAACCCACGGCCACACATGACGTCATACCCGTTGCCCTCCCACTACACTCCGAAACCACGTAATGACGGAATATCACTGCCCACCCCTTAACGGCGCACACTTTGGAGTCCATAAAACATATTTGCGCATTCGCAACAAGTCTTATTGGGAAAACATGAAAAATGATATTACAGAGTTCATTGAAACTTGTCACACATGCCAGAGATACAAACACCGCCCTGGTAAACCCTATGGATTACTCCACCCCATCCCTGTAGTGGCACTTTTCCACCACATAGGTATTGACGTAAAGGGTCCAATTACAACATCAGACAAAGGTAACAAATACATCCTGGTAGCAACCGAATACCTTACCCGATACATTATCACCAAAGCGGTCCCAAAAGCTAGCGCACACCAAATTGCAGAGTTCCTCATGGAAATAATTACCAAGTATGGTATTTTCCACACATTATTATCCGACAGAGGAACAGTTTTTACATCAAATGTCATCACACAGCTCCTTAAATTACTTCACATCAGAGCCTATACAACCACTAGTTTCAGCCCTCAGACGAATGGATTAACTGAAGCTATGAACAAAATCCTTGGCAGCGCGATAGCTCGTTTTACTAACGACAAGGGCACTGACTGGGATAATTACCTCCCAGCAGTAACATTAAGTTACAACACATCCATGTCGCAGGCAACCAAACACACCCCGCACTTTCTCTTACACGGATACCATCCGCGCTGTCCGATCGACAACATTTACATCCCACAGGATACACTCCCTAGCAACGCTGAAAGGTTGCAATACATATGTACAGCCCGTGATACCGCGCGACATAATATCCGCACCTCACAAAACAGACAAAAACTCACAGATGATAAAACTCACAGACACCAGGAATACAAACTCGGACAGCTCATTATGATATGGTCACCCACTCGCATTAAGAACGTGTCCGAATTCCTAATCCCGAAATGGACAGGTCCGTTCAGAATCCAGAGGAAAATTTCGGACCTAAACTACCTTGTCAACATTCGGCACAACCACAAAATTATTAAAGATACGGTTCATGTACGGCGTATGAAACCATACCATTCCCGAAAAACCACCCCCACACCTCAACCCCCCGCGGCTAAGAAACGTAAGCGTTAAATCATCAGTATCAGGGAGTAAAATGTATTTTTCCCACACACAACTCAAACCCAGAACCATGTGAAACAAACAAGCGCCCTATGCGCTATGGCATATAGTAGCCATGCTCACAACTAGCAGTCACCAACAGTTCCCCAAAATGCATGACACGAAGCTTAATTATAAGTTGCATATTTAGTTATAAATGATATAATAATGTGTACCAGGTTATATTTATTTTGTTTTATATATGTCTAGGATAATAAAAGCTGTTCACACACACTAGTTTCAGATAGAACACGGCAAGATATATATTTAATAGCACATATGCCTCACATTCCCCGTAGGTCCCCATAGACACGGTACGCCAAATAAGCATTGGCAATAACGCCAATTGCACTATGGCATCTATTAACCACAATCTGAAATAGTGGTCAACACCAATCCCGATTAGGCCCCACAACATAATTAGTCTTCAATTGTAAAATTCCACATAGGAGATACCGACGTAACATTCTTAATGAAAATGAAAATCCACTGCCTGCTTCCAGTCTCTGACCGGGTCAGGAATGGAATGAATGAAGCCCCCATCTAGCGGCGAGGATATGAACTGTGCCGGCTGCCGAGGCCTGACGCACTCCTTTGGGGCAATGATTAAATGAATGACAGATGAAATGAAATGATAGTGGAGAGTGTTGCTGGAATGAAATTTTGACAGGGAAAACCGGAGTACCCGGAGAAAAACCTGTCTGCCTCCGTTTTGTCCAGCACAGATCTCACATGGAGTGACCGGGATTTGAACCACGGACCCAGCGGTGAGAGGCCGGCGTGCTGCCGCCTAAGCCACGGAGGCTCTAACATTCTTAATACTAGTTCCATATTTATAATATGTAAAATGCATAAATGTTTTTGCAGATATATTGTAGACAGGATCTTGCACATGTCATACACAGTGCACGGCAAACGAGGTCAATCCTCTATCCCAACATACGGAAGTAACAAGAGACGTAATGCTCAGTCAGCCATACACGATAGATGTCTGGCAACAGTCTTTTCCGCCCAGTCACGTAGACTACCACACTCATACATGGCCATGCGATACAAGGGTCATTCACACACATGGAGGCCACATGGCAAAACACAGAAGAATTCCTTTACCATAAGAAGATGTCTACACACTTCACATTCATACAAACTTATACATAGCGCACATTTTTACCTACTTAATCGGATTTAGATTACCACACACGGTCACGAGCATTAGGCGACCGACTAAAGATCAAATCACCTGTCATACGGGACTATAGAGTGACGTGCCCTTCGACATATATAATCACAGAACACAGTTGAGGTACACCAATATATAACTTAATTGTTTATATATATATATATATACCTTCGGCAGCGACCGATGACCAATTCCGACAGATGTGATAAATGATAGGCGATTACATATATTTCCCATAACACTAGAGGAACTAACACTCCCATGGATGATGACCACATCTAAAAGATTAATACACAATATTTTTACTTGGACAACTTTAGAAAGTGCACGGATTCCAACAGTCACCCCATATTAAGGCGGGATGACAGGCCGATACACTACATTATCACAGAATAGGCCAATAAGTTATTACATAGGGCCAAATATAATACATTACGGAAAATATACTACAATTTCTATAGCGAATGCCATCACTCCAATAGTAGCGAAAGAACATACAGAGCTACAGACAACACAATAACACAAGTTATCCGCAGTGCATACACACAATGGCCTAACATATACAGGAGCACAGGTTAGCGGCATTTCTATAATGGAACGCAATACTTATACACTAATGCAGATTAACGACATTTCGCAAAGGCATAGCAGTAGACACACAACAACACAGGTTAGCGGATTTCACTATAGGCCAAAGCAGATTAATACTCATGACAGAATATAGCGACACTTAGTATCATTCCGCACACAATTGCGCTAGCACTCAGGTGGATTATTACCACCACAGCCAATAGGAGGTGACACAATAACTCAGGTTATCATACCGTATCCGCATCAGCATATATAGGTCAACTGAACACACAGTTAGGAAACACTGGGAATAAGGTTGACTTATACTTACACATATTACATATCCCATACACTGTAATCTAAAAGATGTTTTTTTTTAATACATATAAATTCACTTCACATAGGCTACTAAGTAAGGCAGACTCCACACAGACAGTGAGTCGCGCTCTGCATGCAATGCCGGATGCTTGCGCACACAGATTCTCGACACCCGAGACGCCCGTACTCCACGACTCACATGTTATACACAGCACTTATGACGTTAACACATAATCCGTTCCACATATTTTTATCCTCACAGGGGATCTTTTAAAAATTTATTTTCTAAATCACAGTGGAATTGACCACCAAGTACTGTCGTAAAGACAGACAAAATGAACAGTTTTCATATGAAGCGACTCTCCATCTCAGTCGACGGACTAGGGCCCTCATTTTAATTACAATTATAATTGAAATCATCTCATCATAGACGACGACCAATTGAACCCCTAGACATTTCTAGGTGATTGGGGTATCCCCCTAACAGTCGCCTTAGGAACCCATTTATCATCCTTACGCTAAGTACAAGCTGTTCATAATGATCTACTATATGACGAAATGATATTCGTAATTTTATAAATACGTTCATAATTTCATAAATGCCACATGGCTCCAACAGGACTACAAATCCTTATATAGATCCCCTTTAATTTGCATCTACACAGTAGATAAACACTTAGCATTAGGATCATCAGTTGGCCACAGTAAACTTACATATTTTCGTTTTGAGGCAACGTGATACGACATGGCACATACATATATATATATGTATATATATATATATATATATATATATATATATATATATATATATATATGTCCAATAGTAGCACAATAACGCCATGGCCCATAAATGTCCTATAGTTGACCTAAGGCGTCAGCAAGTCAAAGGCAGGTTCAGTCCTACTTTCCTGGGTCAAAACACTATAGGATGAATATCAGCCATGAGCGTATACATGTAAATATATTCGGCAACTAATACGTTAATGGTCCATAGCTATTCCACGTTTTCCTAAGGCGTAAATCGAGTCAAGAGCAGGTGTTAGCCTACCCTCCTGGGATCACGATAAGGAATGAGTATCGACCATAGACATAATCATGCCGAATTTTATAGATAATGATTAATAAAGGCCCGATGATTTTATTTAATATATAACGAATAAATATCCACTTGATTTCACAAACAGCATATACGAAATAGGAATACATCATCTTCACAAAAACACATCCGGTTAGGAGAATACACTGTATAATTTTCACTGCCATACAGCAGAATGCCCGATAAAGGTAGCCCATTATGCTACTCCACGGACAATCCAACATGCGGAATGCAATATTCACTGTGAATATACATATTACTACAGCCCGCCTTATTTTTTCATTTTCCCGGAGTAGACAGGGGTAAACCACGGAAACACTTTTCCAACAGGGTGACACCCAACATTGCTACACTCACATGGAATCGCTACACGCGTCCACACATTCCCAGTACAAGTTAATACACTTTGTGAATTAAATACAGAGTAAATCAATATATTTTATAGACACCATTTTCCATTTTCCCGCAGGAAGGGGAAGTAAAACACAGAAACATTTGTCTATAGATGGACACCCAGCATATTAATGCGCCCTGCATTATTTTTCATTTTCCCGGAGTAGACAAGTGCAAACCACTGAAACACTTTTCTACATAGTAGTACCCAGAATGTTTACAGCCACAGGAATTCGCCATATGCTTCCGGTCATGCATAACACACTCCAGCATATTACACAAATACTATACAAGAAACACAATAGTTATATACATATCATTTGCCACATTTAGGTACGATATGATGACAGCGTAATCCCAATAGAATGCCTCAATAGAAGGACACGCGTAGCTTCCCGATATACAGACGGACTGTTAATACCCTCCACCCAGATTACATAATACACCGGCTGTATAGCTTAAAACGATGTATAGATGATAACCATTCCGTTGACACATAACACGTGCTTATGACAGTTCATCTACGGAACAATAACAAAGCCCCGTGCTTGACACCCACTCTTAAAGCTCAGGTCCAATCAGAATAGCGCCACGATAAACAGGAACTACTACAGCCCGCCAGCCAATCAATGCTTAAGGAAACGCCTCACAGAAGCGATAGCTGATAACTCCCATGTACGCACGTTATCACCAGCCACGCTTCTCACGTGACGAGTAACTAGCAAGCAGCCATAATGAATACAGGCCTACTCTCTTGCGCTGGATTCAAACGGCACTAGGAGCGAGACATATAATTCTCGGAATACACTATACACAGCAGGGTAACCAAATATTTTTCTTTTAGTTCACCCCCTTCATCCCTCAATACTTAACACCGGGACACCATATTTCACGGCAAAAAGCCAGTATTCTCGGTGATATTCACACAGCGCCACGTCACACAAAATACACCGTATTTTATCACTCAGCGGGCTTTAATACACTTTTGCCCTCGGATACACCCTTATATAGACACGCCATCCAACATAGGAAAACACGAGCTTGTTTCTGTGACCATATCTAATATATAAAAGTGAAAGTCTGTATGTGGGTATGTGGGTCTGTTCCGTATACAAATCCACACCGTTCCACCAATCTCAACCAAATTTTGAATACACATAGTTTAGGACCCGGAAGGAACCGCTGGCTACATGAATTTTCGATAGTCTTTCTCATTCTTTTGATTTAGGCCCTTTTGGACTCAAGCACAGGCTAATCAAATCATAAAATATACTCATGAAGGAATGGCAAGGCAGATAGTTTCCATGGCAACATAGCTCAAGTCGAGACACGGCCGTCTGGATGCCAGTTGCGCTCTGCACTACTGGTATAGAAAATGAGCATCTTTACTTGAAATCCCGTTAGTTACTCACCTACTCACACAGCACTGTCAACCGAGTTTAGCATAACAAAGACTTGACACTATCTTCTACTATATATTTGTCAAATACCACTCACTCACTCATTCATTCATCACGAAATCTCAGAAACCACCGAACGGATTGGAATGAAATTTGGTATGCAGCTTCCCCAAGGACCGCAAATGCCCACTAAGAAAGGATTTTTGTATATTCAGGTTCTAAAGGGGTGTTAAGGGGGTAGACCTGCATTTCATTGACTAGCAATATCTCCCGATTGGTTTCATTGGGGGATGTGATACTCGGCACATAAACTCATCATTAAAAATAAGAAGGCACGAGTCTCAGGGTTTTTCGATGTGGTGTATATTATGAGGTGAAAGGGGTGAAAAGTGGGGATTGAAATATTCCTAAATGAGCGTTTATCTCATAAACGACAAAGGCGAGGAGTTTGAAACTCAGCGAAAAAAAATCAGCATAAAAAATAAGTAAATATGTGTTTGACCGTTTTTTTATAAATCCAATTTAAGGGGCCCATGGGGAAGGGTGAAATTCTGGTGGGGGGGACAGGAAAGAAAGTGTCCTAACTGATTGACTGACTGACTCACTCATCAAACTCAGGGGGAAAAACTGCTTTAAAGTAAGTAAGTAAGTAAATAGCTGTTCGACAGGTTTTTTTCATAAATCAAATTTAAGGGGTTCATGGGGAGGGGTGAAATTCTGAAAAAAGAAAATTCAAAGAAAATGTCCTGACTCACTCACTCACTCACTCACTCATCATCATCGCCCTGCCAAAATTATTGAAGTTAGAAACATGACCGTTTTGGGATATGTTCATTGTATGTCAAAACAGTCTACTAAGGGAGGATTTTCGGATATTCAGGTTCTAAAGGGGTCTTAAGGGGGTTAAACCTGCATTTCATTGAATAACAATATCTCTCGAATGGTTTCATTGGGGGATGTGATTCACGGCATATAAACTCATCATTAAAAAGTAAGAAGAAACGTGTCTGATGGTTTTTCGATGTGGTGTATATTATGAGGTGAAAGGGGTGAAAAGTAGGGATTGAAAGATTCCTAACGGAGCGTGTATCTCTTAAACGACATAGGAGAGGAGTTTGAAACTCAGCGGAAAGAAATCAGCATACAAAATAAGTAAATATTTGTTTGACCGTTTTTTCATAAATCCAATTTAAGGAGCCCATGGGGAGGGGTGAAATTCAGGGGAAAAAAACTGGAAAGAAAGTGTCCTAACCGATTGACTGACTGACTCACTCATCAAACTCAAGGGGAAAAACTGCTTTAAAGTAAGTAAATAGCTGTTCGACAGTTTTTTTGGATAAATCAAATTGAAGGGGTTCATCGGGAGGGGTGAAATTCTGAAGAAAAACAAATGAAAGAAAATGTCCTGACTCATTCACTCACTCATCATCGCCCAGCCAAAAATTTTGAAGTTGGAAATATGGCATTTTGGAGATATGTTCGATGTATGTCAAAACCGTACACTAAGGGAGGATTTTTTGATATTCAGGCTCTAAAGGGGTCTTAAGGGGGTTAAACCTGCATTTCATTGAATAACAATATCTCAAGAGTGGTTTCATTTGTGGATGTGATACTCGGCATATAAACTAATCATTAAAAATAAGCAGACAGGTGTCTAAGGGTTTTCCGATATGGTGTATTATTATGAGGTGCAAGGGGTGAAAAGTGGGGGTTGAAGGATTCCTAATGGAGCGTGAAGGCCTATCTCTTAAACGACATAGGTGAGAAATTTGAAACTCAGAGAAAGAAAATGAGCTAAATAAATAAGTAAATCGGTGTTCGACCGTTTTTTTTTTCATAAATTAATTTAAGGGGCCAATGGGGTGGGGTGAAATTCTGGGGGGAAAAAGGAGAGAAATTGTCCTAACTGACTGACTGACTCACTCACTCATCATACTCAGGGGAAAAAGACAGCTTAAAAAATAAGTTAATAGGTGTTCAAGAGTTTTTTCATCAATCCAATTTAAGGGGCCCATGGGGAAGGGTGAAATTCTGGTAAAAATAATTGAAAGAAAATGTCCTGTCTGACTCACTCACTCATCACGCCCAGCGAAAACTATTAATGTTGGAAACATGAAATTTTGGGAATATGTTCGTTGTATGTCGAAAACGTCAACTAAGGAATGATTTTTGTTTATTCGGGATTTAAAGAGGTGTTAAGGGGGTAAAGGTGCATTTCATTGAATAACGATATCACATGATTTGTTTCTTTGGGGATGTGATATTCGGTATAGAAACTAATCATTAAAAATAATCAGACATATGTCTAAGGGTTTGTCGATGTGATGTATATTATGAGGTGAAAGGGGTGAAAATTGGGGGTTGAGGGATTCTTAACGGAGCGTGTATCTCTGAAACGACATAGGCGAAAAAATTTAAATTCGGCGGTAAAAACAGCTTAAAATACAAGTAAATAGGTGTTCGACCGTTTTTTCATAAATCCAATTTCAGGAGCCCTTGGAGAGGGGAGAAATTCTGGGGGGGAAAACAGGAAAAAAGTGTCCTAAATGATTGACTCACTTAGTCACTCATCAAACTCAGGGGGAAAACAGCTTTAAATAAGTAAATAGGCGTTCGACCGTTTGTTTCATAAATCCAATTTAAGGGGTTCATGGGGAGGGGTGAAATTATCAAAAATAAATGAAAAAATGTCCTGACTGACTCACTCACTCATCATCGCCCAGCCAAAATTATTAAAATTAGAAACATGAAATGTTGGGGATATGTTCATTGTATGTCGAAAACGTCCACTAAGGAAAGAGTTTTGTATATTCAGGTTCTAAAGAGGAGTTAAGGGGGTAAACGTGCATTTCATTGAATAACAATATCTGACGAGTTGTTTCATTTGGGGATGTGATACTTGGCATATATACTAATCATTAAAAATAAGCTGACACCTGTCTAATGGTTTTTCCATGTAGTGTATGTTATGAGGTTAAAGGAATGAAAAGTGGGGGTTGAAAGATTCCTACCGGAGCGTGTATCTCTTAAAAGACATAGGCGAGGAGTTTGAAACTCGGAGGAAATCAATCAGCTTAAAAATAAATAAATAAATAAATAAAATAAAATAAATAGGTGTTCGACCGTTTTCTCATAAATGCAATTTAAGGGGCCTATGGGGAGGGGTGAAATTTTGGAAGAAAAACGTCCACTAAGGAATGATTTTTGGATGTTCACTCTCATCGACCAACCAAAACTATTAAAGTTAGAAGAATTACATTTTGGGGATATGTTCGTTGTGTGTCGAAAACGTCTACTAAGGAGGGATTTTTGGATATTCAGGTTCTAAAGGGGTGTTAACGGGGTTAAAACTGCATTTCATTATATAACAATATGACACTCATTCGTTCATTCATTCATTTATTTGCAATGGAGGGTGTGGCCCCCGGAGGCAAATTGGATATACATAACAAATAAATAATTACACATAACAATTCAATAACAATTATACAACAATTAAACTGGAGTATTTACACAAATAGTCAGTCTTTTCTTAAACACACCTATATGTTTGGGAAAAGGCTCTAACACTGCGGCAGGTAGAGAGTTCCAGTTATCAATGGCACGGTTTACAAAATAATATTTACCATAATTTGTTCGCTGTGGTCGGCCCTTAACTTTGAAAGGATGATCGCTCCTACCCATGTAAGTAATGTAAGTAATGACGCGAGCGAAGCAAGGCTAAAAATGAGATGGTGTGTGTCTGTGTATTACTCAATCACGCAAGTACCACTGGTCCGATATACGTGAATTTTACATGGAAGTAGCTGATTTACCTGATTAACATATAGGTTACTTTTGATTACAATACTTTGCACTATTTAAAGATGGCGACCATTTTAGTGACGTCACTACACCCTTTGCTTTCAAACTCATATTTCCATTTGAAATAAAAAGAGAACGCTAAGAAATAGCAAACTTTTGATGGCATATACGAGGTTTAAAATTACATTTTCTATCCGAAAGGTATCTCCAACGGTTAGCGAGTAAAATATAAATTTGTGCTATAAAACACGGTCAACGCCGAGCGTTGTAGTTGGACAAAATGTTTCATCCTTAATCTCCCTCTAACTGTCACCTTCACATTTTAATTTATTTATGACGCGTAGCGAAGCACGGGTACTTCAGCTAGTAAATATATAAATCTACTTCCCACTTAGGAGGTTTTAATTTATTTTATTCGCGGTACAGCGATATTATACAAAATATTCTCTTCCAGATTTGGACGAGCAAACTTATTTCTAGCAATAGCACTATAATATTCCCCCCCCCCCCCGTGCATTTACCCCTCTTGAACTCCATAATTAAAACCCCACAATTAGTGGAATTTATGGCCTTGTTTAACATATAGATGGCATTCCCATATACCATCCTCCCAACTAATAGAATGGCAATACACACTTATGAATCCCCCACATTTCCATAGGGTGGATAGAATATTTTTTGCAGCAATAAGCCCCCCTATAGGAAGAACTTACGCCACACATATAGTGCGCTGCAATATAACCTGGTTTAGAATATCTATACATAGTATCTCTAGACAATTTTATTTTATTAACCAACATTTCTTACCCTGCATGTCAATTCAGAGCATAAATGCCAACCTAACTCCTTCAGCACGGTACCTAACAACCACGTTGAACACCCAGGTCCTCACCAATAAAATCCTCACCCACACCGGTCGAGAACTCCTACCACTTAACGTTTCCATACATCCCCATAGGCCCACGATTCCTTGGATCTATCTTACCATCCATTTACCGATACTTATAAATTCTAACATACTTACAACTGCCCATTAAAACGGGAATACCCTTCACATACTTCACTTACCTACTAACATGTGCGAGGGAAGTATACGCAGCTGACATTAGCTGGATATCCGACGAGCCAGGCGGAATAAAAGTGCACTGTGCCACCACAGTTATCCCCCCGTATAACTATGACACCATACACAACATAATAACGCTTGACACTTTCTTTTCATGGTTTGTGCACGGAGGTGCACTTTAATAGATGTGACCCTATTTTCCAAGGGAAAATAGATATTGGTAAGTTGTACCCAGGACTGACGGCAAGGATAGCCCAGGACCTGACAGGATATGACTTCAACGTTGACGACCGACGAGAGGTCATAGTGGTGACGTGTTAGGGCGGGCAAGCGCCTGTGTTAGAGGAAGTACATAGCCTGTCTCCCCTAGCATAGGGTCCGTTATACCCAATTTTTATGCCCTAACGTCGTCTAAGCTATACCTGCGGATGGAGGCTTGATGGTTCGATGAGGGAATAAAATACCCCCACATCGGACAGGATACTTCCTCCTTCCCAAGACGACCCCTATGACTTGACGTTAATTATCATATAAGGCAAAGTAAATGCTCTACAGCGGGAGCAAGTCCTGCAGCGGCAGGTGAAGATGAATAATAATGAATAATGATGAAATTGAATAATGAATTAAGGGAATAAGGAAATAGGTTCCAGGAATTGACCTGGGAGGAGTCCATGTGGCTTTTGTTACCACATGGCTCTGGGAAAATGGGAGTGAAATGCGTCGTTGCTTGTCATCTGCAACCATAACTCATTGGGTTCAGCAAGAGAACCCAACTTAGCCTCTTTCACTCCAACTCCAGCATGTAACCTACAAGAGGTGCCCCTGTTAAACCGAGTAACCCAGTGGAAGGTTGGGTAATCAATCCCAGCGGGAAATTGGTTCGGTGAGCCGATCAGTGCTGGTGGCTTCAAGGCTTACAATCTTGATAGTTAAAAACCCGTTACCTTTTAGGTAACCACATTACGACTCTCGTAATACTCGAAACATGAAGAAAACAAATATTCAGAAATCTACCCCAGGTGGTAACCAATCCACCCCCACGCAGTTTGGGGCATGCAGGTCTTCGGACTCGGGGAACCTGCACCTTCATGCTTCCAACTTATATCTAACTCTATTAAACGACGACCAAAGAAACACATCGAGTACTTTGCTACAATAAACATTAATTCTCTACTGAAAGTAGGTAAACTCAAACAAACACTTGACGTGTTGGAAGAGCACAAAGTTATGATAACAGCACTACAAGAGACACGTTTTACCGATGAGGATGCAATCGAGTCCGGAGTGCATAGAATATTCAAGGGGAAACCTGGTGAAAGAGTTAACAAGACACTCCCACTGTTTGGTACTGGGTTCGCGGTACACCAGAAGATGGTAGACCATATTTTAGAATTCACTTCACCTAACGGAAGGACCTCCTCGTTATCCTTCAGGTCTCATAATAGAGCACACACAATTGTAAATTTTCACGCTCCCACAAATGATACAAACCGGAAAAAACCTGGAATACGTGGAGCAATGCTGGGCAACTTTAGAAGAAACTCTGGATATGGTCCCACCTCACCATTCCATCATACTCATGGGAGACTTTACCGCACAAGTCGGGAAGGAGTGGAAGTACCGAAAGATAGTAGGCCATTATCCAGTCCATAAGAGAACAAATAGAAATGGAGAACGTCTTATTGAACTATGTGACAAGTACAACCTGGTCCTAAAATCAACAGCTTTCAAACGTCTACCTAGAAAGGCCAAAACCTGGAAGAGTCCAAATCCTATGCTTGGTGAGTTCCAGTTAGATCATGTTGCTATAGCACAACATCATATTGATATACAGAACGTTAAGGTATTACGAGGAGCCAACATAGACTCTGATCACTACCTTTCACTTGTCAAGATTAATTTACAACCCTTTAGGAAACAACCAAATCTTCAAAGTAGTCATAAGATACCCAGGTTCAACACTCTGCGACTGCGCGATGAGGATTGTGACTTTCAGAACGCCCTTAGGAAGAATACAGAGAAAGACGGATGGCCTGCCTTACAAAAGGCCTTTTTGGAGGCCGCTCAGGAAACTATCCCTGCATCATCAACCAAAGGCAAACACCCATGGTGGGATGCAAATTGTGATGAGGTTATAGAAGAAAGGCGTAAAACCTGGATTAGGTGGAACCAACAAAAAAATGAAGCTAATTATGAAGCCTTCCTCCTGCAAAGGAAAGCTACAGCTAACACCATCCGCAGAGCCAAGAGGAATAACCTGAGGAGTCTAATGCAACAGGCTGAAAATGATTCTCAGAGAAACAACTCAAGAGATTTGTACAAGGGACTTAAGAAGCAAACGGCTCAGTATACAGCTCCTACCCTCATCCTCCGCGGGCCGGATGGAAAACTTCAACTATACAATAAAGACTGCACTAAAACTCTTGCAGATTACTTCCAGAAGCTACTAAACGCAGAGTAACCTAATGAAAAGCTTATTTTCCATGAGCCTCCGCACAGGAATCCTGATTCTCAACCGCCTACAATAGAAGAAATAATGAACATCATTTCGAATGGTCTCAAGAACAACAAGGCTCCAGGTGAAGACGGCATAGTAGCCGAGATGTGGAAACATGCAGATGACCAGTCCTTACAGAACATCTATCAAATCATAAAGGACATATGGGCAACAGAGTCCCTACCCGAAGGTTGGACGTCTGCTGTGATTTATTCCCTCCACAAGAAGGGAAGTAAGACAGACCTCAACAATTATAGGGGTATTTCCTTGTTACCAATTACCTACAAAATCCTCTCTGTAGCCTTGCTCAATAGAGTCACTGCACAGCTAGACTCAGAATTAGGTGAATACCAGGCTGGTTTCCGTATGACCAGATCTTGCCCAGAACAGATACACAATCTTAAGACAGTTCTCACCTACACGAACCGAGGTGGCCATCCATGGGTGGTGGTTCTAGTAGATTTTCAGAAAGCTTATGACTCTGTGGATAGAGATACCCTTTTCTTCATACTACGGGAATTTGGTCTGGATGGGAAGACACTACGATTAGTCCAAGCCACTCTGAGAAACACGACGTCCAAGGTCAGATTCAGAGGTGAACTATCCGAAAGCTTTCCAATCAGAACAGGAGTTAGACAGGGCGATGGTCTGTCCTGTATTCTCTTCAACTGTGTACTGGAAAAGATCATTAGGGAATGGAGAACGATGCTACCACCGGGAGCTGGACTGAAGCTTGGTGACAAGAGAGACAACCTCTTCGTCCCTTGCCTGGCTTTTGCTGATGACCTCATTTTACTGGCAAATAACATAGAGGAGGCTACCTACAACCTACAGAGTCTTTATAGTGTAGCAGCTAAGACTGGTTTGAAGATCAACATCCAGAAGACTCAATTTATGACCAATATCAAAGAGGTCCCTTCTAATATTCCTTTCACAGACACTACCATACGAAAGGTACCTGCAGTTAAGTACTTGGGAGAATGGATTTCTGCGAATCAGAGCGAGAACCTAGCCATAGATGCCAGATGTACCAAGTTTGAAAGGGCTTATCATTCCTGTCGTAGTATCTATTCATCTAAGTGCCTCTCCAAGAACCTCAAACTCAGACACTATAACTCCGTCGTCAAGCCATCTGTTCTGTATGCTTCTGAGTGCCTTGTAATGACCAGAAAGGGTCCACTCAGAAAACTGAAGTTAAAAGAGAGGAAGATCCTGAGGAGGATATTAGGTCCAATTAGAGAGGAAGGAGGCATTTACAGAATCCGTCATAATGTTGAATTGTATGAACACCAGGAGGACATCATCACGTCTATAAGGAAAAGACGCCTGGCCTTTTATGGACACTTGGCACGTCTGGATTCTGAAAGACTCAGCAAAAGGATATTCACAGTAACAGGAAGAGGCAAGGCTTCTAAGAACAAATGGATTGCGTCAGTTAAGTCAGATATGGAACAACTAGATATCCCACTGGAACAAACTCGTGACCGTCTGCTGTTCCGTCAGGTCATCCGACAGGGCGTTTTCCCAACGTCCCTTACAAGTAAGAAGACTACAGGAGCTAAGTGGACAGAAGAAAGAAGACTGATTCACAGTCAGAAAATGAGGGACTATTGGAAGAAGAAGAAAGCAACAACTTTACCGAAGAGTAGATACGAGCCCCGTGGTCCTAAGTAGGCCAAAACGATAAAGAAGAAGGAATAAGGAAATAATGCAATAAGGAAATAGTGACAGAATATAATAATGAAAGGCTATAATGAAGTAAGGGAATAGTGAGAGAATATACTAATGAATGAAATGATAGAATACTGACATGAAATAATGAATATATGATCCCCCGGGCCGAGGTATCTAACACCGATGACCTCCTCTGTGGGTACCCCCGGAGGGTATCACCCATGATATATAATACTTGAATTATACGACGAATCTACGATTCTCTCACTGGCCGAGGTTACAGCTATTATTGTACCCCAGGGGGAGGAATATATTGATATTGCCTAGGTGGCAATATATGAGCGTCAAATGCGGTCTTACGCAGATGCGTAAGTCCAATAGGAACGGTCCATACCGTTCACGTGATTTTCCTTCAAGGAAGGGACGATGGTATATAGGAACGGTCCATACCATTCACGTCATTGTCCTTCAAGGAGGGGCCGATAGTATATAGGAACGGTCCATACCGTTCACGAGATTGTCCTTCAAGGGAGGGACGATAGTATATAGGAACGGTCCATACCGTTCACATGAGTGTCCTTCAATGGAAGGGCCGATAGCACAATAAACTACTAAGGAATAGACAATATTGAATAAAGGAAATCGTAGCGCAATGATACAGGACAGAAATGAATAGGAATAAAGTCAAGTGAAATTATAGGAAATAATGAGTAAGAAGGAATAAAGGAATACAAAGAAATAGCCGGTAAGGAATAAAGGATGAAGTAGTACAAGGATTTAGGAAAAAGATGAATAAGAATAAGGAAATGCGAAGGTATAGAAAATAAGGAATAATGTATAAACTAAATAGAAAGGTACATGAAAGTATAAAAAAGTAAATAACAAATGGACAGTAATAATTATAAATCTATGTTTTATGATTATATTTATGTATTTATTTTTCAGCGCAGGTTGAAAACCTGAGGCGCCGAAACCGGACACAGCGCACATAGTGGTGCATACTTTGCGCACATGCATCGGGAGTAGCTCCATTTTGGGCACTCGCCGAAATTACAAATGACAGTGACAAAATGTGATATAATTGCCAAATGAAATGTTTTTTCTATATACCTCCACAGTTTCACCCCACAGATGACGAGGGTGAATACCCTCTATTAGGATTTTATATGTGTCTTATTGGTCCCCACAGATGGCGACGTGTTATATGAATTAATAATATGTGTTTTTTTTTACTACACAAATTTCCCGCCCCCACATTTCACACTCACACGGCCAATACACAATCCCCCCCACATAATACACATTTCCAGGCGCACATCCGAACCACGGTGGAGATATACCTGTGGGATATCCCCCACTGGAGGTCGGATCAACAAACAATTTGACACCTAGAATGAGAGGTGCACTACGGACACACAGCTCGTGCCTATTTCTGTAAAGGACGAGTTGTGCTGCCAAGATGACTTCGCTCGCCCACAGAGAGCGAGTCATACAATGGCAATAATATACACAGGTAGTACATAACCTGCAGGTCATAGCTAATAGTTTACGCATAGGTATTAAGTTAGAGTGCACTCGACGTAGTGTTAACATGCATAGAGAACAATATTGTGGTAAATGAAAAGGGATAACAGTGATATAGTTGCGCAACTTCAGTATTGCTAGAATATTGATATAATTGATAGAGTTTTGTTTTAACATATAGAATATTGACATAATTAATAGAGTTTTGTTTTAACATATAGAATATTGGTATAATTAATAGAGTTTTGTTTTGACATATAGAATATTGGTATAATTAATAGAGTTTTGTTTTGACATATAGAATATTGGTATAATTAATAGAGTTTTGTTTTGACATATAGAGTATTGGTATCATTAATAGAGTATTGTTTTGTTTTAAATGATTACACATGGTCTGGTTGCATTGAAATTTTTGTTGAAAGCATTTAAGATTGATGATATTGTTCAGATAAGATTGCGAATGTATGAAGGTATATGGATTGTTTTATTTTACACGTTGTTTTTTCCTTTCTATTCTTTTAAACTCCCCTTTGTTAAAATGTCGTATTTCTTCCCCACAATAAAACACTTCTAACTATATTCCCTTAAATTACACCCTGCGACATTTCTTTCATTCTTTCTCTCCACTCTATCTCTTTTACACACGTGCAGGGCACGCGAGGGCAGTTTTTCATCCGCACCGGAGATACGTTACTTATATATATCCTCCCCCAACCCCTAGGATGTTTTTTTCCTCTCGTTGTGTTCCTGCGCCCCTTTAGTTGAATGGATATTGATATGTTATATGTACTGTTTTGTTTCGCAATTTATTTTATCATATTGTTACACATACCAATAGGGACAAATGTTGTATCCGGCCAGGTAAATGATGTTACATGAAAACAAGTAAGCTTCACGACCCATTGTTGCATTTTTGAAAATACATGTAAAGAAATATTGTTCCCCTCACCATACACACTTACATATGATCACTGAGCACACCCGGACGCACAATCAATTGAAGGCACCTATATGCAGCCTTCAACCTTCGACGATTACTACTATCTTACTAATTTCATATCTACCCCCTTACTCACCCCTATCTTCCACAAGGCTACCCACACACCCCCGACGACGCCACCCATACATTTACGAACTAAATTAAAAGAAGAAAAGAAGAGAAGAACAGAAGATAGAAGAATTCCAAGAGAGAAGAAGATGCCCTATTTTACAAAAAAAACACCCCCACGTCTTCGTCCAATTATCGAGGACGATAACTAACCCCTAGGGTACGCTACCCCCATTCCCTAAATAAAATCTCCAACAAATCAAAATTCCAAACAATTAATTTAAAATCCTACAAATTACAACTACAAAATTACAAGACTAATAAATTAGCACCTACATGAGCCCAGATAGCCTCGTGTCCCAGGCAACGACCCTAGAAAGGACTATGACTTGGAAGGAATGTAAGGATTCCGCAGACCTAGCACAAGAAACCTATAAGAACCCCGGAGGTCATACACCCGGGATCACTCAGTCTGTCTTAGTGCTACCGACGTGACGAACCGCTGCTGTTGGCTGAAAGGGTAAGTGTCTCAAGCGATCACTACACTTACCATCACACTACACTCATATCCCCCTGTGCTTGGAGTGTAATAATTATTATTTGAACTGCTATTTGCAAGTGTACCTCAAAATCGAGGTACACATTAAATTTAAAAGTAATAGAAGCCATCGGTCTTATCCTTTATTTATTTAGCTGATAAGATCCTACCCTATTAGCTTCCCCTTTAGGCAGGACCTAGAATTAGCCTTACTGTTTATTGTTTAATTGCTTCTTGACGTTAGCCGAGCGATACCGCTCAACGCTGACGAAAGCAGGCTATCAGCTTGCCTGCCCACGACTCCCAGCAGACCGCGTGACGCAGCTGTCGCGCACAGAGTAATAATTTAATTACCTTTCCAAACACCCCCTCACCTAGAACTACCCCGCCAAGCAGTACATTGGGGAGTTCTCCTTGCTGATCGCACTGACGATCTTAATTCACTAAATACTCCAGACCTCTTACAGCAGTTGCCAAGCTCGCCCCCTAATTAGATTAATTTCATCCCTTAGGTTAATTCTTTGTACAGGCCACCCTCACAGGTACCTTACAATAAACATCCTATCACGACAGATGCAAGGATCCGTTGGCTTGCACATATTCAACATATACCCGCACGCTAGGTCATCCAAAGCAGACCAAAAGGACGAAGGTTAGTGGCACACCCAAGGAAACGTTGGCTGGACGACGTCGAGGAAGACTTCTGCGCCCTTGGAGTCAGAAACTTGACGAAATAAGCAGAACATCGTGAAGGCTGGAGACTTGTGGTGCAGCGGGCCGAGGTTCTTGTTGTGCTGTAGCGCCACCGGGTAAGGTACGTCAGCAGGAGCTCTGGTTTTTACTACTTGGGGATTCATGCAATGGAAACAGAAACATGTACTGTACAGGGCAGATTGCTGAGAATCCGTCAAATAAGAATTTAACAGATGTTCCATTTGAAGTTAGCGGGTGGCTAGGTCCAGCGCGACTGAACTTGACGAGTTCAGACTTGTTTATCCTTGCTATACGCCGCAAACTCCGTGAAATGATACAAGACGCGCGTTGTTGTTTCAGCATCGTGTTACACCACACCCAAATGCACAGAGGTTGTAAAGGAGGCACTACTCGAGCTGAGGCCCAATCCTCTATAAAGAGGAATTAAGCCGGAGTACCGCAGGGCATTGTTATCTCCTCCTCACTATTTAAGATCTATGGATATGACGTTCCTAAAACGGATAACACGAAACTACTCCTAAGTGCGGAAGATGCTGCGATCTCCACCACTTCCTGGAGTTGCAGAAAACCTACAAGACTCCCTTAATAACGTCGAACCTTGGTTCGAGAAATGTATCACTATGTTTACTAGGAATCGTGAATTCACCGGAGTCCAGGATCTCATCTCTTCCGGGGCAGTAATCAGATGGCAGTCAGATGCGAAGAACACGAGAACCATGCTAGATAAAGGACTTACTTTCTACAAGGATGTGACCCAGCGTCAAACAAGCGGAAAGCTACCTAGCATTGATCTTGCCCTACCGAGGTCTCGGAACTACCGCGATGAATTCAACAAACTCTTATTGTGCGACCTCTCCTGGAATATGCCTGCCCTGTGTGTGGGAACGCCGCCCCCACCTTGATCAACGAATTGCATGGTGTTTAGAACACAGAGCCTCACACGCTTTCAGGCACACAATGGCACGTGCAAAACACTCAACGTCATGCTGACTATCATGGCTAAGTTCCACGTCAATTTCTAAAAGCTTGCGTTCATGGTCTGTTCTCTGTGACGTCTTAAAAAGTTGCAGACGTTATTCAGTTATTTGGGGTTATTGCAACAAAACATATCGACGAGATGTATTTATGCTTTGAACGACTTAGAAGTGACATCAAAAGATGAAGACTTGAGTGCAGAACTTGAGAATAATTTGGATAAAACGGTTCTACACTTAACGCTCTTGTTTGCATTGATGCCCTTGGGCGGCTATAATATGTACGATAAGCGTTGAGGATTCAGTTGCACAAAATATTATGTGAAGTGCCTCATGAAACCCTTTCCGACCAGGAAAAACTCGTCTTGTATACGACAGTGGAAAAGGATACGCCATTGATCACGTATTTGACAATATAGGAGCTTCAAGTAAATCCTGTTTTGCCAATGTGAACTTCTCGAAGTTCTGTCTACCCAATGTGCAATTCAATACAAGTCCTGCTTACCGAATGTGTACCTCACTACACGATCTCTCTCTCCAATATGTTCTTCTCTACCTGAAAAACGTACCCAATAACCTCCACTGGGAAAATTCAACGTGTTTAATAAACATCATTACAAGTTCTCACAAGCTATGAACTGTTTTCCAACAAAAACCTAGCATCATAATGCGGTATAATGTTGACACCACCTAAATATCCAAAACCTCCTATGGTTTATGGTTGGTTGTATTAGATCTTAAATTAGATATTCCTTGGAAGAGAAATTGTTTACACTTTTTGTTTTGGGTTACAGAAGAAATATATGGTTTGAGGACACAGTGGAGAAGTGTGAAGTAATGGACATTCCTTACAAAACTCAATCACATTCGTAACTCTGCGCCATGTGTATTTCTTCCAGCCTTATTTCCATCAACAGACTGACAGACGTTTCATAAACATTTCCAGACAGTGAGAACACTGATTTGTGTGACGCTAAATTGAAAGTTAATACCAATATCTAGTTCAATGATGAGGCACAATGAGAGACATATCTGACGTTGCAAACAAGTCTTATTCAAATCCAAAACTCACAGCTACGCTCACGTAAAGCGACAGATCACGTATTTTGTGTGTTGAACACTTACTCATTTAAGTGGTTTCCACTTCCACCACTTCCTCGTTCCTGCATTTCTTCATCCTGGGGATAAGATGGGATAATTTATTTCTGTGCTCACACTTTTACACAAATACCAAACCATGTAATTGTACAACACTGGTCAGCTAAAGTGGAACTACTTTCGCACTGCCCATCACATCCTGCGGCTAGAGATGAACATTATACAGACTCGTGGTTATACCCTCCATTTCTGTAACTTATAGAAAACTACCTCCTTTTAAGTGAATATTCAAGCAAAGGGCAATGCTGAGATCAGTACATCTATAGAAGTAATAGCTGTAAGGATTCAGCACAAATGTACATTTATTTAAACATTTTTAGCCATAAGATTATAAGAGGTCCTAGAACCCAACACGTGCGCGTGTCATCGAGTAACAAGCAACTAGGCTGCTAATATTTGCATGAGCATAACGTTTGAGAATCCGGGCATAAATCAATCAACCTTTACAATATTATACAAGACTTCCTTTACCAATCACTGCAAATGTTAAAAAGGAGTAAGTGGAAGGCAAACTGTAGAGTATGTAACATCAATATAGCTGTAACAACAAGAAATATATATCTGCTGCTGTAAGGGAGCTCACAGTTTGTAATAGAGATAAGGGCCAGTGAGGCGATTGGAGTAGGCACTGATTTAAAAGCCGAATCTTTGCTGCACACCGGGACTGAAGCCAACCTTTATAGTTCCTGCATAGAACAAAATACAAGCTGAGCACATCACACAGCATAAATGTGCCAGTTCTTGTGATCTGTCACGGAAGGTGATCCCCACCATCCTTGAAATGGTATTATCATGGTTCACCATTTTAATATCCAGGTAAATGCTTGGCAATGATCGTTGTCAACCAGCTCTTAACTATTCTTCAAAGCTCATTAAGATGATGATGATGATGATGATAATTGTTGTTTTAAGGGGCCTAACATCTAGGCTATCGGCCCAAAGCTCATTAACACCTCCTATTTGCTAAACAATAGGCTGCAAACAGCACAGCTCCATACACACACATTTCACCTACTCCCTGACACCTCAGAAATGAGAATACTGAGGGTTAAAGAACGCAACATAAAAACATTATGAAGTAAGAAAGAAAGTTTCTTCAGCATGTACTTACAAACAAAGGCATTAGCAATTACTTTCTCCGTATGGTTCTAGAACATTCCTTTACTTTTTACTCGTATCTTCAATTATATATTATCTTCATGCTTAGGTTCAACTACATGTTCTTGCAATGCTCCAATGTCATAAGTTACGAACATCCCAGCAATGTCCGGGAGTTCAAGTGAAAACGCACAGAAGACCACTCCTGAGGGAAGTCCATCCACCTCATCATGGGAGGATCTCTGGCCAGAATATAGAAGACCACTACTGAGGGTAGTCCATCCACCTCATCATGGGAGGATCTCTGGCCAGAATATAGAAGACCACTACTGAGGGTAGTCCATCCACCTCATCATGGGAGGATCTCTGGCCAGAATATAGTAGACCACTCCTGAGGGTAGTCCATCCACCTCATCATGGGAGGATCTCTGGCCAGAATATAGTAGACCACTCCTGAGGGTAGTCCACCCACCTCATCATGGGAGGATCTCTGGCCAGAATATAGTAGACCACTCCTGAGGGTAGTCCATCCACCTCATCATGGGAGGATCTCTGGCCAGAATATAGTAGACCACTCCTGAGGGTAGTCCACCCACCTCATCATGGGAGGATCTCTGGCCAGAATATAGTAGACCACTCCTGAGGGTAGTCCATCCACCTCATCATGGGAGGATCTCTGGCCAGAATATAGTAGACCACTCCTGAGGGTAGTCCACCCACCTCATCATGGGAGGATCTCTGGCCAGAATATAGTAGACCATTCCTGATGGTAGCCCATCCACCTCACCATGGGAGGATCTCTGGCCAGAATATAGTAGACCATTCCTGATGGTAGTCCATCCACCTCATCATGAGAGGATCTCTGGCCAGAATATAGTAGACCATTCCTGATGGTAGCCCATCCACCTCATCATGAGAGGATCTCTGGCCAGAATATAGTAGACCACTCCTGAGGGTAGTCCACCCACCTCATCATGGGAGGATCTCTGGCCAGAATATAGTAGACCACTCCTGAGGGTAGTCCACCCATCTCACCATGGGAGGATCTCTGGCCAGAATATAGTAGACCATTCCTGATGGTAGTCCATCCACCTCATCATGAGAGGATCTCTGGCCAGAATATAGTAGACCACTCCTGAGGGTAGTCCATCCACCTCATCATGGGAGGATCTCTGGCCAGAATATAGTAGACCACTCCTGAGGGTAGTCCATCCACCTCATCATGAGAGGATCTCTGGCCAGAATATAGTAGACCACTCCTGAGGGTAGTCCACCCACCTCACCATGGGAGGATCTCTGGCCAGAATATAGTAGACCACTCCTGAGGGTAGTCCACCCACCTCATCATGGGAGGATCTCTGGCCAGAATATAGTAGACCACTCCTGAGGGTAGTCCACCCACCTCATCAAGGGAGGATCTCTGGCCAGAATATAGTAGACCACTCCTGAGGGTAGTCCATCCACCTCATCAAGGGAGGATCTCTGGCCAGAATATGGATATCCTAAATCAATGTTCTTACCTACACTTCAAGTCCAAAGTTGGCACTAATACAGCGTGTTAATGCTAGCCTCACGGAATATAGCTTTTGCCAATGGCATTATAATGCAACCCCCAGTAGCTCAGTGATCAGAACAACATCGCACAAAGCCGGCGGTCGGAAGTGGAAGTGTCGTATGGGACAGATAATATTTAACTCGTCATCCTTCCATCAATATGGATTGTACTTGCTGTACAAAACACAAACTAACAGCCAAACCCTTCCCTTTGTCATCAACACAATTGTCAATACACAACTCTTCATCCAAAAATGCTATTAGTTGATAAGGAGATGCCTTGTAAAGAGGCATGAAGATACTTACCTCTTGCGGATCTGAAGAGGGTGTTTCTGTTTTGACGCCTGGAACCACCTCCGGAATAGAAGATTCCTCAATTTTAATATCCATGTGATGGTCTGCATCGCCCTGCAAAGAAATAACTTGGCTAAAAATATGCTTAGATTTTTAACACTTAAGCTTAAAGTCACTTTATCTGCTTGAGGTTTAGACTGTACGAATTTTGAACTATGATGTTATCATTAAGGCTAAGTTTCAATCCCCGAGAATTGGGCCAGCAGCAATAGTGTCAGGGTGCCAACAGAGTGAACCTGCATTACCAATAACTTAGCTACTGATAACACAGCATGTGGTGTACACTTCACCTACAATAGGGCCCAGGGATGCCAACAGAGTGAACCTGCATTACCAATAAATTAGCTACTGTTAACACAGCATGTGGTTTAGAATTTACCTACAATAGGGTCCAGGGGTGCCAACAGAGTGAACCTGCATTACCAATAACTTAGCTACTGTTAACACAGCATGTGGTGTAGACTTCACTTACAATAGGGCAATGGGGTGCCAACAGAGTGAACCTGCATTACCAATAACTTAGCTACTGTTAGCACAGCATGAGGTGTAGACTTCACCTACAATAGGGCCCAGGGTGCCAACAGAGTGAACCTGCATTACCAATAACTTAGCTACTGTTAGCACTGCATGTGGTATAGACTTCACCTACAATAGGGCCCAAGGTGCCAACAGAGTGAACCTGCATTACCAATAACTTAGCTACTGTTAACACAGCATGTGGTGTAGACTTCACCTACAATAGGGTCCAGGGTGCCAACAGAGTGAACCTGAATTACCAATAACTTAGCTACTGTTAGCACAGCATGAGGTGTAGACTTCACCTACAATGGGGCCCAGGGTGCCAAGAGAGTGAACCTGCATTACCAATAACTTAGCTACTGTTAGCACAGCATGAGGTGTAGACTTCACCTACAATGGGGCCCAGGGTGCCAACAGAGTGAACCTGCATTACCAATAACTTAGCTACTGTTAGCACAGCATGAGGTGTAGACTTCACCTACAATGGGGCCCAGGGTGCCAACAGAGTGAAACTGCATTACCAATAACTTAGCTACTGTTAGCACAGCATGAGGTGTAGACTTCATCTACAATAGGGTCCAGGGTGCCAACAGAGTGAACCTGAATTACCAATAACTTAGCTACTGTTAGCACAGCATGAGGTGTAGACTTCACCTACAATGGGGCGCAGGGTGCCAAGAGAGTGAACCTGCATTACCAATAACTTAGCTACTGTTAGCACAGCATGAGGAGTAGACTTCACCTACAATGGGGCCCAGGGTGCCAACAGAGTGAACCTGCATTACCAATAACTTAGCTACTGTTAACACAGCATGTGGTGTAGACTTCACCTACAATGGGGCCCAGGGTGCCAACAGAGTGAACCTGCATTACCAATAACTTAGCTACTGTTAGCACAGCATGTGGTGTAGACTTCACTTACAATAGGGCTCAGGGTGCCAACAGAGTGAACCTGCATTACCAATAACTTAGCTACTGGTAGCACAGCATGTGGTGTAGACTTCACCTACAATAGGGTCCAGGGTGCCAACAGAGTGAACCTGCATTACCAATAACTTAGCTACTGTTAGCACAGCATGAGGTGTAGACTTCACCTACAATAAGGCCCAGTGTGCCAACAGAGTGAACCTGCATTACCAATAACTTAGCTACTGGTAGCACAGCATGTGGTGTAGACTTCACCTACAATAGGGCCCAGGGTGCCAACAGAGTGATCCTGCATTACCAATAACTTAGCTACTGTTAACACAGCATGTGGTGTAGACTGCACCTACAATAGGGCCCAGGGTGCCAACAGAGTGTACCTACATTACCAATACCTTAGCTACTGTTAGCACAGCATGTGGTGTAGACTTCACCTACAATAGGGCCCAGGGTGCCAGCACAGTGAACCTGCATTACTAATAACTTAGCTACTGTTAGCACAGCATGAGGTGTAGACTTCACCTACAATAGGGCCCAGGGTGCCAACAGAGTGAACCTGCATTACCAATAACTTAGCTACTGTTAACACAGCATGTGGTGTAGACTTCACCTACAATAGGGCCCAGGGTGCCAACTGAACCTGCATTATGAATACAATAACATAAGCAAATACTTGCTGTTAAAATAAGAAATATTTATGAGAGAGGTTAGTTAGTTAGTTATTGTTGTTTTAAGGGGCGGAACTACGAGGTCATCTGCCCCTATGAGAGAGCGAATGTAAAACGTATCATTACCTGTGTCTGATGTTCCAATTTAACTGCCCAGCTTTTATCTTCATACGTATCGCCAGACTCATCCAGCAGATTATATGAGGGTAACAGGTTAATTGATTCCTAGAAAGTATTATACAAGTATGAGCCCAGGTCAAACATGCAGACAGAATAACAGTACTAAGTTACGAGTGGCAATAAAATATGAAACATCTCGTAAGCCTACTATTTGGTAGCAAGTAGTCACTAAACCTTGCACATCACTAAGAATGCTATACTACATAATACAACTTACAATATTAGGGAATTCATCAGTTTGAGACAGGCATTCTGGCTCACTCTTAATGAGTGGTTGTTGCTCCATATTGTTCAGCAAACTAGAACACACAAAGTGCCCTTAAGGGGCCGCACTTATACCAGCACGCCAAATCATTATAATAGATAACACATCAAATGAGGTAATTTCAGAACTCAGAATTCAAGTTAGGCTACTGGTAATGAGAAGCGGTGAAACTTATTCGACCCAGACGCTCGACTTTGTAACGTATAAGTTTGAATATAGAATGTCTATCATTGCAATATAAAGAATGAGGCCACTGAAATGAAGCGTCCTGTAGGCCTACTTGTTTTCTTGTATACCTAAGTAGGCTAACTCAAACCTGACCACAATTTGATAGGGCGGGCGGAATATATTCCGCTAAATTACATAACAAACCAATCAACGTGAAAGTCAACTCAAGACAAACCACGAGTACTAAGAAATTGACAGTAACTGGATACCGTGAGTTTTTAGAAAACACAAGACGATACTCCCGCCTCGAGTTACAAGTAACCCACTTCAAACCAAACATCTACATTGAATGGAAGAGACCCAATGGTGTATTTATCCTTGTTGTTGTTTGAGTTTTTTGACTGATTTGATGCAGCGCTCCAAACTTCCCCGTCCTGAGCTAATCGTTTCATCTCTACATAGCTACCACACACTACATCCGAGGCAATCTATTTAACATAGCTTAACCTTGGTCTAGCCTACCAACAACTGTTTATATCCTCGACGCTTCCTTCCAGTACTAAGTTTGCTATTCCTGGGTGTCTTATTAAGTGTCCTACCAACCTATCTTTTTCCTTCATTATATGTCACCAGAAACATCTCTCCTCTCCCACTCGTCCTAATACTTCTTCTGACTGGTAAAACACTGGTTTTGTAAGGTCGTGCTTAGGCTATAATATTGGATAATTTACTGTATTCAGGCCCGTATTTACAGAGAGACAAACTTGGCAACTGCCCGGGGCGGCAGGTCTTAGGGACGGCAAAATTCTGGAAAACTTCACAAAACTGCTTGGTCATTAAACCTCAAGTTATTAAAGTCCAAACCCTCCACAAGAGAATATACTTTGGCAATGCTGATTATTTAAGGACATGAATAAATGGATCGTCTTAGTCACCTTGGTGTTCTTGCTGTTGATCTGACTTGAATGTGACGTTGTACCACTGAGGAAATCCTAAACTTGTTACCGGTATTTAAATAATTTTTGTGCACAGTGGTTGTGTATAATATCTGTTAAAATTCAATGTAAATTATTTTTATTGAGTTTTTTAATTTTTAAATATAGTAAACGAAATAGGCCAAGTGTATGCCACTCATAGTTAAATACCGTACTCACTCAGGTGAAGAGACAGACCCATATCTTATGGAAACTGCATATTCCAAGTCGGTAGCAAAGTTTCCTTTCTTTTATCCCAGAGGCGTCAAGAACCATAAATATGGGCCTGGCTGTATTTTACTCTCGCCATTCTTCACGCTGGCTTACCTTTCCGCGATCGTTATTTGTGTCGCGAAATGCTGTACATGTTTGGCCTACTTTCGAGTTTTGCAAAAAAATGAAAGTAGACTTATGAGATCAACACAGGGCGAAAAAAGTGTGTGTGCGTGTGTGTGAGTGAATGTGTGTGAGTGTGTGTACTCTGAATGTCTGTCCCCTCCCCCTATCAATTCGAACACGGTGAACGCGAATTGAACGAAATTTGGTGCAAAGGTAGCACTAGCAAAGGACATCTCAGTGTCATGTTTTATATCGCCGCCGTCTTGACGGAAACGTAATGACGGCCACACAAATGTTCAAAGCTTAAATCAAATTACGACTAGCCTAATCATCCGATCTCTACCAAATTTTGCAACAACATACCTTTATGGAAGAAGCATCCTTTGACCAAATTAATAGGTCATTAGCCTAATAGTTTGCGGATGGCGGCCATCTTTGTGTCAAAATAGATTCCTCCTATTAATTCGAACACGGAGAAACCGAATGGAACGATATTTGGTACAGAGGTAGCACTAGCAAAGGGCACCTCAGTGTCATGTTTTATATCGCCGCCATCTTGACGGAAACGTAATGGCGGCCACACAAATGTTCAAAGCTTAAATCAAATTACAATTAACCTAATCATCCGATCTCTACCAAATTTTGCAACAACATACCTTTATTGAGGGAGCATCCTTTGACCTAACTAATAGGTCATTAGCCTAATATTTTGCGGATGGCGGCCATCTTTGTGTGAAAATCGATTCCCCCTATCAATTCAAACATGGTGAAACCCAATTGAATGACATTTTTTACAGAGGTGGCACTAGCAAAGGGCACCACATATTCATGTTTAATATCCCTATAGCACGTTGTATTTCAACAAGCTACTACAACCAACATTCAATTATACTCCTTGAAAAGGACAAAGAGTTATAACAATACCCATGCATTTAGGAGAAAGTAGGCTATATGTTCTTTACTGAACACCTTGTTATTTTTAAGATGTGCAACCTCGCCAACCTGCACCCATTATTGGTAAGCCAGGCTCTGTCTGTCAAAAGCCAGAAGAAAGTAGGGAGTGATAGAGGAGTAACAACTCTTTAAAAAACCTAGGTCCAACTGATCCGGCTGGTAGTACCTTGTAAGGTTCCCTTGCCAGGGTTACGGTGAAGCAGTGGCGGACTGGCCCAGACGGGCACTCGGGGATCCCCGAGTGGGCCCTCGGTGGGTCGGGGGCCCTTGGGCCCCCGGCCTACCGAAAATTTGTATTGAGCCGCAGCACTACCTTTCGGGATTTTGTGTGGGCCGTAACGATTGCCGCAACTTAAGAGTCCTTGGGCCACTGGTTGAAGCTAAAAAATACACCACCTCCCTATTGAAATAAAATGAATCGATCGAGGTCATTAATCGAATTAGTGTTGTTTTAATTTATTTTGGTCCTTTCATTTTTAAAACAACTTTTTGGCTTTCAATGGGCCCCTTTCAGCTAAGGGCCCCTTTAAGCTAAGGGCCCCTTTCAGCTCATGGCTCCTTTCAGCTAAGGGCCCCTTTTAGCTAAGGGCCCCTTTCTGTTGTCTCAAACTAAGACCCAAGCCCTCTCATATTGAAACGCTTTCTGTTACATTGAGACGCCACCGTTTGGATGCTTCTGAGGAGACGGCCAACGTCTCAATTTGTTTAAAAAAATGGCTGTCCCCTATGCCGCTCCAAGTTGGTCTTTTTTTTCCTGGTCTGTTTTATTAATACAGAACAATCACTACTCCAGAAAAATGCAAAAGCTAATTTTCCGGAAACACCCGCCTGAGTAGTTGCATCGCCTGCCAGGACGGTGCACAGTGGCCTGGAGTGGGGGGGGGGGGGGGGGAATTGGGCGTTTGCGAAAGTGTTGATTGTAAATAAATATCGATCTTATTTGTTTCATAAAGGTCTGTGACATTTTTATGATAAGAGCGCTCAGGTGTTGAGATATTGAACTAGGTGTTTGTGAGTGCATATCTGTGGAGTCGGAGAAGAGGATCCAACACTAGGGTGGTGTCATATCTTTAGAAGGCAGAGAGGAAGATATGAAAAGGGGTAAGCAGGAGAATGTTGTTGATAGGAGGAAACAAACAAATAAAAAAGCAGGATTGGATAATATACGAAGTAATGTGGTCTTATAAAAATACTGGAAGTGAATATATATTATATAAAGGTGTCTAGACTGCTTCTTGATGATAATCCCATCAATTTTTTCACAAAGAAGAGTTCTTATAATAAAGAAAACTTTAAAAAATGATATCACACTGCAGTACTATAGATATATTATGTATCATAATATGACAACTGAACCGAAAGTAATATTCTCGGTAAATGCTTGTTTATTGCAGTGAATATCAAAACAACATCCCAAACTGATTGTATCCGGGTTGGTATATATTTTACCCTACACCCTGATTTTATTGAGAACTCGTGTTAATCTTGTTTTGAACTTTAGTTTATTACTCTAATACCTTTGTATTTGAGTTGGCGCCCAACGGGATTTCTCTATTTTATATTCTGCTTGCTGGGGGGACTCTTCAGGGTAGGATACAGAGAAAGCAACTTAGAAGAAAACATTACAGGTCCAAAGCATCATGTAATGACAAAAATTTTGAAACAAAATCATTATTTGATGGCAGAATGAGCATTCAAATCCGACTATTTTTCTACAAAAAAGCCTCTGCTAACAGCTAGGGTTCGGGTATTTTCAATTTTTCGTGGGTTAACGTTACTTTACCCCTATAACCATACACATATTTGGAAAGGTCATAATGTTTCCTAAAAGATGGTTCTATTACTCATAGATATATCACTCAATATAATTGTTTTAACTGTACGTAAACTAGACCAAAAAAACTTTGAAAATCCGCAAATTTAAGGCGAGATATAAACCTTGCACCGACGAGTACCAAGGTGCGACGAACACCTTTACAATCCTTAATGTATATAGAATATCATTGAACTTGTCAAAGTCTGCGCATGTCTGCGCAAAAAAGAACGCCGAGCGATTAAATTATGCTCCGACATCGTTTTTCCGTGCACCGCGCCGACCGAAAGCCGTTAAGAGTTGTACAGTAGGCCCGAACATCCAACGTTTGATTTTGCGAAGGAACCCATTTTGTTTTCGCAACTTTTCAATATTTCCTTTTTGTGCTGTACTGAGATATATATATATATCAAATTAAAGCTTGGAATCTGCACAATCTTTCTGTAGCGATGGATTTTTGTTTCCGTAAACTTCGTCAGCGACTTTATGCGATCGTAGCGGAGCAGGCGGTACTAGGGTACTACAGCCATGTTATCAGCTTAGGCCGTCACACTGCCTGCTTCGCTACAATCGCAAAAAATCGCTGACGAAGTATACGGAATCCGAATCCGAGGCCCTGCCTGCACCTGCGAGCGCATGGTGATCGAGCCGAGGTTGGGCTACATGTCTTGACGAGTTAATGACATCCCTATTATTTTAACCTGCGCGCTGCTGTGATATTTTTTTGTTGCCGTCCCAGGAGCCTTAACAGTGCAATTAAGGTGTGATAAAACTTTTTGAAGTGCGTACCGTAGTCGTTATAAACAAATTTGCCATTAAGTGCAGTGCGAATCGAGTTGCGTCTGATTGTTAACGTGAAGCGAAGTCTTACCCTGGATTACTTTGGGGCGGAATAACTACAGACTGATCTGATGTGAGTGTGAATGGGAAAAGGTCCTGTAAATCAGTTGTCAGTTACACACTAAGCCTACGTGTACCTTAATTAAGGTACCGGAAATCCCCAAAACTATGCAACGATAGACTAATGCTCGACAACAACGCCGCAACCAAACAAGAAGCCTCAACAACTCAAAAGCGGACACGAAAAGAAGAAAATACGAGAGAGAAGTGCTCTGGAAGCTGCTGTAACAGATCCTAAGCAAAAGAAACTGTTCACTGTGCTTGATTACGAAGCAAGGAGCGCAGGTATGTAGTACTATGTTTAAAATAAGTGCAGTGTTTTGTCCGCATTTACACTCATTACTAATATAATTTATAAAAATTATGTCAACTCTAAGAAAGCATATGTCGTCAAAGGGTCATACGCAAATCACGTAATTGAAAAGGGGGAGGATCGAGGGTCGGAGAAAATCTCATCGCAACTTTTCATGGGAGGGGGGGAGGGGGTGGGGGAGGGAAGGCGGCGAGGGAGGTTGGCGTGTTGGCGAGATCTTGCGCGTGAGAATTTTTGCTACGTTCTTAAGAAGATGATACCGTATCTCTTACGACGAAACGCGATGCGTTACTTTGCTGGGTGTCTCTTGTAGATAAGTAAATACTTAGAACCTAAATGTATTTTTATTTTGCTCATTTTGTAAAAAAAAAATGAACGACACCTAATCAAATCACTTTTACTCTGAGTTGATGCGACAATGATCCTTTTTAGTGGCAATATTTTTAAAAGGGGAGAACAGGTAATTACATTGCAAAGGTCGTCAATTATCGTTGATTTATTCAAGTTTTGTGAGGTTTGAAGCCATTTTTCAGTGTTACCTAAGTAAACAAAAGTTTGGTGCTTTTCAGTCGGTCAACACGAATGTACCCAAAATGAGCTGGGTTATGTCCTAATGAAATGAAAATCCACAGCCTGCTTCCAGTCTCCGACCGGGTCAGGAATGGAATGAATGAAGCCCCCATCTAGCGGCGAGGATATGAACTGTGCCGGCTGCCGAGGCCTGACGCACTCCTCTGGGGCAATGATTAAATGAATGACAGATGAAATGAAATGATAGTGGAGAGTGTTGCTGGAATGAAATTTTTGACAGGGAAAACCGGAGTACCCGGAGAAAAACCTGTCTGCCTCCGTTTTGTCCAGCACAGATCTCACATGGAGTGACCGGGATTTGAACCACGGACCCAGCGGTGAGAGGCCGGCGTGCTGCCGCCTAAGCCACGGAGGCTTTCGGTTATGCCCTAATCCTGAAATAAATTACATAAGATTAATAAATACACTAGGATGACCAGTTTCGATCGTCAAGCGATCATCATGAGATCCATTACACTTAGGCTATAACATCTATGTTTGAGACTACAGGAGAAAAATATATACAATATGTACAATTATTTAGTTGCAGTGTTGGTAATGCAACAGTCGGTGTATGCTAAATGTGGTGTATCTAATGTTAGGTGAACTTCTAAAATAGTGATAAAAATCCGGAATTTGTCTGTTAGGGGTGATTATATGGTTATTATATGGTTTGTATGTGTTGATGCCAAATTAGCAGTAAAAAAATCATCCGATTCAGCCTTCTTCGGAAGAGTGTCCTTAAAAGTTGCCTTTTGCACAAACAAACTTTACTTTTATACGTTGCCATCAGGCGAGAAAATAAAGCGCAAGTGGCTTTCGTATTGCAGTGAGAAAAAGCAAATTTTCTGCACAACATGCATGGTTTTTGGTAGAAACATTGACTTTCGAGGTAACTTATGCAGCTTTGTTACTGGTCATGACGTAAAAGACGCGAAACTTGTTTACAGTTCTGTTGAAAGTCATGAGAAATCCAAGAATAACTTAAATGCCTGTGATGCTTTGTTGCAAGCAGCCGTTAGTAGGGACATTACTAGTTGCATTGATGTCAATCTTAGGGAAATGCGTAGGCAAGATAGATAGATAGATAGATAATGCCTTTATTGGTGGCGAAGTTAGGGCTCAAGGCCCTCTCTTACACTTAACCACTAGAAGAGTATACATCTACATGACTTATAATTACAAATACAAATAGCACAAATAATATTAATAGCAATAAGAATAGTGATAATATGAATAATGTTAGAATCATTGATTTCAAAAATACACAAAGTAAAGTACGGTACCCTTAAATGACGTAACTACAGTAATCCGATCATTCATCTCATTCATTCATTCGTTCATTCAACATTTATCCAGGAAGTCAGCGGGCTCCACCCAGCAAATACTCGCAGCAAGCCACTTTAAACTTGCGATGAGAGGGATTGTCTCTAATGTTCGCAGGTAGCAAATTCCATGACCTGGACGCAGAGATTATGAACGAGCGGTTGTAAACAGCAGTACGGTTTATAGGTATGGCAAGAGAGGAGCCAGATCTCGTATTGTGGTCATGATAGGACGAGAGGTAAGAAAACGGTAAAACAAGATAGTTAGGGGTATTAGTGGAAAGTATTTTGTGCAGTAGTGATAACATGTGGAGTTCACGACGCTGGTGCACTCGAAGCCACGACAGCTCCTTATAATAGGGTGATATATGAACATCATATCGCAGGCCAAAGATATATCTTACACAGTTGTTGAGGCACCGCTCCAGTTTCTTGTTACTGTCGCAGGTTATTTCAGTCAAAACAGTGTCACAGTAGTCAAATATAGGTAGTATCAGAGAGCGAATTAGTTGTACTTTAAGTCGAACAGAGAATACATTACCGAACCGTTTCAGAGGATATAAGCATTTATGTATTACATGTGCTTATCACCTGTTTAGTCCAATTTAAGGTCTCAGTCATAATAATTCCTAAGTTTGTCACTGAAGTAGAGTAGGGTATGGTTTTATTGTTTAAAATTATTGGCGAGATGTCACGTTGCTTGAGATAATATAAGTTTTTACTGGTACCGATAATAATCACTTGAGTTTTATTTGGGTTTATTAATAAACTGTTTTTATAAGCATAGTCACTAAGCTGTTGTAGGTCAGAATTTATTTTAATAATTGCATTATTGATATCACTCGGTTTTGAATGATAGTAGATCTGTACATCATCTGCATACACTTGCAATTTGCAGAAATTAAGGGCTTTTGATATGTCATTTATTTGGATGATAAATAACAGTGGCCCAAGAACCGAACCCTGAGGGACACCAAGGGTCTTACTTTGCCATCCCGAACTCGCATTTCCCACTATCACACGTTGCCGGCGATTTTCGAGATAAGAGGAAAAGAACCGGAGTGACACACTATTAAAATTTAGTTCTCGAAGTTTCTGCAGTAGCAACTGAAGATTGACGGTGTCAAAGGCACTACTGAGATCTAATAATGTCAGCACAGTCACGTCCCGTTGGTCCATTGCACATCTGATATCATCTGTCACTCGTAGTAAGGCTGTCGCAGTGCTATGCCCCTTTCTGAAGCCGGATTGGAAGGGGTTGAGTAGGGAATGCTTTGTAAGGTATTCAGTAACTTGTGTATGAACTAGACGTTCAAGTACCTTGGATAATGGTGGTAGGATGGATACTGGACGATAATCTGAAGGAGAATCAAACTTGGAGCTCTTCGGGATAGGTCTAATTAGTGCATCTTTCCAAACATCTGGGAACACTCCGTTTGTCAGGCAGTAGTTAAATATATGAGTTAATATTGGCAGAACAGCTCCCAAGACATCCTTAATCAGTGATATAGGAATGTCATCATTACCTGTGGCATTGGATGAAATAGAGTATATCACACCTTTAACTTCATTCGAGCTGACATTTCTAAAAGAGAATTGCTCAAAAACAGACTGCTGTTGTAACAAGGGTACCGGTAGTGAACTTTTAGGGAAGGAGGTAGAGGCTACTTTTGGCCGTGCGAAGTGATCATTTAGAGCCTCTAGCGATATGCTTGGTACATGTTGTTCAACTGTCTTACCTATCCCTACCGCACGCAATTTACTCCATTTTTGTCTAGGGCTGTTGGTTTTCATCAGTTCCTGAAAGTATTTATATTTAGAATTTCTAATTAGCTGCTTGGTTCTGTTTCTCAGAATTCTATATCTCTCAAAATCAACTGCATCATGTGTCAGTCTGTATTGTCTGTATAGTTTGTCACGACTGGCCATAGCAGATCTTACCTCGGCCGTTAGCCACGCAGATGAAGAGCGGGTAATTCTTACCAGTTTCTTTGGTGCATGTTTGTCAAATATTTCTAGTACCATTAAATTGAATGTATTTACTTTAGAGTTTATGTTCTGAGAATTACGTATATTATCCCAAGGCAAGTTATATGCATCATAGCGTAGTTTATTCTGGTCAATATGTCGTAAGTCTCGTATTGTAATGTAGCGTGGTTTATACTTAGGTATTCGAATAGAATAACATACGTACAATAGATCATGTGAAGAGATGCCAGGAGCAGGGATCTGTCCGTGTTTAATTACTTTCTGAGGTTGATTTGTCACAAGATGATCAATTAAGGTATGGCTCGTATGGTCAGTGTAATGAACATGATTAGTAGCGTTCAGGGGTAAAACCGTCATGTTTGTGGCGAGAAATAAATTCAGTAGGCTGTTAACTTCACCAGTCTGCTTTAAAAGGTCAGTGTTAAAATCACCCATGATTATAATGTCGTCGTATGCCGAGGCAAGACCTGCTAATGTATCTTCAAAATCAGCAGTCTGTCTTATTTTAGGTGGCTTGTATACAATCCCTATTAATATCTTTTTATGGCAGTCTAATTCTACAAACATAAATTCTGGTCGCAGTATAAGTGTTGGGTCAGAAGTGGAAATTATCTTACATTTTAGGTCGTTTCTGTAATAAAGTAGAAGCCCGCCACCTATTTTGTCAATACGGTCATGGCGTAATATAGAGTATCCATCAAGGTTAGCTGCAGATGACGGCATGTCTTTACGCATCCAACTTTCACTGATTCCAATAATATGTACATTGTTTACTTCAAAAATAGCCTCTACCTCCTCCAGATGCGCTATTAATGACTGACTATTTAGGTGACAACACTGTAACGACCGCGGGTGGCTCTTAAGCTGCTCTTGCAACACAAGTCCCGTTGAAGCTGGTAGGGACGGGAGAGAAGGGGTGGGCGAAGTTAGGGGAGAGGAATGCAGGTCTATGGTATTGCCGTTGTCCTGGTCAACAAACATCTGAAAGTATGCAGTGGGAAATAAAATTAAGTAAGAAGTAAAATGAGCTTACCTGAGCAACCTGGTGAGCAGATCCACTGACTTTCACAAGCACACACATACACACACACAAATATAAGCTAATTACTATACACATAATTTCTTTCCTAGGTTCACTTGTTCATTCTACTCCCTGCCATGTTGTTTAACTGCATCATCGTGCATATTTGCATTTTGCTTCCATCCTCCCTTATAACACAAATACGTCCATCTTGAGTCCAGCATTTCTGCAATCCCCATATATCCCGTGCCTGATTTAAGATAGTTTTTCTCACACTTGTGAGTGACTCAGTTAGCATGAGCCCACTGCCCTTAAAAGCTCGCTTCGCACGCCACACACGATCTCGATCATGATACCGAAGAAACTTGATGATAATCGGTCAATTTCCTTGCGAGACCACCTCAGCAGACGTTCGATATCGGCGGCCCAGCCTGTGGCAGCGATCCACATCAAGCAGTGAGATATCCACTGAAAGTTTATTTTTCAGTGTCTCGAGTGCTATTTTGTAGACGTCCTCAGACGGCTCCTCAGGGACCCCATGCAACAAGAGGCAGTTTCGGCGACTGTACTGTTCGGCCTCATCCAATACCTCGTCTTGTTTGTGAAGCCGGTTTTCCAGTTCCTTCAACTCCCCTTTAAGTCTGGAGATGTCATCACTGGCCTGTTTCTTGAACGCCTGGAACTGGTGTATTCTTTGAATACACGGTACCTGAGATATAATTTTTATTGCTCTTTGCATGTTCATTTCTTCCTTTCTCTTTGTCAAACACCAACAGTGATCTTTTGTTTTCTCTTTGATAGGCAAATCTCTTATGTCTTCATAAGTCTGTTCTAGATATATAACTTCTGTGACCCACCTAGCGTCACCTCGCAGCGAATCTCTGAAGCTCCTCAACTCTTCCTGGTGCTAGAGGACTTACTTATCCATTTGGCCACCAGATCCTGTCACCATCGCCAGCTATTTTCTCCTTGAGCAAGAGGACTACGTCTACTTCTTTACTCACCATGCTGCGCTAGTATCATCTGTTATCAACTCTTAGAAGATCAGCTCAGCAAGAGATTAATTTTTTGTATCAAAGTTGGCAATGTTTACATGTTCTCCTTTTGTCTCCTACCCCCCACTCTTTCCCCCTTTCTTGGTCCCTCCGTGCTCCGTTGAGCAGCTCTCACTTCTCAGTCTGCAGTTGACTCGGTCAGTCAAAGCTCCGCTCGAGCTAGCCTCTTCAATCCAAGAGGCATACTCTCTTCTACGCCATGTTGGCAAAGTAGTACGGAACTTCGCCTTCAACATGAAATCAAGATAAGTACCATTTTAAAGGTTTTAACCTCATCTTCATCAATTTTATCTACATGCTTTTATTAATTATTTTATAGACAGCGTGAGATTACTTGTGGGGCGGCAATCATTCTTCGTGGGATTTGCCATGTTGAGCTTTTGCTTGTATAAGCCAACCTTACTAAAAAAGAGCTTTTCTTAAGCTATTCAAACGAGAAATCCTCTCGCTACGTGGGATATTATTTAATACCCGCTGTCTATAATTATAAAGCTAGTTCCTCCGTTGGATTTTCTCAACCCCATTTTTCTGCTAAGGTCGTTCTGGAACCTTCGAGATCTTGTACTCTATCTGCGAGTCTTGCCGTCAAGTATTGTTCACGCACTTGTGAAAATGCTAGTTAAAATGAGGAATCTTTCTTAAATTACTGCAATAGCGAACTTTCTTCCCCCGTTGGAACATTCTATGGCGCATTTAATTGTAAATCACAACTTTTTCAAGAAATAGACTCTCACCTATATAGTGCAATCAGTTATTTCCATAATTGCAATAACTTTCTTTCTCATGAACTTTCGAGTTTCTACAGTGAACTTTGCATCAATCTTTACAGACTATAGTGATAATCAGTGCTTGCTCCACGTTTCTACCGCGTCGCGCTCGTCCGTTTACATTAAATACGGCCATGAACATTGATCCTATATCCTAATGATCTTTCCTCAACCTTCTACTAACAACCATTATTAATAAAATTGTAACTTTCTATAAGGCGTCACTCACGAAGTGCCCTTCCAACTTTGCTAGTTTAACATTAATTAAATTCTGCATAATTGCCTGTGTGATACAAGTTTTAAATCACATTGTTCCTTTCCTATAATCAGGGAAAACATTTCTTTAAACTCTTGAGCGAGTCATGTTCAGGTTTCACGAAATGGAAACTGTCCCATTTGGCGAGTGATTCCTGCTCATACTTGGGAAGTCTAGAACTTTCCTTTTCACTTTCTTCAGGTTTCACAGTAAGTGACCTGCCCTCTTTGTATAATTCTCATATATTAATTCTGTATAAATATAAGAAGTTGTAGGAACTTCTATCTTATTTTTCATGTTGTTATTATTGTCATTTTCAAAGTTGTCACTTTCTCTAGATAATTCTCTCAAGAATTTCTTAAGGTGCACTTTTTGTACTCCAATTCACGTTCAAGCTTTAATTATTTCATTGCTCATTTGTTTAAATCTTATAAAGATTTTAGAAACATGTAAGGTTTGAAACCTTGTAAATTGTCAATTGCCTGGAGCAACCGTTTAATGTTGGGAGGTCTGCGACCCCATTTGTTAAAGAGTTCAAATGAACTGTTTGTCTGAATTATATTACATAATTGTTAATTTCTTCAAACTTCTTGTAATTGTAAAATAAATGAAACGTATCTTTTCGCTTTTTCATTTACGAATACAAAGTTTAGGCAAAATCCTGTCTTCCTTGACTCTCCTTACTCAATGACATTTCAATCATTAATAGGGCATTTCCCCTTTGTTGCACTTGAGCAAGAACTCTTAATTTTCACCTCACTAAAGTTCTTTTTAGCTTTAATAGCTAATTCTAATTGGCCAGTAAGGCAAGTAAAGCTCGCTAAGCCAGCTACCTGCTTGTGGAGATCCTCTCCGAAAACTTATGGTCAGTTTTCTAAAAGATAAGTGTTTCTTTTTGTCTAAACTTTTAGCCGGCTCCTCGCTGAGTAAAAGCTTAGCCATTTTCCAATGCAACCATTGGTTCATTTACCAAGATTACTCCATAAGGCATAATCCTTTATCATTTTCTTTCTTAGAGACACTTGGTCGCCCTTACAGGAACTCCATAATTTTGGAAATTGAAAATACCAAACCCGAGTTAAATCATTGGCATTCTTCGAATTATTTTGAAAAACCCAATTTCTTTGAGAAGACATACAGTAAATTTGTGCCTCTCAGTTTTGCCAGACCATCACTCTTCCCCATAGTAGTTTTATATATGCTTGAGAGGGATTATACGAAAGCCACTCTCTTGCAAACCGCCCAAGTTCTATCTGTGTTTCTCGTCAGCTTAGACCAAGTCCTTACTCATTTTAGGTATCCGAAAGCGGATTTTCGGTGGCAACCACCTTTAAGTGTGTTTAAAACTAAACTTATTAATTTTGTGGGACTCTCCTCCTATTTTTCTATCCTTCTTTTCCAATCCCAAATCTACTTCCTTCTCTCAATCATCTTCCCTTGGTGGGTGGGTTATTCCACAGGTAATAAACTACCCAAAATATGGTCCCAGAAACCCGGGAGAGCCCATTGTTTCTTTTTTCTTTTTAAAAAAGTGTCATTTGACAATACTTTGCATATTTCTAATATCTGTGTTGAATATTTCAGCTATAACCACATCGTGCAGAGCCTGTGAACGGGAAAGAGGCCGCTCCTGTCTCCTATGGTGTGTCCCATTCTTTCTACTCATTCGCTGCCGCCAGCTTGACAGCATTTCCAAGGTTCCACAGTTTCGTGAGTTACATTTTCATCTACCTTCTTTAATATGGCTCCCACTGATAAGGATAAGGATGAAAAACTTACTTCTAAACGAGCATCCTATAAAGGGCAAATTACCCGATTCAGAAGGTACATAAAAGAATTAGATCCCTCAGACGCGCAATTAGACTTGTTGAAACATCGTGTAAAGGATTTTGAACGTTCATATGAAAACTACTGTAACATTCAAACTGAAATAGAAACTTGCATGCTTAATCAAACAGAAGATCGTGTCGAAGTAGGAAACCTATATTACGAAGGCATAGGTTCTGCTTTCAAAATAATACGCCAACTCGAAGAGGAGCAGAAAAAGGACGCTTCTGTTCTTGGTTCCCTTCACGAACCACAAACTTCGTTCCGTGAGGGCACTCACAAGCCCAAACCAACTTTACCGAAAATTGATTTACCCCATTTTTCTGGAGATGAATCTGCTTGGGATTCTTTCTATGAGTTATTTTGCTCCCTTGTTCATGACAATGAAGACATTCAAGTCATTTACAAGTTTCATTACTTGAGATCTATCCTTCGAGGTCAAGCTTTGCAGTTGGTTGAAGCACTTCCTCTGCGTGCCGAAAATTACCCCATTGCCTTTAACTTATTAAAAGAAAGATATGGAAATTTACGTTTACGTATTCAACGCCATATTAAGGCTCTATTTAACCTACCTGCGTCACAGCACAATGACGTCACTAGTTTGCGTACTTTAATTGACACTACCCAACTCCACGTTAAAGCTTTGTCCCAATTAGATCAACCTACTGAACATTGGGATACTTTCCTAATACATTTAGTAGTCTCTAAAGTTGATGCTGCTACTCTCGAAGCTTGGGAAATTGAACTTTCTAAAGAAGACGACTACTCTTACGAGCATTTAGTCACTTTCATAAACGCTAGATGCCAACTTTTAACCGCCCTAGCTAATCAAAGTGAACCTTCATCTCCTAGTTCCAAATTCGAATTAATGTCCATCAAATCCAAAAGTGAACGCTCAGCGTCCAATACCCAAAAACCCGGGTCCAGCTCATCCAAATTCAAATCAAACTCCACTGGTTACCCAACTAGGTCTAGTGAACGTCGTGTTGCTAGCTCTATTGTTTTAAACACGCAAAGCGAACCTCGCAAAAGTTTAAACGAACCTGTAAAGTGCATACTTTGTAAAGATCCCCATGCCCTATACCTCTGCAAATCCTTTAAAGAAATGTCAGTCGATGACAGACGAAAATTAGTCGCTCAAAACAAACATTGTTTCAACTGCCTAGCGCCCACGCATTCTGCTTCTAACTGTAAGTCCACAAGACTTTGCTACCATTGTGAAAAGGCTCATCATACTCTGCTACATCGTCATGATCAGGCAAGGTCATCGACAGCATCTACTTCTCCGAAAAATGATAGTGCTAACAGCTCTAATGCTTCATCGTATATTCAAAATGCTAAGTCCATTCGCAGTGCGCAAGTATTGTTGTCTACTGTCCAAATTGACGTTCAGGATAACTTTGGCAACTGGGTCCGTGCACGCGGTCTTCTAGACTCAGCGGCAACTCATGATTTTGTGTCCAATTCCTTGATTAGAAAACTAGGCCTACCTGTAAACCCCACTTCTATCAACGTGTCGGGCATCAACAGCTCAAAATCGCAAGCTTTACAATTCTCAAAGCTAACTATAAGAGATACTTGTCAAAGAAACAACTTTCTTAAACTTAATTGTCTAATTCTTAATAGCATTGGAGAAGACACTCCAAGTCACTCTGTGGATATTTCAGGGTTAAACATTCCCTCGCATTTAAGGCTAGCCGATCCTTGTTTTAATATGCAGAACCCTATTGACATACTCTTTAGTGCCAATGTTTTCTGGAATTGCCTACGTAAACAGGTTCGTAAGTTATCCTCAAACGTGGTCGCCAGAGACACTAATTTTGGATGGATCGTCACAGGGCAACTTCCCCATTATTCTCCTCAACCCGCATCGCAATGTTACTTCTCCAATACTGACCTGGAACAGTTCTGTAGACTTGAAAATATTGATTCTCCTAATGTAACCTCTTCAGAAAATGAATTCTGTGAGCAACTTTTTTTAAATACCACCACTCGTTCTTCTGATGGCCGGTTCGTCGTTCAAATGCCAAGATTAAACAATCCTCCTAAACTTATCAACTCTCAGTCTAAAGCTCGAAAAGCTCTCTTTGCTATCGAGAGCAAATTCAAAAAGGAACCTCTTGTTAAACAACAGTACACTGATTTCATGGATGAGTATGAAAGCTTAAATCATATGGAAGTTGTTAATAAATCTAATGATGAATTGCACCCCCCAATTGAAACGGTTTATTTAAATCATCATCCCGTGTGGAAAAACCCTCTTGTAAAAGATAAAATTCGAGTTGTTTCAATGGTTCATCACCCGACGTTAATGGCAACAGTCTTAACGACACTCTTTATTCTGGTCCTGCTATTCAATCAGATTTATCTGCTATACTCTTAAACTTTCGATTATTTCCCATAGCTGTCATAGCCGACATAAAACAGATGTATCGTCAAGTGTTAATTCAACCAGAACAACGAGATCTTCAAAGAATCTTGTGGCGTGATGAAACCAGTAAGCCCATTAAGGTATTTCGCTTGAAAACGGTTACTTATGGCTTAATACCCTCTGCTTTCCTTGCTATCCGATCCCTACACTTGCTAGCCTCTCAAGATGGTCATTTATTTAACCCTAAAGCCTCTGAAGCACTAACTACGTCATTCTATGTTGACGATTATTTGCAATCCTTCCCCTCTTTGGAGGAAGCTTCTTTTGTATCTTTAGAACTTCAGGCATTACTAAGGAATGGAGGTTTCCCACTCCATAAGTGGAACTCCAACTCCCCTGAGTTTCTCGCTCAATTTCCCATCGAAGACGTAGATCCTTCTTCTGTCGAAATTTGTGGTAACTCCGAATCTATAAAAACTCTAGGAGTTCACTGGTGCACTAGCACTGACACTCTTATCTATAAAGTTTCGCTCGCAGAAGAGCTTCCTAATACAAAAAGACAAATTCTCTCTGAAATTGCAAAAAGTTTTGATCCACTTCAATTCCTTGCCCCAGTTATCGTTATAGCCAAACTCTTCATGCAAGAGCTGTGGTCGCTTAAATGTGAATGGGATGACACTGTCCCTCTTTCTTTTCTTAATCGTTGGCTCTCGTTTCGCAGCAATTTGCTGGATCTTTCCCTTATTGAAATTCCCAGGAATTTAATCAGCTCTCGTTCTAATGCATCTTTTTTCCTTCATGTGTTCACGGACAGTTCCGAAAAAGCTTATGGTTGCTGTGCATATTTAGTTTATTACGATTCACTCTATGGATCTCTAGTTTCCAACCTTGTTTGTGCCAAATCGAAGGTCGCTCCTCTTAAAACTATCACTTTGCCTAGGCTCGAACTGTGCGCTGCACTCATGGCTGCAGAACTTGTCAAGAAATTACGGGAAGTATTAAAAGTCGAATTCTCGCAAATCTATATCTGGAGCGATTCCATGATCGCCCTTTCTTGGATCGCCAAGAACCCCTCTCACTGGCAAACTTTCGTTGCAAACAGGGTTTCCAAAATTCAAACTCTTTCTTCTGGATGTCAATGGAGGCATGTTCCCAGTGCGGATAATCCTGCTGATATTATCTCTCGTGGTTGTTTACCCTCTCAATTGGCAGCTTCCCAATTGTACTGGCATGGGCCCTCGTGGCTAATCGAAGAATCTTCCTCATGGCCTTCTAAACCCCCAGCTACAAACTCCAACTTGCCTGGCTCTAAAGTACCTCTACCCATTGCTTCGTGTCTTGTTTCCAACGCTTCTCATCCTTTGTTGTCCCGCTATTCTTCTTTTCATAAATTATTACGAATTGTCGCCTATCTCCTTAGATGGAAATATCTTGTGGTTGACCAACCTCTTCTCCCCAAACCACACCTTACCAATCATGAATTGAATCTCGCTACCATTAAGGTTTTACAACTGACACAGCAAGAAGCCTTTTCTTCTGAATTGTCATTGCTTTCTTCTAAAAGAGATCTTCCCAAATCCAGCCGTCTCCGTGCTTTAGCCCCGTTTCTTGATGACCATGGGTTACTCAGGGTAGGTGGAAGGCTCTCGCAATCTTTACTCTCTGAGGACAAAAAGTATCCCGTTATTTTGCCTTCCAAACATCACGTAACTTCCTTAATTATACGTGACTTTCATTACCGTAATCTTCATGTTGGTACACGTACTCTGCTTTGCCTCTTAAGGGAAAAGTACTGGATTATAAATGGAATTCATGAAGTTTCTTCTGTAATTCATAAGTGCATTCCTTGTTTCATAGCGAAACCTAAAATCAATACTCAATTAATGAGCGATCTGCCCTCTTTTCGTTCTTCTCCTATACGCCCATTTGCTTTAACTGGCGTGGACTATATGGGTCCGTTCCAATATCAACGAAACTCTCCTGAAGCTAAACGCAAATTGTTTGGTAAGCTTTATGTTTCTCTCTTTGTTTGCATGGTTACCGGCGCAATCCACTTGGAACTAGTAACGAATGCTTCTACTTCTTATTTTTTATCAGCTGTCTCTCGTTTCACTGCTAGGCGTGGTGTTCCTTCTGAGATATTCTCTGATAACGCTTCCACCTTTCAGGGCGCAGCTTCCCTGTGGAAGAAAGCTCTCACTTCCTCTCCAGCCATGGAACAAATTTCTAATTTTTCTTATTCAAAAGGTTTCAAAAGGCGCTTTATACCTCCTTACGCTCTGCATCATGGTGGTAGGTGGGAATCTTGCGTAAAGCTCACTAAACGTCATTTAAGAAAAGTCTTAGGTAATCGAATTCTGACTTACGAAGAATTCAATTCACTGTCTGTTCTGATTGAAGGTGTTGTTAACTCTCGCCCTTTAACTCCGCTTTCCAATGACCCTGATGACCTACTTCCACTCACCCCTGGTCACTTCCTTATCGGCACTTCTCTTTCTGCCCCTCCTCCTCTTCCCAATTCTTACAGGGATTTTAATCTAGCTATTGTTTGGCGTAAACTTGAAGCCCTCCGTAATTCTTTTTGGAAGAGATGGAACTTGGAATATTTAACTTCCTTGCAACGGAGGCAGAAGTGGTTTCTTTCCAGTCCCGTCATTAAAGTGGGGGACTTGGTCTTGGTTAGGGATGTTTCTCCCCCTCTAGTCTGGACTTCCGGTAGAGTGACCAAGTGTTATCCTGGAAGAGATGGGAGAGTCAGGGTGGTCAGAGTCTTGACCATTAACGGTTCGATTACAAGACCCCTGTCATTGATCGCTCCTCTTCCATTAAATGTGTAACTGCTTATTTGCTCTCTGTTGGTGTTTCTCCCCCCCCCCCAGTATGGTGTATTCTTTGAATACACGGTACCTGAGATATAATTTTTATTGCTCTCTGCATGTTCATTTCTTCCTTTCTCTTTGTCAAACACCAACAGTGATCTTTTGTTTTCTCTTTGATAGGCAAATCTCTTATATCTTCATAAGTCTGTTCTAGATATATAACTTCTGTGACCCACCTAGCGTCACCTCGCAGCGAATCTCTGAAGCTCCTCAACTCTTCCTGGTGCTAGAGGACTTACTTATCCATTTGGCCACCAGATCCTGTCACCATCGCCAGCTATTTTCTCCTTGAGCAAGAGGACTACGTCTACTTCTTTACTCACCATGCTGCGCTAGTATCATCTGTTATCAACTCTTAGAAGATCAGCTCAGCAAGAGATTAATTTTTTGTATCAAAGTTGGCAATGTTTACATGTTCTCCTTTTGTCTCCTACCCCCCACTCTTTCCCCCTTTCTTGGTCCCTCCGTGCTCCGTTGAGCAGCTCTCACTTCTCAGTCTGCAGTTGACTCGGTCAGTCAAAGCTCCGCTCGAGCTAGCCTCTTCAATCCAAGAGGCATACTCTCTTCTACGCCATGTTGGCAAAGTAGTACGGAACTTCGCCTTCAACATGAAATCAAGATAAGTACCATTTTAAAGGTTTTAACCTCATCTTCATCAATTTTATCTACATGCTTTTATTAATTATTTTATAGACAGCGTGAGATTACTTGTGGGGCGGCAATCATTCTTCGTGGGATTTGCCATGTTGAGCTTTTGCTTGTATAAGCCAACCTTACTAAAAAAGAGCTTTTCTTAAGCTATTCAAACGAGAAATCCTCTCGCTACGTGGGATATTATTTAATACCCGCTGTCTATAATTATAAAGCTAGTTCCTCCGTTGGATTTTCTCAACCCCATTTTTCTGCTAAGGTCGTTCTGGAACCTTCGAGATCTTGTACTCTATCTGCGAGTCTTGCCGTCAAGTATTGTTCACGCACTTGTGAAAATGCTAGTTAAAATGAGGAATCTTTCTTAAATTACTGCAATAGCGAACTTTCTTCCCCCGTTGGAACATTCTATGGCGCATTTAATTGTAAATCACAACTTTTTCAAGAAATAGACTCTCACCTATATAGTGCAATCAGTTATTTCCATAATTGCAATAACTTTCTTTCTCATGAACTTTCGAGTTTCTACAGTGAACTTTGCATCAATCTTTACAGACTATAGTGATAATCAGTGCTTGCTCCACGTTTCTACCGCGTCGCGCTCGTCCGTTTACATTAAATACGGCCATGAACATTGATCCTATATCCTAATGATCTTTCCTCAACCTTCTACTAACAACCATTATTAATAAAATTGTAACTTTCTATAAGGCGTCACTCACGAAGTGCCCTTCCAACTTTGCTAGTTTAACATTAATTAAATTCTGCATAATTGCCTGTGTGATACAAGTTTTAAATCACATTGTTCCTTTCCTATAATCAGGGAAAACATTTCTTTAAACTCTTGAGCGAGTCATGTTCAGGTTTCACGAAATGGAAACTGTCCCATTTGGCGAGTGATTCCTGCTCATACTTGGGAAGTCTAGAACTTTCCTTTTCACTTTCTTCAGGTTTCACAGTAAGTGACCTGCCCTCATTGTATAATTCTCATATATTAATTCTGTATAAATATAAGAAGTTGTAGGAACTTCTATCTTATTTTTCATGTTGTTATTATTGTCATTTTCAAAGTTGTCACTTTCTCTAGATAATTCTCTCAAGAATTTCTTAAGGTGCACTTTTTGTACTCCAATTCACGTTCAAGCTTTAATTATTTCATTGCTCATTTGTTTAAATCTTATAAAGATTTTAGAAACATGTAAGGTTTGAAACCTTGTAAATTGTCAATTGCCTGGAGCAACCGTTTAATGTTGAGAGGTCTGCGACCCCATTTGTTAAAGAGTTCAAATGAACTGTTTGTCTGAATTATATTACATAATTGTTAATTTCTTCAAACTTCTTGTAATTGTAAAATAAATGAAGCGTATCTTTTCGCTTTTTCATTTACGAATACAAAGTTTAGGCAAAATCCTGTCTTCCTTGACTCTCCTTACTCAATGACATTTCAATCATTAATAGGGCTTTTCCCCTTTGTTGCATTTGAGCAAGAACTCTTAATTTTCACCTCACTAAAGTTCTTTTTAGCTTTAATAGCTAATTCTAATTGGCCAGTAAGGCAAGTAAAGCTCGCTAAGCCAGCTACCTGCTTGTGGAGATCCTCTCCGAAAACTTATGGTCAGTTTTCTAAAAGATAAGTGTTTCTTTTTGTCTAAACTTTTAGCCGGCTCCTCGCTGAGTAAAAGCTTAGCCATTTTCCAATGCAACCATTGGTTCATTTACCAAGATTACTCCATAAGGCATAATCCTTTATCATTTTCTTTCTTAGAGACACTTGGTCGCCCTTACAGGAACTCCATAATTTTGGAAATTGAAAATACCAAACCCGAGTTAAATCATTGGCATTCTTCGAATTATTTTGAAAAACCCAATTTCTTTGAGAAGACATACAGTAAATTTGTGCCTCTCAGTTTTGCCAGACCATCACTCTTCCCCATAGTAGTTTTATATATGCTTGAGAGGGATTATACGAAAGCCACTCTCTTGCAAACCGCCCAAGTTCTATCTGTGTTTCTCGTCAGCTTAGACCAAGTCCTTACTCATTTTAGGTATCCGAAAGCGGATTTTCGGTGGCAACCACCTTTAAGTGTGTTTAAAACTAAACTTATTAATTTTGTGGGACTCTCCTCCTATTTTTCTATCCTTCTTTTCCAATCCCAAATCTACTTCCTTCTCTCAATCATCTTCCCTTGGTGGGTGGGTTATTCCTCAGGTAATAAACTACCCAGGAACTCATCGCCAAGAGCTTGGAGCACGTTTGGTGGGTTGGCGGCACTGACAGCTGAATCTAGGCGAGCTTGATATTCTTTCAAGGAATCTTCGAAAGCCGATATCTTCCTAGCTACTTCCTTTAGAGACATCGCGTTTACTTTTTAGTGAAGAGGATGCCCAATAATATGACTTAGTTCACACGAATCAGCACTTTCTGCAACTTAACTTTCTATCCAAGCAGGGTGTAGCAAGAGCAACTTCACTCAACCGTCACACTTGCCGCCATCTTATGGTATATGCGCAAGAGGTTGAGCTAAGGCGCCAAATTGTGAAGAGGTTGATTGATGTAATTGTGTTTGTTGGGAGGCAAGGGCTTGCTTATCGAGGAACGTCGGATGAGGCTGCCTATAATTTGGAGGATAGGTCTGTTAACCACGGCAACATTTTAGAGTTGGTGTTATTGCTTAAAGACTATGATGTCGTACTCAAAGAACATATCAATAAGTGCATTGAGCTTAGTAAGCGAATGAAGGAAAAACGAAAAGAAAAAGGGGGAGAACCTTCAGCAGGGAGAGGGTCTCTGGTCACTTTTCTGTCAAAAACGTTCATTAATAAGTCAATTAAAGCTATTGGTGAATGCTTGCAAGCACACATAATCTCAGATTTAAAGGAAGCAACGTGGTTTGGTCTTCTTGTTGATTCCACTCAGGACGTTTCTGTTTTGGATCAAATGGCTGTGGTAGTGCGTTACGTATTACACGGAAAAGTACATGAAAGATTGCTTCGTTTGCTCGCTGTTCATGACTAGAGGAAAAGCTCTCTACAATCTCATCTGTAAAGAATTTTCCGAAATGAAAGTAGAAATCGTAAAATTGAATGGCTGTTCATTTGACGGCGCTGCCAATATGTCAGCTAAGTACGAGGGATTGCAAGCCCACTTTAAAATTTTTAATCCAGACATATTGTTTACGCACTGCGTTGGACACGTTCTTAATCTAGTCATGGTAGACGCGACCGAATGTTGCCTTTCTAGCGAAAACTTGTTCGGTTTAATGCATGAAACAGCAGTGTTTTTCTCCGAATCGCATAAGCGTATGGATGTTGTAAGGGAAGTAAGAAAGCAGGCTGAGTCTAGTCATGGAAAAATGAGCAGGTTACAGGTTATCGAAAAAAAAAACAGGTGGTGGACCAAGGACAAAGCTCTTTCGTCCCAAATAGATCTAGATGTTCACGAGGAATCGATTTCTACTTCAAAATTCGCTATTTTATTGGAAGCCTTGTTGAAAATTGTTTCACGGGGCTCGACTTTTGATGCAAAAACAAAGTTTCTAGCAATTGCGCTGCTAAAAAAAATGGAGCAAGTTTGAGAACATTTTAACTGCTGCTGTGTACCTAGATATTTTTAAGGCGAGTTCAGTTGCGTCAAAATATTTACAATCTAAGTCTTTTAACTACTTGACCGCGTTCAATATGGTGGAAAAACTTGCAAAAGAGATTGAGAATAAAATGAGCGACGAACACTTTGAGTCGCTGTATGAGAAGAGCAAAAATGTTGCTGCCCTTTTAAACGAGAGATTGAATTTACATGATCCCGATATGGCTGGTGTCCCTGAGGATTTTCATTTGCTGGGGAACTTTAAACCAAAGAAAATGAAAAGAACCAAAAAAAATGGCTGGTGAACAAGCTGATGACGAAAGACCAAAACATCCAAAAGATGTGTACAGGATTGAGACGTACTTGAATATTCTCCATGTAGCTAAGTCTAGCATAGATCGTAGATTTATTGCTAACGCGGATCTTCTCAAAGATTGTGCTTGCTTAGATCCTAAAATTTTAATGATGTTATCACAAACGGGTTGCCTGAAAACGCGTTGAGGGAAGTTGCAAGATTAGCTAAGGTAGATAAAGATACACTATCCGAAGGATTAAAACCTTTTGCGGCGCAGTACTCTTCCTTAACCAAAGATTTAAATGAAACATTTGAGCTTAGCAAAGATGATGCTCCCCTTGAAACTGACTTACATGTTGATGTTGATGAAGAATCTGACGAGATCAAAGAAAGTTATCCTAAATGTAAAATATGTTTAAAGTGTGCGTTTGATATCGTCCGGGATATTGTCCAGCAATCAGGATTGTTTCCTAATCTGTATTGCGTCTATCAATTCGTTCTGACACTACCTTGCACGCAAATAACTTGTGAGAGGGTGTTTTCAAAACTCAAGATTGTCAGAACTAAGTTAAGGTCCACGATTCCGCAAGAGATATTTGAACCTCTGTTTTTGATGAACGTCGAGTACGACCTGGTGGCGTCGATTGACAAAGACAAAATTATAGATAGTGTTGCTAGAACATCCTCTGAACTTTCGCGATTGTTGCTGTGATTTTATTGTTCAAGCATATTGCCTCTGAAATTAGCGGCTTAGCTGTTTTCTGCTTCAATTGTTTATGTTTATTGTGTTTGTGTTTGAGTTCAATAAGTAAAATTAAACGAAAAAACTAGGAATTATTTTTTGCCTATTTTCCCTACATTTCCCACGACGGGGGTACGGGGAGGGGGAGGGGGGCCTTCTGTCAGAACTCCCGAGTGGGCCCTCGAGAGCCAGTCCGCCACTGCGGTGAAGTACCCAACGGTATCTGCAATGGAAGAGGTGGACTCTGGAACAGTGTAGATGGCGAACGAGGCAACCTAGTGCTCAGGTTAATAAGGGCAAAAGGTATATGGTTGCCATGCCATATATCAATTTTACGGGCACGACGGTCCCATATGTTAGTGGCGGTACCCCGACAGCGTCTGGCGGCTGACATACCAATATTCAGAAGTGGACCTCTGAGTTTAACTCGACTGAAAACTCTGTATATTATCCAAGTTAATCAACATGAATAGTGCACCTATACTAACATATTACCCCAGTGGGTCAAATCCCATGGTTGAAAAACCGCTTGTGGTCTATTCGGATTATGGGGAGACCACAGTACCGGTAGGCGTATATTGAAAAGCTAGAAGCCGCAGAGCGGGCGTTTCATACGTCCTTCCCATTGGTCGGAACGTGTGATCGGGCTAGTGCCCAGAGAGAATCTTGAAGGGCATATCTTTGACATAAGAATCTTTGGTCTTGACTGTTTACGAGATACGATACTATGAAAAGAGATGCAGCCATCTTTAAGTTAAGTTGTGGATGATTTGTTTGTTGGTGAGTGTGTGTTTTTACGCCCTTCAAATAATTGGTCTGAAGAATTGATGTACTGTACATCGTGCTGCGAAGCCCTGATAAGTATCTGTAAGGTTCTTATAATGTATTGTAGCCAAAAGTCCGTAAGTGTAGACTACTAATGATAATAATTAATACCTACATTTCTTGCAGCCGATGGCCTTATTTGATATTATGGGAGTCTTTACAAATTGAAATTGCTGTCCATTATCACTACTGCGCTGAATATGTGTGCTAAATTACGTAAATATGTGACTTAATCGTTATTTCTTGTTCATTCTATGACTGCAATTGTCATTGCTCAACCACTTCTGAAAGAGGCATATTTGGTGTTTTCAAATGTTCGTTAAGCTCAGAAACACAATTCTTATATAGCTATCCATAGTTATAATTTGGGTATTAATACTATGAAGTGATGTGCATGTCTTGACTGATACTAAATAACTAAATTGCAGGAGACATGAACCCAGGGGGGGGGGGGGAGAGAAATAATTTGTGAAATTTGCAATAAATACCTTTTTTTTCATGATTCAAAATTGATCTGAGAATGATGTAGTTCACTCCTCGGCTGTCTATAACCCACCAACCCTCCCAAATTATAACATGACTTATATAGCAAAAATTCCAGCTCTGGCATCCAGTTTTGGCGTTGGAACAGAAGTGCCAACCCCACGCATACGGTACTAATTTAGGCAGTTTCCTAAAACAAAAGAACGCCAATCTCAATTTATAATTTTTTGTGTGAAGATTACGCCTAGCCTAACCTAGTAGTAGTAGTTATTGCTGTTATAAGGGGCGGAACTACGAGGTCATCTGCCCCTACCTAGCCTAACCAAACCTTCGTTTTTCCCAATCCAATGGTTTTTGACAATGGTTACAGCCTAACGTATCCAGATCAATGGGTACAGCCTAACGCGTCCAGATCAATCGTTTTGAAAATGGTTACAGCCTAACGCGTCCAGATCGGTGATTTTGACAATGATTACAGCCTACCTATCACGTCCAGATCGGTGATTTTGACAATGGTTACAGCCTAACACGTCCAGATCAATGATTTTGACAATGGTTGTAGCCTAACGCGTCCATATTTCATAGTGGTGGTGTATTTTATATCTTACATGATGGGCACACTGCCGTGGCATTAATGTCTCACTCAGCTGGAGTGAGCAATATGGCCGCCGTAGTTGAAATTCAACAAGAAAAACCGCACATAATGACGTAGTTGAGCACATATTTCCAGTATATTAGTCATAATGAAGGACAATTTCAATAGGTACTGTCCCGTGGAACCCCTGAAAAGGTATGAAAATCAATTATTATCACTTACTATGTAGGTGAAACTGTAAAAGTCAGGTTCCTGTCTCATGCACTAGTAATTTTCTTTTTCGGTAATTGTTAGGGAGTGATGAACCTGGATCCTACACTAGCACTGCGATAATGAATATCATTTTCATGATTTCCAGACGTTATTTTATATCCTGGGAGCCATTACCAATTGAAATTAGCCTACTGTCCATTATCACAACTGCACTGAATATGTGTGCTAAATTACGTAAATATGTGACTTTAGCCATTATTTCTTGTTCATTCTATGACTGCAATTGTCATTGCTCAACCACTTTTGAAAGAGGCACATGAGGTTTTTTCAACTGTTACCGAGACTCGCACAGTGTGTACACTGAGGTCAGGTTACCGTTGCCTATGTATGTTGCACAAAATATATTAGCCTACGCAGGTCAAGCATAGGGAGCGAGAATCTATTGGCTTGCGAAGCCGAGCAAGAAACTACTGGCTTCTGTCTGGCCGAAAATCACTGCTTGTACCACAAGCAAGGGGGTCTGGGGTGTTAGCTCCAGGTTAGGTTTGTTTTTGTATGTAGGCCTAAAGCCTTAATAAAATAGAATTTATGATCACTACTAGGTTAGGCACTGTCTGGCTGAAAATTACTGCTGGTAGGCCTACTACAAGCAAGGGTCTGAGGCTTTAGCACAGCATAAAACAAACAGCACATGGCTGGCGAGGTCAAAAAGACGTACAGTGGTGCAAGTGTTGATCGCTTTTGCACCGACTACACTGGATATATGTGTTAAGTCACGTAAATATATGTTTTTAATTATTGTTTATTTAACAACCAGAGCCATGTTCGTCAGATGTTCATCAGCGTATTTAGTATATGAAACAGCCGCAGCAAGCGCTCATGAGGCGCACACATTTACGTCAGTAGTTGCCAACATGTCCGATACAAAATGCACCACACACGAGTAATGTAATTATGTGAAATTAGAAATAATAGGGCTTTTGTGTATTATTTGCGTTTGTAAATAATGCTTACATGAGGAACTTTACCGCAATCCCATGCAGCGAGGTTTGGGGACTGTATGGATGAAAAATACTAATGACAAAAATGGGTGTCCGAACTAATCCATTGGTCGCCACTTGGTTAGATGGCTCGTGTATGGTGCCTATAGACTTAATGCCAAGAAGGGAAAAGTGATATTCAAGGTTGATTTGTTTATACAAATATATAGTTTCTCTTCTTTCAGTCTACTTGAGGCAACGAGAAATTAGAAGGGTAGGTAGGGCAAGGTGTAGCGAGTGACTGCGGCGCGTGAAGCAATTTTATGCTGTGTTACTGCTAAGATTGCTGATATATATTAACTGTATTACCCCTAATAACTGCTTCATATTATGTAAGGCACAAGCCACTGGGGTTCAATAGATAGAACGGTGCATAAAAAACAAAGCATGAAGCTCCAATTGATGTATTTCATTTAGTAATCTCTGACTTAGCATTCCATGGATATTAGGAAGTACTGTAATTCGTATATATATATTCGTGAAATGCAATCACCTTAAATTGCGCAACTGTCTACATGCTTTCGGCTTTCAAAAATAGTTATACTGCTTTAAAAGATAACTCTGTTTTTTTCTCGGGCACTTGCCTTTCAACTTCTATAATTAAACTGAAATGTCTTGAAGGTGTTGTACATTTCTTTAAATAACTCCCCTTATATTTGATAAACCTGGCGTGTTCGTTCTCGTGTTCATTAGTTATTTTCAATTTTGACAAATTGAAACACTTGAACACATGAGGAAATTGGGTAACGCTGAATGAACATAGAACGAGCGATAACATTCTCTATAATACATGAATTAGTCAAATTACCTTATGAAACGATGATAAATAAATCGCGGAGCGATGTTTTAATAGATAGATAGATGTTTCCTCCTCCAACGTCTGTGACCCACCCAGCCATCCCAAGTGGGATCACAACTTGTATAGCGAAAATTACAGCTGTGAGCGCCATTGTTCAAATCAATCATCATCAAAACAGTACCATGACAGTACTGCCAACCTCGCCCTTACGGTACTATTTAAAACAAAGAAACACCCAGTTCAGTCTCTAACGCGCATCATCCATGCGCAGCACTCAGTTCATTACATAGAGCGCCGTATTGAATCGTTTACTCACCATGGATTGTGGAAATTTCCTCATAACGATCTGTAATTCAATCGGCGGGTCTGTGATCAATCAAAGAAGTTGCTGCAGCTATTGCCACAACACAGTTTAATACCATAATCACTACCGTGCGCGAAATGCCATCGTCAAGTGGAAGTTAGGTGGATAAGACATAACCTAGCTGTAACCTGCAACAAGAGACTACCCGGACATGCCATCGTCAAGTGGAAGTTAGGTGGATAAGACATAACCTAGCTGTAACCTGCAACAAGAGACTACCCGGACATGCCATCGTCAAGTGGAAGTTAGGTGGATAAGACATAACCTAGCTGTAACCTGCAACAAGAGACTACCCGGACATGCCATCGTCAAGTGGAAGTTAGGTGGATAAGACATAACCTAGCTGTAACCTGCAACAAGAGACTACCCGGACATGCCATCGTCAAGTGGAAGTTAGGTGGATAAGACATAACCTAGCTGTAACCTGCAACAAGAGACTACCCGGACATGCCATCGTCAAGTGGAAGTTAGGTGGATAAGACATAACCTAGCTGTAACCGGCAACAAGAGACCACCCGGACATGCCATCGTCAAGTGGAAGTTAGGTGGATAAGACATAACCTAGCTGTAACCTGCAACAAGAGACTACCCGGACATGCCTTCGTCAAGTGGAAGTTAGGTGGATAAGACATAACCTAGCTGTAACCTGCAACAAGAGACTACCCGGACAAGCCTACGTCAAGTGGAAGTTAGGTGGATAAGACATAACCTAGCTGTAACCTGCAACAAGAGACTACCCGGACATCCCATCGTCAAGTGGAAGTTAGGTGGATAAGACATAACCTAGCTGTAACCTGCAACAAGAGACTACCCGGACATGCCATCGACAAGTGGAAGTTAGGTGGATAAGACATAACCTAGCTGTAACCTGCGACAAGAGACTACCCGGACATGCCATCGTCAAGTGGAAGTTAGGTGGATAAGACATAACCTAGCTGTAACCTGCAACAAGAGACTACCCGGACATGCCATCGTCAAGTGGAAGTTAGGTGGATAAGACATAACCTAGCTGTAACCTGCGACAAGAGACTACCCGGACATGCCATCGTCAAGTGGAAGTTAGGTGGATAAGACATAACCTAGCTGTAACCTGCAACAAGAGACTACCCGGACATGCCATCGTCAAGTGGAAGTTATGTGGATAAGACATAACCTAGCTGTAACCTGCAACAAGGGACTACCCGGACATGCCATCGTCAAGTAGAAGTTAGGTGGATAAGACATAACCTAGCTGTAACCTGCAACAAGAGTTTACCCGGACATGCCATCGTCAAGTGGAAGTCATGTGGATAAGACATAACCTAGCTGTAACCTGCAACAAGAGACTACCCGGACATGCCATCATCATGTGGAAGTTAGGTGGATAAGACATAACCTAGCTGTAACCTGCATCAAGAGACTACCCGGACATGACATCGTCAAGTGGAAGTTAGGTGGATAAGACATAACCTAGCTGTAACCTGCAACAAGAGATTACCCGGACATGCCATCGTCAAGTGGAAGTTAGGTGGATAAGACATAACCTAGCTGTAACCTGCGACAAGAGACTACCCGGACATAACATCGTCAAGTGGAAGTTAGGTGGATAAGACATAACCTAGCTGTAACCTGCAACAAGAGACTACCCGGACATGCTATCGTCAAGTGGAAGTTAGGTGGATAAGACATAACTTAGCTGTAACCTGCAACAAGAGACTACCCGGACATCCCATCGTCAAGTGGAAGTTAGGTGGTGGATAAGACATAACCTAGCTGTAACCTGCAACAAGAGACTACCCGGACATGCCATCGTCAAATGGAAGTTAGGTGGATAATACAAAACCTAGCTGTAACCGGCAACAAGAGACTACCCGGACATGCCATCGTCAAGTGGAAGTTAGGTGGATAATACATAACCTAGCTGTAACCTGCAACAAGAGACTACCCGGACATGCCATCGTCAAGTGGAAGTTAGGTGGATAAGACATAACCTAGCTGTAACCTGCAACAAGAGACTACCCGGACATGCCATCGTCAAGTGGAAGTTAGGTGGATAAGACATAACCTAGCTGTAACCTGCAACAAGAGACTACCCGGACATCCCATCGTCAAGTGGAAGTTAGGTGGATAAGACATAACCTAGCTGTAACCTGCAACAAGAGACAACCAGGACATGCCATCGTCAATTGGAAGTTAGGTGGATAAGACATAACCTAGCTGTAACCTGCAACAAGAGACTATCCGGACATCCCATCGTCAAGTGGAAGTTAGGTGGATAAGACATAACCTAGCTGTAACCTGCAACAAGAGACTACCCGGACATGCCATCGTCAAGTGGAAGTTAGGTGGATAAGACATAACCTAGCTGTAACCTGCAACAAGAGACTACCCGGACATGCCATCGTCAAGTGGAAGTTAGGTGGATAAGACATAACCTAGCTGTAACCTGCAACAAGAGACGACCCGGACATCCCAAAAAGTTTTGTAATTTCAAGGAATTTCGCTTCTCTGTAATGATTTTTTTTCCACAACCGAAATGAGTGTTTTTTTTTGTTATCTGCTCTGTAATTACTATGCAGCATATCGTTCCGCTGCAATAAATGAGTGTTTACCATGGGTAGTCCTCTCTCTCCTGTTGTGGCTAATTTCTTCATGGAGAACTTTGAAGAGAAAGCTTTGTCGTCGGCTCCTTTCAAACCGAAGATCTGGTGGCGTTATGTGGATGACACGTTCGTTGTTTGGACGGAAGGTGAGGAAAATCTTAGCCATTTCCTGGATCACCTTAATCTCCAGCACCCTTCTATTTGTTTCACCATGGAAAAGGAATCTGACGGCAAAATACCTTTTTTAGATGTTCTCGTCACCAAGAAAGAGGATGGATCTTTAGGACACAGCGTTTTTCGTAAGCCAACACACACCAATAGATATCTCCACGCAAGTTCTCACCATCACCCTGCCCAGAAACATGGTATCCTTACAACTCTAACTACCAGGGCTAGGAGGATTTGTGAAGTGTCTTCTTTACAAGAAGAAATTAACACCCTGCGAACCACCTTTGAGAGCAACGGTTATAGCAAGGCTTTGATTTCTACGGTTCTGAAACCAACAAATAATAATAGGACGTCAGTTGAGAAAAGAGATGTAAGAGGAACTGCTTACCTTCCGTACATACATAACACAACGGATCGTATTGCTAAAATCCTACGTCGATACAACATACGGACTGTATTTGGAACTTCTGTTAAGATTAGGCAACTCCTGCGACCAACTAAGGACAGTTTGCCTAAATTGCAACAACCGGGTATCTACAGAGTTCCCTGTACTTGTGGCAAGGTTTACATCGGGCAGACTTCGAGAACAATATGCACTCGCATTAAGGAACATAATAGATGTATCAGGCTCATTCAACCTGATAAATCAGCTGTTGCCGATCATGCTTTAACACCTGGCCATGATGTCATGTTCCAAGGGGTGGATGTTCTTGCCCGTATAAAGCAATATCGTCCCAGAATCATCAGGGAGGCGGTTGAAATACGTAAACACCCAGATAATTTCAACCGCGACACCGGCTACAATCTCAGTGAATCCTGGCTACCTATTATCAGAACCCTGAGAAAGTAATTCACTGCTGCTTTCCGTTGTCCCTAACATGGGGCTATAATGGCGTCCATCTTTGGGCACCTTCTATATGTTCTTCGTTGCTTTCTCTTAGCAACATTGTCGTATTCCAGATTATTCCTGACGATGAAAGACATGGTTTCTTTCGAAACGCGTCGAATTGCAATATATTAAAACACGGCATAAGCCCAAAATTCAACATTATGAATAATTATTTTACTTGTCAAATTCAGTCAAGCTATGTTTACCTAGAAATTTTATCAATAGGAACACTTTACCATTAACATGTATACATGAATTAGTTTTGCCATAAACATTAAGGTCATCAGCCCTAAGTGAAAACAAATAACACAGCATACCATTATGTTTGACCTATTGATACTGTAACTTCGTATGATACATCACTATCATCAGAAACTTGCCGTATTTCATCCTATGTCAATGTCGGATCGGCCATGTTTAACGTTGCCTGCTTCGCAATAACTAGATTTCAAGACGTTCCTCACGCAACCAACAGATCGCAGCATCGAATAGGAATGAATAATTTGTCGGTGCTTGCCCGACAAACGACTGGAACGGGAAATTTGTTATGCCGGGGCTTGTCCGACTGATGAGGGGTAAGGGTTAAACATATTTTGAAAGATATTCTTATCATTATGTAAGACATCTTATAATTATTGACAGTAAATGCATCACACGTTACCATGAACTGACTGTTCCTTCTGATCGTTTAAGGGCCCATCAAGGGTATGAGCTTGTTGCACAGCTGACAAGCATATTTTTGACGCATTGCACTATTAGTGCATCTCGTATCGTGATGCAACCCAATGTCGAGATATACTTCTCGGGTACAGCTTTGATTGACTAATTAAAATGGTTTTCGTCAAGTTCAAGAAAACGATCCTGGCCCACACACGAATTGATCACTTGGTTCTCCGTTCGGTTTAGTTATTAAACCTAGTTGATATTAGTTCAATACTTTTATCTATGTTGCACAAAATGAAGGTATTATAACACATTGTAAACAAAAGTAATTTTGTTTACTCACATGTGAAAACCTTTACAGCCGTATTTACCACATCACATATTTACTGTTCATGAATTTCACTGTGACACGAAGATCACTGAGTGAAACGAATTGATTGTCGTCCATGCAGAACTTACACATTAACATACACCACTCAATACGAGCTATCCACCCATAATCCCCTTATTAGATTGACTTATGTAGGAAAATTCCAGCTGAATTGGGCATTATACGCATGAATTATGGACCATTGCCAACCCCCCAATAATCTTTATCGAGACCAATAGTTCTTGCCTAGACCAATATTAACTAGGTAGCACGTTCATCTATGAAGCTCTGCAGTTTGCACTACAGGATGCATGAATCCAGCTTCTTGAGTGTACTGACTCTTAGAGTTCATTCCACAAGCCAGGTCCAGGCTGCATGTGCGTTCACTGTGACCAACGATGTGATATCCCATACTATCAAATGATGAAATTTCTACGCAGCATGGTACAGAAGACCAGGAAGAACAGAATTAGGAACGAGATGATAAGGGAGGAAGTAGGAGTGGAAGAAACCCTTCTCAAGAAGATCCAGAAATCAAGACTCAAGTGGTTTGTCCACTTGAAAAGGATGCCTGCGAACAGAACTGCAAGAAGGGCGTTCGAAAGTGAGGTGGAAGGAAGAACGTCTGTGAGAAGACCAAGGGGAAAATGGATAGATTTAGTTGAAAATTATGTGATGAATAAAGGACTATGTTGTGAAAAATAGGGGGGGGGGGGTTGTCCATGTTGAAAAGCAACTTTATGTTCTGCCAAGGAACTTAGAACATTATAACAATATAAATCTCCCGCCACACCATAATACACAAGTCTCACGTGGGCGATGGGTGTCGCAGTGATAAATTCTCCAACATCCTCCCCACCCTGGTCTATCTTGAGAGGGATGACCGGCTGGATTGGCCGTGTAAGATGGTTTCTCTCCGGGGTGCGAAGCATAACGGTTCTAGTTCTCCCGTCACGTAGTTTTTCGACACGTGCCCTCATGTAGTAGAACTAGGTCACCCAGTCTAATATTTGTACCACTGTCTCGGGGCTGACAAACTTAGTGGAAATTCCGTAACAGCAGCAAGTATTCTTTACTCAGTTTCCAGAAGTAGTTAGCTATTTGTTGGCATAGTCTGAAGGTTCGTACTAGGTCAATCCTAGGTGGTTCTGGTCCACTGGGTATCGTGGTGAGCCGATCGCCAACGAGAAAGTGGGCTGGAGTCAATACGTTGCCATTGTGACCATCTTGTGTCAGGGATCTTGTATTTAAGGAGACACTATACAGAAATTCCATGAATTTCGAGGAAAATATCAAAGTTGGGTTTATGGCACTAATAAGTGCCGCCATTCTTAAAGTCCTCCTCTCATTGGCACTGCGGTGGCATTTCATTGTTCCATGCGCTACTCGACACGCCCCCTCCATTGTTCCATGCGCTACTCGACACGCCCCCTCCAGTTACTGCTAAGACGTCTTTCTTATTGGGATTTTAAATGAAATTGAATAATCGACTTGCAGAGGTGATACTTTGCATCTTGATGCTCAGTTGTTATAGTACATGATCGATTATCAGTGAAATAAATACTTATAACTTATAACTAGTGATGGGCTGCGAGTGAACTCGCGAAGAATCGAGTCTGGAACCGTAAAACTCGAGGTACTCGAGTCGGGAATCGAGGCCGAGGACGCTGTCAGCGGTATCTGTGAGCCATATATGGAAACAACACGATGTATAGTAATGTCGGTACGTCTAGGCCAAGTATTGTATTCGTTTCCCATTAATGCACAGTGATACAATAGAATATTCAAAATTGGAAATCGGCAAGAAGTGGACTGATGACAGAAAGAAGGAACGCAATACCCTAAAGAGTAATTTCCCTCAACGTGATCATTTTCTAAGCAGTAGTATGTATCACTGTTGATAACACATGTAACCTTATCGAAATCTCTGGCTGAGTGGTTAACGCTGCTAACTTTCACCCTGCGGGCTGGGGTTCGATTCCCGGCGAGGAGGTTTCTTTAAATTTGAATTTTATTATATTTCTTTCTTTCTCATCACTCAGTCGTTATAATATGAAGCATAGTGTGCATTTTCCAAGCGATTTCTCTTGTAAATCACTAGTACAAAAGTCGTTTGCAAGTTTAACGAGTGTTGGGAATTTGGCCGCATTGTGTCCTATATCGTAAGTACGGATCGTGACGTCACCGTAGAGACTCGAGTCCTTCGCACGGGTTACTCGTTCAGACTCGTAACCGCTAGACTCTATTCTCGCGAGTCCAAGAGTCACTCGCGCACATCACTACTTATAACCATGGTTTCAATTTATTTCATAATATTACTTTTTTTTATAGTACTACTGGTAGTAATAGATTGAACGTAGGATATTTATAAGTTGAGTATGTAACCCTTATTTATATTGCAGACGTATTTTGGACAGCACTCTACCCGGTTTGTTAGTAAACAGTGAAATTGGCGGTTATGTTTGGATTGAGCTGTTTCAGAATCTTTCTTTTGTGAACTTTCGTGTATGTATTTTCTGTAATTGAATTATCAAGAATGCCTAGGAGTAGGAGATGTCTTGGAAAATGGCCCTGGAAGAGAAGGTCAACAGGTTTGGCTGTTTATTATAAGGTGGGAATGTGTGTTGCTTTTGATGTTTCAGAAAGCAACATGCCTGTTAATTATAGGCCTATTTCATGTCCTGAAATGAAACATAATGATGGGGAAGGCAGTGTGATTTGCTCTTAGGTACTATTGAATGTAATTCGAATGATTCTGATACAATAGGCGAGCGTAAAATTAGGCCTACAGCCACTGAGTAGAAACTGGCAACATTCTCTAATTTCAGGCCTGAAAACATTGATGCAGATGACAGGGGGAATGATAATTTTATTATTGTGCATAAGTCTGCACTTCAGGAACTTGTTAAATGCTTGTTTGGCAGTCTGTGTTTAACTCCATCAGTGTCTGTTGAAATGAGGGAAAAAGAAGTCTGAAGGACATACCTAGCGATGTGGGCAGGGTAAATATAATTCTGGGATTTACTTCCTCCATTCTTGGTCCGTATTGACTTTGATGATTTATTGCAAATATGTTAGTCCGTCGATCAATACATCAAGTTGCATATAATTCAAAAGTGGTACATGTTTCGTGCCATGAAATAGCCCTTCCTCAGCCACAATTTATCGAATCTAAAGAAACAATCTCATAACACCAAAGACACCGTAACAACATTAAAAACATGCTTAAAACTTGGTAAAAACAGGTCAACAACATGGAATAAAATGCATGTACACATCGTTAAAAGATCTCTAAAAAGTCTCTCCGGCCCATGAGTTCGTGGAAAAGTGAGTAAGTTCACATGGGATATTGGCACTATATGAAGTAAGCCAGTCACTGTTCATTTTTCATGATATCAATGTGGCTTGAAGGAGTTTGAACATTTTTCGACATGGACGCTTGGAGCGTCAAGTTGTGTTAATATGCGGTCGAAACGGACGAAAAATGGATCCCAAGAAACGTGGCCAAGTTAGCTCAAGCGAAGAAGCTGATGGTCCATAAGTGAAACAAGAGGAGCCAAAATCTTAAAGAGAACAGAAAGAAAGGCCAAGAATTAAAGTGAGAACCCAAGAAACCAGGGAAGGCGAACCCGATCGTGTAGAATAACTAGCGAAGTCATACCTGAGGAGAGACCCACAAAACATGTACCACTGTTGAATTATATGTAACTTGATGTATTGATCGACGGACTAACATATTTGCAATAAAGGTAAATATAAATTGGGCACAGGAACAGTTGGACTTGTGGGAAGGAATAATACAAGGGTATGGGATGAAATTTGGCATAAATTAGAGTGAGATGGTGATCACAACAAGGAGGAAGGAAAGAACCGCAACAGGAATAACAATTGATGGGGAACAGCTGAAGAAAGTGGAGAGTTTCAAGTATCTGGGAAGCCTGATACAAGAGAATGGAAGAATCGATAGAGAAATAAATGAGCGGGGGAGACAGGCAGAAGCATTCCGGAGGAGTGTGAGAAGAATGTTATGGAGCAAGGATGTCCCTCAGAACAGCAAAAAGATCATATATCGGACGTACTATGTCCCTATCCTGACGTATGCCTCGGAGACCTGGGTTATGAAAGGAAGGGAGAAGAGCAAAATACAGTCCAGTGAGATGAGGTTCTTGAGAAGCAGTATTGGAGCTACAAAGGGGGACAGAATAAGAAATGAGAGGACCAGAGAATTAATGAAGGAGGAACCATTACAGGATGGTATAGGGAAATCTAGACTTAGATGGTATGGACACGTAAAACGAATGGAGGAGAAGAGGATACCCAGGAGGATACACGAGACGAAGTGGGAAGGAAAGAGACCAAGAGGGAGACCGAGAGACAGGTGGCTGAATGGGGTGGAAGAAAGCGTGAAGAAGAGAGGAGAAGACTGGACAAGGGTGGAGGCTGAGAGATGGTGGAAAGACAGAAGACGTTGGAGAGGCTTGTGTTCCAAACAGACCCGGCCAGTGGCTGGAAACTGTGCAAGATGATGATGATGACCCGGGTAGATACCCAGTCGTCATTTTAAAATCCACAATGAGGGTATTTTCAGTTTTTTTGAGCTTTGTAGAACACTTTTTGATGTGTTGATGAAGTGTTGGACAAACAGGGACTGAAACACAGGTACCGGTATTTGATGCCTTAGATTGAAATTAATCCTTCAAAACTTAAGAAAAAACAAAATGAACATCCGGGTATTTTTGGGTATTTATATGTTTTGGCACTGTAACCTTGTTTTAAGTGTGTTTTTTTCTTAAACTAAAGTACAATATTGGATAAAACCTTTTGGTTGTTTTGTGTTTTAAATTTTGAATAAATACCAAGTTATTGAGAAGGTCTAGTTTTATTACGGTACTGGAAATGAACAGATGTGGGAAGGAAAAGGTATTTTTTTAGTAATAAGAGTAGGCTATATACATATTAATTGAAATGTGTGTATGACAAAACTCAAAAGGTAATAAAACATATTCAATAGAAAGGGAAGAAAGGTCTAAGTGGCGAGGCTTATGATCCAAACAGACCCAGCCTGGGGCTGGAAACTGTACATGATGATGATGTATAGAAAGGATGTTTGAAAAAAAATGCTTAATAAAAGTGCATTAAGTTATATTTCATTCAATTTTTAAATATAAAAAAATTAATTTCTAAAAAGTTAATATAGAATAGTTTCCATACCGGTACCCTTTTTTAAGGTTCAACTTACGACACAGGATTTTTAATGAAACATCTAAAATACGAGGGTATTTACCCTAATTGGGTATTTACCCCAATTCATTAATACCTGGGTATTTTACATCACTAGACATACCTAAGGTGAAGGGCAAATCTAAACTCAGTGAAGTTGCATAGATTTTTATTTTGCATTTTATGGCTTAGCAAAATTTTAATGTTCTCTTTCATAAAATAAGTCCCTCGTCATGCAGTTTTTGTCTGATATAATTAAACTTTTACACACAAATTCAAGACACTGCGCAGCGTTAATGCAACTTCCTATGTATAAAAAAACTAGCAACAAGTTGTTTGGGTCCAATGTGGCTGCACCCATGCGGTTGCTAGGCGCGTCATTTTGGCAGCGTATAGTGTCCCCTTAATGCGGCTTATCATCATCATCTTGTACAGTTTCCATCCCCAGGCTGTTTGGCTTCGATGCTGATCAAAAAAGTCCTCAGATCTTCATCATCAATAGTAGAATGTCCAAGTATCTTCGTAGACATCGCTCGGTAGAGCGATCAGTCTCCCCTGTCATCTTCCCCACGAAGTCGCACGTGGAGCAATACATTTCCTTGTAATACCTTGCTGGGACAGATACTGGTGTGTCTTTGTCGCTGAGAGTACTGTCCATAGTCTCTGTACACTGCACGGAATGTCGGAGGCTGTAGATCGTGTGGTGTATGCCGCGTTGGCCAATGAACCTCTGGAAGGCCTGCAGAAATCTGTTAATAGACTTATCACTACATAGTTCTAAATGTAAGGCACGGGTTGTTGCACAGGTGAATAATGCGATGATTGATCTGTTTGGAATTGAAAACTTTTTGTAATTACGATTATCGGTTTTATGTGCGATCTTCATGTTGTACTCCTTCAATGAACTAGTTATATTATAATGTTAACCTATTGGTGTAAATCTATGACTTTAGTCATATTTCTAACTTTCCCGTATTGATTATGATATATTACAAAAATATCCACTTTCCAATAAAAAAAAAATTCATACACTATTTTTATAAATGATACTTGTTTCTGCTCTTTGAGCCTTCTCCTGTCTTAACAGCACAACTAAAATTCTCACATGTCAATCTAGGACTAATCAGTGTGACATTCTTAATAATTCCACGAATAAATATATATATTGTCCCCGTTAACAGGCATCGAATCGGATGACCCGGCGAAAACATCACAATTCATGCCGATAACACAAGACATATATCAGATAAAGAACAAAAAAAATGATTGAGGTCTGGGTTCGAATATATATAAAAAAATACGCCGGTGGGTACGAGAACTCAAGTAGTCTCAGGGGTGGTTAACAGGATGTAGGTGTAACAGGTTAAATCAACCCACTCCCAAACCTAAATCAAAGCAATAGCACAACAGAAATCAGAAGGTAAGCACAATTAAAAAGATAAAGATAGGCATCCATTTATTGGCAACTCATTGACCAATACAAATATAGGAAACCCCCAAAAAGCCTATCTTGCCTCGGGGATTCAATCTAAATGAAAGGTTGATGTGGACCGAAGAACAGGAAAAATATTTAGAGTCCAAATAAATATAATTAAGTTTTAAAGGGTCAACGAATCTCCTTGGTCCTATCCTTAAGACACAAATAAAATTAGGAGATATTCGAAGAAAATTTAAAAAAAATATAAAAAAAATAGATTCAGTCACATTTGATTATCAATATCAACTAAACACACTAAATGTCCATCAGGTAGTGTCCTAGATTAGTAATATTGTCGCTCACTTGAGTTTATAATGAAAGTTAAATGAATAGCTGGCCTAAAAAATAATAGTATTGATCTCCGTTCTAACTAATTATTAATTAATTATTAATTAAAAAATAATTCCTGCAACAATATAGGTCCTACTTGACCACTCAATTAAAGTTGCAAACAGGATTTATATTTATCGTACAACGTTATTTCAGAGTCTAATTACTCAAAATATTTCAAGCAAACGTGCACCCATTATCCTACATTTATGCAAAGTTCAAAGTCATGGCTGATCATTATATCACAACTAAAAGTTCCCATCTTTCCCAATTCGATGGTATGCTTGCAATGTATTTCACTCCATCAATTACATAGTGATTAGATTACCGCCTGCCTACTCCTGTGAATACTTAATTCACCACCATATGTCTGCATTTTGCATTGTCATGCTTATTTAGATAGATATTACACTACTAATTATTATTACATTATTATTTTTTTATTCACAAAGGGATTCTTCATGATTAATTCTCAGAAAATTTGCCATAAGACGTTCACAGAATATGTGAACTATCATCCTAAATTTATTTTATTACATTCCATTCAATTCTCCCCTCTTTTTTATAAACAACTACACCAATCAATCTTTTTTTTGTAGATCCACTCATTATCTTTTAATTATCATGACCTTTCATTTCATCATATGACTAGTGTGCATAAATTATCTAATGAAGGCATGACCAGTAGCAATGTCAAATGGGTAGGTATCGAAGCATAATGACGAGCATGCTTTTAATAATTAAATTCTCTCTATCAATGAATGTGGACGAAGAAAAAGAATGGGAATATTTAAAGTTATAATCCTTCAGAGTTCACATAATTAGATTCACCAAACGCTGAAGTCAAAATCGAAAGAAAAAAAATCAAAACATGAACTCCACCCTAGCTTTCGACAGCTAGTCTACCACCTTCATTCATTCCATCATGGATTCAGTTGAGTATCCGCGTCGTATTTCCAATCTTATCATCGTAGAAAAAAAATTTTATCATTCAAAGTAGTGACGGATTTACAAAAATTTCCAAAAGAAAATATTAACTGGATCATGGTGCCAAGCATGGTGGATAGTTCCTTGCCACGTGTGACAACCCTACAATGTGAATCACTTCCTCATATAATTACTTAATAGACGAAGGGAAAAAAATGTGGCCATTAATATTAATAATAATAATAAGAAAATGATTGATCAACAAATAAATAATAATTAGTTCAACTCCATGGCATCTAGTACTACTGAGTAGTTCAAACTACTCACAACTACAAATTGAAGTAATGTTTTAGCTCACCAACTGGCCGAAATAAGAAAATATGGTACAAGCCTAGCATGCTCATAGAATGCAGAACCTCTGGAACCAATCTTCATTCAGGACCATCTCCTTCCCATTCCAGAACCGGCAGGATTGCATCTTCCACCATCTTCTTCCTCGCCTCCTCCAGGAATCAAAACCGAGACCATCACGAATTATGGTGGCTGCGTCCTCCGACTCCCACGGTGTGATTATGTCATGGCAACATCATGGCCTCATCTTGATGTAAATGTCACTCCGTCCAGTCCCCTCACGTATAAGCTTAGTGGCACATATTTTAACTGAATAGTTCCATTTCAAAATTCTTCATTGACACTTCAACAGCACAGCTTATAAAATGTCCTCGTTCCATTCTGGAAATTATAAGTTCCTGCGCCTCGAACAATGTAGACACAATTCTACCTCTCAGCAAATTGCCACCGGCTTTACGTAAGCAGTAATTCAATAGCATTCACAGCTGTTCAGTTGCATCTACAAGTCCTCCATCGATGATAAGAGCCTCGTCTATTCTCAAATGTTTACTGCACAAACTATTCCGTATTGTAACTCATGTCCAAAGCTTGTTGCAAAGGGCTAGTTCTCTCGTTATCAAGCCAAGCATGGGCCTGCACGACCGGGATTATAAACGCTGGACTCGGCCGTCTGATATAGCAATCGCGCCCGGCATAACAGCGGTGATTCGTAACTATATGATCTCTCAGGACTCCGATAAATTCACACCCGATACACAGCAACACTTAGACATGTGGTGGTATAGCACACACGGCCCTCCGCTATCAAAATCGAATGTAAAAATCACTCTTGTCGCACAACGGAGTACCGTCCAGTCCGCGCTCAAAACGCATGTGTCTGCGCCTCTCAATGTGACCAGTTGCCGAAAACCAGAGCTGAGCACGTGGTCCGAGACAGCGCGATCTGCCGGAGTTAGAAGACAGATGTGCGTGACGTCACTCAACCTTGTTGTCGGGTCTGCGAAGATAAAATGTGGAGTTTTGGGCCGTGATTTACGCAGGGTTGCCAATCTGTGCTAAAACTGGAGTACTATGTTGGGCACATACTACCCTCTCCCCGGAAAATAAGCAAGTTAACAAAAGCTTATTTTGTATTCTCTTCATTATGCCGCCAATCATGTGCCAAACATATCCTGCTCGTTCTTCAACAGTAGTATCTCTTAAGGCTGGCAGCATTATACTTTCCTATCCTTGCTCCAGATCTTATATTTCTGATGTCATAGCAAATGTTTCCATAAGTCTCATGGACTAGGTATGGCCCAAAAAACAACCTTGCAAATTTGCCGTATATCTTCAGCGGTAGGTTGGATGATACGGGTCTGCGTATTAACACTCGATCTCCGACACGTAAAGGTCGACTGTATTTCCCTTTTTCGGTCCTCCAACATGTACATCAATCATTGGTAGTTCAGTTCTCTCTCTCCTAATGGGATTCTCTTCGTCGTAAATGAGGTCTTCATATACAATTCTAGGTACCGCGATGAACTCGATGATAGGTTTGGAATTACTGGAATCTACTGTGACTGGTGATTTGTATTTGACGTTTTTTTTTTTTGCTTGCGAGCCACTTGTACTAGGCCCTGGGTCTACGTTCCCTTGCCCTTGCTGCTGCTGAGTTGCTTCTCTCATCTGCTGCAGGTATGCTTGACCTTCTGCATGTCTCGCTTCGAAATTCACGCGATTGTCCCGAGCTTCATCTCTGTTCCACTGCCTATTATAGGTTTGAAATCTACCTCTTCCTTGCTGCCAAGAGTTTCTTCCCTTTATATCCCTGGGTCTGTAGGTTTGTGAATTGAGTTGCTGCTGTTGGTTCGCATAGTATGGCCTTCCACCTTGGTTCCATCTCCTATCTCGTTGATTATATCCACGATTCTCATAACGTCCTCTGCAATCTCCTGTATCCTGGAATATTCTTCTTTGTGGTGGTTCAGTCTGTATTTTCCGGCCTGTCACGACTAGATTCACCTCCTGGTGCTCTGATCTAGTGTTTCTCGCGTGCATTAAAGAACTGGTGTGATCTAATTTCCTCAGAATTTCGTCACATGTCTTCAAACTATTCGCCCCAGATGCTATAAGCGTTCTCTGAACTTCTACCGGAAATTGCCTCCTTATCGCTTGAATCATCTCCTCTTCGGGTAATGGAGGTTCTAAATATTGTAACCTGGCTAACTGCGTGGTAAAATACCCCGAATACTGCGTCGGGTTAGATGTGGAATATTTCCTGGAGTAAAGTTCTGATCTGATGCTAAGTTGGTCTTCCGAACTCCAGAAACACCTAAGGAATGCCTTAGCAAACTCCTCGTAATTCGCAAAGGTGCATCTAAAAGCTCTAAACCAGGTCAGCGCTTGATTCTCTAACGATCTTTCAATAACCCTTATCTCGCGTTCACTTAGGATCCAATTTTCATCCAGATAATCCCTGAGGTCTCGTAGGAACTCGATTGGGGTGATAACTCCCACACCACTAAACTTTTTCGATTTTACCTCATGAGTTCTAATGATAGTTACAGGACTAGCCCCATTAAATCCTCTAGGTGTCGAATCCATGTCTCCCCATCGTTTCTCCTGGTTAATCTCTGGTGAGTTAATTTCCATCGTTTGAACCGGACTATTCATCTGTAAGAAGTTCTCCATACGCGTGATGCGGTCTAGGTGACTACCCTCCAGTACCTTTATGTTATCATTGACTGACGAAATCGCCCCATCTATTTTCGTTTTGATTTGTGTGATATTAGTATTGATTGCGTCCAATTTGTTTTCTATCTTCCCTGCTTCCTCATCCATGCGTTTTCGATTTGCATCCACGTCTTGCGCTAATGTGCCAACATTTTCCTCCATCTTCTGGATTTTCGTCTCTACTTTTCCTACTTGTTCCGTTAATTCCTTTCGAATGCCGACAGTAGTTTCATTAAACTCTTTCCTTACTTCCACTATCTCATGTTGGTATTCCCCTTTAAGCTTGTCTACATGAGTGGTTATATCAGATCCCAATCCTTTAATGTTTTCATCTAGCCGTTTTTCTAGGGTCCTGACGTGTGTATTCAATGCTTCCATGTCTTTCTCTACACCTTTCTGAATTTTCTGTATGCCCTCTATCAAACAGTCCTGCATAGTGGCCTTCAATGCATCAAGTTTTGCGTCCATGCTGCTATACGTTTCCTTTTGGCTGTTGGTTATACGTTCTCCTAACTTGATTATATCTGCCTGTGTGTTTAACGCCTGATTAGCTGCCTCATTTCGGTTTTGATTAAATTTCTTGTCCAATTCATCATGATTTTGTTGGATACTATGATTAAGTCTACCCTCTAACTCAATTTTACCTTGCTTAAAGTCACCTCTTAAATCATCCTGACCCTTCTTTAAATCAGTTTTCAAATCAGCTAACAGCTAAATCAACTCTTCCGTATTTTTTTTTTTTTTTTTTTTACGAGGGACTGTGGAAAATCTTCAAAAGACACATGTGAAGGGTCCGCACTCCACAGTAGTGTGGGATTCTTACCCACTAAAAACCACCTCCCTTTTCCCACGATGTGTTCATCACCCCGGAACCGCTCTCGCATTACTTCAGGGTGATGTCGTGCTTACTTAGTCATTGAGACTTCTTCTTTCTTCATTTTTTCTTATGGATGTTCGAACGCATCCATTTCCCTCTTCTTCTGGCGCAGGACACATTCTATGTAAATAGCTATCTGATTCCATGTTTGATCATTTCGGAGCATCATCTGTAGGATGTTGTCCGGCGTGATTGCCCCTATAGAAGCTTGCAGATCTCTTCTATGTGTTGACCAGCGTTCACACACAAAGAATGTGTGGAGCGCATCATCCTCTTCATTACAATAATGACACAAAGGACTATTAGCCACGCCTATGTGATGCAGGAATCTCCGAAAATATCCATGGCCTGTTAGGAACTGTGTCAAATAATAATTGACCTCTCCGTGGTTTCGATCAACCCAGTCAGCCAGATGCGGAATAAGTTTCTTTGTCCATCGACCTCGTGTCTCATCATCCCACTTCTGTTGCCATCGTTCCATACAATGGTTGTGTGCTGACGTCTTTGCCTGGTGTATGTCCAGTTCTTCTTTGGTGCGCCAAACTTCCTGACGCTCTAAGGCAAGTAAATCAATTGGTGCTACTCCCGCTACCACAAGAACAGCAGGCTCTGAAACAGTGCGATATGCACATGAGATCCTCAGTGCTCCTCTTCGTTGTACTGCTGCTATCCTTTTACGATATTTCTCGAACCGTAAGGACTCAGCCCAGATCTCAGCTCCATAGAGTAATATGGACTGGACTGTTGTCATCAGGAGACGTCGTTTGCTAGGCTTCGGACCTTTAATATTACCCATTAATCGGCTCAAAGCGGTCAAGATATTTGCTGCTTTATCCGTCACTCTTTGAATATGGGCCCAGAATGTGAGCTTCGTATCTAGCGTCACACCCAAGTACTTCGTACTCCTTGATGAATTAATCATCGTCCCTCCCACTTGCATTGGTACAAGAGTGTTGATTCTCCTTCTCGTCAGCACAACAATCTCCGTTTTATGGTCTGCTAATGACAGCTTATGTTCCGTCATCCAATCTGTGACACGTCGCATTACCTGATTGAGTTTCAGTTGCGCCAGCTCTATATCACGAGCCACAATCAGAGCAGCAACATCATCAGCATATCCTACCAATATTGCATCTTCGGGCATCTTCAGCCGAAGCAGGCCATCGTATGCAATATTCCAGAGATCTGGTCCAAGAATAGATCCTTGAGCTGCCCCAGCGGTTAATCTTTTAGTCCTATGTCCTTCCTCGGTATCGTACTGCAAAATACGGTCCTTTAGATAATCCCTCATTATCCGCATGAGGTATCTCGGTAGTCTAAATTTATCTTGAAGTGCCACCAAAATGTCACTCCACTGGGCAGAGTTAAAGGCATTCTTCACATCTAGAGTCACAAGTAGCGTAACTTTACGTGAGTAATGGTTACCCATCTGAGCTCTGTTTGCAGTCTCTACAACTACCCGCACAGCATCAATAGTCGAATGCCCTTTCCGAAAGCCGTATTGTTGGGCAGATAGATCTCCAGCTGATTGAACTGCCATCAATATTCTAGGCTGTAATAGTTTTTCTAATCCTTTTCCAGCCGTATCCAGCATACATAATGGCCTGTATGATGAAGGCAAATTTCCTCCCAATTTTCCTTTACTAATAAGAACTAGTCTGGCCTTCTTCCAGCAGGCACTAAAAACGCCTGCCTTCAGACATGCGTTATACATGTTCAAAAGGAGTCGCGGGCAAGCTCTTGCTGCCTCCTTAAGTGCTTCTGCTGGAATCCCATCTGGTCCAGGAGCCTTCTTGTTCCTGATAGAATTAATCGCTTTCAATAATTCTTCCTCTGTGAACAAAGGTATTTCTTCAATATCAATGCAATCATCAGCTTTATCAATCCTCTCCGGATGTTCCGGAAACAGCGTACTGACTATTTCGTCCATAGTGTGTGCATCCATTATCGGATTAGAAAAAGTTCCCAGTTTCTTCAATACAATCTTATATCCTAGTCCCCACGGATCGTTGTCAACTTCTTTGACCATTTCCCACCATTTGTCAGCTTTACTTCTTTTAATTGCATCCCGAAACGCCTTTCTTGCTGATTTGTGGTCTTCGGAGAATAAGGCTGCCTCTTCTCTTCCTCTCGCTCTATGTGCCCTTCGTCTCATCCTCAGGCAGTGTCGCCTCATATCAGCAATTTCCTCCGTCCACCAGTATGCTGGCTGTATGTGTTTTCGCGTGTTCTTCCTGCACATGGATTTATTGCAGGCTTGATGAATAAGCAACATAGTGTTCTCTACCCATTTATCCGCCGCCTCTCTCCCCTCAAATGAAAAGCAACTCGTTTCAACTTTCACCATTCCTCTCTGTATTACCTCACAGAACATTTCTTTATCCATATTTGCGGGATTCCAGTATGATGGTTTGCGTATGACAGCGCTTTGTTGTCGATTTTGCTGAAGTACACAGAAAGTAACATACTGTGTAGTCCTCAATCACCCGCCATTCAGATATTCTTGACAAAAAATCGTCTGAAGCTAAAGTCACATCTGGTATGGTTCCATTGCAGCCAGGTCGTCGAAAGGTAGGCGTATTTCCGACATTTACGGTCGACAATCCTAACCTTGCAGCCATTTCCAGTATACGACGTCCTCTGGAATCTACATCCGGCATACCCCATTCCAAGGCCTTGGCATTGAAATCTCCAGCTACAATAAGGTTATTTCCCATACCACGCAATGTGTCCTCAAGGCTATCCAACTTGTTCTGGAAATCAGCAATGGGCTCGTTCGGAGTGAAGTAACAGCTCACGTACGTAAGCGTGCCATTCTTAACCCAGACGAAACCATCCTTAGAACCTTGATCTGTCACTGGATATTTTCCCAGATCCGGAATGAAAATTGCGGCTGTTCCAAGGTTGTCCGCAAACCACCCATGATGGTCCCTGTTCTGATATTGCTCACTCAGGATAAAAATATCCACTTCCATTTCAAATGCCAATTGCGTCAAGAGATCATTGGCAGTCAAACTTCTGTGAACATTTCCTTGAAGAACTCTCACCATTTTTTGTCGTTTATAACCTTCTCGAGAGCATCCCTAAACACTATACAGGCGCCTGAACCGGGAACATGGTTCCGTTTGGTGTCATGAACCTCCTTCTCCGTGCATAGCACACATCGTGCTTCACCTTTACAGTCTGATGCTTTATGTCTGGCATCTCCACACTTGTAACAGAGTTTGCTCCTATCAGGGCCATTACAATTCCTCGCAAGATGTCCATATGACAAACAACGGAAACAGCGAGTTACCATTGCTCTCTCCCTTACCCTACCATATATCCATCCCACTTTCATTCTCCCCTCTTCCAGATGTTTACCGGCATCTTGCTCTGCTAAATGTATGATAGCCATTTTCTGACTTCTGCTATTGGGTTCCGTGACAAAGATTTTGACTTCTCCGCTAAGTGTTTTAATGTCCCGTCTGACCGCCTCCTCCACATCTGCAATAGTCGTGATGCAGTCTAAGTCCCGCACCTCCAGAGTTATTCGGGGGGTCAAAGTTCTGACATCTTCATCCTGACCAAGAGCCTCTCTCAACGATTTGTTGAGGTTTTCTCGACCCTCACACGTCGTAGATTTGTTCAATTCAAGAAGAACATCTCCAGACCTGGTCTTCCTAATTGACTTAATGTCCACGCCACTGTCCTCTGGTTTGACCTTGCTACGGATATCTTTAAGTACATCCGCAAAGGATCTGTCTTTTGCTGGCTGAATAAGAACAGCTTCAAGGCGCCTTCTTGGTTTAGGCCTCTTCCCTTCTTCCTTTCTTGCAGGATTCATGACCACAGTTTGAACCTCTTCTACTCGCTGCTGAGTATTTTCAATTTCATTACTCTGTTGTTTCCTCTTCTTCTTGGGTTGAACTCTTGTCCATTCCTCCTTTTCAGTGTTCTCTGGAATTGTTCCCGAAGATATCGGAGACAATTCCTCCGCTCTTGAAGAAAGGTCCTTTTTTTGAAGCAACAGCAACTCTCTGGCTTTCTTCCAGGATCTCCGACTAGTACTCCCTGCATCTAAAGCCTCATGCAATTTTTTCAACCCAACTTGAATCTCCAGCTTCATATTCCTTTGGGGGATAGCCAAAATGCTCTCCAAAAGCGCCTTAGCAATGTCAAGATACTCCTGTTCTTTGTTTTCATTGTCCGATATCTGCTGTCTTAAGACGGCGAACTTATCGGCATCCAATCCTCCTTGACTCAGTATTTCCTCCATGGCAATGTTACGGGTTAAAAATGTCCGCCGAAACAGAGAGATCTAAACGCCCTTGCCGCCTCCTGGCGACAGAACCTTAACTACTACTAATACCAGACGGCTTTGGAAGTTACGGCAAGACCTTGTACTAACAATACCCTAACCTCTACTTGGACCAAAGATGATATTTCGAGCTCGTTTGTTTGAGATGATACTACCACTTCTTAACCTCAAATTGGTTATGACATTACAATATACAAGCGATAAAATAACCAAAAATGTATATTGCACCAACAACAGAGATATTTATATTAACTGAAATGTACACTGACCTGTTCCCAATTATAACACAAACCAATGATACCTTCTTCTCATGCAAATGCTCATTTTATACACACCAAATCATCAACACCACTATCGTAATCATGCCACCTAACAATCACTTCAACTCTTCCGTATTAGACATGTCAATTAGTACAATAAGACAATACAACATAAGGGAACCATCAAGAGTGACCACACCAAGATTGTACCATACTTTCTACTACTATACCATGGAATTGAACTAATATAAACGAGCTGCAAAAATGGATCTTTATCCAATGCTACGCAATTGGATCATTAAACGAAGAACGAATGAAGATCAAAAACACCAATCGAAAGGAAATAGAACTTCTGATCCTGATGCCTATGTCATGGAAACTAGGAAACAATCTCATTATCAAAGGTAATTAGACCTTCCCAAGAGAAAAAATCATTAGCCTCCCATTCAAGTACCTCAAATGTGGTAATCCAATTTATTTGATCCACTCAAATGCAAGTGCCAACGACACAACAACCCACACTGGCTGTCAAATTACATTAAAACATCTAATTGCTACACCATCGTGTGAACGATTCCTCAATTCGAGGCTCTGCACGTTGGGCGCCATTTTATATGTCCCCGTTAACCGGCATCGAATCGGATGACCCGGCGAAAACATCACAATTCATGCCGATAACACAAGACATATATCACATAAAGAACAAAAAAAAAAGATTGAGGTCTGGGTTAGAATATAAAAAAAAAATACCCCGGTGGGTACGAGAACTCAAGTAGTCTCAGGGGTGGTTAACAGGATGTAGGTGTAACAGGTTAAATCAACCCACTCCCAAACCTAAATCAAAGCAATAGCACAACAGAAATCAGAAGATAAGCACAATTAAAAGATAAAAATAGGCATCCATTTATTGGCAACTCATTGACAAATACAAATATAGGAAACCCCCAAAATCCTATCTTGCCTCGGAGATTCGATCTAAATGAAAGCTTGATGTGGACCGAAGAAAAAGAAGAATATTTAGATTCCAAATAAACATAATTAAGTTTTAAAGGGTCAACGAATCTCCTTGGTCCTATCCTTAAGACAGAAATAAAATTAGGAGATATTCGAAGAAAATTTAAAAAAATATAAAAAAAAAATAGATTCAGTCACATTTGATTATCAATATCAACTAAACACACTAAATGTCCATCAGGTAGTGTCCTAGATTAGTAATATTGTCGCTCACTTGAGTTTATAATGAAAGTTAAATGAATAGCTGGCCTAAAAAATAATAGTATTGATCTCCGTTCTAACCAATTATTAATTAATTATTAATTAAAAAATAATTGCTGCAACAATATAGGTCCTACGTGACCACTCAATTAAAGTTGCAATCAGGATTTATATTTATCGTACAACGTTATTTCAGAGTCTAATTACTCAAAATATTTCAAGCAAACGTGCACCCAATATCCTACCTTTATGCGAAGTACAAAGTCATGGCTGAACATTGTTTCACAACTAAAAGTTCCCATCTTTCCCAATTCGATGGTATGCTTGCAATGTATTTCACTCCATCAATTACATAGTGATTAGATTATCGCCTGCCTACTCCTGTGAATACTTAATTCACCACCATCTGTCTGCATTTTGCATGGTCATGCTTATTTAGAAAGATATTACACTACTAATTATTATTACATTATTATTTTTGTTCACATAGGGATTCTTCATGATTAATTCTCAGAAAATTTGCCATAAGACGTTCACAGAATATGTGAACTATCATCCTAAATATATTTTATTACATTCCATTCAATTCTCCCCTCTTTTTTATAAACAACTACACCAATCAATCTTTTTTTTGTAGATCAACTCATTATCTTTTAATTATCACGACCTTTCATTTCATCACATGACTAGTGTGCATAAATTATCTAATGCAGGCATGACCTGTAGCAATGTCAAATGGGTAGGTGTCGAAGCATAATGACGAGCATGCTTTTAATAATTAAATTCTCTCTATCAATGAATGTGGACGAAGAAAAAATGGGAATATTTAAAGTTATAATCCTTCAGAGTTCACATAATTAGATTCACCAAACGCTGAAGTCAAAATAGAAAAAGAAATCAAAACATGAACTCCACCCTAGCTCTCGACAGCTAGTCTACCACCTTCATTCATTCCATCATGGATTCAGTTGGGTATCCGCGTCGTATTTCCAATCTTATGATCGTAGAAAAAAAATCTTATCATTCAAAGTAGTGACGGATTTACAAAAATTCCCAAAAGATAATATTAACTGGTTCATGGTGCCAAGCATTTGGATAGTTCCACTCCACGTGTGACAACCCTACAATGTGAAACAATTCCTCATATAATTACTTAATAGACGAAGGGGAAAAAATGTGGCCATTAATATTAATAATAATAATAAAATGATTGATCAACAAATAAATAATAATTAGTTCAACTCCATGGCATCTAGTACTACTGAGTAGTACAAACTACTCACAACTACAAATTGAAGTAATGTTTTAGCTCACCAACTGGCCGAAATAAGAAAATATGGTACAAGCCTAGCATGCTCATAGAATGCAGAACCTCCGGAACCAATCTTCATTCAGGACCATCTCCTTCCCATTCCAGATCCGGCAGGATTGCATCTTCCACCATCGTCTTCCTCGCCTTCTCCAGGAATCGAAACCGAGACCTTCACGATTTATGGTGATTGCGTCCACGGACTCCCACGGTGTGGTTATGTCATGGCAACATCATGGCCTCATCTTGATGTAAATGTCACTCCGTCCAGTCCCCTCACGTATATGCTTAGTGGCACATATTTTCACTGACTAGTTCCATTTCAAAATTCTTCATTGACACTTCAACAGCACAGGTTATAAAATGTCCTCGTTCCATTCTGTAAATTATAAGTTCCTGCGCCTCGAACAATGTAGACACAATTCTTCCCCTCAGCAAATTGCCACCGGCTTTACGTAAGCAGTAATTCAATAGCATTCACAGCTGTTCAGTTGCATCTACAAGTCCTCCATCGATGATAAGAGCCTCGTCTATTCTCGAATGTTTACTGCACAAACTATTCCGTATTGTAACTCACGTCCAAAACTTGTCGCAAAGGGCTAGTTCTCTCGTTATCAAGCCAAGCATGGGCCTGCACGACCGGGATTATACACGCTGGACTCGGCCATCTGATATAGCAATCGCACCCGGCATAACAGCGGTGATTCGTAACTATATGGTCTCTCAGGACTCTGATAAAATCACACCCGATACACAGCAACACTTTGACCTGTGGTGGTATAGCACACACGGCCCTCCGCTATCAAAATCGAATTTAAAAATCACTCTTGCCGCACAACGGAATACCGTCCAGTCCGCGCTCAAAACGCATGTGTCTGAGCCTCTCAATGTGACCAGTTGCCGAAAACTAGAGCTGAGCACGTGGTGCGAGACAGCGTGCTCTGCCGGAGATAGTAGACAGATGTGCGTGACGTCAGACGCGTGACGTCACTCAACCTTGTGGTCGGGTCTGCGAAGATAAAATGTGGAGTTTTGGGCCGTGATTTACGCAGTGTTGCCAATCTGTGCTAAAACTGGAGTACTATGTTGGGCACATACTCCCCTCTCCCCGGAAAATAAGCGAGTTAACAAAAGCTTATTTTGTATTCTCTTCATTATGCCGCCAATCATGTGCCAAACATATCCTGCTCGTTCTTCAACATTAGTATCTCTTAAGGCTGGCAGCATTATACTTTCCTATCCTTGCTCCAGATCTTATATCTCTGATGTCATAGCAATTGTTTCCATAAGTCTCATGGACTAGGTATGGCCCAAAAAACAACCTTGCAAATTTGCCGTATATCTTCAGCGGTAGGTTGGATGATACGGGTCTGCGTATTAACACTCGATCTCCGACACGTAAAGGTCGACTGTATTTTCCTTTTTCGGTCTTCCAACATGTACATCAATCATTGGTATTTCAGTTCTCTCTCTCCTAATGGGATTCTCTTCGTCGTAAATGAGGTCTTCATCTACAATTCTATGTACCGCGATGATCTCGATGATAGGTTTGGAATTACTGGAATCTACTGTGACTGGTGATTTGTATTTGACGTTTTTTTTGGCTTGCGTGCCACTTGTACTAGGCCCTGGGTCTGCGTTCCCTTGCCCTTGCTGCTGCTGAGTTGCTTCTCTCATCTGCTGCAGGTATGCTTGACTTTCTGCATGTCTCTCTTCGAAATTCACGCGATAGTCTCTGTTCCACTGCCTATTATAGGTTTGAAATCTACCTCTTCCTTGCTGCCAAGAGTTTCTTCCCTTTATATCCCTGGGTCTGTAGGTTTGTGAATTGAGTTGCTGCTGTTGGTTCGCATAGTATGGCCTTCCACCTTGGTTCCATCTCCTATCTCGTTGATTATATCCACGATTCTCATAACGTCCTCTCCAATCTCCTGTATCCTGGAATATTCTTCTTTGTGGTAGTTCAGTCAGTATTTTCCGGTCTGTCACGACTAGATTCACCTCCTGGTGCTCTGATCTAGTGTTTCTCACGTGCATTAAAGAACTGGTGTGATCTAATTTCCTCAGAATTTCGTCACATGTCTTCAAACTATTCGCCCCAGATGCTATAAGCGTTCTCTGAACTTCTACCGGAAGTTGCCTCCTTATCGGTTGAATCATCTCCTCTTCGGGTAATGGAGGTTCTAAATATTGTAACCTGGCTAACTGTGTGTTAAAATACCCCGCATACTGCGTCGGGTTAGATGTGGAATATTTCCTGGAGTAAAGTTCTGATCTGATGCTAAGTTGGTCTTCCGAACTCCAGAAACGCCTAAGGAATGCCTTAACAAACTCCTCGTAATTCGCAAAGGTGCATCTAAAAGCTCTAAACCAGGTCAGCGCTTGATTCTCTAACGATCTTTCAATAACCCTTATCTCGCGTTCACTTGGGATCCGATTTTCATCCAGATAATCCCTGAGGTCTCGTAGGAACTCGATTGGGGTGATAACTCCCACACCACTAAACTTTTTTGGTTTTTACTCATGAGTTCTAATGATAGTTACAGGACTAGCCCCATTAAATCCTCTAGGTGTCGAATCCATGTCTCCCCATCGTTTCTCCTGGTTAATCTCTGGTGAGTTAATTTCCATCGTTTGAACCGGACTATTCATCTGTAAGAAGTTCTCCATACGCGTGATGCGGTCTAGGTGACTACCCTCCAGTATCTTTATGTTATCATTGACTGACGAAATCGCCCCTTCTATTTCCGTTTTGATTTGTGTGATATTAGTATTGATTGCGTCCAATTTGTTTTCTAACTTCCCTGCTTCCTCATCCATGCGTTTTCGATTTGCATCCACGTCTTGCGCTAATGTGCCAACATTTTCCGCCATCTTCTGGATTTTCGTCTCTACTTTTCCTACTTGTTCCTTTAATTCCATTCGAATGCCGACAGTAGTTTCATTAAACTCTTTCCTTACTTCCACTATCTCATGTTGGTATTCCCCTCTAAGCTTGTCTACATGAGCGGTTATATCACATCCCAATCCTTAAATGTTTTCATCTAGCCGTTTTTCTAGGGTCCTGGCGTGTGTATTCAATGCTTCCATCTCTTTCTCTACACCTTTCTGAATTTTCTGTATGCCCTCTATCAAATTGTCCTGCATAGTGGCCTTCAATGCATCAAGTTTTGCGTCCATGCTGCTATCCGTTTCCTTTTGACTGTTGGTTATACGCTCTCCTAACTTGATTATATCTGCCTGTGTTTTTAACGCCTGATTAGCTGCCTCATTTCGGTTTTGATTAAATTTCTTGTCCAATTAATCATGATTTTGTTGGATACTATGATTAAGTCTACCCTCTAACTCCATTTGACCTTGCTTAAAGTCGCCTCTTAAATCATCTTGACCCTTCTTTAAATCAGTCTTCAAATCAGCTAACAGCTGCCTCAACTCTTCCGTATTAGACATGTCAATTAGTACAATAAGACGATACAACATAAAGGAACCATCAAGAGTGACCACACCAAGATTGTACCATACTTTCTACTACTATACCATGGAATTGAACTAATATCAACGAGCTGCATAAATGGATCCTTATCCAATTCTACGCAATTGGATCATTAAACGAAGAACGAATGAAGATCAAAAACACCAATCCAAAGGAAATAGAACTTCTGATCCTGTTGCCTATGTCATGGAAACTAGGAAACAATCTCATTACTAAAGGTAATTACACCTTCCCAAGAGAAAAAATCATTAGCCTCCCATTCAAGTACCTCAAATGTTGTAATCCAATTTACTTGAGCCACTCAAATGCAAGTGCCAACGACACAACAACCCACACTGGCTGTCAAATTACATTAAAACATCTATTTGCTACACCATCGTGTGTACGATTTCTCAATTCGAGGCTCTGCACGTTGGGCGCCATTTTATATGTTCCCGTTAACCGGCATCGAATGGGATGACCTGGCGAAAACATCACAATTCATGCCGATAACACAAGACATATATCAGATAAAGAGCAAAAATATGATTGAGGTCTGGGTTCGGATATCAAAAAAAAATATGCCGGTGGGTACGAGAACTCAAGTAGTCTCAGGGGTGGTTAACAGGATGTAGGTGTAACAGGTTAAATCAACCCACTCCCAAACCTAAATCAAAGCAATAGCACAACAGAAATCAGAAGATAAGCACAATTAAAAGATAAAAATAGGCATCCATTTATTGGCAACTCATTGACCAATACAAATATAGGAAACACCCAAAAAGTCTATCTTGCCTCGGAGATTCGATCTAAATGAAAGCTTGATGTGGACCGAAGAAAAAGAAAAATATTTAGAGTCCAAATAAACATAATTAAGTTTTAAAGGGTCAACGAATCTCCTTGGTCCTATCCTTAAGACACAAATAAAATTAGGAGTTATTCGAAGAAAATTAAATAAAATATAAAAAAAATAGATTCAGTCACATTTGATTATCAACATCAACTAATCACGCTCAATGTCCATCAGGTAGTGTCCTAGATTAGTAATATTGTCACTCACTTGAGTTTATAATGAAAGGAAGTTAAATAAATAGCTGGCCTAAAAAATAATAGTATTGATCTCCGTTCTAACTAATTATTAATTAATTATTAATTAAAAAATAATTGCTGCAACAATATAGGTCCTACGTGACCACTCAAATAAAGTTGCAATCAGGATTTATATTTATCGTACAACGTTATTTCAGAGTCTAATTACTCAAAATATTTCAAGCAAACGTGCACCCATTATCCTACATTTATGCAAAGTTCAAAGTCATGGGTGAACATTGTATCACAACTAAAAGTTCCCATCTTTCCCAATTCGATGGTTTGCTTGCAATGTATTTCACTCCATCAATTACATAGTGATTAGATTATCGCCTGCCTACTCCTGTGAATACTTAATTCACCACCATATGTCTGCATTTTGCATGGCCATGCTTATTTAGAAAGATATTACACTACTAATTATTATTACATTATTATTTTTTTATTCACAAAGGGATTCTTCATGATTAATTCTCAGAAAATTTGCCATAAGACGTTCACAGAATATGTGAACTATCATCCTAAATTTATTTTATTACATTCCATTCAATTCTCCCCTCTTTTTTATACACAACTACACCAATCAATCTTTTTTTTTGTAGATCCACTCATTATCTTTTAATTATCACGACCTTTCATTTCATCACATGACTAGTGTGCATAAATTATCTAATGCAGGCATGACCTGTAGCAATGTCAAATGGGTAGGTGTCGAAGCATAATGACGAGCATGCTTTTAATAATTAAATTCTCTCTATCAATGAATGTGGACGAAGAAAAAATGGGAATATTTAAAGTTATAATCCTTCAGAGTTCACATAATTAGATTCACCAAACGCTGAAGTCAAAATAGAAAAAGAAATCAAAACATGAACTCCACCCTAGCTCTCGACAGCTAGTCTACCACCTTCATTCATTCCATCATGGATTCAGTTGGGTATCCGCGTCGTATTTCCAATCTTATGATCGTAGAAAAAAAATCTTATCATTCAAAGTAGTGACGGATTTACAAAAATTCCCAAAAGATAATATTAACTGGTTCATGGTGCCAAGCATTTGGATAGTTCCACTCCACGTGTGACAACCCTACAATGTGAAACAATTCCTCATATAATTACTTAATAGACGAAGGGGAAAAAATGTGGCCATTAATATTAATAATAATAATAAAATGATTGATCAACAAATAAATAATAATTAGTTCAACTCCATGGCATCTAGTACTACTGAGTAGTACAAACTACTCACAACTACAAATTGAAGTAATGTTTTAGCTCACCAACTGGCCGAAATAAGAAAATATGGTACAAGCCTAGCATGCTCATAGAATGCAGAACCTCCGGAACCAATCTTCATTCAGGAACATCTCCTTCCCATTCCAGATCCGGCAGGATTGCATCTTCCACCATCGTCTTCCTCGCCTTCTCCAGGAATCGAAACCGAGACCTTCACGATTTATGGTGATTGCGTCCACGGACTCCCACGGTGTGGTTATGTCATGGCAACATCATGGCCTCATCTTGATGTAAATGTCACTCCGTCCAGTCCCCTCACGTATATGCTTAGTGGCACATATTTTCACTGACTAGTTCCATTTCAAAATTCTTCATTGACACTTCAACAGCACAGGTTATAAAATGTCCTCGTTCCATTCTGTAAATTATAAGTTCCTGCGCCTCGAACAATGTAGACACAATTCTTCCCCTCAGCAAATTGCCACCGGCTTTACGTAAGCAGTAATTCAATAGCATTCACAGCTGTTCAGTTGCATCTACAAGTCCTCCATCGATGATAAGAGCCTCGTCTATTCTCGAATGTTTACTGCACAAACTATTCCGTATTGTAACTCACGTCCAAAACTTGTCGCAAAGGGCTAGTTCTCTCGTTATCAAGCCAAGCATGGGCCTGCACGACCGGGATTATACACGCTGGACTCGGCCATCTGATATAGCAATCGCACCCGGCATAACAGCGGTGATTCGTAACTATATGGTCTCTCAGGACTCTGATAAAATCACACCCGATACACAGCAACACTTTGACCTGTGGTGGTATAGCACACACGGCCCTCCGCTATCAAAATCGAATTTAAAAATCACTCTTGCCGCACAACGGAATACCGTCCAGTCCGCGCTCAAAACGCATGTGTCTGAGCCTCTCAATGTGACCAGTTGCCGAAAACTAGAGCTGAGCACGTGGTGCGAGACAGCGTGCTCTGCCGGAGATAGTAGGCAGATGTGCGTGACGTCAGACGCGTGACGTCACTCAACCTTGTGGTCGGGTCTGCGAAGATAAAATGTGGAGTTTTGGGCCGTGATTTACGCAGTGTTGCCAATCTGTGCTAAAACTGGAGTACTATGTTGGGCACATACTCCCCTCTCCCCGGAAAATAAGCGAGTTAACAAAAGCTTATTTTGTATTCTCTTCATTATGCCGCCAATCATGTGCCAAACATATCCTGCTCGTTCTTCAACATTAGTATCTCTTAAGGCTGGCAGCATTATACTTTCCTATCCTTGCTCAAGATCTTATATCTCTGATGTCATAGCAATTGTTTCCATAAGTCTCATGGACTAGGTATGGCCCAAAAAACAACCTTGCAAATTTGCCGTATATCTTCAGCGGTAGGTTGGATGATACGGGTCTGCGTATTAACACTCGATCTCCGACACGTAAAGGTCGACTGTATTTTCCTTTTTCGGTCTTCCAACATGTACATCAATCATTGGTATTTCAGTTCTCTCTCTCCTAATGGGATTCTCTTCGTCGTAAATGAGGTCTTCATCTACAATTCTATGTACCGCGATGATCTCGATGATAGGTTTGGAATTACTGGAATCTACTGTGACTGGTGATTTGTATTTGACGTTTTTTTTGGCTTGCGTGCCACTTGTACTAGGCCCTGGGTCTGCGTTCCCTTGCCCTTGCTGCTGCTGAGTTGCTTCTCTCATCTGCTGCAGGTATGCTTGACTTTCTGCATGTCTCTCTTCGAAATTCACGCGATAGTCTCTGTTCCACTGCCTATTATAGGTTTGAAATCTACCTCTTCCTTGCTGCCAAGAGTTTCTTCCCTTTATATCCCTGGGTCTGTAGGTTTGTGAATTGAGTTGCTGCTGTTGGTTCGCATAGTATGGCCTTCCACCTTGGTTCCATCTCCTATCTCGTTGATTATATCCACGATTCTCATAACGTCCTCTCCAATCACCTGTATCCTGGAATATTCTTCTTTGTGGTAGTTCAGTCAGTATTTTCCGGTCTGTCACGACTAGATTCACCTCCTGGTGCTCTGATCTAGTGTTTCTCACGTGCATTAAAGAACTGGTGTGATCTAATTTCCTCAGAATTTCGTCACATGTCTTCAAACTATTCGCCCCAGATGCTATAAGCGTTCTCTGAACTTCTACCGGAAGTTGCCTCCTTATCGGTTGAATCATCTCCTCTTCGGGTAATGGAGGTTCTAAATATTGTAACCTGGCTAACTGTGTGTTAAAATACCCCGCACACTGCGTTGGGTTAGATGTGGAATATTTCCTGGAGTAAAGTTCTGATCTGATGCTAAGTTGGTCTTCCGAACTCCAGAAACGCCTAAGGAATGCCTTAACAAACTCCTCGTAATTCGCAAAGGTGCATCTAAAAGCTCTAAACCAGGTCAGCGCTTGATTCTCTAACGATCTTTCAATAACCCTTATCTCGCGTTCACTTGGGATCCGATTTTCATCCAGATAATCCCTGAGGTCTCGTAGGAACTCGATTGGGGTGATAACTCCCACACCACTAAACTTTTTCGGTTTTTACTCATGAGTTCTAATGATAGTTACAGGACTAGCCCCATTAAATCCTCTAGGTGTCGAATCCATGTCTCCCCATCGTTTCTCCTGGTTAATCTCTGGTGAGTTAATTTCCATCGTTTGAACCGGACTATTCATCTGTAAGAAGTTCTCCATACGCGTGATGCGGTCTAGGTGACTACCCTCCAGTATCTTTATGTTATCATTGACTGACGAAATCGCCCCATCTATTTCCGTTTTGATTTGTGTGATATTAGTATTGATTGCGTCCAATTTGTTTTCTAACTTCCCTGCTTCCTCATCCATGCGTTTTCGATTTGCATCCACGTCTTGCGCTAATGTGCCAACATTTTCCGCCATCTTCTGGATTTTCGTCTCTACTTTTCCTACTTGTTCCGTTAATTCCTTTCGAATGCCGACAGTAGTTTCATTAAACTCTTTCCTTACTTCCACTATCTCATGTTGGTATTCCCCTCTAAGCTTGTCTACATGAGCGGTTATATCACATCCCAATCCTTAAATGTTTTCATCTAGCCGTTTTTCTAGGGTCCTGGCGTGTGTATTCAATGCTTCCATCTCTTTCTCTACACCTTTCTGAATTTTCTGTATGCCCTCTATCAAATTGTCCTGCATAGTGGCCTTCAATGCATCAAGTTTTGCGTCCATGCTGCTATCCGTTTCCTTTTGACTGTTGGTTATACGCTCTCCTAACTTGATTATATCTGCCTGTGTTTTTAACGCCTGATTAGCTGCCTCATTTCGGTTTTGATTAAATTTCTTGTCCAATTAATCATGATTTTGTTGGATACTATGATTAAGTCTACCCTCTAACTCCATTTGACCTTGCTTAAAGTCGCCTCTTAAATCATCTTGACCCTTCTTTAAATCAGTCTTCAAATCAGCTAACAGCTGCCTCAACTCTTCCGTATTAGACATGTCAATTAGTACAATAAGACGATACAACATAAAGGAACCATCAAGAGTGACCACACCAAGATTGTACCATACTTTCTACTACTATACCATGGAATTGAACTAATATCAACGAGCTGCATAAATGGATCCTTATCCAATTCTACGCAATTGGATCATTAAACGAAGAACGAATGAAGATCAAAAACACCAATCCAAAGGAAATAGAACTTCTGATCCTGTTGCCTATGTCATGGAAACTAGGAAACAATCTCATTACCAAAGGTAATTAGACCTTCCCAAGAGAAAAAATCATTAGCCTCCCATTCAAGTACCTCAAATGTTGTAATCCAATTTACTTGAGCCACTCAAATGCAAGTGCCAACGACACAACAACCCACACTGGCTGTCAAATTACATTAAAACATCTAATTGCTACACCATCGTGTGTACGATTTCTCAATTCGAGGCTCTGCACGTTGGGCGCCATTTTATATGTTCCCGTTAACCGGCATCGAATTGGATGACCTGGCGAAAACATCACAATTCATGCCGATAACACAAGACATATATCAGATAAAGAGCAAAAATATGATTGAGGTCTGGGTTCGGATATCAAAAAAAAAATATGCCGGTGGGTACGAGAACTCAAGTAGTCTCAGGGGTGGTTAACAGGATGTAGGTGTAACAGGTTAAATCAACCCACTCCCAAACCTAAATCAAAGCAATAGCACAACAGAAATCAGAAGATAAGCACAATTAAAAGATAAAAATAGGCATCCATTTATTGGCAACTCATTGACCAATACAAATATAGGAAACACCCAAAAAGTCTATCTTGCCTCGGAGATTCGATCTAAATGAAAGCTTGATGTGGACCGAAGAAAAAGAAAAATATTTAGAGTCCAAATAAACATAATTAAGTTTTAAAGGGTCAACGAATCTCCTTGGTCCTATCCTTAAGACACAAATAAAATTAGGAGTTATTCGAAAAAAATTAAATAAAATATAAAAAAAATAGATTCAGTCACATTTGATTATCAACATCAACTAATCACGCTCAATGTCCATCAGGTAGTGTCCTAGATTAGTAATATTGTCACTCACTTGAGTTTATAATGAAAGGAAGTTAAATAAATAGCTGGCCTAAAAAATAATAGTATTGATCTCCGTTCTAACTAATTATTAATTAATTATTAATTAAAAAATAATTGCTGCAACAATATAGGTCCTACGTGACCACTCAATTAAAGTTGCAATCAGGATTTATATTTATCGTACAACGTTATTTCAGAGTCTAATTACTCAAAATATTTCAAGCAAACGTGCACCCATTATCCTACATTTATGCAAAGTTCAAAGTCATGGCTGAACATTGTATCACAACTAAAAGTTCCCATCTTTCCCAATTCGATGGTTTGCTTGCAATGTATTTCACTCCATCAATTACATAGTGATTAGATTATCGCCTGCCTACTCCTGTGAATACTTAATTCACCACCATATGTCTGCATTTTGCATGGCCATGCTTATTTAGAAAGATATTACACTACTAATTATTATTACATTATTATTTTTTTATTCACAAAGGGATTCTTCATGATTAATTCTCAGAAAATTTGCCATAAGACGTTCACAGAATATGTGAACTATCATCCTAAATTTATTTTATTACATTCCATTCAATTCTCCCCTCTTTTTTATAAACAACTACACCAATCAATCTTTTTTTTTGTAGATCCACTCATTATCTTTTAATTATCACGACCTTTCATTTCATCACATGACTAGTGTGCATAAATTATCTAATGCAGGCATGACCTGTAGCAATGTCAAATGGGTAGGTGTCGAAGCATAATGACGAGCATACTTTTAATAATTAAATTCTCTATATCAATGAATGTGGACGAAGAAAAAAATGGGAATATTTAAAGTTATAATCCTTCAGAGTTCACATAATTAGATTCACCAAACGCTGAAGTCAAAATTGAAAAAAAAAATCAAAACATGAACTCCACCCTATCTCTCGACAGCTAGTCTACCACCTTCATTCATTCCATCGTGGATTCAGTTGAGTATCCGCGTCGTATTTCCAATCTTATCATCGTAGAAAAAAATCTTATCATTCAAAGTAGTGACGGATTTACAAAAATTCCCAAAAGATAATATTAACTGGATCATGGTGCCAAGCATGGTGGATAGTTCCTTGCCACGTGTGACAACCCTACAATGTGAATCACTTCCTCATATAATTACTTAATAGACGAAGGGAAAAAATGTGGCCATTAATATTAATAAAAATAATAAAATGATTGATCAACAAATAAATAATAATTAGTTCAACTCCATGGCATCTAGTACTACTGAGTAGTACAAACTACTCACAACTACAAATTGAAGTAATGTTTTAGCTCACCAACTGGCCGAAATAAGAAAATATGGTACAAGCCTAGCATGCTCATAGAATGCAGAACCTCTGGAACCAATCTTCATTCAGGACCATCTCCTTCCCATTCCAGAACCGGCAGGATTGCATCTTCCACCATCGCCTTCCTCGCCTCCTCCAGGAATCGAAACGGAGACCTTCACGTTTCATGGTGGCTGCGTCCTCCGACTCACACGGTGTGATTATGTCATGGCAACATCATGGCCTCATCTTGATGTAAATGTCACTCCGTCCAGTCCCCTCACGTATATGCTTAGTGGCACATATTTTCACTGACTAGTTCCATTTCAAAATTCTTCATTGGCACTTCAACAGCACAGGTTATAAAATGTCCTCGTTCCATTCTTGAAATTATAAGTTCCTGCGCCTCGAACAATGTAGACACAATTCTTCCTCTCAGCAAATTGCCACCGGCTTTACGTAAGCAGTAATTCAATAGCATTCACAGCTGTTCAGTTGCATCTACAAGTCCTCCATCGATGATAAGAGCCTCGTCTATTCTCGAATGTTTACTGCACAAACTATTCCGTATTGTAACTCACGTCCAAAGCTTGTCGCAAAGGACTAGTTCTCTCGTTATCAAGCCAAGCATGGGCCTGCACGACCGGGATTATACACGCTGGACTCGGCCGTCTGATATAGCAATCGCGCCCGGCATAACAGCGGTGATTCGTACCTATATGGTCTCTCAGGACTCCGATAAAATCACACCCGATACACAGCAACACTTAGACCTGTGGTGGTATAGCACACACGGCCCTCCGCTATCAAAATCGAATGTAAAAATCACTCTTGCCGCACAACGGAGTACCGTCCAGTCCGCGCTCAAAACGCATGTGTCTGCGCCTCTCAATGTGACCAGTTGCCGAAAACCAGAGCTGAGCACGTGGTCCGAGACAGCGCGCTCTGCCGGAGATAGTAGACAGATGTGCGTGACGTCAGACGCGTGACGTCACTCAACCTTGTGGTCGGGTCTGCGACGATAATATGTGGAGTTTTGGGCCGTGATTTACGCAGGGTTGCCAATCTGTGCTAAAACTGGAGTACTATGTTGGGCACAATATATATTACAAATATTGTACAGTTAGTATCAAAAGGGGCAATCTCCAAAATAAAATTTAATATATCTCACTAACTATGAATCATATGGTTGGTTTTCTTTGATTACTCGCACACAACCGGTTACTTTATGCATAAGAGAAAAAACATCCAGATAGAGTGTATACAAATGCAATAGATAAAAAATTACTCCAGGAGCTCAGCAACTCTAACTGAAACCCCGGAAAAAATGTGAACTAAAAGTACTTCCTCCCTGCACGCTCTGACGAACTCAAGCAAGACCTATATCTGTGCAGAGGGGTGTAGTCGCTGGCCGGGAGCCAATAGATGTGATGTGTTGACAAGCGTTCACTGTCAACTCTCTCGCTCAAGATTGCCCTCCTCTCTGTCACACTGGCTGACAGAGCTAGCTCTGTCACCAGGGTCTCACTTCAAGTTGCTGAGCTCTACTGTAAAATGCAGGAAGGTGGAGAATGTTCCTTTTGATACTAATAGCCTCATATATCAGTTGCTGTTTCTGAGAGACTAATGTTGTACTACCTCCTTTACAGGTGACCCAATGCAGCAGTCATCAGTGTGCTGTACAACTCAATATTGTATTTGGCTACCATCCTGCAAAATGAGAATCTGAACCTCCTGTCAATAAATATGTTTTGTTTCCAGAGCGATCTAGCTAGCCTTGCGTGTTAGGGAGCTACCGATTTACTAAATTTCAAATATGTATATCTGATGGTGCTATGAAATGGGAAGGTGTTTTGCTGTAATAAAAGGAAACAAGATGTTCAGTAAAGAACATATAGCCTACTTTCTCCTAAATGTATGAGTATAGTTATAACTCGTTGTTATTATCAAAGAGTATAATAGAACTATTCTTTGTTGAAGACCTTAGAAACGATTTACCTCTACCAAACGCCACAACCTAGATAAAAACTGCTACCATCATTGAAGAAAGAAAGAAAGAAAGAAAGAAAGATAAGAAGTATCTAAAGAATGTTATGGATCTGGAGACATAATCGACCGGACTGGCGGCGTGGCTCAGCGGTAACGTTCTCGCTTGCTGGACCGTATGTTTCAGGTTCGTATCCTGGCGCAGTCAGCTGGCATTTGAGGGTGCACAAATGCGAGGGAGCCGTGTTAGTAGATTTACTGGCACGTTAAAGATCCCCTTCGGGACAAAATTCTGGCACCCCGGCGTCTCTAAAAGCAACAGTAGTTAAAAGGGACGTAAAACCAATAACATTATTATTATTATTATTATTATTATTATTATTATTATTATTATTACATAATCGGCCTGACGCGGGCAACATCCAACTTTGAGTTGAGGCATGTCTTTACACGTCCGGCTGCGTATGACTTTCACAACCCTAATTGAATTAACAAATCTTTCCATGACCCTACAGAGACGTGTGTATACCAACTATGTGGATATTTTCGATTGCTATTTGGCTGAAATAAAAGTAGTAATTAATACCTGAACTAACACCAACGGCTTGAACTCAGTTACTATGTGAAATCGTTTTGTTCTTTACTTCAATTAACATTTTCAAATAACGCACAATAGGCTGTTACAAACCCTTTAAAATAGAAAGTAAAAATGTATCGTAGTATCATCTTGTCATTCTTCAAATTCGATGCGCATAGAATGCCAATGGTATAGTAATCAATGGAGCCCCACGTAGACTAGTCGTGATATCTAGTGGTGAAATATCGAACAATATAATCCTAACAGAGCGAGTGCATTCTAGCGGCCAGAAGAAGAAACTTTTCAATAAAATCTGGTCGGCGTGCAGTTATCTTTTTGGCAGCTAGATGTCTCGAGTAAATCTGCTGGCGAATTATGATTTAATTAAATATATATTTTACACCATAATATGCACAATATAACGCTTAATTTTAAAACATCTGAGTCATTACAAAACAATAAACATATAAAATTTCAAGCAAAAAAACTAGCTCTGATCGGGGTTGAACCATAGGCATTTGAGCGATAGGCTAACGCTCTACCACTGAGCTAATTCTGTCAACGAATATCGTTCTATATAAAATGACTTACATAGAAATTGTTAGCAAATAGTGGTTTATACTAAACGATTTCATCACTGGAGTATATTATTTATATATAAAGCATTTCATACAAAGTTTATTTATTTTGAATCAGTACGCTATATTGCATGCAATACTCAAATTAGTGAAATATAAGTCAGGCACAAGATATCCGCTGCCATCTTGTCTTATTACTAAATCGGCTCAGCTTTTTAAAATCACGTCTGCACTATAGTATTACAAAATAAACTTTTAATTTCGAACGTGCCTCTTCCTTTAGAACAGTTAAAACGATTCTCGGCTCGATAATCGGGACTGGTGGGTCCCATGATATGGATTATAAAGTTTGCATAATTCGCACGGCCGCCATCCTGAAATGGTATGGCGGACGACCTTGTAGTTTGGTCACAAGACGCATCCTATACGAAGGTATGTTGTTACCAAATTTGGTAGAGATCGGATGATTTGGTTAGTCGTTATTTGATTTTACGTTTTGAACGTTTGAGTGGCCGCCATTCAGTTTTAGTAAAGATGGCGGCGATATAAAACATGACACTGAGGTGTCGTTTGCTAGTGCTACCTTTGTACCAAATTTCGTTCAATTCGCATTCACCGTGTTCGAATTGATAGGGGGGGACAGACATTCAGAGTACACACACTCACACACACACAGACACACAGACACACACACACACACAGACTCACACACACACATACACACACACAGACAGACACACTTTTTTCGCCCTGTGTTGATCTCATAAGTCTACTTTCATTTTTTGCAAAAATCGAAAGTAGGCTAAAAAATAAAGAATTATTTTCACCTCTGTGCTATTTTTCCCAGTGATAAGTAACCTTCCTTTCATGAATTAAATGATGCAGGAAAGTAGTGCCTCAGCATTAAAGAAATGTTATGGTTCAAGCAGAAATGCCAACCACGTCAGCTTTTATATGTTTAAACACCGGTGAGAGAACAATCTAGGGAGTTGCGTGTCAAACTGAATCTGATTATCGTGGCAATAGTGTGTCCAAGTTTCACAGACACACAGTAGCGTTAAGATGACAACAGCTTTGTGCACCATGAGTGGGGGGAACTACTAAACCCTCGATACCTTCCAACGAGAGGTAAACCCAAATCAAAAACACATTTCCTAGTATCGTGATTTGTCACTCTCCTTAAGGTCAGCAATATTCTCATCACCGTCATTGCAGTCTTATTTTGCCGCTAACTTTCTTGACTACAGTAAAACCTTTTATAGTTGTCAACATGTAACAAGTTTGAAATTGCTTATGATTTTCTTCAGAGGTAGAAAAGGGAAATTTTCCCTTCAAAAGCCTGGCAACCATAGTTTTTCGAGTTCAGATTTATGTACAATAGAGTGCAATCCACACACCAAAAATTCCCAGAATTAGTTTGCTTCAGCCCCGATTATGAGGTGACATGGCTCAAATAAATGAATTGCAGGAGAATTGAAGCATTTGAAATGTGGTGTTTCAGGAGAATGATGATCAGATGGGTTTATAGGGTTACAAACAATGAGGTATTAAGACGAGTGGGAAAGGAGAGATGTTCCTGGCGACTACTAATGAAGAGAAGAGATAGGTTGGTAGGACACATACTAAGACACCCAGGAATAGCAAGCTTTGTTATGGAAGGAAGGGTAAGGACAAGAACTGTAGGGGTAAACAAAGGTTAGAATATGTTTAACAGATTGCCTCGGATGTAGGGTGTGGTAGCTATGAAATTATTAGCTCAGGATAGGGAGGCATGGACGGCTGCATCAAACCAGTCAAAAGAATGAAGACTCAAACAACAACAACAGGATTTTCTAGGGTAATTTTTCATGTATGTGTTACTCTTACAAAACTGAAGATGCTGGTGACCCACCAGTTGCATTTCGCATCTGGGAAACATTCTAATTATAATTGGTACTGCATCAGTGTGGGTTTTACATCAAAGAGGATATAAAAGAGATGCATGTTATATTTTGACGCCAACCTATTGCTCGGGGCATGTAGTTCCAAGTTCCAATAGATAGCATGGGATGGCGCGGCAATGCACTTCTGAGCGCAGTCCATCCACCACCCTCCCTCCTTCACACCCACTACTTTCTTATTCCTTCTTTTCGCTCCCCTGCCTTATTACGGTCATGATTTAGTAATTATACTCTTCCAGTATTATATTAATAATAGTGATATTTTTTCTCTCTGTGGTATCAGCTGATATTTAATGGCACAATACCTCATTAGGCTATTGTAAAAAATGCATTAAGTCGTCAGGATATTGATAGCCACATACGCCTATTTCAAATGAAGTAACATAATTGAAAATTGCACCTAATACATTTTGTCTGATAACTTTCCAGTGCAAATATTACACCATTAGCAATCGAGGGTGCAAAAACTTGCCAAACAGGCTGAGAAAAGTACTCTCACAACATAGGCTAACTCATTTGGCTATTGTAATGTAAAAAGTTAATTTGAGAACACATGGATTAAGACATGCAACAAGCTCCAAGTACTTTTGGAAAAATGGTTGGTTCTTAAGTTTAGGGGCTGCGACAACGCGGTCATGTAGCCCCGTGTACTTTGGGTGTGTGTAGAATCTGTCTGATAACCGGTGTTAATTGTGATGGCTGTATTAGTGTGTGTTATCTGTTTTTTAATTTTAAGTACAGACTGCAACTTAGAATTTTTCAAATAGTTCCTACTTTTGCCGCCAAGCGCCACCGTCAACGACTACTAGGCCAAGTTCAGAACTTAGCTACTAGACGCCACCACAGTCTGCTCTTGGCAACGAACGTAGAAACCTAAGAGCGTTGTTTACATTCTTAACCTATCCAATTTAGCAGGTTTAATTAGTGGAAGGTTCTTTAACATGCCATAAATCTATGACATGGGACCGCCGGCTTTACTTCCCCTCCGAAGGAAGGCATACTGAGAATTTTAACGCTCTTAAAAAATCCGACGGCTTCGGCCGGGTTTGAACCCGCTATCTTGGGCATAGAAGCTCAGCATGCTACCGACTACGCCACCGAAGCCGCCCTTGGAAAAATGTATTAGTTATTGTGTTGGTTCGTTATTTGAATTTTAAGGGGCAAAACATCTAGGTCATCTGCCCCAGTTATTGTGTCGGCTTCATACAAGCCGATTTGTTTTAGACGATTGCCCTTGACCTTGAAGCCTGCGGGTGAGTCTGCACACAGTCACTCACCCTATCGCTTCACATTTGTCACCACCGATCTGATGTAATGGAATTTCAGACGTGAGCTCGTGGCGACGCCACCTTGCTGAGAGTACAGTACAGTTCACGTCGAAGTATTGTGTGGCACGGAAGTACACGTTACGTAGTTACGAACAGAACACCATTATATTTGCCAATGACTGTACTTCAGCAGTAGTGTGAGACAGGTTTGTCTATCATCGGACCTCTTGGGGCAGCTGACAACAACACAGATACTGTAGTACCTCGCCTCCAGGCTTCCTTTCACTCGTCTAAAACGAACGTCCGGCCTGTAACAATGCATGGGAACTTAATAAGGGCAGTGACTTTACCCCTTTTTAATTTGAATTGTTTTCTCCCTACCTTGTCCATGCAATAACAACTAAGTTAACTGATGATAATTTTGAGGCACATCCCATGGCTTCTTAAAAAAATTGCACTTGATGGTTGATATTGGCTACCCTTCAAGCTGCAATATTCAATATCATTGAAATATTATGAGTATAACGCTCAGAAAACAAAATATGGTTTCAAAACATATCGTCACGAAGCGAAATTAAGTTTTGGATGAGGATATGTGAATGATGACTAGGTTATTTCAGGAAAGTCACATGCGTGCTGTTGAATGGCCCGATTATAAGCTAGGCAGATATACTTGTTATTTTAGAAACTGTAGATAATCTGGAAGGTATCAACATGAATGGTGGGGAATAACCCAGCTCTTTTGGGAAAAACTCTTGGTGACGGACTGAACAGCATCAAACTTTCATAGGTCGGCCTTTTGTTTCAATGTTTTTCCGACACTGCCAACTTCATCCATACTCGGTGAGCTACCATAATGGGATTGACAGTTTTCGCCTCGCCATGTGGTCAGAGAACGAGGTTGCCAAACCGCACAAGCCAGAGATACAGCTGACCAGGCACTCAAGCACGCGAACTGTAATATTGCAACGCATAGTATTATGACAACTATGCGAACATGGTTTGGTCAAGAGGCAAAGGGGTGATGACCGACGTGGAATTTGCGGCTAAATGTCAATCCTATTCAGGCAGCTCACAGAGTATAGCTGCATTACCTTGGATCTATCACTTTTCAGAAACGACCAACACTCCTGAGGGCGAAAAAATGTTTAAGTACAGGTAGATCAGACAATCATTTAAAAACGAATGTTTCTCATGATATTGGTAGAATAAGCTACGACACAAAACTTTAGAAATGCACAAGACAAGATCCATGTATCAAGCTACTACGAGGAAAACTTACATGAATGTATGGGCAGAAATAGCAATTATTATTTATTTATCGTATGCTGATACAGAGTTAAAATAAAAGTGCATACACCTCATTTAAAGTTATATATACAGTTATATACATAGTCATAAACACAAGTTCTTGGTTTAAACTTCTAAGTCCAGGCCATCAATCCACTGAAGTGCCTCGGAAGATCCATGATGAATGTCACCTACTGATCCTTGGAACGCTCGTTGCGGACATTCACCAACAATATGTCCGATGGTTTGCAGGGTAGCTCCACAATCGCAGTTTGCAGAAGTAACCCAACCCCATTTGTGAAGCTGGAATCCACATTTGCCTTGTCCTGTACGGATCCGGTTAATAATTCTCCATTGGCGTCTGGGGAGTTTGAAACCTTCTACCCGGTTGGAAGGGTTTTCAATCAGATGTGCATTGAATACTGATGATTCTTCCCACATAGTTTTCCATGCTTCTGAGATGTTAAATGAATAGTCTTCAAGAAGTACTGCATAGCGCCAAGGTGGTTTTCTTGACTTCAACCGTTGATTGCCTGCTTTTGCTACATCAGTATGTATGGGTAGCTGGGGGTTCTTCTGAATGGTTTTCCAGATATTCAGGAGAGCCTCTGATCTTCGAAGAGCTGGAGGTTGGATGTTACTTAGAACAGGTAACCATATAGTGGGTGTGCTACGTATACAGCCCGTAATCAGTCGCATTGTCTGGTTAAGTTGCACATCTATCTTCTTGGAGTGGACACTGTTTAGCCAAGTTGGGCAGCAGTATTCAGCAACGGAGTATGACAGTGCCAGAGCAGTTGATCGTAAAGTTTGAGCGCTGGAACCCCAGGAGGTACCAACAAGCTTCTGAATTATGCTATTACGGGTCTTCACCTTTGCGGCCACGTTCGTGAGATGTTGTTTGAAGGTCAAGGACCTATCAAGTGTTATCCCAAGGTACTTAGGCATGCTGCAGAACTGCAAAGTTTCTCCTCTGAATTTGACTTCTGGTTTGTAATTAAAGAACCTATTGCGTAAGTGAAATGCGGATACAACCATTTTCTGATAATTTAGGCGTAGGCACCATTTCTTGAAATATGTGTCCAAGACTTCCAAGTCGGCAGTTAGTGTATTTTCAGCATCGGTGAAGTTGGAGTTCTGGGTTAACAAACAGATGTCATCAGCATATATGAATTTCCTTGAAGAAGTTTCTTGCAGGTCGTATATGTACAAGCTGAAAAGGAGAGGAGCTAGGACAGATCCTTGGGGTAATCCATTATTTAATTTCAAGAACTTTCTTCTATCATTGCCAGAGTAAACCTGGAAAAGTCTATTGCACAGCATGTTGTTAATTAGGTTTGTGAGTTTGAGACACGGAATGATGCTCACAAATTTCAGAAGGAGGCCTTCTCGCCATACTGTATCATAAGCGGCAGATAGATCCAAGAAAGCAGCTAGGCTTACAGATTTCTTCTCGTACCCATTTTCAATATGAATTGTTAATGCAAACACTTGATCATTACAGCTTCTGCCAGGCCTGAATCCAGCTTGTTCTATGGGGATGTGGTTGTTAATAGTATCAAAAATTCTGTTGTAGGTGAGTCGCTCAAGTAGTTTGTAAGTGACACTTAGTAGAGCTATGGGGCGATAACTTTCAACTTTTGTCGGATCTTTGTTCGGTTTGAGGATCGCTAATATTTTTGTTTTCTTGAATAATACAGGGAGATTTCCAGTATTAAGAATATCTGAAAAGAAGTTAGTAAGCCATTTAATTGTAGCTGGTCCACAGTGAGTGAGGAATTCAGGATAGATTCCGTCGAATCCAGCTGCTTTCCCAAGTTTCATGCTTGTGATGGTGACTCTGACTTCCTCTACAGTGAATAGAGTGGAAAGTTTTGAAGAATTCAGGGCTGCTCTTTTCTTGATTTTCAGCTGAGATTAGATTTCCCTTCTTGTCTGCTTTTCTTTTGGGCTCATGGAATTTGAGATTAGATGCTTGGCAAAGTCATTTAGCTTAATGGCAGTTTTCGATCCACTGCTCGCATTATTTATACCGTGTGAGCCCAGGCAGAAATTCACCGTAAGAGGCTACCACACCGTAAGACGAGATCGCCGCGAACACACCGACATGTCGAAAGGAGGAGTGGCAGTACTGGTCCGTAAAGAAATAGCTCACATGGAGCTAGACAAACCAGAACTGCAATCACTCGAGGCATGCGGCATCCGCTTGCCTGTGCAAGGTACTTACCTGAATATTTATTCAGTGTACAATCACACCAACCGGATAAATACACAGGACATAGAAACCCTAATCAAAACTGGCACTCACACCATACTTGGAGGGGATTTCAATTCCAAAAGTGCTCACTGGGGATGTCTCCGCCCCAACTACTCGGGGAGGAGGCTTTATGCGCACATGATAGCCAATGACTACATAGTCGCTGCCCCCAACCTAATTCGACGGACATTGCTGACATTCTGGACATTTGCCTGATGAACCAGGTAACGCTCAGTCACAGCATCAGGGTGATTAATGACCTCTCGTCAAATCACAAGCCAACGATTATTACACTTGCGACCCCCCCCCCCCCCCCCGAAGTCATCGAAACTGGAACCAGGCCCATACGCAACTATAAGGCTGCTAACTGGAACCAGTTCAAGGCCATACTAGACCAAGAACTAGATGGCAAAGATGACATGCCACTAAACACCAATCAGGAGCTAGACACTGCCGTGGAAACCCTGGTTTCAGCCATCCAAGTCGCCTTAGACTCAAGTGTTCCCCTTGTAAACACCCGCGAGGGGAAACTGGAAATACCAGCACGCATCCGGGCACTAATAAGGGAAAGGAACAACATAAGGCGGGACTGGACGAAATACCACAGGGACCACGACAGAGTCAGGAAAAATCAACTTAATGTTGAAATCCAGAACGCTCTACATGAACATCGGTGCAGCTCATGGGGTAATCTCATATCAAAATTTGGTACCAACCCCACAGAAAATACACCATCAGTGTGGCCCCTCGCGAGACACTTCACCCGCGAAAGCCATCAGGTGCCGACCCTCGAAACACCGACAGGACCGGCCTATTCGACCCGGGACAAACTGGAGGCCCTAGCGAACTCCCTAGAGGAAGCATTTACTCCCAACGATACACCCTCTAACCCGGAGTTCACGCTCAGGATGGATGCAAAGGTAAATGACTTCATAACCAATGCACCCAAGCCGGAGGTCCGCAAAACCAATATTCACGAAATAAAGTGGATCATCCGGCACCTCCCCAACCAAAAAGCCCCGGGCCCAGACAATCTACAGAATATAGTTCTGAAGTGGTTGTCTGACAAGGCCCTGCTAATACTAACCTCCATCTTCAATGCAATGCTCACGCTACAGTACTACCCTGTGTGCTGGAAGCAAGCAAAAATATTAGTATTCGGCAAACCGGGCAAAAACAAGACAAATCCCGACAACTACCGCCCAATAAGCCTACTAGACTCACTAAGCAAATTATTCGAGAAAATACTGCTAAAGAGAATAGTAGCGCACGTTAAGGAACATGGACTGCTCAGGAACGAGCAGTTCGGGTTTCGGAACCACCACTCCTCAACGCAGCAGCTTATGAGGCTGGTCGAAAACGCCACGGTTGGGTTCAACCAAAAACGCGACACCGGAGCTGTCTTCTTAGACATTCAGAAAGCTTTCGACAAGGTGTGGCACACAGGCCTATTAGCTAAGCTAATAGACTGTAATTTCCACCCGGACTACATACGACTCATCCAATCATATCTAGAAGGCCGCACATTCCAGGTTGATATTCTGAACGTGCTGTCCACTAAGCGACAGATCAGAGCAGGCGTCCCGAAGGGGAGTATTATAGCTCCCGTGCTGTTCAGCCTGTACATCAATGACATGCCAACACCAGCACGAGCTTTAACTACGTTATACCTCTATGCTGATGACTCGGCTATGACAGCCCAACACTTCCGCATAGCCTGCATTCGGAAACGGCTGCAGGAAGCGCTATGGGCCCTGGAACCCTATTTCAGAGACTGGCGGATTAAAGTCAACGTCGGCAAAAGCCAGGCGGTTCTCTTCACCAAGAAGAACCGCATCACACGCCGACCTGAATCCATCCGGCCACTCACACTATTTGCGCGCGACATACCATGGACGAGCACAGTTAAGTATCTGGGAGTAACCCTAGATGCTAAACTAACCATGCTGCACCATGTCAGAACACTACAGCGCAAAGCCAACATGCGATTACTGCAGCTTTACCCATTCCTAAATAGGAAGAGTCGCCTCGACAAGACGCTGGGCGTAAACATGTATAAAGCCCTCATAAGGCCCATTATTATGTACGCCAGCCCTGTATGGGGTTACACAGCTAAGTCGAACCTCAAAAAGCTGCAGATGATCCAAAACAAATGCTTGCGGTTAGCACAAAAGCTCCCGCGGGATACACCCACGCGGGAGCTAGAACGCATAACGAATACGCCAAGCATCAAAGCCTTTGTGCGACAACTCGCACTAAGGTCACAACGCTCCAGGCGCTATTCGGCAAACCCACTCGTAAGAGCCCTTGGCCGACACGATATGGGCCGAAATAGCAAATACCCTACCCCTCGACATATTCTCTTCAGGTAAAGTCAGGAAAGGTAGGTGCTATGAGTAGCGCAAAGCGGCACTAACCCCAGGGACATACAATACAAATGTCCCCCCCAAAGTACACATCCCATGGAATTCTCCCGTGGATAACCTCAACTCCACATTCCCAAGGAAGTCCTTGGTAACGGCTCAGGCCAACCAAGGCGGCCGCACGCGCTCCCCTTGCTGCATACATGAAGTGTATATATTTATGTGTAGAAATTGTCTATGTCCATGTGCACGTCTGACTCTCTGTTTCAGTTTGTTTCTATGTTTCAGCTTAAGTTTAGTTAAGGTAAAAAAAAAATGTAGTTTAAAAACCCTTCCCCTGGCTTGCCGAAAGGATAGCCAAGGGGAGGACTATTAATAATCATTAGCTTATAGTTTCAGGACGTGTGTATGCAGCGGCGGAGTGATTGATATAACAACCATCAGCTATGTCCAGGACACGAGAGAAGAAGCCCCTGTTCGCAGGCGTGGCTCCCCTCTCCGGATCACGGAGACTTGGTACTAGGACGCTCTAGGCGGGCGGACTGTGCTCCGAACCTAACCCCGGAAGTACAATTCGTCCGCCATTGCGGACGCGCTAGTCCCAGCAGTGCCAAGCCAACTGATTCCCTCAAATACTAATCTCGGCGAGGAAACGGATTTTGCAACTGTTGCATGACACACCTCCCGTACTAACAAAACCTACTCATTTCCATACCCACATTATCCTTGCATGTGGCAATAGCCAAGCCGCCAGGTTTTACGTGTAGACAATCTTTCCTTTCTGTCTATGCGGTTTTCCCTGGCCCTACAATCTTACCGTTGTATATGTGTACATATTTATATGTGCACATATATGACAACATATACCAATGTTAATAACAATCCGTGATGCCTGGTAGATCGCGACCGCGATGGGACAGGCGCAAAGCCTCAAAGGGCAATCCTTCCTTTCCAATCCCCTATGCTTTCTCTTCTACTATGTAGACTAACTGCATGTCGGAGGCACCAGTAGTAAGGTCGGGTGCCACGCGGGGGGAGCGGGAAACCTTTGCCCCCCCCCCCCAAAAAAAAACTGGTCTTCGGAGGTTGTCTCTGAATCGTTAGAGGAAGGACACCTTGCCAGTGGCAGCAGCAGACCAGCCTAAGTTGTTGTGTCAGCTCACCAGGATGGAGACTTCGAGCAGCGGGACCATCGAGTGGAGGAAGCAGAGGACCGGCGAGCCAGCCAAGGGTCAGGGCGGGCGCAGCCGCGCCCGGAGAGGTAGAGGGCCACGATCGGCAGGCTCCTTGGGTGGGGAGTTAACCTCCACAGGGCCCTCTCCTCCGGTCACGCGGGCACGCCAGCAGGCTCTTGGTGAGAAGACGTCAGCGGCGCAGAAGCCGCCAGCCGTTGAAGAGGTGCGGGTGCCTCACAGCCCGGCTGGCGCACTCAACGCTGGAGTAGCTCCCGGCCCGGGGAGCACAGGTAGCCCGGACATAACGCGGTCCGAGCCAACCGACGCCTCCCCTGGGCCCTCTGAGCTAGCCGAGTCCGAGAAGAGTCGGACGCCAGGACCGGCTAGCTCCCCGCGACAGGAGAGCAGCAGCAGCCCGGACGCCAGATTCAGCTGGGCGAGCGATGTGAGCTCGGACACCGTGCATGGGCACCCTGGGGCCCCTTCCCCAGGCTCCGAGCAAACATGTGGCTACGACCCCAGCGACCTGGCTTTGATTGTTTATTACAGCCCAGGCTTCAACCAGGAAGAAGAAAGGGAAGTCATCAGGGCCTACAGGGACCAGGTCCACGTAGTCGCGACGGGAGGAGTTGAACGTGTCCACGAGGACATCGAAGCTGACCTCCCTACTGGAGTCCTGATCAGGCCACGCGAGAGCGCGGCCATGAGCTACGTCTACATCAAGGCATTCTCCGAGCACTGGCAGGTCGCGGTGGTAGCAGGCTGTGCGCTAGGTGCCTCTCCGCACATCCTCCGCCACGCTCGGGAGCGCTGCCCAGCTTTTCTCATCGAGATGGCAGATGTTGGGACCCAGGCAGGCCCCCTGACCTTCTCCAAGAGAACGCAGGCTCCACAACCAGCACCTCAGGCGGTGCCATTTGCGGGGCAACCCGCGCCCGCCACCACCACCAGGAAGGGGACACCAGAGTCGGCCGGGGCCACCAGGACGGCCCCAAAGCAGCGGAAGGTCAACCGCAGCAGCCCAGAGGACCGTCGCCCGCAGCGCCCCCAGGAGGGGGAGCCAGGATGCCGCGAGGCCACCAGCCGCAGCCAGGGACAGCCGCTACAATCAGGTCGTATGAAGCCGCGCTCAGGCCAGCTTTTACAGTGTTTCCCAGGGATCCTGCGGCTCTCCAGTCCGTTGTAACCGGTGCTCAGGTGGCCACCACCACACCGGCTGCACGGTGCCGCGGGACGCGCCAGTGTGCGCCAACTGCATGGGTGACCATCCGTCATCCCATCGCAGTTGCCCTGTCTACAGGTCCATGGTAAGAGCAGAGAGGAAGGTGGCTCGTTGCTATGGACCGCCCGCTAGGCCCCTGCTTCGGCAGGCGAGGCCCCCCCCCTCCACTCTCCGGTGACGGAGGCTCGGTACCAGGGACCCCATGGAGATCGGGTAATGGCGCAGGTTCTCCGGATACTTGCACCATTGCTCGGTAGCCGGCAAGGCCCGCGCTGATCCCAGCAGTGCCGAGTTCTAACGGATTCCCCGGAGACGAACTGGCGAGAAGACGGACATGGATCTGGTGCATGATACCTTCTCCCAACAAACATACCTACTCATTTCCATACCCACATTATCCTTGCATGTGGCAATAACCAAGCCGCCAGGTTTTACGTGTAGGCAATCTTTCCTTTCTGCCTATGCGGTTTTCCCTGGCCCTACAATCTTACCCTTATATATGAGTACATATTTATATGTGCTCATATATACAATATACCAATGTTAATATCTATTAATTATGCCTGGTAGATCGCGACCGCGATGGGACAGGCACTAAGTCCTAAAAGACATTCCTTTCTATCCAATCCCCTATGCTTTCTCTTCTACTATCGTAGATTAACTCCATGTCGGAGGCACCAGTAGTAAGGTCGGGTGTCACGCGGGGGGTGCGGGTACTCTTTCGGCCCCCGTCCCTCCGAAAAAAAAAGCTGTTCTTCATTCCACTGCTGGACAAGGAAAGGAGCGGAACCCTTGATAATGCCGGACGCAGTTTCCTGTCTGGACCACGTCCTACAAGTCCGAACCACTTGCTACTAATTATGAACGCCGGCCGTGAAAGCCTAAGCTGTTATAATGGTTTCATGTACGAGGATAATAAGTGGCATAACTGCTGACTTTAGTGCAGTCATAACCCCCTATACTCACCATATTGGAACCTTCAGAACCTACGGAAGGATTTAGACTAAGTCCGTACATTGCCAAGGCGCATGCGCTAGCAGTTACACTCTCAAGCAGATGAGATGAGAAGATACCAACACACAACAATTTTCTGTTGAGAGCTGAGCTATTTATGTTGCAAGAGCAGAACATTCGATTGAGCGAGTAAGCAAAATCCGAATAATTTTCTATTATGTAATAGATAATAATGTTGTTTTAAGGGGCCTAACATCTAGATTATCGGCCTATTATGTAATAGATAATGTGACCAAGATACAGGAGATGAACATTTTATCACTAGAGGGTGTTGCATTTTGTTTTGCCGCTTATCTCGCAAGTGGGAGAACATGGAATATGGCTTTACATACAAACACAAACCTAATCTGGGGCTTACACCCCAGATCCCATTGCTTGTAGTAGGCCTAGAAGCAGTAATTTTCGCCCATACCATCGTCTGACCAAGTAGCTTTGTTTCACCCAACTTTACAACATCTGTAATTTACGTCCAGGCAGTGGTCTAACCTCACTACAGGGGAGTGCGGTAAAGCGCATTATTGCAGTCTGTCGTGAGCTATGAGATATTGTTGATACTCTCTGAAATTTTGCATCTGGGACGCATGCGCAGTGCGTCCTGTGCGCATGTGCAGTTAAGTATTTTACGGACTTGTGATATAGTTTTCTTGTGAGTTGGCTCTGCGAAAGAACAGCCTGCATATCATAAGGATAAAATTATCTAAAAGTGTCAAAAATACCCAGTCCCCGAGTTAAACACTGAAGATAATCCCCACAGCCAGGTCAGGAATCAAACCCACAAACTTTCAGGTCAAAGCATAGAATGCTAAGGACCTCTGGATGCAATCGTGGATGTTAAATGAACAAAAGACATATCTGCAAATTTTGCTTGTATAACAAAGGATCCCTCCTTGGTAAAATTTGGCTCCCTGGTGTGACATAGCATTTATTATTTAGAAAAGTCGTTGCCTGGAGGTAAGCAAGAGGTACATTGCATTCCTCTCTCACCCATTGGTTGGACTGACCCAGAAATGCGATTGCACAGGTCTATGACTGAGAGGTTGACAATTTGTTTCCCGTAGCAGAGTACTGCCAAAACTAAACGATGCGCAGAAACCGATATCGATCAGCGTATTTTAATGGTCATTGCGGGGCTCCTGTATGTCCCCCGAATGCTGACTACCGGGCTCACTACATTCTTCAACAATGCGGCTCGCTCCGAGACGCGGTCTACAGCTATTTTATGTATATTAAGTAGCTGCACGTGTGTTTGATGTATTGTATACCTCAAGCCTTGAAAATTGTGTATAATATTCAGTGTACTTAGCAATACCACAGTTTTGCTGTAACTTTACAGCCAAACTAGGGAAGTTATTTATAATTTGTATAAATTCACGAAAAACGAAACACATCCCATTGGCAACATATGCGCAATTCAAACGAAAGTGGCTGAAGCAACAGAGTGTCGGAAAGGTCGGTGCAGAATATAATACAAGTTGCCAAAAAAATTGAAAGTCGTGAGGTGGATTCATTTCAACACCTGGAAAGAGGAGGCCAAAATCTGTCAAGAAGTGTGAATTAGACGATTTTGATAAATGCGTGGTCAGGCGCACAATTCATAATTTTTACAATACCAAAGGCGAGAGGCCAACGCTGGAAAAGATCCGTAGGAAACTGGTTGAGGATATAAATTTTAAAGGTGGTGTACGAACATTAAGAAAGATAGTTCGAGGCCTAGGTTTTAGATGGAGGAAGACAGAAGACATGCGTAGAATTGTTGTGGAGAAGCCTGACATAAGGCTCCTACGTATGCAGTACTTACAGAGCGTAAGACAGTAAGACAACAGGGAAGGCCTATTGTTTACACACTGATGAGACATATTTGCATAGTTCGCACAGTAAGCCAAGTGCTTGGAGTGACGGTTCTCTTCATGGACTGAAGTCGCTTATCTCGAAAGGGCAAAGATTAATAGTGGTACATGCCGGTTTAGATGCAGGTTTCATTCAAAATGCTTTGTTGGTTTTCAAATCCAACCAAACAAGAGGGGACTATCACGATGAGATAGACTATAGAAATTATGAAAAATATCTGACAGGTAAATTAATTCCTAATTTGCCACCCAACTCTGTAGTCGTGATTGACAATGCCTCGTACCATAATGTCCAATGTGAGCGCGCACTCACATCATCTTCCCGAAAAACAGTTATGCAGGATTGGTTGACCGATAAGGGTATTCCATTTTCTACAGCGATGATAAAAACTCAACTGTATGCTTCGATTAAATCCCACAAACCATGTTATAAGATATATCAAATCGACAGACTACATGCTAACTATGGACACACGATATTGGGTCTACCACCCTGACTTGAACCCTATCGAAATGATTTGGGCTCGTGCTAAAAATTATGTAGCAGAAAAGAATGTTACTTTCAATCTTGATGACGCAAGGACATTGCTTATGGAAATAATTGCGTCAACTGGAGCAGAAGAATGGTCGAGTCGGTGTAGTTACACAATAGGCATTGAGAAGAAGTACATTGACAGCGATCACATAATGGATGAAGTATCAGACCGCATAATCATTAGTCTGGGGGACGATAGCGACAGTGACAGAGAGCGTGTTAGTAACGTCAGCACCAATATCACGGATGACAGTGAAGGTGATAGGAGTCGGCTTTCAACCTCTTTCAAAAGACGCAGACTACTATCGGATTTTTTATTATGGATACTCGAGTTTAGGCCTTAATTACAATTGTTTCCATCAACTTCAACAATAGGTTACAGTGTGGTGGCTCAGGTTATAACTACTGTGTGAGGCATTACACACACGCGCTGAGATCTCACTTGAACCCCAGTCACAGTTCAGCCAAGCCTGGGCAGACGATCCGCTCACAACGGCTGCCAGCGAGTTACTGAGCGAAGTGGGAGGGGCGTGTTCTGCCACTACCGAGCCCACCCTAACATTGCTGAAGATCTGCGCAGCGTTCTGCGGCAATCTCTTCTTGCACGTATTCTAACAAATGGTAGCACTGAATGAAAGTAGAACGAGCGATAACTTTCTCTACAGTACATGAATTTGCCAAAATACCTTATCAAACGATGAGAAATAAATCAGCGAATGATGTTTTAATAAAAGTTTCCTCGTCCACAGTCTGTAACCCACCCAGCTATCCCAAATAGGATAAGGACATACTGTATAGCGAAAATTACAGCTGTGGCCGCCATTAGTCCAAATGAATCATCAGCTGCGGTCGTGAGTATTTGAGCCGCTTCCTTAGCCCCGCTGGTCTGTTTCTAAGCACTAGTATCATCAAAACAGTACTGCCAACCTCGCCCTTACGGTACTATATAAAACAAAGAAGCATCCAGTTCATTCTCTAGTGCGCATCATTCGTGTGCCATCGTGACGTGGAAGTTAGGAGGATAAAACATAACCTATTTATAACCTGCAAGAAAAGGATACCCGGACGTCAAGGCCGCACCTACACCTGACCATTCTAACCTTCGTTTTGTCCAATCCAATAGTTACAGCCTAACGCCCCCAGGTCAATGGTTTTGAGTGAACCACGCCCCGATAGCAGCGCGCGGCCACAATTTCACCCAACCATTCTAACCTTCGTTTTGTCCAATCCAATGGTTTTCGAGAATGGTTACAGCCTAACGCGCCCAGATCAATGGTTTGGTGCCTACCATGCCCCACTAGCTGTGCGGGACCTAGGCCACACCTACACCCAACCATTCTAACCTTCGCTTTGTCCAATCCAATGGATACAGCCTAACGCGCCCAGATCAATGGTTTGGTGCCTACCATGCCCCACTAGCTGTGCGGGACCTAGGCCACACCTACACCCAACCATTCTAACCTTCGCATTGTCCAATCCAATGGATACAGCCTAACGCCTCCAGATCAGTGGTTTTTGTCAATGGTTACAGCCAATAACGCATTCCGGTGTTTATTTTTTTTACAACAGTAATTGAGTATCCCACATGTTGGCAACAATATGTGTGCCTCGGTGTGTACTGCTAGAGCGCGCCTGTTGACAGTTGAACGAGATGCAAGCGCTGTTGGAACATGGCAGCCAGTTTTAAAAGAGCAATAAATTAAAACACATATTTACGTACTTTAGCACATATAGGAGGTGAAATAGTGACCAGGGTTCCTAATTTCAATATGTAATATCGCCCAGAAGTTGAAACAAGGTCACAAGGTATGTAAAAGTCACATTCATGTCAGGTGTAAGTGAATAAGCAGCGTTCTACTTTCATTCAGAATTAATAGAAAACCTGGCTCAAGGTTCTCAGAAGAAAAGCAAGACCAATATTGTAAACCTGGCCCAAGGTTTGCAGAAGAGAAGAACGACCAATATTGTAAACCTGGCCCAAGGTTTGCAGAAAAGAAGCACGACCAATATTTTACAATGTTTTAAAGACCCAAGTAGGCCTATCACGGCCGAACACTTTAAATACTCCTGATATACATAATATATATATATATATATATATATACATAAATTATATATAAACTTTTGAACTGATGGTGGTTTTGGGGTCTAGGGGATGTGAAACGCGAGGATATGTCGAAATTTTCCGGAAGTCGAAACATGGTACCCATTGCATGTGGGATACAAAATGCTCGAACAGGTCTGGTCTGTATAAAGATTAATGATGTGCGAGTGCCCCACCAGGGGTGTATATTTGGCTAAGGCTGCGCTACCTATTAATTACTGGTCTGGATTCAACAAATTTTACTATTACAAAAAACACTAATTCATTTAACTTAGCATTACCTAAAGATTATTGATGTGTGACTACCCCACTGTGCGTGACAAAAAAACAGGGCTTGATGGACATAGGGTACACTGGCAAAGATGTTGAACTGTCTGCTGTTCTCCACAGTCACATAAGGATGAATCAGTTGTAAAACCCCTATTCTACAGATTCAACTTGATTCTACTCACTGCTATTCAAAGTCTATTCAGAGCCTTTCATGTAGGCCATTCCTCCTTGTGACCAGAAGGGAGGCTTTCTTTTGCAACTATCCAGCTTGAAAGATAGTCAGTTCTTTCCTTCCACATTTTCATTCTGGCAGGATGCTGTACCTTCAAGGTCGACCGTCGATTTAAAGAGCTATTACAACCCAATTATAAAAAGCGTGGATGGTAAGTTTATTGTTGTGCAAAACCATCTACAAAGGACTTGAGTCCCACCTATAAACATTTTTCACTGAGTCAATGATATCTTTATTGGAGTGGAATCTTCTTTCCTTTATAATGTTATTAATGCAGCCAATAGCTTTTCAGGATGCGCTGGCTGCGTGACACAGCTGTTCCCAAGGTTGCAGGATCCAATTCTGGCAGTCAGCTGACATTTGAGGGTGCGCAAATGAGAGGGAGCCGTGTCAGTAGCTTTACTGGCATGTTAAAGATCTCCTTTGGGGCAAAATTCCGGCAATCCAGCGTCTATAAAAGCCAGGGTAGTTAAAAGGGACGTAAAGCCAATAACATTATTATTATTACTTTTCAGGATTGGTCAGAGAAGAGATTTTAGAAGTAAATTGGCAGTGGACCTATTGAAAGGAACTATCCCGGCATTTGCCTGGTGGTGCAAATGGGAAATCACAAAAACCATTTTCAGGATGGTCGAGTAGAGATTCAAACCCATGCTCTTCTAATGCTAGTGAGGCACGAATTAGTACTCTCGGCACCATTTCTTATCTCATTTAGACTTTTTGCAAAGTGTTCAAACAAAGATGAATTAGCATGGATAGGATGAGAGGACCTGTAGCCCCCAATCAAGAGAGCTGTTTTCAAGAACATGGAGAAAATTCACTGCCTCACCATATAAACTTTCTTCAGATTATCCCCAGTACTAGGGATTGCCAAAGCCAACCTTGCTCACTTTGATTTTGGCTAGATATTTAAGACCCCTTTCTGGACAACACAGCATGTTTAGGAGAAAATTCCATCCCATTTTGTTATTGCTATGATTCAAATTTTATTTTTGGTGAAATTCCATGCCATATGTTTTCACCTTCTCACTAGGGGCAGATGACCTCGTGGTTCACACTGATTAATAATGATTAAAAACAAGCAAGGAAGGGAGAGGTTGTAAGGTACTGTCACTAGCAGGTGGGAGATTGGTTAGTAATGCCAGTTGGGGTCTAAGGGCTAACCTGTCTGATTTGAAGTGCTTGTTCTAGTGTGTACACTTACATTTAGGGTTAGGAAGGAGGTAGCTGTGGCCATAAGTTTACTGCCATCTCATTAGATTGCTAGACTCGTTCACACCAGTTTTAAGAAGATTCTATTCTTTTTTTTTATAAGGAATTCCAGGAATTACTAATGTATTGAACCCTTGCAAAGAAGCATATGAGACTCAGTTTCGGGGGGTGTAACAGTCCATTTCGTTAAGTTGTTGTTAAGCGCTTCTTATAACATGCAGGGTACCATATAACAAAATAACGTGCAGGAAGAAGTGAATACCAGGGTTAAAACATATGAATTTAATAACAGATCAACTATTTACACTATTTATAACAAAACAAAACAAACAAGGTCTCCCAAATGACTCCCTCTTGAATTAATAAAATGCCAAACTTAGGCCTAATCTCAGGAGAGATTGTAAACAGCTGGACCAAATGTCCCAAATTACTACAATGACAAAGTGCGTGTGCGGCTGTTCTACATGCGTTACGATGTGTACAAATTAATGCGAGATTCGTTACCGTCCAGTAAACCTTCAGGGGACGAATCTGCATTGTCTAGAGCTAGACAGACACGGGGAACCAACTAAACACTAATTAAATTAATCCGACACTTCCTACACTAAATAAAACAACAATAATTTCCGCATGAAATTGGAATCAAAGGAACTGCCGTAGCAAAACACATTAACGCATAAAATTAGGACTTTTCAAATCAACACAAGTAAACTAACACGTGACCAAACAAGAAAAAAAAACACATATGGCCGCTTGCCATTTTTACAAAAAAAAAATACATAAGTACACCCAATGGTGTCACGACAGACAAATCTAACAATGAAATGAGTCAAGAAATCACTAGGCTCAAAGCCAACATTTACATCATAAAACAATATTTAATTTCATACGATATGCGGTAATCCGTAACGGACATGGCGAACTCCCAATTAATTATGGTCCAATGACCATCACAAAAAACAGGTTTGCTACTGATAGCTTACAAGGGTCAGTCGGTCAGCTGGACTGCCTAAAAGATGAATCACCAGACATAGTGTGCCCTTTTAGCAAGAAATATTCCAATCACAGTATACCAGCGTAGCTCAATTCGGAATTTTCTGGGCAGCGGTAAGTTCCCCCACTCTGTGACTCACATATTTTGGATTAATTAGAGGATACACTTGCAAAAATAACAACAAAATCAACTCCTATTTTAAACACATTTAATTAATAAAATTAATGGCGCTACAAACACTTTAACAATTTAATTACTGACCCATAATCATCTACTTGTTCCAAATGAACAAGGAATCACAAATATAATAAAACAAATATTGTAATTAAACATATGGTTTCCACATAAACCAACAATTCCTACTTAGTCTTACTTCCATAAAGCATCACTGTAAGTTTTATATAACTCCGAGCTCTTTTGGCTCCATGCTTTACATAAAAATGGTGTCATTCATTGTACACCTCAAACACTATCCTTTATAATTTCTTAATTCTCAAAAAAAAAAAAATGTATAATTATATTTAAAATTTATGTTAATTATCTAACTCAATATTTTGGGCATGTCCACACATTCAGTTGTTATCATCTCTCTTTATTTCACAAATATATTAAGGTAATCAGGAAATCAATTGTGTACTCCAGAGCGTGAAGATACTTGACACAGTCAAAAAACTATAGTTACTCCCGAAACTTAGTTGTCTTCAATTAACTCATGGAATCCTACGTCCATCTAACACTACAATAGGGATTGTTATTTATCTCTTATGTCTTATAAGACCATTATCATATAAGAAACTACGATCTGAACAGGCAAACGAAAATATCAATCTACAAGGACCTCGGTTCAATGCCCGGGTCGTTAACAGCTTTAAACACTCCTGGTGTATTCATTTCTCTTTACAACATCTTACGAGACGGTTTCTGGCCCCTCTTGCTCTAAGAGAGCTAGACCCTTCTACTCGGGCGCGATTTATGATACGGAGGGTGACGGCGACTCCCTGTCTAACCCACGTTAGTAGCTTATTTTCAAGGCTTTCAAAACAAACCTTCACATTATATTCAGTTCTGGGGAGAGACCGGGCTTTTACAGTACCGTACTCATTCAAACAACTATTCTTTGGTTCATAGACCACTTTCGTAACCTTGGCATTTATTAATTATGAGAGGGTCCTCATTGATTGGGAAGATTAATACACATCCGACGACGAAGAATTAAGGGGCTTTTATCATAAGAAGATTCTGCGTTCGAATCTCTTCACGTGCCTCGGGAACCATTCCCTTACAGAGGACTTATACAAAATGCGATTTAAAGTCGGCCGTGGCCCATATGACATACGCTCAATAATACCATATATTAGCTCCCTTTCAAATACATACACAATGCCTCGTGATACTACGTCACAAATAGAGGACTTATACAATTATCAATTCACTGCAATCAACTACCCTCCATAAGTAATTTTCCAAGTATTTTAACCTCTACGCGTTCCTAGCGTGACACTTTAATATTATTGGCGCTCCTTCGCGCTATACATTATTTTAAGCCGAATTGTCTTCCCAAGAACTGATAAATCTCATTAGTAACAATTCATATTATTTTAATTCTCATATTAAGCTTTTCCGTTGCCGATAAATCGCTCCCTTTTAAAATATTCCATTGAACATCATATCTTACACATATGTTAAGGCTTTAACGCTCTTATGTTCACATCAAATTATTTGATCTTTATTTAATATTTCCATATTTAATTATTATTATTATCTTTATTCTTTACACAAGCTCAAAAGCTATTTCTTTCATGTCTCAACTTTACTTTATTTAAATATCTTTCATGATAATTACTGATATTTCGCTTGCTCTTATGACATTCGTTAAATACATTAACATTTTTATTCACTTATTTCCTCTACGGGATTTATTCTTTACATAATTATTGATAATTTCTCAAATTTTTCTATTATTGTTCAGACCGCGTTCTTGTTTATTCAGTATTTATTTCTTAAAACACATCCCTTTTACTCAAAAACTCCGGTGGATTTGTACACAACCAATTTCTGACACCAAAATAGAATGAAATTCAGTACTCACATGTTATTAAGATCGTCCCATGATCTTTATTCTTGTGCGGTGCTTCATTTTGGGCCCACTTTGAACTTTTTACTCCATATTAAAGGAATTCATCTTATGTATAAACACTTCTTGACATATATTTAAGACACTTAACATTGACGACATTTTTATACACTGATGTGTCCCTTTTGAACACATGATAAACACTAAAAATATTATTAACACACAATCTTGATAAATTTACACTTCACAATTCTTGATCACTAGGCCGTATTTCTGAGCCTATCACACGTGACCTTCTTAATTTCCCGTTTCCAAGGGTGAAATTTATTCGATGTCGGCTTCCTATCCTGCAGAATACGAAAGTCTCGAAACATCTACTGTTCCCTGGAGTCCAAATTCTGCTACTCCTATCCTGGATGACCGGCTATTTATCTAGCTTGCACGGCTTCTTTGTAGATCTGTTTATCGATCCTAGCGAAAGTCTATTCGGATCGAGGTCTCCTTAATGACCTATAGATTTAGTTTATAGCAGCTAGTACTTCTCGAGTCTAGTACTTTTAGAATAGTTCGCCTGCTTTCTGGAGATAATGTTTATAGTCTCCTATCTTCTCTATTTGATCGGTTCTAACACTCCTACGTTTCTGACATACGTTCCGAACCTTATTCTGTTCTTCCCTTTTTGGGGTCTTTAATTTAGATGACAGTTTATCTTTCTGGTACGGTACTTCCGTACGTTATGATATATTCGTTCGTCTATTTAACGACCTATCGCCTTTAAGTCCGACGTTCGCGGCCTGCTCTGACTATATCTTACGAACTTTCACTATAACTTGTATACAGTCGGGCCTAAATCCTGTAACTAGGATTTTCCTACTATTTCAATACGGCGATACTTTAAATTTCTTCTTGACCACTCCTTAAGGAGGCAAGCAAGTCGTTAATACTGCGACGCCTGTGGCTATCGGATATTACTTCTGCGGTGTAACACAGCGTTTCTCCCCTCAAGGAGTACTGGTAACTGTCTTCGATGTGACGCAGAGTTATGCCCCTCACGGACTGTCGAACTGCATTCGGTGTTTGATGTAGCTTAGTGACGTGCCCTCAGGCCGTTTGAAACTGCATGTGCTGATGATCCAGCGTCACGTCCCCCTGGACGGATTTGTACTGCGTGATGCGTGATTATGCCCCCTCGGGCTGTTCGAGACTGCATTCAATGATGATCGTGACACAGTGTCATGCCCGCAGGCTGACAATAACTGCATTCGGTGTTTGATGTAGCTTAGTGACGTGCCCTCAGGCCGTTTGAACTGCGTGCGTAGTAACACCCTCACGGGTTGTCAGAATAACTGCATGATTGGCTTGGTGAAGCCCGAAGCTTTATACTATTTCACCAAAAAAAAAATAAGACTCTAGCCTTTTCTGTGGCCAACTTCTAAAATAATGGTGCCACAAATATAAAAATTATACCTTCCGAAAGCTCGTCTTCTCAATGTCAAATACTCTCATTGCACCTAAGAATCGATCGTGCAATTCGGAGATATTAATTAATTTCTCGTCCTCAGATGTGTGGGTGTTGCATTTCTTTTGCTTTCTCCCCTCCACACAGGCTTCGGTAATTCCCCAATGACGTCGTCTTGCGTTAGCAGTTTTTTCCTGCGCAATTATTAAATGGTTTCTCTTTACTGAAAAATCTCTCATTCAAAATGATTCACTGTACTGTACTTGTTTACTCATTATTATACTTGTAAACGGGTTAAATTTAATTATTCCTCTTCTGGCGCATAAGCGGTGTTGTCATTTTCCAGCAACGTCAGCTCGATTTCCGATTCAGGCTTCCTTGTTTAATCCTGGGAAATTTCCACTCGGTTATTAATACTCGTGACTCGCTCCCTTCAGAATGTCAAGAGGGATGATATCATCCTCTCGAACACCTGGTCCTCGTTAGTTGCACAACCTTATACTGGCCTCCTAGCTGGATCTTTCTTTAAGTTACATTAGAAACTGTACGCTTCTTTGATTTCTTTCTCAAATGCCTGGATTCGACCATCCATGGACCTGATGGCACATGGGTTCAATAGACAGGCGCTAAGTGGAATCTGCACATCTGTCAACCCACGTGTCAATAACCTCGACCTGCCGTGGCACTGGTTCGAGTCTCGAAGAAGCGTGCTCCCAAAAGCACATAATATACGTGTGTGTGTCAGAATAAAATATCTCAGCATTTCCCAAGGAAATCCAAGAATCAGCACTGGACAAGGTACAGTAGCCTCTGAGAGTGCTCTGCCTTTCCATAAAATACAACCACAATATTTGAGGGCGGTAGCACATCCTACCCCTCATCACGAAGAATCAATACACACACCTGACACAAGAACACACGCAGAATCACACGTATGGGTTTGACAGAAACTTGAAATAAAAGACATAAAATATTTTCCACCAACTTGCGCTCCCAATCTAGTCCGTGACTAAAGAACCTGAAAAGAACTAAAAAAAACTCAAAAAAATAGAATTAAGGTGTTTTACAGTGACATCTTAATGTGTTGCGCTCGGCAACCCTAGTATGAATAAAAACCTTTTCGTAACAACATCTTACAACATTTACCCCCTTTCCTACAAAAAAAAATGAACTTGAATAAAGCACCACTTGTCGACCGTGACGAGTTTCGCATTCGCATGGATAAAATCAAATACACACGCCGTGTATACTAAATATGACTCATAAGACAAGAATACACAATCAAACACTTTGGCCACGTGCCAACGTATATTTAAATATAATAGTGTCGGCACACAAAAAATCTAAATACAACAAAACAATGAATAAAATATTTACAACGTTCCCGCGTCGAATCTAACTACATATTGAGTAAATCAATGGTTTGTACATCACCGTTGCAGCTTGTAGAACTTAACCTCCATCCCATAGCATTTCCCTACGGGAAATCTACTCGTCCATCGTCGACGTATTGGTAGAGGTGCACTTCATTCCATCACACGACCTTTCAGCAGACATCTTGGCGTAGCTTCTTGGAAAGAAATGTTCAAATTTATTAGTTTGCCTAGCTAGAATCGCTATGAGCTACTGACTTTCACTCACAATAATGTCCTAGGCGATTACTTAACGTAGAACTGGCTCTATCTCAACATTTGCTTAACACACACACATATACGTCACACAAAAATATAACACAAAAATTTACGTAAATTACACTCTTCAATCTCACGCAACTGGCTTCAAACAAGTCTCAAATATGTCTATCACGCAGCGCTTATCTCGACTAGAGATCTCCCTCCGCTAAACGTGAACTCTGCTCCCTTGAGCACAAAATGAAATGTTTGTCAAACAGACGTGAAGTATGCTCACTAGAGCTTGATAAATCGTGACGCGAACTGGCGTGAATGTTGCTCACCAGAGCTCAATAAGGTTGTGTCTCAAACAGCTCATCACCGATCAATTTATTAGAAACTGACAGAATGGGGTAGGGTGTAGGCAATTTGTGAAAATAATCTGTAGTTTTCACCTCAAAGACTTGGGACTAGTATCAATCTTCTTCTTTTCATCGAAACGTCTCAATGGACTTATGCGGAATTATATCGTATCGGCGGTTCTTTAGATACGCGTTTTAGCGCCTTTTTCTAAGGTACGCGATGCACCGCGTGGCTTTGGCGTTCTCTCCTCTGATTTGCTGATTCAACCGTGGATCGGTTGGAACTTCACATCTGACACTCCCATAATGACGCCGATTGAGGTGCGCGTTCGTACAGAATTTGTCCTTGAATTCGGCTTAACCGGTCATCTTCAGGAATAACTACCAAGCTGCTTCTGTTGTAATCGTTGCGACACACTACCTGACTTCCCTTTGTCAACTTCCAACATGTTCTGCCTGTGCATCAGTAATAATAATAATAAAAACCATGAAGACTTATTGATCGACAAATCAATAAGGGTTCATTTATCCTCAGCAAGGTTTTGAAATTCGAAGCAAGTGATTGATTTGGATTTTAAAAGCAATATCCACAGTAGTATAGATAACATCACTTAAGTACCTCACTCGTCTGCCTGAGTGTACATTCCACTGTCCCAATTAGTGTGCGCGCTCCTCGCTGTAATGTCATTCACTCGTTTCGCTCGACCTTCCCCCTCTCACTCACACAATTACAACTCCTGCCAGACCGGCCGTCTTGTTTACAAACAAATCTCGCTCTCCCATGCACCAAGTAGCCACGTACATTTGAGTGTAGGTTCTCAAATTAAATTTTGCAATAAGATTCTGCATTCATTGTCCTTATTAATCATCAAATGGTTCCCTTCTGTAATACGGCTTGAGATTAGCGCTATTGAAAACAGATTTAGCACCAGTGCTCAATTCTTCGAGTCTGTAAGCATTATTACCCAAATTTTTGATAATATGGAAAGGGGCCGATAAATTTTGGACCGAACTTGGCAAATACTTTGTTCATAGGATCTGATATCGGTGGTCTCCGAACAAGCACTAGTTCCTGTTCCTGTAGTTCACGATGAAATTTCTTGCCTCTGTATCTCCTCAGTCTTCGGTCCGCTTGGCTCCTCATGTGTTCTCTGGTTCTCTGAATACGCAGCTCATGTGCTAATAACGGGTCCCTTGGACATGGAAAATCTTATCCCAAGATCTTTCAGGCATCCTGTTGTGGTGTACAACTAGTGGGACTTGACCTGTCGACTCGAGCTTCGTAGTATTCATGCACATCTCAATATCTCCTACTCTGTCGACCCACTTATTATGATCATTTGGAATCATGACGCGGTAATACTTGGCAACACAGCGAATCGTTCTCTCGCTAGGATTTCCACAAGGGTGGCGAATGCTCGATAGAACATGCTTTATTCCTAAGCTCTCTAGACCTTGTCTAAAAACATTGCTTGTAAAATACGTTCCATGGTCCGATAAGATGAATTCCGGCTTCCCAAGCGTCGGAATGACTTTGTTCTGGATTCTGCTGAGGACTTGCTTTGATGTCGTCTTCTGGATAGGACATAATACCACCATATTGGAAAATACATCGACACATACTAGAAGGTGTCGGCATCCTCGTTTTCCCTTAACTAGAGGACCAAAACAGTCAATAGCGACCAGCTCGCACGGTTTCTGTGGTAATAAAGGTTTTGGAAGCTGTTTCAGTATGAAATTATTGGGCTTAGTACGCTGACACGCGTCACAAGGTCTAATAACTTCAACAATGGTATATCGCATCTTTGGCCAAGTAAAAGTTTCTCCTTTTGTCGCTTCTGTTTTGTCCGTGCCGATATGTGCTAAGCTTTCATGGACATGCCATGTCAGTCCTCTCTGTAACGATGCTGGAACTAGAATTCGAAGTTTGGTGTGATCATCATCCACAAACTTGTGAAGAACATTATTGAGGTAGTGGAATTTTGTTTCCTTGGCACGGGCTTCTCGATATTCAGGTGAATCTGGCTGTAGTTCCTTCTTGTAAAACTTGATCATTATCATCATCCATGGGTCCTTTTCTTGTTCCTTCTGAATTTCTTTCAATTTGTCCAGAAATTCACGAGCCTTAGGGGTCAGTGATATGTGTTGTACATCTACTGCTGTCTCGTTCTCATCTTCAGGGTTCCGGCTTAAAGCATCTGGTACGATGTTCATCCTTCCAGGGCAGTGTTCTATGGTGATATCGAACTGCTGTACGTAAATGGACCAACGCGTAACTCTTTCGCTTGCCATCGTTGTTTTGAATAAGAAGGTCAGTGCATGATGATCAGTTCTGACAACAATGGAGTACCCGAAGATCATCTTGCGCCATTGTTGAAGTGAGTACAAAATCGCTAACAACTCAAGTTCTGTAACAGTGTATTTCCTCTCGTGCTTCCTAAGTTTACGACTAGTAAATGCCAAATATGATCGATTCTTGGGTTCATCAGCGTCCTCTTGGTAAAGCATGGCGCCGATTCCAATCAATGAAGCGTCTGCCTGAATTACAAATTTCTTCACGAAGTCTGTAAACCCTAGCTTCACACAATTCTCCAGTAGGTCTTTCGTGGTTCTAAAGGACCTGTCGCACTCCTCATTCCATGACCATCGATTAGATTTCTTTAGCATCTCTTGCATCGGTGCTACTGTTTCCGTGTACCCAGGACAATTCTCCTTAAAGAAACCTGTCACACCCAAAAATGCTCTAACATGTTTCACTTTAGTTGGTGTAGGGAATTTCTTAATTGCGTCTATTTTCGCCGGATTTGGTCTCACGCCTTCAACATCAATTATGTGACCCAAATATAGAATCTCGCTCTGGCAAAAGTGCGATTTCTTCAAATTAATTTTGAAATTCATGGTTCTCAAATTATCCAAAAGTTTGTTTAGGTTTTCCAAATGTTCCTCCATTGTTTCTGATGCTATGAGTATGTCATCAACATATCTTGTAGCGAAGCTCTTGACCTCCTCAGTTAGATTCCTGTCGAGTGCTCTTATCAATGCACATCCTGCTGTTTTTACACCAAAGGGCATGCGAGACCAGATATAGCTTTGGTTATCAAATAAAAACCCCGTCAATAATTGGGATTTTTCCTCAAGTTCCAGATGGTGGAAACTATTCGTTAAATCGACGCTAGAATATATCTTCTTTCCACGGAAGCCCGTTAATACATCCTTGATCCTTGGTGCTTGGTCGTGCTCGACTAACAGTTTGCTATTTAAAACCTGTGCGTCTAGGCATAATCTGATTGATCCATTTGGCTTGGCCACAGCCAATATTGCATTTAAATATGGGGTTGCTGCTTTCCTGATCATTCCAGAATCTAATAGGTTAGTAATAATGTCCTTGACCTGAGCAAAATGTTTCTCTGGGATCGGGTACAATTTACTCTTAAATGGGATCCAATCGGTAATTTGCATGGCATACTGGAAATTTAATACTTTTCCAGGGATCGTGTCGAAAACTCCCTTATGATGTCTCAAAATCTCTTCTAATTTTCTTCTGTCAGGTTCCCCTATTATTGCCTCCTTAAGTCGCTCCTGAAGTAAAATTTCAAATTTGGACCCGCTAATTTCTTCCTCCGCCAAATGTATCCAAAGTTCCTGCGAAATATCTTGACCGTCAATTTCAATAACTGCTGTCTGGCTTACTCGTCCCTCCGTCGAGTTCTTATCTTCGATCGCCTCATTAGTACATTCTTCAATGACCCAAGTATTCGCCTCTCTCTCTAGTGGACTCTCTTCCATGTTCAGACCAACATGACTCAACCCCTCAACTTGTTTAAAGCTCACAGTGTTATTATGTAGGTCAATTATAGCGTGAAAATCACAAATGAAGTTGGCTCCCAGAATGACATTATAATTCATCTTTGGTATCACGATGAAAGTTTGTGAAAATGTGTGGTTTAATATCTCCAGATCTAAATATGCTTGGTGCTTGCTAACTATGGTCTTGTCAGGAATGACCCCTCGGACTTTCATAAATGTTACAGGCATAATTGGAATGGTTTGTTTATTTCCAATTTCTTTCAACAATGCTTCCGTGACTAAGCTCACCTGGCTACCCGTATCGATAAGACACCTCACTCTAAGACCTCCAATATGAGCATAAATAATTGGTAACTGTCTGATTACATTCTCTCGGTCCTTCACCACTTCCTCCAGGCAATCGTCTGGGAATGCTACCCACTCTTCAATATTCGCAACAATCAACTCCTCCCGTTCCCTCCGTTCTCAGGCTATCTGGTTTTGATTTAATCGTGTTTTTTTAAATCCTGCGACCCATTTGTTGAGTTTCGCCGGTTGTCATCGCGTCTCTCCTGCTGACGTAATAAACTTTCCGCCCCCGCACCCTGGTGATTATCTGGACTTTGTCTATTTGCCATAGCACGCCCCCCCCCTTCTCTTTCTCTGTTTCTTCTGCATTTAATTCGTCCAAATATTTTTGTGATTCAGCGTACCGCTCGTTCCAGTCATTTCGATAATCTCCCTGGTTATCTTGCCGATAATTCCTCTGATTATTCCATCTGCCGTCCCCGTTCCTTTGGTAAGGTATACCCTGTCTTTGGTTTCCCCGCCAGTTAGTATATTCCCGCTGGTACGTCCTCTGATTGTGATTGTTGTTCTGATTATTATTATAATTATCACGGCGATTCTGGAAGTTCCTATTGTTATTATTATATTGGTTTCGGCCGTCGAACTCCTGCCGTCTGGGCGTAAATTGTGTGCTGGTGGATTGTGTCTTCGTCTGATTGTTGTGACTTTGACCATTTTGATGCCCTTGAACTACTTCTGCAGTGTTTACGCACTCCATATTCCGTCTCCCTGTCTGCGGACTGACCATACTCGTCTCATCCAAGTGGCGGAGTATCTCCTCGGCCGGAACTGCGGTTTTGATATTTCCTGCCACTAAAAATTGCTGAATGTTCATCGGAAGTTGCTTGCCGATAGTTAAAACCATGTTTTCCTCTGAAGGGGGCTCGTCAAAATCCCAGAATTTAACTAGCTGTTGGCTAAAGAACTCAGAAAACCTTGTAGGGTGTGTGCTATGATATTTCCGGGTATATAAATCCATCCTCAACCCCTGCTGCAGTGAAGGACTCCAGAACTTCCTCAGAAATGCCTCTTTAAACTGGGCCATGTCATTAAACGTATACTTGAAGCTTTGAAACCAGATTAAACTTGGGCCCTCTAAAAAAAATTCCACCAGTCGCAGCTGTTTTGCGGGACTGACGTGTTGGTCATTAAAGTAATCATCCAGCTGGCGCAAAAATGCTTTTGGAGTAGATCCTGAATTCTCCCTGAATTTGTCGGGTTTAAAATCGTTTCCCCTAGTTACTTGTATGACTTGGGCAGGTGCCAAACCAGGTTGTGGAGTTGATGTCTCCCCTCTGTAATTTTGGAATGTGTCGCACGTTATCTTTGGACTCTGACCTCGGCTCGTATCCTCAGCTAGCTTCAAGCCCTCCGGAATCCCAATACTTCCCTGTTTCCCTACTGCGTTTTCTGAAGAGAATAAAGTAGCATTCTCTAAAGATCTTATCTCGTTCTTAACGATGAGGTCTGCGTGTTTCTGGAACTTGGACTTGATACTTTCCTCCAGAGCCTGCATTCTAGAGTTATTCTCGCCTATCCCCTTTAGTCTCATTCACCTGCTGTTCCCAATCTTTCCGGATCCTACTCTTCAAATGGTTAATTTTTTATTCATTGCTCTCCTGATTCTTCTCAAGCTGCTCCCCTATTTCTTGTATCTGCTGCTGAGTTTTAATTAATTGTTCTCCCGTTTCTTTCTGATTCTTATTTAACTGTTCTCCTATTTCTTCTCGTATTTGCTCTTGGTTTTTAGTTAACTGGTCTTCCAGGTTTTCGCGCAAGTACATCCGTTCTTTCTCCGTTTTTATCTCCGGCTTGTCAAGTTCCTTTATCAATCCTAACACATTTTTGTAAACTGAATTAATCTACTCCTGTATGTTTTCGTTCTTCGCCTCTATTCTCTTGAATTGCCACTGTAATTCATCCTGCGTGCTTTTGATCCCTGCCGTGTTGTTCACACATGCTGTCTCGATTTGTTTCAGTTTGGCGGCTACCATTTCATCTAGCTGTATTAGTTTATCGTCGAATTTAGATTCTAGCTTCTTGATTTCTCCTAATTGCCTCGAATTATTTTCTGCCACCTCTCCTGCCAGTTTCTCTAATTCTACTTTAGTACTCTGATTTATTTCAAGGGTGACCTTCTCTAACTGAACTGTTTGCAATATTGCCTGCTCTGATAACTTATGGTTTATTTCGATTACCTGTTTATCATTATGCTCTCGCAACTCGCGTAATTGTTTATCGCTCTGTTCACGTAATTGAGTAGTTATGACATTTAATTGTTTATCATTATGTTCACGCAACTCGTGTGATTGTTTATCACTATCCAATTTCTGGATCTGCAATTGTACAGTAATGTTACTGTTCACGTCCTGTAATTGTTTATCACTGTATTCACTCATTTCCTCCTTCATGCATTTTAAGTGTTCCTCCGTCTTTGCAGACAATTGCACAGACATCTGCTCCATCAACGCTTTAATCTTCTCGATGTTAGCCATCGCAAAACACACAAATATATTCTGAGAAAAACAGGGTCATGCAATGGGATTTCAGTCGTACACACACACATGTCTTGATATTTAAATTACATTGATTCTAATTTAAATAAATTTTCAGTAATCAAAATCTTACTGAATAATGACTCTTATTTCCAAACAACAAAATAACTCCCTTGTGATCTGCTTTTAAATTCTTAACTAACAGAATTTACGAACAACACTTTAATTAACCGAAGTTAATTAAATGTAAAGTAAGGCAACACCTTCCTGCTTTTGACTGAGTTCACTAAATATGCAAATTTTCTAATTTTAAGCCGGGCGCCAGAACAAGTTAACAATAAATACAATATGAACTTCTAACCTTGTTCAATATTTCTAACTTTAAGAACTCAGTGATTTTACTAATACACATGGCGGTACAACTTCGCCTCAATTTACTTAATTTACTCTTGTCCTGCTGACCTGGCATCATTTCTCAGCGAAATAAGTATGAGGTCAACAAAGCAACAACAACAACAATCCCCACTTGGGCAGCCATTTTTGATATATGAACCCTTGCAAAGAAGCATATGAGACTCAGTTTCGGGGGGTGTAACAGTCCATTTCGTTAAGTTGTTGTTAAGCGCTTCTTATAACATGCAGGGTACCATATAACAAAATAACATGCAGGAAGAAGTGAATACCAGGATTAAAACATATGAATTTAATAACAGATCAACTATTTACACTATTTATAACAAAACAAACAAGGTCTCCCAAATGACTCCCACTTTAATTAATAAAATGCCAAACTTAGGCCTAATCTCAGGAGAGATTGTAAACAGCTGGACCAAATGTCCAAAATTACTACAATGACAATGTGCGTGTGCGGCAGTTCTACATGCGTTACGATGTGTACAAATTAATGCGAGATTCGTTACCGTCCAGTAAACCTTCAGGGGACGAATCTGCATTGTCTAGAGCTAGACAGACACGGGGAACCAACTAAACACTAATTAAATTAATCCGACACTTCTTACACTAAATAAAACAACAATAATTTCCGCATGAAATTGGAATCAAAGAAACTGCCGTAGCAAACAACATTAACGCATAAAATTAGGACTTTTCAAATCAACACAAGTAAATTAACACGTGACCAAACAAGAAAAAAAACCACATATGGCCGCTTGCCATTTTTACAAGAAAATACATAAGTACACCCAATGGTGTCACGACAGACAAATCTAACAATGAAATGAGTCAAGAAATCACTTGGCTCAAAGCCAACATTTACATCATAAAACAATATTTCATTTCATACGATATGCGGTAATCCGTAACGGACATGGCGAACTCCCAATTAATTATGGTCCAATGACCATCACAAAAAACAGGTTTGCTACTGATAGCTTACAAGGGTCAGTCGGTCAGCTGGACTGCCTAAAAGATGAATCACCAGACATAGACGGGCGCTAAGTGGAATCTGCACATCTGTCAACCCACGTGTCAATAACCTCGACCTGCCGTGGCACTGGTTCGAGTCTCGAAGAAGCGTGCTCCCAAAAGCACATAATATACGTGTGTGTGTCAGAATAAAATATCTCAGCATTTCCCAAGGAAATCCAAGAATCAGCACTCGACAAGGTACAGTAGCCTCTGAGAGTGCTCAGCCTTTCCATAAAATACAACCACAATATTTGAGGGCGGTAGCACATCCTACCCCTCATCACAAAGAATCAATACACACACCTGACACAAGAACACACGCAGAATCACAGGTATGGGTTTGACAGTAACCTGAAATAAAAAACATAAAATATTTTCCACCAACTTGCGCTCCCAATCTAGTCCGTAACTAAAGAACCTGAAAAGGACTCAAAAAAACTCAAAAAAATAGAACTAAGGTGTTCTACAGTGACATCTTAATTTGTTGCGCTCGGCAACCCTAGTATGAATAAAAACCTGTTCGTAACATCATCTTACAACATTTACCCCCTTTGCTACAAAAAAAAAAAAAAAAAAAAATGAACTTGAATAAAGCACCACTTGTCGACCGTGACGAGTTTCGCATTCGCATGGATAAAATCAAATACACACGCCGTGTATACTAAATATGACTCATAAGACAAGAATACACAATCAAACACTTTGGCCACGTGCCAACGTACATTTAAATATAATAGTGTCGGCACAAAAAAAAAATCTAAATACAACAAAACAATGAATAAAATATTTACAACGTTCCCGCGTCGAATCTAACTACATATTGAGTAAATCAATGGTTTGTACATCACCGTTGCAGCTTGTAGAACTTAACCTCCATCCCAAAGCATTTCCCTACGGGAAATCTACTCGTCCATCGTCGACGTATTGGTAGAGGCGATGCACTTCATTCCATCACACGACCTTTCAGCAGACATCTTGGCGTAGCTTCTTGGAAAGAAATGTTCAAAATTAAATCGCTATGAGCTACTGACTTTCACTCACAATAATGTCCTAGGCGATTACTTAACGTAGAACTGGCCCTATCTCAGCATTTGCTTAACACACGCACATATACGTCACACAAAAATATAACACAAAAATTTACATAAATTACACTCTTCAATCTCAACGCGACTGGCTTCAAACAAGTCTCAAATATGTCTATCACGCAGCGCTTATCTCGACTAGAGATCTCCCTCCGCTAAACGTGAACTCTGCTCCCTTGAGCACAAAATGAAATGTTTGTCAAACAGACGTGAAGTATGCTCGCTAGAGCTTGATAAATCGTGACGCGAACTGGCGTGAATGTTGCTCACCAGAGCTCAATAAAGTTTTGTCTCAAACAGCATCACCGATCAATTTATCAGAAACTTACAGAATGGGGTAGGGTGGGGGCAATTTGTGAAAATAATCTGTAGTTTTCACCTCTTAGACTTGGGACTAGTATCAATCTTCTTCTTTTCATCCAAACGTCTCAATGGACTTATGCGGAATTATATCGTATCGGCGGTTCTTTAGATACGCGTTTTAGCGCCTTTTTCTAAGGTACGCGATCCACCGCGTGGCTTTGGCGTTCTCTCCTCTGATTTGCTGATTCAACCGTGGATCGGTTGGAACTTCACTTCTGACACTCCCATAATGACGCCGATTGAAGTGCGCGTTCGTAAAGAACTTGTCCTTGAAATCGGCTTAACCGGTCATCTTCAGGAATAACTACCAAGCTGCTTCTGTTGTAATCGTTGCGACACACTACCTGACTCCCCTTTGTCAACTTCCAACATGTTCTGCCTGGGCATCAGTAATAATAATAATAAACATCATGAAGACTTATTGGTCGACAAATCAATAAGGGTTCAGTATATATATACATTCCACAATTATCTCCAAATATAAAAAATATCGAACGCAACATAACCCTAAATTTACGCTCGTGCACTTACATCAAGTCATTGTTCTCAAAATTCAGATATTTGATACACCCACCGTTCACAAATTGTATATGCTCCTCAGCAACGTAGTAGGATTCTCGTCCAGTTTTCCTTCACTGTAATTGTCAAGCAATTGTCTTTTACCATCAGCTGTATAACATTTCAAATGGCTAGTAGAAAGATATGCCCTGCAGAACATACTTGCGAGAACTGCTAGGCTACACAATCTAACCAATGGGAAGTGCGTATGAATCGCCCGCTCTGTGGCTTCTAGGTTTTCAATACACGATTACCGTCTCGTGTTACATGGTGAGAGTCAAAGGTGTTTCTTTGTCTGACAACCAATTTTCTGTTATGACTATGTCTCAATTTCAAAAATCTCGTCAATAAGGTGCACAATATCCTCGAACGTATTGTGAATATTTCATGCATTTAACTTTTAAATTCATAATCTGACTTTCAGTTTGCAAAACATAGTTTTCTATTGAACCACAATGAATTTCAACACCCTTAATGTTTCATGTTATTTATGATCGTCTCCGTCCATTTAATCTATATGCAACTTGGGGTGTGTGATACCTGCAGCTCTAAAAGTCCGTATTTTGTCTTGAGGTGTGCGATCTTCCCTTCACTGCAGATGAGCGTGCTTGGACCATCTCTAGCTTCCCGAACATAAATCTTGCCAGGTAATTTGCGCATAACGGTTCAAGTGACAGAATCCGGGAAAGAAGATGCCAATTAAGGGATAAGATTTTACGGAGGCAAAACACCGCTGGCGCGGAGGCACACGGTTAGCTGAGTAAACAGTTTGTCCAAGTCTATTCAGTTTATTATAAGAAAGGGAAATGAGTGTGTGTTGAATAATTTTACGATAGCGATATTAAGTTTTTAAGGTAACTTCACTTTTGGTTATTGATGGAATATGTACGGTATTTACTAAGTTTCGTAATTTGTCACCACTGCATAAGAATGAAAAATAAAAACTGATATTTCTCGATTGATTTTACAATATTTATCCTTTAATTTGCAATATCGTTCACCGTGTCATTGATGTACCTCGCGGAGAAATAACGAAATAACGAAATTTTTAGTTCCGTGTAGGGATATTTGAAATATTCTATTCAGACGCGACTAAATTTTATAATCAAGATAAGTCTTACAACCGGAGTTCTGCTAAGACATATTCGTGCCCCGTGTCATTAATTTACAATATTTTAGTGTCTAGGATACACAGTTATAATGCTGTAACTAGGAACTTCTTTATGACGGCAATACAAGTTACCCTGTGTATATATTTGTAAGTTTGTAAGGACAAAAATATATTTTAATCCCTTCCGTTCAATGTTGGTTCAATGAGAGAGAAGTGGAGTATTTCATTTGAAGTGTGTTCCTTGTAACACGAGGCGGAAGTATTATCATGTATTTTCGGAGATTCACTGTATCCAGTTACTGCCTCTACTCATGCAGTAACTTCAGTTTACTTTCACTTTGATAGGTTTGTAATGTAATTTAGCGTCTGATAATCCCGCCTGCCCCGTCCAATTGTGATTAGGTTCGTGTATAGCCTTATTAGGAATAGAGAAACCAATTAAAAGCTGCTTCATTTCACTGCCACAACCTGGCACCAGTAATTCCTCATTGTATCGCAATAAAAGTCATCACTACTTGACTCGATATTATGCCCTAACGAATATCTTACAAAGTCGAGCCTCATGGTCTGAAATTATCTCAATTATTGATGTATCATATGTGATAATTATTTGATGTACTGGTATAAGGACGGCCTCTAATAATTCTCAAGCGCACTTTGTGTGTTCTAGTTTCCCGAACATAATGGAGCAACAACCAATCATTAAGAGGGAGCTTGAGTGGTTCTCTGATACTGATGAAGTCGTTAATATTGTAAGTTGTATTTTAATCGCATATCGTGTAACATAAAAATCCTAGTGATGTGCACGACAATCGACTTAATACTCACTACCAAATAGAAGCTTAGTGATGTTATTCTGTCTGTTTGTTTTACATTGGTTCATACTTTTATGATACTTTCTAGGAATCAAATAACCAGTTACCCACTTCTAATAATCTGCTGGATGAGTCTGGTGGTCTATTTGAGGACGAAAGCAGGGTTATAAAAGTGGAACACGAAATACAGGTGATCATATGTTCTTATATTAATGTGAATGGTTTTCTTATAATTTGAACATTTGAATTATTCAGTATTGTTTCTTATTTTAGTGGATAAAAGTTACTCATGTTATTGTATTCATAATGCAGGTTCACTCTGCTGGCTCCCTGGCTCTTATTGTAGGTGTAGTCTACACCACATGCTGTGCCAACAATAGCTAATTTATTGGTAATGCAGTTTCACTGTGTTTGGCCCCTGGCTCTTATTGTAGGTGTAGTCTACACCACATGCTGTGCCAACAATAGCTAATTTATTGGTAATGCAGGTTCACTGTGTTTGCCTTCTGGCTCTTATTGTAGGTGTAGTCTACACCACATGCTGTGCTAACAATAGCTAATTTATTGGTAATGCAGGTTCACTGTGTTTGCCCCCTGGCTTTTATTGTAGGTGTAGTCTATGTTATAAGAGTAATATTTCCTGTGGGTTATATGTGGTAGAAACAGATAAATGAACAGGCACAGATCTTTGCTGACGTCCTTTTGACTCTACGATACCAACTACACTGGTATCGATTTACTTTTATTACGTCTGCATTGTCTTTGGTACATAGTTGCCAACATATGCCGGTGAAAGATCTTACAACATAAATAAGTAAATAAGAGTTAAATTGTCTTTCTTTACACTTCCCTCAATTTAACATATTAAATGACTTTAACAAACTAATGATCACAATACAAAAATAATCTTTCACAGCTTTAACCGTTTACAAGTTTCTTACATACTAACAATGCCCAAGCCAGCTCAAAGAGTCTGGAAATGGTTACCAGTCAGTGTTTGGTGTGAATATCTGCTTTCTGCTCACCTGAAGGGATATGAAGAACCTTAATAACATTCTTCCGATACATATCTTTTACAATATTATACTTGACATCAACATGTTTTAGCCTTTTCTCTTCCCACTTATCTAGACAGAAAATAGTTGACTGGTTGTCTTCAAAGATGACAACTGGTCCACATAGTTCAACACCTATGTCCAAAACAAGATTTCTCAACCAAATGAGTTCCATTACAGCACATCCGAGAGAAACATACTCCGCTTCAGTTGATGACTGGGCAACGGCAGTTTGTTTCCTAGTCACCCAAAGTACATTATCATATCATCATCATCGAACATGAAACCAGAAATTGATTTCCTATTCTTGGTATTACCCCCCCCCAGTCTGCATCAGCATAGCCAACTAGGTTAGCACTAGTTCCTGATTGCCTTTGAAATAAGAGTCCCATCTCGCTTGTTCCCTTCAGTAAACGTAAGACACGTTTAAGCCCAACCCATTGCGCATCAGTAGCATTACTTTGAAACCTACTATTGAAATTCACTGCCATGCTTATATCAGGACGTATTGCCAACATGAGATACATTAAACATCCAACTAGTTATTTGTAAGGTCTGACAGAAAGGATACATTCACCAACAGGCTCCTTTGCTAGATCTACCTCCATGGGAGTTTTAGCGGATTGCAGTCTTCCATTCCAAAACGTTTCAGAAGGTTTTTGATTCCCAGAAATTCCCTGAGATCTCCAAGATCAGTCATCTTGAATTCTGCCATGAGAGCCTTCTTACATTCCTGCAGAGCTGCAGCTGAACTACCTGCTACAATAATATCATCAACATAAAGAAGTAGGGTAATAGCAAGTGTGTCATGAAAATAAAGACATTTATTATATTCTGATTGCCTGAAACCATGCTTCTGAATGAAATCATTGAATCTAGAGTTCCACTCCTTTGGGGCCTGCTTCAATCCGTAGAGTGTTTTGTTCAGCTTGCAAACCAGAGGTGGAGATGACTCTTGCTCAAATCCCTCTGGTTGAGTCATGTAGATTTCTGCCTTGATACTGCCGTCAAGGAAAGCGTTCTTCACATCAAGTTGTTGAGTTAGCAATCCATGATGATTCATTACTGACAACAATACTCTCACAGTCACTAGGCGGGCCACTGGTGCATACGTCTCAAAATAGCCCCGTTTTTGCGAACAGCCTTTAATGACAAGGCGGGCTTTATACTTCTCAACATTTCCGGATGCATCATGTTTGATTCGAAACACCCATCTGTTGTTGATTGCCTTCTTACCAGGTGGCAGCGTTGTCAGTGTCCAGGTTTTATTTTCCTGCAGTGCATTCATCTCTTCTTGAACTGCTTTCTGCCATTCTGTAGGGTCAGGTCGACCTTCAATGTCCTTGACAGATTCAGGAACATCATCTACTACTGCACCCATAGCTAGTTCACTTAGGGTAACCTCATAATCATCCAGATACTGCGGTCTCTTCCTCACACGAGTTCCACGCTTCAGATCTTCTGTCGGTGTGTCATTGGCTTCCAGATCTTCCCCTGAATTTTTGCAATCTTCAGGAATTGGATCTTCCACGGTACCTTCTTCCTTTGAAATAGGCTTCTTATTAGTGTCATAGTGTGATGGATCAATATCTATAAACCTTTCACCTGGAGAACTCTCATCAAAAATGACATCTTTCCCTTCAATAATTTCTTGGGTGTCAGGACACCACAATCTATAACCATTATGACAGTACCCAACCAAGTAAAGTTTCCTCGATCGACTGTCAAATTTTCCTCCACTCAGTTGTTTGGGAGTATGAAGGTAAGCCGGTGAACCAAATACCCTGATCTTGCTGACATCAGGTTTATGCCCATACCAGAGAGTTGCTGGTACACAGTCTGATAAGGCATTTGTAGTGCTCCTGTTGATAATGTACACTGCTGCGCTTACTGCTTCAGTCCAAAGATTCTTCTGTAGTCCTGAGCTCAACAACATACATCTTGCTTTGTCCAGGATAGTTCTGTTGAACCTTTCAGCTACTCCGTTTTGCTCAGGTGTGTAGCTCATGGTATATTCCAACTGTATTCCTTTCTCTTGAAAGTAAGTCTTCAGCTCGTTCGAGGTGTACTCCCCACCTCGATCACACCTGAAGCGACTTATTTTGCTCTTGAAGTGAGCGGTTGCCATCGCTTCATAGATCTTGATGTTGTCTAATGCTTCACTCTTCTTTTCTAGAGGATATACAGCTGCAAAATGTGTGAAGTCATCTATTAGAGTTATAATGTACCTTTTTCCATTATATGACTCCGGTGTAATTGGGCCAAACAGGTCACTGTGGATTAGTTCCAGTGGCCTCTGTGCTCTTCTTCTTGTTTGGTTATGTGGCAGCTTACACATTTTTCCTTGACAGCATATTTCACACACTTCCTTCACCTTAGTTTCTTCCATACCATCCACCAGGGTTAGCAGTTTCTGAAGCCCTTCCTTACTTGTGTGACAAAATCTTCTATGCCACAAGTCCTCACTTCCAAGTGTTAGGCATGCAATTTCCTTCCTGGTATGGAGTGTTAGCCTGTACAACTTGTTGATCCGATGTGCAACTGCAATCACATAATTTCCTTTCATTATTAGTGCCTTACCATCTTCAAAAATGATTGTGCATCCACTCATTTCCAGTCTTCTCACAGACAGTAAATTTATTTCCAAATCTGGAATGTACAACACGTCTGAGTAGTGGAGTGGTGGCGCTTCTGCCCCACTTCAGAACATACATGTCGTTACTACTAAGCCTCAGCCATGTAATATTTGTTGATATCTCGCGAACCCATGGTCGGATGTTGACATATGAGGTGTCGTTGAACTCGAGCTGACGTCCTCTTTCCTATTGACCATGTATTATATTTTTCAAAAATTCTTTGAATTTTTTTGTTTTCGAAAGTTGGTGATAGTTTGAAAACCAAAAAATGATAGAACGTTGTGCCATAGCTCAAACGAATGGTCTTTATGCCCTTTATTTTCTATAATGAAACTTTTTTACTTTTATGTTTTTTTTTCAAAACACTCGAATTTTGAAAATCCTATATTTTGGAAACTAGGAACTCTACAAAAACGTTTATTTGACATAAATGAAAGGTCCCTATGCCCTCTACCCCCAAAATAAATTTCAAGTCTCTAGGATGAAAACCTGTAGTAGTGTGGTAGTGACAGAGCTGGACCACTTCTTATTGAGCCACCCTCGTATTTGCCCCGAACTTGATATCTCGCTAACCAAACATGGGATTAGAACATACAGGGTGTCCTAGCACTCGTAGTGATGCCCCCTACTTTCCTATAGCCTCTTAATTTAATGAAAAGACCAAAACTAAAAGGTCATGTGCTTTTAATATCTCGCGAACCAATCATGCTAGAGGCATGTTCGACAGGTCCAAGGACTCGGGGTGACGTCCTCTCTGCTATGGACCACTCGTTATAATTTTTAATAAAATTGGAAACTCGATTTTGGGGTAAACACGTGTTTTTGTGATTTTGCCGATATCTCACGAAGCAATAACGCTAGAGGCATGTACGATGGGTCCAAGGATTCGGCCAGACGTCCTCTTTGCTATGGACCACACGTTATATTTTTTAAAAAAATTTGGAAACGCGATTTTGGGGTAAACACGTGTTTTTTGTGATTTTTGCCGATATCTCATGAACCAATAACGCTAGAGACGTGTACGAGGTGTCCTAGGACTCGGGCTTTCGCCCCCTTTCATATGTGGTAGATATTTTTTTTTCCAAAAAATAATTCACAAAGGGCCTAACGCCATACATGTTGAAATAACGTTTTCTTTTTCTTTACTTGTTTATAATGTTTATGAAGCGTGGTGGTTGAGAGAGACGATACGGCTGGGTGTGTGTGTTTCAACGAACCTGTCGCTAACCACAAGGACCATGCTTAATAGAACAATCGCTATTTCGGCTGGTCGGTGTATGACAGAACAAGCGTGCGTTTTTCTGATATTTTACCTTTGACGTGTAAACGGTGATGAGAACTTGATTCTATGTTGGTCGAAGCGAGTATCGAAAACAAACGAGCAGGAGGTGAAGGTCAATTGAGCTTATTGGAAGGCTCCGATCTGACTTGACAACAGGTGCAATGGAAAAAATGACCAAGACGCTTGAAGGTGAAATAATCTGACCATTGTGCTGGCAGGGAAGTGCGAAAGGCGTGCACACACATTTGTGAAACCACATGTATGCTAAACCAGTGACATCCTGTTTTGCTTCGTACGTGACAAAATGCAAGTCCATGTGAAATTTGATCTTTCACAGGTGTTCGCTAGGGTGTTATCTGCCCACATGCATGATAACTGTTAACAAGTCACATCCTGTTTTGCTTCGTACGTGACAAAATGCAAGTTCAGGTGAAATTTGATCCGGCACAGGTGTTCGCCTGGGACGTTAGCTGTCCACGTGACCGATAACAGAATGTTCAAAGCGTGGGAAAAAATGATTATACATGCAACGTAGCATATATAAAGACATGTCGTTATCATTTCCACTCTCACTTGGGTGGACTACCTTTGAACACACTGCGTTGCATGAAATCCCTGGTCTTGTTTAACAGTTTTGGTGTTGGTGGAAAATACTTAACCTTGTTGTGGGGTAGGTATTTATTTATATATTTATTCATTTATACATTTATTGATTAATATATATATATATTTACAAGCAATTATTTATTGATTAAGTAATTAATGATTTTATTTATTTGTTTGCAGATAACCGGCATACCTTACATGTCTGAGGGAGAAGAAACCATTGCACTTTTGAGCCCACTAGAAGGGAAGAGTAACAAGTCACTGCAAGTAAAGGTGAGATGATTTTTTTAAACTAACTTCTTTCATTTTTTGTTTTATGTTTTATTTTATGAAATGTATGTATTAACCTGAATTTAGGTATTTATAGCGGTTTATTTTATTTATTTTTAGAAACTTGGAAAGAATAGCCTTACCGCCGTAGCAGTCGCTGAAAAAAAACAGAAACGCACTAAAGCGAAACCACTGCCAAAGAGTGAACTGTTTAAAACTCAGGTAAGTCCAACTTAAAAATGCTATTCCATTTTACCACTACTGAAAACTCGTAGACAAAAAAAAAATTCATTACCTGTACATGACTGGGACAATGATTGCTTTCTTGATTAATGGCTATGTTGTTGTTGTTGACTGGGAAAAGTACAAGGCCATGTTGGATTTTCTAAAAATAAAAATAATAAATTTAATTTATGGGTGGTTCCCTATGGACTCAACGAATATCCACAGGTTTGAACATGATAATGTGAACAAAATGACATGACATTCATTTTTGTTTATATATTGGTTAAAGGGAGGGTGGGGGAATGTAAATGACTGTAGCTTTATAAAAAAGAAAATAAGTACATGGGTTACTGTTAGTGCCAACATACAGTTTATTTTTAATGGTGTTTTGATATATTAATGCCAATTAACGTTAACGTTTTATTTACAAGTATTGATTGATTGATTGATTGAGTGATGGGTTATTTTGTTTGCTTTTAGGTGTCGTCATGTGCCATTAACGTAATGAACAGACAGTGAACAAGCATGCATTATGCTTTAAAGTACTCTGTGCAATGTTAATAACTTACAATAAGAAAAAGTTTTATTATAACACATGGCGTTAGTACCAAATACAACAAGTGAGCAAGTTGGTTTACCACGTGGGTTAAATTTAAAATCAGAACATGATCGATGGTTAACATTTGAATCCTGGCCTGTAGGCTTTTTGTCGACGCATGAACTTGCAAAAGCCGGTTTTTTTTACTTGAACCGAGGAGATGTGGTGCGCTGTGTGTTTTGTCGTATTGAACTTTCACACTGGGAAGAAGGGGATGATCCCTTTAGAGACCATTTGCGATGGTCTCCTCACTGTCCTTACATGCTTGGAAAGCAAGTGGGTAACCTACCCGTGCATTCATTTTACCGAACCACAAGGCCTATGGCCGCTACTTACGTTGCTGAATCACAAATAAATAATAATAATGATGTATTACCAGCCAACGGTAGTGTCGATATATGTGGTCCATATGCCATAGACAGTGTTGAATTGGCGTGTGCTTTTGAAAAATTGGGAGTTTGCAAGACTAAAGCACTAGCACACCCAGAGTACAGCTCTGTTGAAAAACGTTTCGAATCTTATAAAAATGTTTGGCCATTAATATTAAAACACCTTACCAAACAGTTAAGTGAAGCTGGATTTTTTTATACTGGTGAAGGGGATAAAACAATATGTTTTTATTGTGGATTTGCTTTAAAGGATTGGCAAATGACTGATGACCCTTTTGTGCAACACGCTCGTTGGTTACCAAACTGTAAATACATGGTGTTGCTGAAAGGTCAGGAATTTGTGAACACTATTCGTAAAGAAAAAGTGATTGCAGCACAAGACATAACAGTGCCTTTAGAGTTAGAGCACGCGGAGCAAATACATAAGGCTGAAAGAAAAGACTTGTGTTACGAACAGATACAAAAGTGTGACCAACAATTATGTAAAATTTGTTATCAAGATGAACTAGGTGTTGTATTTTTACCCTGTGGACACATGATAGCCTGTGTCAAGTGGGCATTAGAACTTAACACTTGTGCTATATGCAGAAAAGTAGTATCTGCTACAGTTAGGGCATTTCTTGCATAACTAGTATAATTTATTCGCCATGCATAGTGCAAAATCAATAATTGCACAATATTATTAAAGCTGTTTTAGAGTGTAATAGATATGCTTTTGTTTTGTTTATAGACTACTACAATGAATGTTTTGAATGCTGTGGGACAATCATGTGGCTTAGAGACAAAGAAGCTCAGCGAATTGCCAACGCATATTCCATTCCGCATTATCAAGATTCGGAAATTGAAAACAGCATATGGTGATCGTGTACTTTGTGTATGTGAAAACTTTGAGACATTTCTGCCTATACGGTTTAATGATATGTCGGAGAGTGTTTTTGATGAAGTCAATAATGCTGTGCAACCTGTACACTTAATTTATGAAGGTTTTAAAAACAATAGGTGCATGATTCGTTTTAATTAAATAAAAAAAGTCAAATAATAATGGAAGATATAAGTCATGACAATGGACTGAAAGAAAAAATATGTGTATAGAATAATAATGTCTTAGTGTTTAGTATTGTCTTAAAAATATTATCATGAAACCAAAAAAAAATGTACATAAAGTTTGTAAATAAATGAAAATAATGGTACAATGTTGTTTTATTTTCTATAGAAGTCAGAATATTTAACATTGCCGAGTATACATGATTATGACAATAAAAAGCACACTTAATACAAGTCTTTGCCTTTACGATAGTGTGTTATAGTTTTAAAAACAAAGCTTGTTGTAGATCTTTTTTCTTCCACGGTAAACAATAGGCATGAAAACGTTATTGTCCTGTTTTGGATCATTATCACTATCATAATCATAAGCTGCATGATCTATATCATTATTATTATAATCACGATAATTATCCTCAACATTATCCTCAACATTACTAAAACCAGTTAAATATTCCTGGTCCTCTTCCTGTTCCTCTTCCTCTTCCTCTACAGTGTCCTCATGTAGAGTCTGCGTGGCTTTTGATAATGTTAAGGGTTTTTTGAACATTGAATTATTTTCAATAGTAGTATTGTTTTGTAGCACTTGCTTTTTAACATTTTCATGATTTTCTGTTGACAGAAACAGTGTTTCATGCAGTACACTACATTGATGATCACTGACACTTAAAACCACACTATTTTTGCTTTTTAGCTCACTGCGACATTGTTTTGAACGTTGTTTTGTACAACGCCAAATAACAGTTCCATTTTTATTGGTTCGTTTCACAATATATGAATATCCTTTATAGAATGCATGAGGCTTACCATACCTAGTCACAGATACTTCCATATCAACTGTCAAGCTTAGACTAAGCTCTAGTAAAGACAACTTGGTAATAAGAACAATAGATTAATGTGCGAGCATATATGGGTGCAAATGTGGGAGCAAAAAAAAGTGGGAGCAAAAAGTGGGAGCAAGAATTGGGAGCAAAAAAGTGGGAGCAAAAAAGTGGGAGAAAAATTGGGAGCAAAAAGTGGGAGCAAAAATTGAGAGCAAAAAGTGGGAGCAAAAGTGGGAGCAAAAGTGAGTGTAAAAGTGAGTGCAAACGTGGGTTCAAAAGTGAGTGCAAAAGTGAATGTAAAAGTGGGTGCAAAAGTGGGTGCAAGAGTGGGTGCAAAAGTGGGTGCAAAAGTGGGTGCAAAAGTGGGTGAAAAAGTGGGTGCAAGAGTGGGTGCAAAAGTGGGTGCAAAAGTGGGGCAAAAGTGAGTGCACAAGTGGGCGCAAAAGTATATGCAAAAGTGGGTGCAAAAGTGGGAGCAAAAAGTGGGAGCAAAAAGTGGGAGCAAAAAGTGGGATCTGAAGAAAGTAGGAGCAATTATGAGAGTAAATGTGAAAGGAAAAGTGGGAGCAAGTATGGGAGCAAATGTGAAAGCAAAAGTGGGAGCAAAAAGTGAGAAAAAAAAGTGAGAGCAAAAAGTGGGAGCAAATATGAGAGCAAAAAAAGTAGGAGCAAGTATGGGAGCAAATGTGAAAGCAAAAGGGGGAGAAAAAAGTGAGAGAAAAAAGTGGGACCAAAAAGTGTAAGCAAAAGTGGGAGCAAATATGAGAGCAAAAAAATGTGGGAGCAAAAAGTGGGAGCAAAACGTGTAAACAGAAGTGGGAGCAAACAAGTGTGAGCAAATATGGGAGCAGAAAGTGGGAGCAAATGTGAAAGCAAGAGTGGGAGCAAAAAGAGCGAGCAAAAGTGAGTGCACAAAGGGAGAGCAAAATGTATGAGTAAAAAGTGGGGTCAAATGTGGTGTTTTACTAAAACAATCCCCCCTAACCTAACCTAACCTAACTTTACTCAACCTAATTTCACCTAACCTAACTTCACCTAACCTAACCTTCCAACTCTCAGATCAAAAATTAAATTCTGGCCATAGTCGCGTTGGAATCCAAAACCTCTGGGATAACACCCAAGTATACTAGCCACTACACCGCGAAATGGGCAAATTATCATGCAACACAACACAAAAATAAAAAGTTTTCTGTAGTGTAACTCATTGGCTGACAATCATAGTTGAGAATTCAAACCCAAGACCTCAGGACTTTAGTTTTGAACATTATCAGAAATATTATTCCATTTACATTTTGCTGTTGCTTATAGTTATAAGAGTTGGCATTAATATGGGAGCAAAAGTGAAAGCAAAAAGTGGGTGCAAGCATGGCTGGTTGTAGAGACTTTCATATCAACTAATACACATAAATTAAATTTTAGTAAAGTGACTTGGCTAATAATAATAATAATATTAACAGTTTAAAAAAAATTCAAGGGGATTGATATTTTTCAGGGTGTAATTTCCAAAGTACTGTCAAGAATAATAATTACATGAACAGATTCCAAGAACTCTAGAGTGCTTTTAAGGTTAATGATTGGCTAGGAGTGAGATAGAGCTAGCTAACCTAAGTTAACCTCAGCTCAGTAAACCTAACCTTGTCACATGGCATGTTCTACAAGTATAGACTTGCTTTGAGACTGGCTATGACGTCACAGATGAATGGCGGTGGGAGGCTGGCAAAAAGGACAATGTTTTTGGGTAATAAAAAGTCGTGTCCAGCCTCCCACCGCCATTCATCTGTGACGTCATAGCCAGTCTCAAAGCAAGTCTATACTTGTAGAACATGCCATGTGACAAGGTTAGGTTTACTGAGCTGAGGTTAACTTAGGTTAGCTAGCTCTATCTCACTCCTAGCCAATCATTAACCTTAAAAGCACTCTAGAGTTCTTGGAATCTGTTCATGTAATTATTATTCTTGACAGTACTTTGGAAATTACACCCTGAAAAATATCAATCCCCTTGAATTTTTTTTAAACTGTTAATATTATTATTATTATTAGCCAAGTCACTTTACTAAAATTTAATTTATGTGTATTAGTTGATATGAAAGTCTCTACAACCAGCCATGCTTGCACCCACTTTTTGCTTTCACTTTTGCTCCCATATTAATGCCAACTCTTATAACTATAAGCAACAGCAAAATGTAAATGGAATAATATTTCTGATAATGTTCAAAACTAAAGTCCTGAGGTCTTGGGTTTGAATTCTCAACTATGATTGTCAGCCAATGAGTTACACTACAGAAAACTTTTTATTTTTGTGTTGTGTTGCATGATAATTTTTCCCATTTCGCGGTGTAGTGGCTAGTATACTTGGGTGTTATCCCAGAGGTTTTGGATTCCAACGCGACTATGGCCAGAATTTAATTTTTGATCTGAGAGTTGGAAGGTTAGGTTAGGTGAAGTTAGGTTAGGTGAAATTAGGTTGAGTAAAGTTAGGTTAGGTTAGGTTAGGGGGGATTGTTTTAGTAAAACACCACATTAGACCCCACTTTTTACTCATACATTTTGCTCCCCCTTTGTGCACTCACTTTTGCTCGCTCTTTTTGCTCCCACTTTTGCTTTCACATTTGCTCCCACTTTCTGCTCCCATATTTGCTCACACTTGTTTGCTCCCACTTCTGTTTACACGTTTTGCTCCCACTTTTTGCTCCCACATTTTTTTGCTCTCATATTTGCTCCCACTTTTGCTTACACTTTTTGGTCCCACTTTTTTCTCTCACTTTTTTCTCCCCCTTTTGCTTTCACATTTGCTCCCATACTTGCTCCTACTTTTTTTGCTCTCATATTTGCTCCCACTTTTTGCTCTCACTTTTTTTCTCACTTTTTGCTCCCACTTTTGCTTTCACATTTGCTCCCATACTTGCTCCCACTTTTCCTTTCACATTTACTCTCATAATTGCTCCTACTTTCTTCAGATCCCACTTTTTGCTCCCACTTTTTGCTCCCACTTTTTGCTCCCACTTTTGCACCCACTTTTGCATATACTTTTGCGCCCACTTGTGCACTCACTTTAGCCCCACTTTTGCACCCACTCTTGCACCCACTTTTTCACCCACTTTTGCACCCACTTTTGCACCCACTTTTGCACCCACTCTTGCACCCACTTTTGCACCCACTTTTACATTCACTTTTGCACTCACTTTTGAACCCACGTTTGCACTCACTTTTACACTCACTTTTGCTCCCACTTTTGCTCCCACTTTTTGCTCTCAATTTTTGCTCCCACTTTTTGCTCCCAATTTTTCTCCCACTTTTTTGCTCCCACTTTTTTGCTCCCAATTCTTGCTCCCACTTTTTGCTCCCACTTTTTTTTGCTCCCACATTTGCACCCATATATGCTCGCACATTAATCTATTGTTCTTATTACCAAGTTGTCTTTACTAGAGCTTAGTCTAAGCTTGACAGTTGATATGGAAGTATCTGTGACTAGGTATGGTAAGCCTCATGCATTCTATAAAGGATATTCATATATTGTGAAACGAACCAATAAAAATGGAACTGTTATTTGGCGTTGTACAAAACAACGTTCAAAACAATGTCGCAGTGAGCTAAAAAGCAAAAATAGTGTGGTTTTAAGTGTCAGTGATCATCAATGTAGTGTACTGCATGAAACACTGTTTCTGTCAACAGAAAATCATGAAAATGTTAAAAAGCAAGTGCTACAAAACAATACTACTATTGAAAATAATTCAATGTTCAAAAAACCCTTAACATTATCAAAAGCCACGCAGACTCTACATGAGGACACTGTAGAGGAAGAGGAAGAGGAACAGGAAGAGGACCAGGAATATTTAACTGGTTTTAGTAATGTTGAGGATAATGTTGAGGATAATTATCGTGATTATAATAATAATGATATAGATCATGCAGCTTATGATTATGATAGTGATAATGATCCAAAACAGGACAATAACGTTTTCATGCCTATTGTTTACCGTGGAAGAAAAAAGATCTACAACAAGCTTTGTTTTTAAAACTATAACACACTATCGTAAAGGCAAAGACTTGTATTAAGTGTGCTTTTTATTGTCATAATCATGTATACTCGGCAATGTTAAATATTCTGACTTCTATAGAAAATAAAACAACATTGTACCATTATTTTCATTTATTTACAAACTTTATGTACATTTTTTTTTGGTTTCATGATAATATTTTTAAGACAATACTAAACACTAAGACATTATTATTCTATACACATATTTTTTCTTTCAGTCCATTGTCATGACTTATATCTTCCATTATTATTTGACTTTTTTTTATTTAATTAAAACGAATCATGCACCTATTGTTTTTAAAACCTTCATAAATTAAGTGTACAGGTTGCACAGCATTATTGACTTCATCAAAAACACTCTCCGACATATCATTAAACCGTATAGGCAGAAATGTCTCAAAGTTTTCACATACACAAAGTACACGATCACCATATGCTGTTTTCAATTTCCGAATCTTGATAATGCGGAATGGAATATGCGTTGGCAATTCGCTGAGCTTCTTTGTCTCTAAGCCACATGATTGTCCCACAGCATTCAAAACATTCATTGTAGTAGTCTATAAACAAAACAAAAGCATATCTATTACACTCTAAAACAGCTTTAATAATATTGTGCAATTAGGGATTTTGCACTATGCATGGCGAATAAATTATACTAGTTATGCAAGAAATGCCCTAACTGTAGCAGATACTACATTTCTGCATATAGCACAAGTGTTAAGTTCTAATGCCCACTTGACACAGGCTATCATGTGTCCACAGGGTAAAAATACAACACCTAGTTCATCTTGATAACAAATTTTACATAATTGTTGGTCACACTTTTGTATCTGTTCGTAACACAAGTCTTTTCTTTCAGCCTTATGTATTTGCTCCGCGTGCTCTAACTCTAAAGGCACTGTTATGTCTTGTGCTGCAATCACTTTTTCTTTACGAATAGTGTTCACAAATTCCTGACCTTTCAGCAACACCATGTATTTACAGTTTGGTAACCAACGAGCGTGTTGCACAAAAGGGTCATCAGTCATTTGCCAATCCTTTAAAGCAAATCCACAATAAAAACATATTGTTTTATCCCCTTCACCAGTATAAAAAAATCCAGCTTCACTTAACTGTTTGGTAAGGTGTTTTAATATTAATGGCCAAACATTTTTATAAGATTCGAAACGTTTTTCAACAGAGCTGTACTCTGGGTGTGCTAGTGCTTTAGTCTTGCAAACTCCCAATTTTTCAAAAGCACACGCCAATTCAACACTGTCTATGGCATATGGACCACATATATCGACACTACCGTTGGCTGGTAATACATCATTATTATTATTTATTTGTGATTCAGCAACGTAAGTAGCGGCCATAGGCCTTGTGGTTTGGTAAAATGAATGCACGGGTAGGTTACCCACTTGCTTTCCAAGCATGTAAGGACAGTGAGGAGACCATCGCAAATGGTCTCTAAAGGGATCATCCCCTTCTTCCCAGTGTGAAAGTTCAATACGACAAAACACACAGCGCACCACATCTCCTCGGTTCAAGTAAAAAAAACCGGCTTTTGCAAGTTCATGCGTCGACAAAAAGCCTACAGGCCAGGATTCAAATGTTAACCATCGATCATGTTCTGATTTTAAATTTAACCCACGTGGTAAACCAACTTGCTCACTTGTTGTATTTGGTACTAACGCCATGTGTTATAATAAAACTTTTTCTTATTGTAAGTTATTAACATTGCACAGAGTACTTTAAAGCATAATGCATGCTTGTTCACTGTCTGTTCATTACGTTAATGGCACATGACGACACCTAAAAGCAAACAAAATAACCCATCACTCAATCAATCAATCAATCAATCAATACTTGTAAATAAAACGTTCACGTTAATTGGCATTAATATATCAAAACACCATTAAAAATAAACTGTATGTTGGCACTAACAGTAACCCATGTACTTATTTTCTTTTTTATAAAGCTACAGTCATTTACATTCCCCCACCCTCCCTTTAACCAATATATAAACAAAAATGAATGTCATGTCATTTTGTTCACATTATCATGTTCAAACCTGTGGATATTCGTTGAGTCCATAGGGAACCACCCATAAATTAAATTTATTATTTTTATTTTTAGAAAATCCAACATGGCCTTGTACTTTTCCCAGTCAACAACAACAACATAGCCATTAATCAAGAAAGCAATCATTGTCCCAGTCATGTACAGGTAATGAATTTTTTTTTGTCTACGAGTTTTCAGTTGTGGTAAAATGGAATAGCATTTTTAAGTTGGACTTACCTGAGTTTTAAACAGTTCACTCTTTGGCAGTGGTTTCGCTTTAGTGCGTTTCTGTTTTTTTTTCAGCGACTGCTACGGCGGTAAGGCTATTCTTTCCAAGTTTCTAAAAATAAATAAAATAAACCGCTATAAATACCTAAATTCAGGTTAATACATACATTTCATAAATAAAAAACATAAAACAAAAAATGAAACAAGTTAGTTTAAAAAAATCATCTCACCTTTACTTGCAGTGACTTGTTACTCTTCCCTTCTAGTGGGCTCAAAAGTGCAATGGTTTCTTCTCCCTCAGACATGTAAGGTATGCCGGTTATCTGCAAACAAATAAATAAAATCATTAATTACTTAATCAATAAATAATTGCTTGTAATCGATTCCCGGTCAATGCATGTGAGATTTTCGATGTGAAATGCCATGTCCTGTGGTTCGGATTCCACGTAAAAAGGAGGTCCCGTGGCTCATGATCTCAAGATTGACGGTCACGTTAAACTACAAGCTTCCTTCCTTCCTTCAATTGCTTGTAAATATATATATATATATATATTAATCAATAAATGTATAAATGAATAAATATATAAATAAATACCTACCCCACAACAAGGTTAAGTATTTTCCACCAACACCAAAACTGTTAAACAAGACCAGGGATTTCATGCAACGCAGTGTGTTCAAAGGTAGTCCACCCAAGTGAGAGTGGAAATGATAACGACATGTCTTTATATATGCTACGTTGCATGTATAATCATTTTTTCCCACGCTTTGAACATTCTGTTATCGGTCACGTGGACAGCTAACGTCCCAGGCGAACACCTGTGCCGGATCAAATTTCACCTGAACTTGCATTTTGTCACGTACGAAGCAAAACAGGATGTGACTTGTTAACAGTTATCATGCATGTGGGCAGATAACACCCTAGCGAACACCTGTGAAAGATCAAATTTCACATGGACTTGCATTTTGTCACGTACGAAGCAAAACAGGATGTCACTGGTTTAGCATACATGTGGTTTCACAAATGTGTGTGCACGCCTTTCGCACTTCCCTGCCAGCACAATGGTCAGATTATTTCACCTTCAAGCGTCTTGGTCATTTTTTCCATTGCACCTGTTGTCAAGTCAGATCGGAGCCTTCCAATAAGCTCAATTGACCTTCACCTCCTGCTCGTTTGTTTTCGATACTCGCTTCGACCAACATAGAATCAAGTTCTCATCACCGTTTACACGTCAAAGGTAAAATATCAGAAAAACGCACGCTTGTTCTGTCATACACCGACCAGCTGAAATAGCGATTGTTCTATTAAGCATGGTCCTTGTGGTTAGCGACAGGTTCGTTGAAACACACACACCCAGCCGTATCGTCTCTCTCAACCACCACGCTTCATAAACATTATAAACAAGTAAAGAAAAAGAAAACGTTATTTCAACATGTATGGCGTTAGGCCCTTTGTGAATTATTTTTAGGAAAAAAAATATCTACCACATATGAAAGGGGGCGAAAGCCCGAGTCCTAGGACACCTCGTACACGTCTCTAGCGTTATTGGTTCATGAGATATCGGCAAAAATCACAAAAAACACGTGTTTACCCCAAAATCGCGTTTCCAAATTTTTTTTAAAAATATAACGTGTGGTCCATAGCAAAGAGGACGTCTGGCCGAATCCTTGGACCCATCGTACATGCCTCTAGCGTTATTGCTTCGTGAGATATCGGCAAAATCACAAAAACACGTGTTTACCCCAAAATCGAGTTTCCAATTTTATTAAAAATTATAACGAGTGGTCCATAGCAGAGAGGACGTCACCCCGAGTCCTTGGACCTGTCGAACATGCCTCTAGCATGATTGGTTCGCGAGATATTAAAAGCACATGACCTTTTAGTTTTGGTCTTTTCATTAAATTAAGAGGCTATAGGAAAGTAGGGGGCATCACTACGAGTGCTAGGACACCCTGTATGTTCTAATCCCATGTTTGGTTAGCGAGATATCAAGTTCGGGGCAAATACGAGGGTGGCTCAATAAGAAGTGGTCCAGCTCTGTCACTACCACACTACTACAGGTTTTCATCCTAGAGACTTGAAATTTATTTTGGGGGTAGAGGGCATAGGGACCTTTCATTTATGTCAAATAAACGTTTTTGTAGAGTTCCTAGTTTCCAAAATATAGGATTTTCAAAATTCGAGTGTTTTGAAAAAAAAAACATAAAAGGAAAAAAGTTTCATTATAGAAAATAAAGGGCATAAAGACCATTCGTTTGAGCTATGGCACAACGTTCTATCATTTTTTGGTTTTCAAACTATCACCAACTTTCGAAAACAAAAAAATTCAAAGAATTTTTGAAAAATATAATACATGGTCAATAGGAAAGAGGACGTCAGCTCGAGTTCAACGACACCTCATATGTCAACATCCGACCATGGGTTCGCGAGATATCAACAAATATTACATGGCTGAGGCTTAGTAGTAACGACATGTATGTTCTGAAGTGGGGCAGAAGCGCCACCACTCCACTACTCGTCTGGAATGTTCACAGTATTCCATGTTCCGTCCACCAATGCAAAAATTTCATGTTTCCCTTTTGTGTTGATGTGACAGAGTGCCCTGCTTTTGCTACTTTAATCTTCATAGGATTAATCTTTACACTTGTCTGAAAGAAATCAGCTTGATTAATCATGTGCTCTGAAGCTCCAGAATCAAGCCACCATATCACTTCATCACTTCCAGCCTTATTCATCCTTGAGTCTATTACATCAGATAAAGCTGAGAAACAGAATTCCTCTTCCTCCTCTTGAGTGACATTGGCAGCACCAGTTTGCATCCCTGAAAACTTAAGGCTGCCAAGGAGTGTTACGTGGGCTGGGACAATCTCTCCGTAAATGACCACTGCCCCCACAGTTGTGGCACTTGTAAGAATGTGAAGCAGGCTTAGTATTACTGTTAGCTCCAGAAAATACCTTGGACTGGTGCTGAGTGTATGTCGTCTTCGGCTGCTGGTACTGATGTTTCTGTTTTCCTCCATTCTTTACTTGTCCTGGTCGAGTAAAGAAAGCAGTTGTGGACTCATTCCTCTGTGGTTTCTGTTTTCCTTGCAGATTCCTTTTAGATTCTTCATCCAAAAGTCTATTTTTGACAAAAGGAAGGGTTAAGTTCTCACCGTTTGCTGACACGGTTTCAATAGAGGTTACAACCATACTATAGTCAGTTGGCATGGTCAATAACAAATGACAATCACATCTATCTCATCAGTATTTGCTCCAGCAGATTTAAGTTCTCGAATTTGTCTGTCAAACTTCAGAAAGTGATTTTCCAAAGTTTCATTAGTAGGGTTAGGTCGCATTGCAAGCAATGCTTTCCTTGCCTGAAGTTGACTGGCAATTCCTTTCCTTTGAAAAGTGTCTGCTAAAGTTTTCCAGACCTTGAAGGCTGTATCATGTCCTCGGCAATATTCCAAATGACTATCAGCTATAGCACTCACAATAAGTCTATTGCAATACTTATCTTTCTTCCGGAGTTTCTCATTAGCTGCTTCCCTGGCCGTTCGAGCTGCCGTTGTCTCGCCCGCCGGTGCTTCAGTATACTGAACTTCTTCTGTGATGTGGGACATCAGTTTCTTTTCGTCCAGTAGAACTTCAAGTCTGAATTTCCAATTGTCGTAGTTCTTACCGTCGAAAAGTGGAATGTGGTATCTTTCATCATTGACTCTTTGTCTCTCCTCGTCGTTCATTTTTCCTTTTGTTCAGAGTAGGCCTATGGTAAAAAGTCATTATTCTTCCTCCGATATTCCGTTAACCTCACAGTATTGATTCCCGTCTCACTCACAAAAACTATCCGTACGTTCTGGGCACCATAACCTGTTATAAGAGTAATATTTCCTGTGGGTTATATGTGGTAGAAACAAATAAATGAACAGGCACAGATCTTTGCTAACGTCCTTTTGGCTCTACGATACCAACTACACTGGTATCGATTTACTTTTATTACGTCTGTATTGTCTTTGGTACATAGTTGCCAACATATGCCGGTGAAAGATCTTACAACATAAATGAGTAAATAAGAGTTAAATTGTCTTTCATAACAGTCTACACCACATGCTGTGCCAACAATAGCTAATTTATTGGTAATGCAGGTTCACTGTGTTTGCTTTCTGGCTCTTATTGTAGGTGCAGTCTACACCACATGCTGTGCTAACAATAGCTAATTTATTGGTAATGCAGTTTCACTGTGTTTGGCCCCTGGCTCTTATTGTAGGTGTAGCCTACACCACATGCTGTGCCAACAATAGCTAATTTATTGGTAATGCAGGTTCACTGTGTTTGCCTTCTGGCTCATATTGTAGGTGTAGTCTACACCACATGCTGTGCTAACAATAGCTAATTTATTGGTAATGCAGGTTCACTGTGTTTGGCCCCTGGCTCTTATAGTAGGTGTAGTCTACACCACATGCTGTGCTAACAATAGCTAATTTATTGGTAATGCAGTTTCACTGTGTTTGCCTTCTGGCTCTTATTGTAGGTGTAGTCTACACCACATGCTGTGCCAACAATAGCTAATTTATTGGTAATGCAGTTTCAACCGACAGTAGTTACGCTGGCTAAAGCACAGCATAAGGTCATGGGGCCAAGCTCTCTGCTGACTCGGTAGACGCGTTTGTTCGAGCCCCATCGTCGGCCGTCCTTGAAATGGTTTTCCGTGGTTTCCCATTTTCAACACCAGGCAAATGCTGGGACGGTACCTTCTGACAGGCCGCGGCCGCTTCCTTCCACATCCTTGCCCAGTTTCATTCACCATCCATTTCATCTCTCATTAACTCCTCTCATGAGGTTGGCGTCAGGAAGGGCATCCGGACGTAAAAACCATTGCCACAAAGACTTCCATCGCATCTCAACCCCGACCCAGTTGGAAAACCGGAATAATAAGGGGTGGACATACATACATTGGTAATGCAGTTTCACTGTGTTTAGCCCCTGGCTCTTATTATAGGTGTAGTCTGCACCACATGCTGTGCCAACAATAGCTCATTTATTGATAATGCAGGTTCACTGTGTTTGCCTTCTGGCTCTTATTGTAGGTGTAGTCTACACCACATGCTGTGCTAACAATAGCTAATTTATTGGTAATGCAGTCTCACTGTGTTTGCATCCTGGCTCTTATTGTAGGTGAAGTCTACACCACATGTTGTGCTAACAATAGCTAATTTATTGGTAATGCAGGTTCACTGTGTTTGCGCCCTGGTTCTTATTGTAGGTGTGGTCTACACCACATGTGCTAACAATAGCTAATTTATTGGTAATGGAGGTTCACTCTGCTGGCACCCTGGTTCTTATTGTAGGTGTAGTCTGCACCACATGCTGTGCCAACAATAGCTAATTTATTGGTAATGCAGGTTCACTGTGTTTGCACCCTGGCTCTTATTGTAGGTGTAGTCTACACCACATGCTGTGCTAACAATAGCTAATTTATTGGTAATGTAGGTTCACTGTGTTTGCACCCTGGCTCTTATTGTAGGTGTAGTCTACACCACATGCTGTGCCAACAATAGCTAATTTATTGGTAATGCAGGTTCACTGTGTTTGCACCCTGGCTCTTATTGTAGGTGTAGTCTACACCACATGCTGTGCCAACAATAGCTAATTTATTGGTAATGCAGTTTCACTGTGTTGGCACCCTGGCTCTTATTGTAGGTGTAGTCTACACCATATGTTGTGCTAACATTAGCTAATTTATTGGTAATGCAGGTTCACTGAGTTTGCACATCTTATTGTAGGTGTAGTCTACACCACATGCTGTGCTAACAATAGCTAATTTATTGGTATTGCAGTTTCACTGTGATTGCCCCCTGGTTCTTATTGTAGGTGTTGTCTACACCACTTGCTGTGCCAACAATAGCTAATTTATTGGTAATGCAGTTTCTCTGTGTCTGCCCCCTGGCTCTTATTGTAGGTGTAGTCTACACCACATGCTGTGCCAACAATAGCTAATTTATTGGTAATGGAGTTTCTCTCTGTTTGCCCCTGGCTCTTATTGTAGGTGAAGTCTACACCACATGCTCTGCACTTACAAATTTTGAGATTACCTTGTAAATTGTCCGATCAGTTTTGGGTGAAACATATATTTCTGAATGTTTGGGTATGAGGTCCAGTAGATGCTTTTGGTTTGATAATGATAGTCCCTGCCAAAATCTATTCTAGCCCGCAATGCGTGTGTGTTCTAGAACGCATTGGGCTTTATTTGGATATTGACATTATGAGATTAGAAGCATTCGAACTATGAAATGAGGCTTGGGGCCACCTCCAATGCTACACATGGCCAACGATATGGCATTGACGCAACCGTTCGTTTATATTAAATGTTTTGCTGCTAGCCGTGACTGTCGATGCGATGTTGGCCCACCCTTAACCTTGATGACATTTTCTACTGCTAGCTGTGATTGTCAATGTGACTTTGTTCAACCCTTGATGACACACTCTGCTGTTAAGTGTGACTGTCAATATATTGTTTGTCCACCCTTCATGACAGCCTCCAATGGTAAACACATATTGTTAATATCATGGCGAGTGTTTGTCACTTCTTCTCGGAGCTTTGAATGGAGGTTAAAAAGGAAAGTGGGTCGTTTTGGGCAGGCACTAAGTTGCAGTGAGAAAACACCCTGGAGAAGGTCTATGGCTGTGTCCCTTTAGCAATAATCTCACCGCAGTTGGCAATTTCGTTCAGAAGAAATCTTTAACTCTTGCCTATAAAAATATTCGTATTCAATTGTATATTTGTTACCCTATTGCGTAATGTCGAAAACGTCAATGGGTCATGAATTATTTATTACAATTGATTTGGTAGCTGCCACTGGTCTTATGAATTTGTCTATCGTTCCAATTAGATTCCTCCTTACCTTAAATATCCTTGAGATGAACATTGATTTAATCTGGTCTCAAGAGGGTAAAACAACGCTTGTTTCTGAACAAAAAATATATCGACGTTGCTTGTACTTATTAACGTCACATGGTAACTGTAAGTAACTGCATCTACGCCGCAAAGTCGCCACACACAATCTCAATGCTAGGGACAATATGCTAGGCATAGGTTTGAATTACCTTAAGTATGTTATATTCCTTAAATATTTCAGTGCAAGTTTTCAAGTAATCTCAAAGATACAAAATCCTCCTACGCAAATGAACATATTTGTGAACCTTGCCATTTCATTGCAGGTCGATTCAGATCATAACACAGATATTAAAATTGAGGAAACTTCTATTCCGGAGATCGTTCCGTGCCGGAAAACAGAAACACCAGCTTCAGATGCAAAAGAAGTAAGTATCCTCATGGCTGTTTACAGGACAACTCCTTAACACCTTATAGCATTATGGGATTAAGAATTGTATTTTCACAGCTGTGTTGAGGACAAACGGAAGCGTTTGGTTGTGAGGTCGTGTTTTGTACAGCAAGCACAATCCAATTTGATACAAGGATGGCGAATTAAATTATCTGTACCATACGATACTTCCACTTTGTGCGATGGTGCTCTGAGCACTGAGCTACTGGGGGATGCATTATAATATCATTGGCAAATGGTGCTGTATATTGCGTGAAGCTAATCATATTCACCTTGTATTACTTTCCCATTGTGGTATGAACATTATTTGGGATATCTTATATTCTGGTAGAGATTCTCCCATGTTTGCTATGGAGGGGACTCCCGTCATGATTGGTCTTCTGTTCTTTTTCACTTGAACTCCAGACAATTGCTGGAATGGTTCTAACAATTGACAGTGAACACCTCCTTCTGAATCTTCAGCATTGCAAATGCATGTGGTTGACTGTAAGCATGAAGATAATAAATAATTATTATTATCGTATCAGAAATAACATTTACATAGTTCAGTTAAGATATGATAGAAAATATGGTTTAGCCTCGGAAAATGCTAGGGTGTCTCCTGCAGGCGACGCGCAGTTCTTCAGATGCTGGTGGATCTGTGAGAAATGGGCGATCAGCATCGCAATAGAACCGAATAGGGAGAGTCAACATCTTAATCCTGACGGACAAGACTGAGGAGCTATTTGACTTCATGATGGAGAAGGATATAGCCATCGTCGGTCTCAGTGAAACGAAATGGAAAGGAAAAGGGGAAAGAAAACTAAAGGAAGGATATAGGCTGTTTTACAGTGGAGGACAGGAGGCAAAAAATGTAGTATGTGGAGGAGGTTAAGAAGATAAGTGACAGGATGATCATAGGAAGGATACAGTTCCGGACAGGGACAGCAGATCTGGATCAAGTATATGTTCCACAAACGGGGAATAACGAAGCGAACTTAAAAGAATTCCTAGAAGAAGTGGAAAAATATATAGAGGGTTAGGAAATAATAGTAATGGGAGATTTGAATGCGCAAGTGGGAAGAGACAGACAAAGAAGAGAGGAGATTTTGGGACCATCTGTTTATGGCAGTAAGAATTCAGAAGGGGATTTCTTAATGGACTTCTGTCAGTGGGAATATGTGGTTCAGAAAGAAAAATAGTAAGAAGATAACGAGGTATGGATGGAGAGATAGAAGAACAAAACTCTGATAGACTATGTATAAGTAGAAAAAGGACATCGGAAAGAGCTAATGGATGTCAGAGCCAAGCTAGAGGAAGCCTATGGAGGAGACCATAGGGCAGTGGGTCAAAACTTAAAGTAGGAAAGGTCATGAGATTACAAGAAAAAAGGGAAAGAAAGATTAAGGTCTGGAGACTACAGGAAAAGGAGTTTGCAGAAGAGTTTAAGAAAGAATTGCAAGAACAGTTACCAAGGACGGATATTACCCATGAGGAACAAGAATGTTGAAAAGTTCAAGACTGCATGTGTAAACGGTGCAGAGTAAACATGTGGTAGAACATCAGGAAAGGTAAGGGAAAAGGCGACAAAATGGTGGAATGATAGAGTGAAAGAAAAGGTAAGAGAGAAGAAGAAACCTTGGAAGGAATGGAAAACAAAAATGACTGAAGGAAGTAGAGCAAAATATATAGAAGCAAACAGAGATTGCAAGAAAGTAATTGCAGAGGAAAAGAAGAAAATCTGGGAAGAATCCTCCCAGGAAATAAGGGAGGATTTAAATTGTGAAAAAAAAAGCTATTTGGAATTATAAAAAGTAAAAGGAATGAAAAGGTGAACACTGGGTTTGTGAAAAACAAAGAAGGTGAAATATTGACAAAACCAGAAGAGATAACAAACAGATAGAAAGAATATTTCAGTGAGCTGTTGAAGGTGAGACGCCAGGCATGCGGAGAAGTTACGCAAACAGCCAAAACGGTGGAGGATAAAATAGAAGAAGAACCAGACATTACTATGGCAGAAGTGGAATGGTCATTTAGGAAGATGAAGGAGAAAGCTGTGGGAATCGACGAAGTGGCAATAGAAATGATCAAGGCGACAGAACCAGTGGGACTGCAGTGGACATAAAAACTTCTCAGGAGTGTGTGGAGAGAGAAGAAAATTCATGCAGACTGGAAAAAGGGAATAATATTACCAATATTCACGAATGGAGACAGGAAAGTGTGTGGTAACTACCGAGGAATCGCCATCATCCCGCATGTTGCCAAAGTAATGGAAAGAATCCTACTCTAAAGAATTTGAGTAAAGGTAGAAAGCCAAATAGAGGAAGAGCAGTTTGGATTTAGAGGGGGCAGGTCAAAGGTGGAACCCATTTTCATTCTGAGACAGAGAATTGAAAAGAGTTGGGAATATGGGAAGGACATGGTAATGAATTTTATTGATCTAGAAAAGGCCTATGATAGGATGCCTAGAATAGAAGTATGGGAAAGGTTAACAAATAGGGGGATAGGCAAGGAACTGAGAGGCATGATAAAAGGAATGTGCATGGATTGCTACAGTAGTGTGAAGACGAGATTCGGGACATCGGAATGGTTTAAAATTGTCACTTGGCTAAAGCAAGGAAGTGTCTTGTCACCCTTGTTGTTCTTAATGGTGATGGATGACATCATGACGGCAGCAATGAAAGACTATAGTAGGGCAAAGATGAAGCTAATGTTGTTTGCAGACGATGTTGTGATCTGGGGCTAGGATGAGATGGAGGTACAAGGGCAGTTAGACGTAATAAATGAAAAGATTGAGCAATGGGCATTGAAGATAAATGTGGAGAAGAGTAAAACAGTGGTGAAGAGTAGTGGTAAGAAAGAACGAAAAAGAGGAATCAAAGTAGGAGATAAGGAATTGGAAGTGGTGAAACACTTCAAGTACTTGGGAAGTGAACTGGCTGAAGATGGAAGACTAGATTTCGAAATTAGCAGAAGAATACAAGTCGGGGTGCTTTGTACCAGCAGGTACGGGCACAAGTATGGAACAAGGATATACCAATTAAGTCTAAAGAAGTTATGTATAAAGCATATTATGTTCCTATAATGTCATATTCAGCAGAAACTTGGACAATGACTAAGAGGGATGAGAGCAGAGTACAGGCAGCTGAGATGAGATTCCTAAGAAGTATGGTCCAGAAAACGAGGAGAGACAAAGTGAGAAATGAAGATATATGGAAAGAACTGGGAGTACAGAAACTCTATGACAAACTGGAGCAAAACAGATTGAAATGGTTTGGACATGTCGAACGGATGAATGAAGTGAGGCTACCAAGACGAGCACTGGAACGTCGGATCACAGGGAAGAGAGGACGAGGAAGACCAAGAATGCGTTGGATGGACTCGGTGGAGAATAGCATTAGAAAACGGAACCTGGATTGTAACACCGTGTAGGAAGAGGAATGGTGGAACGACAGAACAAAGTGGAGAGAACCATATTTGCTCCCACCCAGTGTCAGCTGGAAAAGGGCAAATGAAGATGATGATGAGTTAAGCATATTAAACTACATAACATATCACAAATAAGCACTTCACACCAATCTCGACCAGAACCTAGCAACGTCAAGTGCATTTTGTGTTGCATGGATAAAATCATCTTCGGTGCAGGAAGATGGGCACAATGGACCCTGGAGCATAATATCCTGCATAGTTCGTTCTTCACCACAGTCACATGTGACGTTGCTGGCTTCGATATAGCTCCACCTTGCTAGGTTGATTTTGGATCTGCCCACTCCTGATCTCAATCTGTTAAAGGACTTTCAGACAGACCAGTCTTCATGACAGCCAGGTGGCTAACGTTCTGCAACTGTCATTTGTCTTGGGATGACGGGGACCAAAGCCGTACTCTCGCTGTAGTAGGTGATCCAGTTAGTTCCTCAGATGCTTGTAGGAACCATTTTCTTGACTTACGTCTCTGAACTGGAGTTGTACGGCCATGTAAGGGATGAGCACTTTGTTGCTCCACTCTACGCCTCTTATTGTCCGCAGTTATTTTCCTTCGAATACAAGGTGGAGCAATTCCTGCAAGACAGTAGAGTTTGCCAACTGGAGTAGACTTTAAACAATCAATCAATCAATCAATATTTATTGCCATTTAACAACTTATCGTTGTATTAGACTACGTCACATTGTTAAAAATACATTTTCAATTTACAATAAAATCACAAAGGTATTACAAGTATTATTACCAACTTACTGAATTCTATAAAATAAAATAAGAATAAAATAACACGAATACAGTAAGAAGAAGTTGATCTTCTATCGTCCATCTGGGTAGAGTGTAATTTTCTCTTCAAATTCGACCAAAGTGTAAATTCTGCTGTTAATGAGCCATCCCTTAATGGAAGCTTTGAAAATGTTTATAGACTCCTGCTGTAGTTGTGTTGGTAGTTTGTTGAAGATTTTAATTCCATAGTATTTGTAGTGGTCAGTCACTAGTCTGAAAGTCTCATTGAGGGTCACATCCACCTGTCGGGCATGGGATGAAGAATACCAAACAGGACATGCATATTCTCCGACGATTTAACAGTGATAAATATATGAAGATATGAGTTAAAAGTAATAGAATGTTCTTGAACCATATGGAGAAAGTAAATACTAATACTTGACTCTACTTACTTTTACTTGTAAGTATTAAGAAATCTTTTTTCTTACCTCTTTTCTTAATTCTTACAGTATTTAAGTTGTGGTTTTATCCCTCAGTTTTCCCATTTTTGCGATGTCATCAGTAGATGATGTGTGTGTGTATGTGGCAGGGATTTTTACAGCCGAGTGCCGTTTTGTCCAACCTATAGCAGCTTTGAAATATAGTAAGGAGGTACCTTCTCAGCAATATCCTTGTTAGAAAAGTGGTAAAACATGAAAAATCTTAATGGAAAGTGGGAATCATACCCACTCGTCTTTCGAGACCGTTCACATGATCTGGTGCCTTTGAGCTGAGTAATGTGCTCAACCTCTAATCTGTTCTATGCTGGAACTCTAAAGATTGGATTCAGTCCCGGTATGCTGCAAGGAATCGACTTTTCACTTAGTACCTTTGAACTACTTTCTTGGTTCATTTGTCATAACCTATTTATACATTACATTTATATTATTTGTATTTAACGATATTCGATCTGACATCGAAATTTACCGCCCGCCATGAGGTTGGAGCGTGTCGTAACTTCACTTTCGTTTATTCCTTTTATCTTCGGTACTCAGGCCTATCTTTCTGTGATTGATCACTTCCTTCTTTGTTGTCAAGCCATCTTGGCATTTCTCCGCCATTCGAGTAAGAAGCTAGACGTGCATTATGTAAAGTTATTTTATTAATGTGGTAGGCACTTGGCCTATCCACATATTGTCTTAACTTATGTTTTTTCTTCCGTGCTCGTTCTGGAGTGAATATGCCTACATACCGTGTTTGAAATGTAAATTCATTTTAATTGTGTTCGTGTTTGGTTTTGTTGGTGCATCGTTCTTCTAGTGCTTCTGAATCCACGTCGCGTCTTGGTGAGTTGTTTATTTGTTTCTTAATTTCCTTTCCTCCCTTTTCTCTTGAGTTTGGTGCGCGAGTGTTTACCTTGCCTGGGGGCTTTTTCGTTTTGAGCTGGGTCTCTTTTATTTATGTCTTGAGGTCAGGGTTGGCCCTTTTCTCTTGAGTTTGGTACGCGAGTGTTTACCTTGCCTGGGGGCTTTTTCGTTTTGAGCTGGGTCTCTTTTTTATTTATGTCTTGAGGTCAGGGCTGGTTGAATTGTTGGATTCCTTCCACTTTCATCATGCTATGCCTGACGCTCGTATGACCATGTTATGTTGGTATTTTAGCCGTGTTTTTGTGTATTACATTATGGCCATTTCAGACGATTCTGTGTTTGCTACGTTCGTTCTGGGTCGGAACCAAAACCGGCAAATCCACTTTTTTCGGACCAGCAAAATGATCTTTTATCTTTGTTGCATCTCGTAGCATCCTCAAGTTTATTTTTGTGTATCTCGTATTTATTGCGATTTGATTCATTTCCCGTACCCTTGTCTTACAGTAGCCCATTTCTGTAGTTCATTTGATGCGATATGGTTCCGAAGTTTTCCTCCTTTAGTTTTCCTCCTTTAGTTTCTGTATTTTACTGTTTGCGGATCTCTCGCTATTAGCCTACTTTCGAATTTTGCAAAAAATGAAAGTAGACTTATGAGATCAACACATGGCGAAAAAAGTGTGTCTGTCTGTGTGTGTGTATGTGTGTGTGTGAGTCTGTGTGTGTCTGTGTGTGTGTGTGTCTGTGTGTGTGTGAGTGTGTGTACTCTGAATGTCTGTCCCCCCCTATCAATTCGAACACGGTGAATGCGAATTGAACGAAATTTGGTACAAAGGTAGCACTAGCAAAGGACACCTCAGTGTCATGTTTTATATCGCCGCCATCTTGACGGAAACGTAATGGCAGCCTCACAAATGTTCAAAGCTTAAATCAAATTACGACTAACCTAATCATCCGATCTCTACCAAATTTTGCAACAACATACCTTTATGGGGGGAGCATCCTTTGACCAAACCAATAGGTCATCAGCGTAATAGTTTACGGATGGCGGCCATCTTTGAGTGAAAATAGATTCCCCCTATTAATTCGAACACGGTGTAACCGAATGGAACGAAATTTGGTACGGAAGTAGTACTAACGAAAGGCACAAATGTTCAAAGCTTAAATCAAATTACGACTAACCTAATCATCCGATCTCTACCAAATTTTGCAACAACATACCTTTATGGGGGGAGCATCCTTTGACCAAACTAATAGGTCATCAGAGTAATAGTTTGCGGATGGCGGCCATCTTTGTGTGAAAATCGATTCCCCCTATTAATTCGAACACGGTGCAACCGAATGGAACGAAATTTGGTACAGAGGTAGTACTAACAAAAGGCACCTCAGTGTCATGTTTTATATCGCCGCCATCTTGACGGAAACGTAATGGCGGCCACACAAATGTTCAAATTTTAATCAAATTACGATTAACCTAATCATCCGATCTCTACCAAATTTTGCAACAACATACCCTTATAGAGGAAGCATCCTTTGACCAAATGAATAGGTCATTAGCCTAATAGTTTGCGAATGGCGGCCATCTTTGTGTGAAAATCAATTCCCCCTATTAATTCAAACACGGTGAAACCGAATGGAACGAAATTTGGTACAGAGGTAGCACTAGCAAAGGGCATCTCAGTGTCATGTTTTATATCGCCGCCATATTGACAGAAACGTAATGGCGGCCACAAATGTTCAAAGCTTAAGTTAAATTACGACTAACATAACCATCCGATCTCTACCAAACTTTGCAACAACATACCTTTTTGGAGGGAGCATCCTTTGACCAATCTAATAGGTTATTAGCCTAATAGTTTGCGGATGGCGGCCATCTTTATGTCAAAATTGATTCCCCCTATTAATTCGAACACGGAGGAACCTAATGGAACGAAATTTGGTACAGAGGTAGCACTAGCAAAGGGCACCTCAGTGTCATGTTTTATATCGCCGCCGTCTTGACTGAAACGTAATGGCGGCCACACGAATGTTCAAAGCTTAAATCAAATTACGATTAACCTAATCATCCGATCTCAACCAAATTTTGCAACTACATATCTTTATGGAGGGAGCATCCTTTGACCAATCTAATAGGTCATTCGCCTAATAGTTTGCGGATGGCGGCCATCTTTGTGTCAGAATCGATTCCCCCTATTAATTCAAACACGGTGAAACAGAATGGAACGAAATTTGGTACAGAGATAGCACTAGCAAAGGGCATCTCAGTGTCATGATTAATATCGCCGCCATATTGACAGAAACGTAATAGCGGCCACACAAATGTTTAAAGCTTAAATCAAATTACGACTAACATAACCATTCGATCTCTACCAAACTTTGCAACAACATACCTTTATGGAGGGAGCATCCTTTGACCAATCTAATACGTCATTAGCCTAATAGTTTGCGGATGGCGGCCATCTTTATGTCAAAATGGATTCCCCCTATTAATTCGAACACGGTGGAACCGAATGAACGAAATTTGGTACAGAGGTAGCACTAGCAAGAGGCACCTCAGTGTCATGTTTTATATCACCGCTATCTTGACGGAAACGTAATCGCGGCCACCCAAATGTTAAAAGCTAAAATGTAATTACGACCAACCTAATAATCTAGTCTCTACCAAATTTTGCAACACCATATCTTTATGTGGGAAACATATTCTGACCAAACTGCAAGAACATCAGCCCAATAGTTTGCAGATGGTGGCCAAGTATGTGTGCAAATCGATTCCCCCTATCAATTCAAACACGGCGAAACCGAATTGAACGAAATTTGGTACAGAGGTAGCAATAGCAAAGGGCACCTCATATTCATGTTTAATATCCCTATAGCACGTTGTATTTCAACAAGCTACTACAACCAACATTCAATCATACTCCTTGAAAAGGACAAAGAGTTATAACAATACCCATGCATTTAGGAGAAAGTAGGCTATATGTTCTTTACTGAACATCTTGTTTTTCCTTATTACGGTATGTACCTCTCCGTCCACAACGACACGCATTGCACTTAATTCATTGTAACGTCATGTCTGTTCTTTAGTATCTTTGCATCGCACGTCTAGCCTAATCTACTCATATTCTTTCATTCTGTTTATCTGTGACTTTTATGTCACTGCACATTTATTGCAGTACTTCGGTACCATTTTATAATTTGGTAATTTCTGCGTAATTCTGCCTGCTGTTTATAACGCCATTTTCACATTAGCTTGTTCACGTTCCTCTCTGCATTCGTCAATTACTTGATATTCCATTTGAATACATCCTCTCGGCCTGTTTCTTATTTCTTCGAGTTTCATTTATAGTAGTAGTCTTCCCTCTTGGTTACGTTATAGACCGAGTGATGGCGGGAGTTGTCTTGGGGATTTCGGGTGTGCTTATTTCCTTGCGGAATACGCACGTCCGCACCTCTGGAGGTGTCAGTTGTCATCTTCTCGGCCTAGAACGTAACTTCCACTGCGTTTAACATCTTATGCTCTGCGAGAAAATCGATGTTGTTCATCATCTAATTGAGGGTAAGTATCTATTCCCCACTCACAGGTAGTTCACCTTCTCCCATCTCCTCATTGGCCATTATCTCTATTACAAACTGTGAGTAGCAGACCTGTAATTCTTGTTGTTACAAGCAGCGGTATGGATGTTACATACTCTACAATAGACTCCATCTAGAGGGATTTCATCAACTTACCATAACTTCTTTTGAAACATTTGTGTAATAAATTGCAGTGATTTGTTAAAGGCAGTCTTGTATGGTATTCTAAAGGTTGATTGATTTATGCCTGTATTCTCAAAACTCTTGCTGGTGCAAACATTAGCTCTCTAGTTGCTTGTTACTCAGTGATACGTGCACGTGTTGGATCCTAGGACCTCTTATAGTCTTAAGGCTGAAAATTCAGAAATCAAATTTATTTTTTCTCAATCCATACAGCTATTACTTCAATATAGGTTCTGATCTAGGCACTCTCCTTCGCTTCAAGATTCACTCAACTGGAGATAGTTTATTATAAGTTAATGAATTTGAGGTTATAACCACGTATCTGTTTAATGTTCATCTCTAGCAGTAGGATGTGATGGCCAGTACGAAAGTCGTTCAGTGAATATATCTTCTCTTGAGCTGACTAGTGCAGTAAATTTACATGGTTTGCTATTTGTGTAAAAGTATAAGCATGGAAATAAATTATTCCGCCTTATCCCTAGGATGTGGAAGAAGGAACCCAGGAACCAGCAAGTGTTGGAAGTGGAAACCATTTAAATGAGTAAGTGTTCAACATACAAAATACGCAATTCATCGCTTTAAATGTGCATGACTGTAAGTTTTGGATTAGAATAAGATTGGATTGCAACTTGAAAAGTGTCTCTCATTGTTTGTGTCTCATCATGGAAGTAGATTCTATTGATATTATCTTTCTACTTAGCAGCCCACAAATTATCCTTTTTCGTTCAGTGATCTTTTTGTCTGGATATATTTAAGAAGCGTATGCCAGTCTGTTGATGGGAGCTCTTCCTGTCTTGTGTAAATATGCCTGGAAGAAATACACATGACGCAGTGATAAGAATGTGAATGAGTTTTGTAAGAAACATCCATTGTTCAAACTTCCCCACTGTGTCGTCAGCCCCATATGTTTCTTCTGTAACTCAAAACAAAAATCGTAAACATATTCCTCCTTACTCGAAGTTGTAACTAGGAAAATACATTGCAACTAATACAACAAATGATAATCCAAGGAAGATTTTATATATTTGCCAGGTATGAACATAATATCAGATAATGGATTTTTGTAGGATAACACTTCATAGCTTGTGAGAACTAGGAATGCTATCCCAGCACCTTCAAATTTCCCAGTGGTGGTTATTGGGTGCCTTGTTTAGGTAGAAGTGTACACATTGGGTAGGCTGGACTTGTAGAGAAGTTCAAGTTAAACACTGACACAGTCCATAAGAACCTTGCAGTGAGCTTGTCAATCCACTACACAGTCTAGATATTCAACTATTATTCATTCGCTAGTAAAGCGGATACGGAACCCTGAGGCCAGGGGCTATACACCATGAATAGACCAAAGGAGTGGGAAGAATTGAGTTTCGAGAAATAGTAATATCTTCCTTAATGTCAAATCCGTTTAAAATAGGTGATACTCCTCTATAATTACCCAAAACGTTTGTCTGAAAGCTAATTTGGTAGACCAACCCTTGCACCAAGGGATGAGCAAAGTATGTTTGGACTTACTGTATAGGAGTTTGCTCGTCAGCTAAACATGTGGAACTTTTGTAGGAATACATTTGGAAAATTCAGTGTATTGGAAATATTCTTCTTTGCTCGGTGAAATATACCCCCGCCTTCCAGCGCTGAGTTATTTTATATTCTTTGTTTTATGTGGAGATCACTTGTAGTTCTTCTATCGTGACTGATGAACCATCACTTAGGAAGTATGTGGGTACTATGTCTCGCTAGTGTGGAGATCACTTGTAGTTCTTCTATCGTGACTGATGAACCATCACGTAGAAAATACAGTATATGGGTACTCTGAATGGGCTTGATGAATATCCGGTTGCTTTTCAGAGTCGACTACGCTTATACATTATCCGGTGTGAAACGTGTGAAGACTTGAATGTTTATCTCTGGGATGCAGAGGAACGAGGACACAATGAATGAGCTCCACTGGTTGAATGCCAGTATATTGGGTTGCTTCAGGAATTGACTGATCGTGCTTTTAAGAAAACTGAGTCCGTGTTTCTCGAAAACTTTCTTAATGAATATTTTATAAACGATATGACAAGTTGCGAATACAAATGGAGGAATCGTTGTTAAGAGGGTGAGGTTGGGCTTTGTCAGCCGTTAATGAATTGACGGTAAAATGTACAACTCTTTGCACGGATGAACAGACATAACGTCTGATCATCACTTAAAAAATAAACCGTATCTATTTAAGGGGACCCGGTAGGATATATACCTATAATGTTAAATTTACTTTTTAGGTACATTTATCTCGGAAACGGTTTATACTAAAGGATTCATTTTTTCTCATACATTCATTATGCCTTCTTGCATGTTTTAACGGAGGGGTTTATTCATTATAGATATTCGTCAATTTTTTTATTTTTTTTATTAAGTGCAACATTTTTAGGAAAAAATCGCTCACCTATTAGCCCCTTGTTTCTGTACTAGGCATTTCTCTCCAAAAGCGTTGTGTTAAAGTATGTATATTATAAGTTTATGTAACATCTGAAAGTTTCAATATTGTTTACTGAATAGTTTTTGAGAAAATGTTCCTTTTGTTCATAAAAAGTGAAACAAGCCTTCAAAGTTATTCAATGTAATCCTACCTCATATGTTGGATCATGTGGGTTGTCTTGCATGTAATCCTCTAGTCTTCTTCTCACAGTTATTCAATGTAATCCTGCCTCATATGTTGGATCATGTGGGTTGTCTTGCATGTAATCCTCTAGTCTTCTTCTCAAAGTTATTCAATGTAATCCTGCCTCGGATGTTGGATCATGTGGGTTGTCTTGCATGTAATCCTCTAGTCTTCTTCTCACAGTTATTCAATGTAATCCTGCCTCATATGTTGGATCATCAGGGTTGTCTTGCGTGTAATCCTCTAGTCTTCTTCTCAAAGTTATTCAATGTAATCCTGCCTCATATGTTGGATCATGTGGGTTGTCTTTCATGTAATCCTCTAGTCTTCTTCTCAAAGTTATTCAATGTAATCCTGCCTCATATGTTGGATCATCTGGGTTGTCTTGCATGTAATCCTCTAGTCTTCTTCTCACAGTTATTCAATGTAATCCTGCCTCATATGTTGGATCATCTGGGTTGTCTTGCATGTAATCCTCTAGTCTTCTTCTCACAGTTATTCAATGTAATCCTGCCTCATATGTTGGATCATGTGGGTTGTCTTGCATGTAATCCTCTAGTCTTCTTCTCACAGTTATTCAATGTAATCCTGCCTCACATGTTGGATCATCAGGGTTGTCTTGCGTGTAATCCTCTAGTCTTCTTCTCAAAGTTATTCAATGTAATCCTGCCTCACATGTTGGATCATGTGGGTTGTCTTGCGTGTAATCCTCTAGTCTTCTTCTCGCAGTTATTCAATGTAATCCTGCCTCACATGTTGGATCATCAGGGTTGTCTTGCATGTAATCCTCTAGTCTTCTTCTCACAGCTCTCTTAGTTGGCTTGACAGTTTTTACAGTCTTTTTCTGCACTTTCAACCTTCCTTTTCCGTTCAAAACCGATTTTCAAATAAAACGGGTGGAATGGAATTCTTATGGAAAATCTGCTGATTTAAGGAAGTTTTGGGAATTGTGGTAAATTTAGAGGTTGAGGGCGATGGGGATAGGGAAACGGGTGGGAGTATAACGGTAAGGTGAAAGGCCATCTTGAACGACCCCCTCTTACCCTTGATAACGGGTGGGAGTATAACGGTAAGGTAACAGGCCATCTTGAAGGACCCCCTCTTACCCTTGATATCCTTTAGCGTTTTAAAACATTTTAACATTTAAAAAATATTAAAAGACTCAAATTTAAAATTTGTAGTTAGGCCCTTTGGCAAAAGCTAAAAACCTAACACATCCTGGAGATAGGGACGTGATCCCCTTTAATTTGAGCCCTCGTGCGACTCTCTACGATTATAAGTTCGAGAGATATAAATAATCAATAATGTTGAGCGGCCATCCTGAATCGACCAATTCAAGATTCCTCCCCCTCTCGCTCAGCCCCCCCCCCCTTTCCCTGTCGGGATAGCTACCTACCTAAAAATGTTCCACGGAAAAGAGGGCGTCACACGCTTTAAATTCAATCCTTGCGCGACTTTGTACTATTATTGGTTCGCGGTATATTTTATTTTATTTTGTAGTTAGTCCCTTTGGGAAATCTGAAAAAAAAATGGACTGAAATTTATCTTCAGACTTAGACAATTTTTTAGCTGTTGAACAAGTAAGGGGTATCACAATTGGGAGGGAAAACGGGTGTCTGTCCTTCTGTCTGTCTGTCTGTCTGTCCTACTGTCTGGCTATCTGGCTGTGTGTGTGTGTGTGTGTGTGTGTCCCCTATCAACTCCCAAACGGTTGCAGCAATCGAAACAAAATTTGGTAGGAGTAAAGATCTGTACCTGCATATCTCAATGCCGTATTTGAAAATGATGTCAGTGCAACCAACTGCTGAAAAATCGCAATTGAAATTTTATCTCCGTGTTGGATATCTAGGAAGGTATGAATGTGAGCTATTTCAAAATTGGCACACGTGTAGATAATAATATTTCAGTTCAATTTCCAGGAGGCCATAGTTGGCAGTGTTGCCAAAATGATTATAAGCCTGCTGATAGGTCCAATTTTGAAATGCATATAACTTCTACACTATCAATTTGAATTCAACCCAATTTCGTATGTGCTATGTGTACATAAGCACATGTGACTGAGCCTATTCTTAAGAACCACCAGGGCTGCCAACTGTTAATAAATGCTCTCAATTGCTTTTATCCAAATACCATTATATCAGAAATTATGCAAGCTGACATCTTTATAAACTATGCACACGTATAGCACCTAACATTCTATATTAATTTGGAATAACTTATGTACGTCAGTGCTACCGACATGATTCTAAGCCTGCTGATTGGTCCAATATTAAATACATGTAACTTCTAAACTATCATTTGGATCTCAACCAAATTACGTATATGCTATGCGTACCATAACAGATATGACATGCGTATTCTTAAGAGCAACCAGGGCTGTCAACTGTTAATAAATGCTGTCTCCATTTTTGTTACCCTAATATCAAAATATCAGTAAGTATGCAAGCCAATAGCTCTAAACTTTGCACACATATAGTACCTGGCATTCTAGATTAGTTTGGAGTAACTAATATACTGTAGGTCAGTGCTGCCAATATGATTCTAAGCCTGCTGATAGGTCCAATTTTAAAATGCATGTTACTTCTATACTAACTAATGGATTTTTTTCAAAATTGGCACAACAATAAATCATATATTTTTTTGATTATTTACGACCAATACATGCATGACATTGCTGCCAACATGATTTTACACGCGCTGATAGATTCAATGTCTAACTGCATGTAACGTCCATGCTATCTATTTGACTTCAACCAAATTTTGGATTCTTTACCTTAAGAGATGGAACTAATTGTAAGAATATATTCAGTCACCAGGGCTGCCAACCGTAGTTCTCTATTAGGCTACATTATGCCAGGTATACAGTATTTCGAACTAATTAGAAATTCAATATTACCAACTTAATTTCGTCACTATTCTAGATAGATCCATTAAAATTAATCATTGGCATGAATCATAAATTTAAAGAAAAGTAGGCTCTTTAGTTCGTCACGGAACTTCTTGTTAGCCTACTTTTCACATTTTGCAAAAATGAGGAAAAAGTAGACTTATGAGATCGATCCGGGCGAATGTGTGTCTCTCTGTCTGTCTGTCTGTCCTTCTGTTTGTCTGTCTGTCTGGCTGGCTGGCTGTGTGTGTGTCCCCCTATCAACTCCTAAACGGCTGCAGCAATCGAAATAAAATTTGGTAGGAGTAAAGATCTATACCTGAATATCCCAATGCCGTATTTAAAAATGATGTAATTGCTACCAACTGCTGACAAATCGCAATTGAAATTTTAGCTCCATGTTTGATATCTTGGAAGGTATGAATGGGACCTATTTCAAAATTGGCACACGTATAGATAATAATATTTCAGTTTAATTTCCAGGAGGCCATATATGGCAGTGTTGCCAAAATGATTATAAGCCTGCTGATAGGTCCAATTTTTAAATGCATATAACTTCTACACTATCAATTGGAATTCAACCAAATTTCGTAGGTGCTATGTGTTCATAAACAGATGTGACTGAGCCTATTCTTAAGAACCACCAGGGCTGCCAACTGTTAATAAATGCTCTCAATTGCTTTTATCCAAATACCATTATATCAGAAAGTATGCAAGCTGACAGCTTTATAAACTATGCACGCGTATTGTACCTAACATTCTATATTAATTTGGGATAACTTATATACGTCAGTGCTACCGACAAGATTCTAAGCCTGCTGATAGGTCCAATATTAAATACATGTAACTTCTAAACTATCATTTGGATCTCAACAAATTACGTATGTGCTATGTGTACCATAACAGATATGACTATGCGTATTCTTAAGAGCCACCAGGGCTTCGAATTGCTAATAAAAGCTGTCTCTATTTCTGTTACCTTAATATCAATATATCAGAAAGTATGCAAGCCAATAGCTCTAAACTTTGCACACGTATATTACCTGGTATTCTAGATTAATTTGGAGTAACTAATATACGTCAGTGCTGCCAACATGATTCTAAGCCTGCTGATAGGTCCTATTTTAAAATGCTTGTAACTTCTATAAAAACTAATGGATTTCATTCAAAATCGACACAACAATAGATCATATTATTTCAGATTATTTCTGACCGAAACATGCATGACATTGTTGCCAACATGATTTTACGCTCGCTGTTAGATACAAATTTAACTTCATGTAACGTCCATGCTATCCATTGGACGTCAACCAAATTTTGTATTCTGTACCTTATATTCAGTCACCAGGGCTGGAAACTGTAGTGCTCTATTAGGCTACATTATGCCAGGTATACCGTATTTCGACCTAATTAGAAATTTCTATATTACCAACTTAATTTCGTCATTATTCTAGATAGATCCATATAGATTAATCATTGGCATGAATCTTAAATTTAAAGAAAAGTAGGCTCTTTAGTTCGTCACGGAACTTCTTGTTTTGCAATGAAAAAATAAAAATAACTTTTTTGCCAAATTTTACCCTGCCGGGTCCCTTTAAGAAGTGTTGCGAACAGACGATGAAGAGTTCTGGTCCTTAAATAATGATGGTAAATGGCCTGATGGAAATTGTTTTATCAAAAGAGGGACAAACATGTTCCCGTTATGTTCTTTAAAATGCAAGTAACTGCTTACATTGCTCTGAGTAAGACTTTTTCTTCATAAAACAGTTTCGTGACTTAAATCGTGCTCCAATTCCGAATCGAGTGGCGATGAGAAAGAAGCACTGCTCGAGCCATAGAGGTTTAGCAATTTAAGCGTCAACTCATGTCTGTATAAAATCAAACCACGTGCTGATTCGAAAGATCAGCAACGGACTGGTTTATTGAGTTGGTGGTCTGGTGTTTTAATCTTGTCACGCGTACGCTCTTTATAACTTCACAAGTTGCTTGTCTTGGTGACGGTGAAAATATATTTTGGGAGCTCTATATAAGTCGAACATATTTTACCCGTCCTGTTGGTTGTGATATTGCCCTACGGCCTTTATGACAAGATTTTGCACTTGTATTGTTGAGGATAAGCACATTTTCCGGTGGGAGGGGGGAGACGTTTTGGCTTCCCCTTTAGTTCCAAGTGACACCGTAGTCAACATGCAACCACATAGGTTTATAACAACAAACCCAGTCTCCACGCGCTTATCATGGAATCGAAAAACCAGAAGCTAAGCAGATTTTTCTTCAGGAACTGCAGTTCGCCACATCCCTTTTAACCCAAAATGTAAACGATATTTATCAAGAAACGAGGCAGAGAATTTGAGAGAATCGCGTACACGGTGACTCATGAATGTCTGAGATGTGTCTAAAAGACACCATCTTTTAAAGTATGGTTTTTATAAGTTAAACAGCCCTGATTTCTTAGGTATAATGATAGCTTATGGAGCCGCACTGAAAATTGTGCTGCCTTTAAGGGGAGATAGTTCTGAGCGCACCTTGAAGTAATGTTCGGACTACCTTGCCACATTTCTCGCTGTGTCTACAATAATATTCCAGGTAACAATGCAATGCTTTTGTCATGTTGAGTCCAAACTCTGCTGAATCTAATGAACTAGGGGATGTGCCTCTCTCCCTCGCTCCGGTGGCGTAGTCAGTAGCATGCTATACCCAAGATCATGGGTTCAAACACTGGCCGAAGTCGTCAGATTTTTAAGACCGTTAAAGGCATTCAGCATCCCTTCGTAGGGGAAGTGAAGCCGGTGGGCCTATGTCATTAATTTATGTCATGAAATGGAACCTACCACTACAATTGGTAGGCCGCAAGGTGTCATTGGCAACAGGTAACCAAATTTGGAACTACTTTAAATTGAACTTGCTCCTTCATCTTCATTCATTCATTTCATCTCCTTCACCCCAAGACGGTATTTGTAGCTCACCCCATGAGTGTCCGCATTGAAGCAGCTACAAACTCTGGCGAGCCAAACATGCCCTCGGACACTCCAGGTACGCTAAATCTATGAATATTCATCGCTCTTCTGCGGACTGAGTTTGCGATGAGTTTTGAAATTAGCTCTGCTCTATGGTCTAACCACGTGGAGACTCTACCTTTCAAGTTAGTTTTTTTTTAGTTTTAAAGTTAGGGAAGTAGGCGACGATCGCAGCAGTCGAGACAGAGCTTTCGCTACGCCACCGTCCCATAGGTCGTGTGCTCTCCTACGAAAAGGAGTTCATTGGATAAGGTGCACTTAAAAAGATGTCACGACAGTAGAGAGGTGTCGAGACGCTGGGATCTGGAGTTGAAAATACCCAAATATTTAGTTTGTGCAGTTTATTATTCAGTACTTATTAAACCTTCTTCAAAATAACTTTCAGTACCGTGCGTGACTTTTTGAGGTGTCTTAGTATTATTTCTGTCGTTCTGAATTGTTGTTGGTAAATGATTGCGGCATTACTTTCACAGATTATTTGGAAAATATTAATTACTAGCAGGTACCCGCGGCTTCGCTCGCGATCAAGACAATGGGGACGATGCATTATTGCTGATAGTTGGTTGATTCTATTACAGAAATCACGGCTACAGGTGGGTAGATTCAAATTCTGAGAATTCTGATACATACAGTATATAGATATGAGCAGCAAAGTGGGAATTTCATAGAGTTGTGAAAACATTTGAAAATTTCAGTTTTGGTTTTGCCATCTTCTGCTGAGACATAACGATTTCGTTGTCCGGATACTCGCCAGCATGCCACATACAGTTGTCCATGGGAAAAAATGGTTTTGTCTAAACGTATACCTGGAATGGCAAATCTATCTGAATATGGGGAATTAAAAGTATTTTTCCTTAAGCTTTTCTGGGTATAATTTTGCCACACTTATTGATGATTTGAACGTCAACATGTCGCTATTAATAGACCTATAGTAAAATATCTCTCACCTTGGTCGCTGATGTACATTATGCAGTCACTTCCAGTGTTACATCCCAGGGATTGAAATTCTCCAACAACCCTTTTGTCTCACATGCCTCTCTAAGTAATTAAAATTCCCGATTGTTGTTGTTTGAGTCTTCAGTTTTTTGAGTGGTTTGATGCAGCCCTCCATGCCTCGCTCTCCTGAGCTAATCGTTTCATCACTACATAGCTACCACACCCTACATACGAGGCAATCTGTAAACCCTGGTCCACCCCTACAGTTCTTGTCCTTGACCCTCCCATCCATAACTAAGCTTGCTACTCCTGGGTGTCTTAATATATGTCGTACCAACCTATCTCTTCTCTTCATTAGCAGTCGCCAGAAACATCTCTCCTCTCCCACTCGTCTTAATAGCTCTTCATTTGATACCCTATCTAACCATCTGATCTTCATCATTCTCCCGTAACACCACATTTCAAACGCTGCAATTCTCCTCTTTACTGCAGCACCATTAGTCCAAGTTTCACTTCCTTATAGTGACTCAAAAGCTTTCAAAAATGACATCCTAATACCTAAATGTATATTCGATGTCAAGAAATTCCTTTTTGTGTAGAAATGCTTTCCTTGCCTGAGCCAACCTGCTTTTTATATCCCCATTGCTTCGTCCATTACTGGTTATTTTGCTTCCTAAGTACCGGTAACAGAAGTCTCCTACTTCCCGTAGCGTTTCACCTGCCAATTTGATGTCCATAGAGGTTTCTGGTTTATTTCGGCTGCATTCCAATAATTTTGTTTTACATTTATTGATTTTCATTATGAATTCATTCGTCAAGACGGAGTCCATACCATTCAAAAACTCATTCAAATCTTCTGGCGTATTGGCCAAGATGACGATGTCATCAGCAAATCTCAGAGATGAAATTATTTCTCCTTGAATCTTCACTCCGACTTTAAATTGTTCTCCAATTACCTGATTATTGTGGTTTTTAGAGATCTTTGAAATGCGTTGCCCTCGCACATGGTGTAGATGCATTGTCAAAGGAAAACATTCCATGTTACGAACATGGGCCGCATAACCTGTACCGAAAGCCTATTCTGGACAGCAGTTCCTTGAACTCAGATTTGCCAACATTTTATTGTATCTTTCCATGTGGTATGTCTCTGTACCTCAACATACAGAAGAGTGCTTTAAAAATCATGTCTTGTGTAAATTTTGGAAAATGTAGTGAGTGTGGTTTTTGCCGGAGTGGATACTCGCTAGTAGAAATTATTTTCAGTAATATAGACTGGTTCACAATTTGGTAAGTGCACATTGAGGTATATGACGGCGGGATGCCTTAAGTGTTAAGGAAACGGCAATAGCCGCCTCAGAGCTTCGTTGCTATTGAAATTATGACCAGACCGATATTTGTACTTAACTATACGGGATTTGTGAGCCCAGTGTTTATGAAATAGAACGTAGCTATATCGCTACCTTTATTTAATAGCCGCTACTGTAGTGTTTAAAAAATTAAAGGTGGTATTAGAAGGCGCTTCCCCTAATATTTTTTACCCCTGGCACTACAGCCCATGAAGGGCCTAGGCCTATCATGCGACCGCTTCCCAGCCATTTGGCCTGCAGATATTGTGGTGACGCGTGGTCAGTGCATAGTGTCCCCTCAGCCGTTAATCTTGTTCTTCATGACCGGCGCGCTGCCTCACAGCTACTCAATTGTCCTCACGAATATGAGTTCAGCCCGTTGCAGCCATCACGTCAGTGTCTAAAATCTCTGACGGAGCCAGGAATCGAACCCAGGGCCTCCGGCGGGAGGCAGGCGCGCTACACTGTTCTTATTGTGTTTATATATATCTTGAAAAATATAATAAATGAATTGGCATTGCCTCCTAGAGGTATATATAGAAAATCGGATGTCATACCTTGAGGTAGTGTTGCCATGGAAACGGACTTGCGATTAGTTCATCAATCAGAGCGAAGATAGTTTTCTGCGAATATCTTTGAAACTGTTGGTTTTAGAGCCTTAAAATGTAGTTTTCGGTGTCCCGTAGGGACATACCGAGTATTGTTTCTTGCATCGAGGGGAGTAAAATGAGCTTTGTCCGGTCTTTATGCGACAACTTCGAAATTTTGTCCTGGTTGAGTATTTTTGGTGACTTTTCAGTTATGTTGCCCATTCCACGGGAACAATGATTTATTTCCGGACGAAAGGCAGCCTATATGTTATCCCATGGTATAAGCTGTCTCCATTTCAAATTTCATCCAAATCCGTCCAGCCGTTTTAGTGTCAAGAGGTAACAAACTAACACACACACTCACTCACACACACACACACACGGACACACAGATTTTCACAATTATAATATACTAGCAGGTACCCGCGGCTTCGCTCGCGATCAAGACAATGGGGACGATGCATTATTGCTGATGATTGGTTTATTCTATTACAGCAATCGCGGCTACAGGTGGGTAGATTCAAATTCTGAGAATTCTGATACATACAGTATATAGATATGAGCAGCAAAGTGGGAATTTTATAGAGTTGTGAACACATTTGAAAATTTTAGTTTTGGTTTTGCCATCTTCTGCTGAGACATAACGATTTTGTTGTCCGGATACTCGCCAGCACGCCACATACAGTTGTCCATGGGAAAAATGGTTTTGTCTAAACGTACACCTGGAATGGCAAATCTATCTGAATATGAGGAATTAAAAGTATTTTTCCTTAAGCTATTCTGGGTATACTTTTGCCACACTTATTGATGATTTGAACGTCAACATGTCGCTATTAATAGACCTATAGTAAAATATCTCTCACCTTGGTCGCTGATGTACATTACGCAGTCACTTCCAGTGTTACATCCCAGGGATTGAAATTCTCCAACAACCCTTTTGCCTCACATGCCTCTCTAAGTAATTAAAATTCCCGATTGTTGTTGCTTGAGTCTTCAGTTTTTTGAGTGGTTTGATGCAGCCCTCCATGCCTCGCTCTCCTGAGCTAATCCTTTCATCACTACATAGCTACCACACCCTACATCCGAGACAATCTGTATAACCCTGGTCTACCCCTACAGTTCTTGTCCTTGACCCTCCCATCCATAACTAAGCTTGCTATTCCTGGGTGTCTTAATGTGTGTCGTGCCAACCTATCGCTTCTCTTCATAAGCAGTCGCCAGAAACATCTCTCCTCTCCCTCTCGTCTTAATGGCTCTTCATTTGATACCCTATCTAACCATCTGATCTTCATAATTCTCCCGTAACACCACATTTCAAACGCTTCAATTCTCCTCTTTACTGCAGCACCATTAGTCCAAGTTTCACTTCCTTATAGTGACTCAAAAGCTTTCAAAAATGACATCCTAATACCTAAATGTATATTCGATGTCAAGAGATTCCTTTTTGTGTAGAAATGCTTTCCTTGCCTGAGTCAACCTGCTTTTTATATCCTCATTGCTTCGTCCATTACTGGTTATTTTGCTTCCTAAGTACCGGTAACAGAAGTCTCCTACTTCCCGTAGCGTTTCACCTGCCAATTTGATGTCCATAGAGGTTTCTGATTTATTTCGGCTGCATTCCAATAATTTTGTTTCACATTTATTGATTTTCATCATGAATTCATTCGTCAAGACGGAGTCCATACCATTCAAAACTCGTTCAAAACTTCTGGCGTATTGGCCAAGACGACAATGTCATCAGCAAATCTCAGAGATGAAATTATTTCTCCTTGAATCTTCACTCCGACTTTAAATTGTTCTCCAATTTCCTGATTATTGTGTTTTTAGAGATCTTTGAAATGCGTTGCCTTCGCACATGGTGTAGATGCATTGTCAAAGGAAAACATTCCATGTTACGAACATGGGCCGCATAACCTGTACCGAAAGCCTATTCTGGACAGCAGTTCCTTGAACTCAGATTTGCCAACATTTTATTGTATCTTTCCATGTGGTATGTCTCTGTACCTCAACATACAGAAGAGTGCTTTAAAAATCATGTCTTGTGTAAATTTTGGAAAATGTAGTGAGTGTGGTTTTTGCCTGAATGGATACTCGCTAGTAGAAATTCTTTTCAGTAAAATAGACTGGTTCACAATTTGGTAAGTGCACATTGAGGTATATGACGGCGGGATGCCTTAAGTGTTAAGGAAACGGCAATAGCCGCCTCAGAGCTTCGTTGCTATTGAAATTATGACCAGACCGATATTTGTACTTAACTATACGGGATTTGTGAGCCCAGTGTTTATGAAATTGAACGTAGCTATATCACTACCTTTATTTAATAGCCGCTACTGTAGTGTTTAAAAATTAAAGGTGGTATTAGAAGGCGCTTCCCCTAATATTTTTTACCCCTGGCACTACAGCCCATGAAGGGCCTAGGCCTATCATGCGACCGCTTCCCAGCCATTTGGCCTGCAGATATTGTGGTGACGCGTGGTCAGTGCATAGTGTCCCCTCAGCCGTTAATCTTGTTCTTCATGGCCGGCGCGCTGCCTCACAGCTACTCAATTGTCCTCACGAATCTGAGTTCAGCCCGTTGCAGCCCTCACGTTAGTGCCTAAAATCTCTGACGGAGCCGGGAATCGAACCCGGGGCTTCCAGACGGGAGGCAGGCGCGCTACACTGTTCTTATTGTGTTTATATATATCTTGAAAAAGATAATAAATGAATTGGCATTGCCTCCTAGAGGGATACATAGAAAATCGGATGTCATACCTTGAGGTAGTGTTGCCATGGAAACGGACTTGCGATTAGTTCATCAATCAGAGCGAAGATAGTTTTCTGCGAATATCTTTGAAACTGTTGGTTTTAGAGCCTTAAAATGTAGTTTTCGGTGTCCCGTAGGGACGTACCGAGTATTGTTTCTTGCTTCGAGGGGAGTAAAATGAGCTTTGTCCGGTCTTTATGCGACAACTTCGATATTTTGTCCCAGTTGTGTATTTTTGGTGACTTTTCAGTTATGTTGCCCATTCCACGGGAACAATGATTTATTTCCGGACGATAGGCAGCCTATATGTTATCCCATGGTATAAGCTGTCTCCATTTCAAATGTCATCCAAATCCGTCCTGCCGTTTTAGTGTCAAGAGGTAACAAACTAACACACACACACACTCACACACACACACACACACACACACACGGACACACAGATTTTCACAATTATAATATATATAGGGATATATAGGTATTTCACCGACCTGTTACAATAATGAATGTTTTGTTGGTATCTGTTTCCCACGTTGTGCGCTGAACTAAGATTCATGAAGTATGATCAAATATTCATCGGGGTCCTGACTTTAGAACATGGTGTAAATTGCTGTCGTCAATTATTAATGCATTTTCTCGCATTTTTAGCCTATGTTCAATTTTGAAAAAAATAGGCTTATGAGATCACCTTTTGTCCTGTGTGTGTGTGTGCGTATGTGTGTGTGTGTGTGTGTCCCCTAATAAAATCTAAACGGCTGCAGAGATTTCAATGAAACTCGGTAAGTTCATAGCTCTATTCCGGGCGACCCCGACCGTGCCCTTCAAATTTTGTTACTTCTCACCAATCCAACATGGCGGCTGTGCGAAATATTTCTCCAGCGATCAATATCTCCGAAACTGTTACCGACATCACCCTGGAATGTTGTATGGTGAAAAAGGGAACCACTAGAAATTCACTTATGTGACCTTTGAAAACCTGGTAACTACAAAACCAACATGGCGGCCAACCGAATTTGCGACTTTTAAATGGACGTTTCTCGCGATTTAACCTACCGAACGCAATGAAACTTGGCACAGTATATGTTTATATACATTGTAATGCACCGACATCTAAATTCGTTCAATTGTTTTCATAACCTCAAAATGGCGGCTGTGCGAAATATTTCACAGGCATTCAATATCTCCGAAACTATTTATGATATCAACCTGAAACTTTGAACGGTGATAAAGAGCACTGCTACAAGTTTATCTATGTAATTTTCAAAAACCTGTAAACTATGAAACGAACATGGCGGCCAAGCGAAGTTGACACATTTTAATACATTTTTCTCGTGATTTAATCATATGAGCGCATTGAAATGTGGTACAGTAAATGATTATACATATTGTCATTCACTGGCATCTAATTTAGTTCAATTGTTTACATAAACTGAAGATGGCGGCTGTGCGAAATTTTAAAATTAAGTTTTTATTCTTGTGTCGTAATCATGCGATCGAAGTGAAAGTTTGAATAATGAAGCTACGCAATAATTTTCCTTTAATGGTACATAACTCTATGGCCTATACATATAACAATCCAAAATGGCGAGCATCCCAAATATTTTAATGGTTCTCAATATCTAAGAATCTTTTCCAGCAATCAAACTGATTTTTTTATGTTCATAGGGGCTATGAACATAAGTTCACCTATATGACTTTCAGTATCCTGGTGAGCACAAATCCAACGTGGCGGCGACGCGAAGTATAAATATTTAAATGGACGTTTCTCGCGATTTAACCATCTGAGTGCAGTGAAACTTTGCTCGTTAATGCTTATACAAATGTTAATCCACTGGTATCTAAATTATTTCAATTGTTTTCATAACCACAAGATGGCAGCTGTGCGAACTTTTAAAATCTCGTTTTTACTTCTTGTGTCCTAATCATGCGATTGAAGTCTGAAAACCACCCGTACACAATAAACTTAATGTAATAGTACATAAATAAAAATCCAACCTGGCTACCATCTGCAATATTTAGTCGGTTTTCAGTATCTACGAATCTAACATAGCAATCAAACTGAAATTTTGTATGTTGATGGAGGCAATTAATATGTGTAGGATATATGCAAATAGGCTGTATAGTTCTTCACGGAACTACTTGTTTTTATGGAATTTGGTTACTTGAATTCTCGAAAATAAACTTGTGTTTATCGGCGGTGATCTAGTGTGTGCAATTTTGAATGCTTTTTGTTTCACCACTACACGAACGTATTTAAAATCTGTGCGTTAAAAAAGATCTTACTACTGATGCTGTCTTCTCGTGGCGAGAATTCAAAAACATTATAACAACAATTGAGAATAACGTTTCTTCCACAGCATTGATTACCAACATGGCGGCTGTACGGAATATTTCAGCGGCATGCTGTATCTCCAAAACTATTTCAGATACCACCCTGAAATTTGGTACGGTGATACAGGGCACTACTACAAGTTTATATTTGTGGTGTTTGAAGCCATATTTTCAGTGTTGCCTAAGTAAACAAGAGTTTAGTGCTTTTCAGTCGGTCAACACGAATGTACCCAAAAGAGATGGGTTATGCCCTAATCCTGAAATAAATTACATGAGATTAATAAAACACTAGGATGACCAGTTTCGATCGTCAAGCGATCATCATCAGATCCAATACACTTAGGCTATAAAATCTATGTTTGAAATACAGGTGAAAATATTTACAATATGTACAATTATTTAGTTGCAGTATTGGTACTGCAACTGTCAGTGTATGCTAAATGCAGTATATATGTTAGGTGAAATGCTAAATGGTGATAGCTATCCGGTGTTTGTACTTTAGAGAGATTATATGGTTGTAAACTATAGTTAAACTATAAAATTTTAGGCAAACTACTTATCTGATTGTCTTCCGTACTACAGCTGCTCGCAGTTTTCGTGCTCACTGTAACTTACTGTGCGGTCAACTGCGGTGGTTATCTTAACGACTGGTTTTTCCTGCCTTCTCCCCCCTACCCCTACGTGCTGTGGGGAGTGATAGCGATGTGTTTATGTGAGGTGTTGCCAAACTAGATAAGATGTATGTTATTGAATGAGGTGGGTCTACAACTATTAAAGACCGTGGATTAGCCCTCGCCACGCGTGGAGCATTACCCATTCGAACTAAGCGTTGACGGTCTTATGAGGACGTCCCGGCACCTTTAATACTGCCGCGAATATGGGCCTTGGTTTGTTGCAGAAGAAAAGTACATCGTACACCTGATCCAGATAACATTTACCTATTAAAAACCCCCTAATTTCCCCCCCTTTTTATCTAGCTTGGCTGTGTCGCTAAATTGTGTCTTGTTTCCGACAGGGTGTGTTTTTTAGTAGCGTGAAGAGGGGTGAGCTCTCCATGAACGTGTGTTCATTTAGATTGTTGGGATTGTTTCGTTTGGCTAGGTGTATCTCGATTGCTTCCTTTATGTCAAGAGCTCTGCCTTTCGATTCGTGATGGATTATTTTAAGGTCCGACTCTATGTTGGTAAAGCTGTGCCCCGCGTCACACATATGTTCGCACACGGCTGAATGTGTTCCGTATCTTATCGCATTCCTATGTTCATTATAACGGGTGTCTACTCGTCTTCCACTCTGCCCGATGTAATTAGCTTGACAACCGGTGTCTTGGCACGTTATAGAATATACCCCTGACCTTGAATACGGGTCACGTTTATTTAGATTACTATTTTGGAGGTGCCTAGCGGTTGTGTTTTTCGTCGTGAAAGCTATCTTTATGCCTTGCTTTTTGAATAGGTTAGTGATTTTATATGTATTCGCATTCACATAGTTGAAACGCACAAATTTTTTCTCATTACTGTCCGGTTTGGGAATCGTTTTATCTTTATTTTTATGCTTGGCTATAATTTGGTTTATTTTGCTTGGCGGGAAGTTGTTTTCCTTTGCTATTTGCTTAATAGTTCTTATTTCCTTATTATAGTTGTCTTTAGACATGGGTATGTTTAAAGCCCTGTGCACCATTGAATTGAAACCTGCTAGTTTGTGCGTACTGGGGTGATTAGACTGATTGTCGATTGCATGCGAGGTTTGTGTTGCTTTCCGAAATTTGGAATATGAAAGGTCGTTGTCTTTACGTTCAATAGTTATATCGAGATAATTTATTTTTCGGTCTATTTCGGATTCCTTAGTGAATTTGATAGAGTGGTGTAGGCTATTAATGGATTGGAGAATTGTTTCTTCGCTTGTTAGTTCAGTATCGTAGATGCAAATTACATCATCTACGTATCTTTTCCATATTACTATTCCCTTTGTTGAAGTCTTTTCTAAGAACGCATTTTCTAGTGCATTGATGAAGATGTCAGCGATTAACCCACTTAGTGGCGATCCCATTGCTAGGCCTTCTCTCTGTGTGTATATTTTATTGTCGAATTGAAACACGTTTTGGGTGAGAACGACCCTCAATAATCTCACAATCTCATCGGTTTCTTTTACCGAATTGTTGGATTTTAAGTTGTTTTCGATAGTGTTGATTGCTTCAATAATCGGAATATTGGTGTACATGTTAGTTACATCGAAGGATACTAGCCTGAAGCTAGGTTTCATTTGTAGGGTGTTCAATGCTGTTACCAGCTCTGTTGTGTTCTTTACAGAGTTGTTTTTGTCGTTGGAAAGACGGCATTTTAAGATTTTTAGTAACTCTTTGCTGATTTTGTAATTAGGGGCATTCCTACAATTGACTATTGGTCTCATTGGGCATTCCTTTTTGTGTATTTTTGCTTGTCCCCTCAATGACGGTATTTTCGGGTTCATGTTTATTAGTTTTGATTTTTCGGCTTTGGTCAGTATGTATTCAGTTTCTTTTAGCGCACTTTTTATTTGTTTTTGGAATTTGTGGTGGGGTCTTTTGTTAATTCCTTGATTTTGTTGTTGTTTAGGAATTCGACTGTTTTTTCAATGTATTCTGTTTTGTTCAAAATTACAGTAGAGTTTCCCTTATCTGCTTTTGTGATGATTAAGTCATGTTCTTTTATTTTTTGTTTCAATGACTTTATTTCTTTGAGTTGTCTAAATCTAAATGAACACACGTTCATGGAGAGCTCACCCCTCTTCACGCTACTAAAAAACACACCCTGTCGGAAACAAGACACAATTTAGCGACACAGCCAAGCTAGATAAAAAAGGGGGGGAAATTAGGGGGTTTTTAATAGGTAAATGTTATCTGGATCAGGTGTACGATGTACTTTTCTTCTGCAACAAACCAAGGCCCATATTCGCGGCAGTATTAAAAGTGCCGGGACGTCCTCATAAGACCGTCAACGCTTAGTTCGAATGGGTAATGCTCCACGCGTGGCGAGGGCTAATCCACGGTCGTTAATAGTTGTAGACCCACCTCATTCAATAACATACATCTTATCTAGTTTGGCAACACCTCACATAAACACATCGCTATCACTCCCCACAGCACGTAGGGGTAGGGGGGAGAAGGCAGGAAAAACCAGTCGTTAAGATAACCACCGCAGTTGACCGCACAGTAAGTTACAGTGAGCACGAAAACTGCGAGCAGCTGTAGTACGGAAGACAATCAGATAAGTAGTTAGCCTAAAATTTTATAGTTTAACTATAGTTTACAACCATATAATCTCTCTAAAGTACAAACTCCGGATAGCTATCACCATTTAGCATTTCACCTAACATATATACTGCATTTAGCATACACTGACAGTTGCAGTACCAATACTGCAACTAAATAATTGTACATATTGTAAATATTTTCACTTGTATTTCAAACATAGATTTTATAGCCTAAGTGTATTGGATCTGATGATGATCGCTTGACGATCGAAACTGGTCATCCTAGTGTTTTATTAATCTCATGTAATTTATTTCAGGATTAGGGCATAACCCATCTCTTTTGGGTACATTCGTGTTGACCGACTGAAAAGCACTAAACTCAAGTTTATATTTGTAAGTTTCAAAACCTGTCGAGTACAAAACGAACATGGCGGCCAAGTGAAGTTGAAACATTTTAATAGGCCTTTCCCGCGATTTAACCATCTGAGCTGAGTGAGCTATGGTACATTAAATGTTTATACATACTATAATGCACTGGCATCTAATTTAGTTCAATTGTTTATATAACCTCAAGATGGCGGCTGTGCGATTTTTTAAAATTTATTTCTTGTGTCGTAATCATGCGGTGGAAGTGAAAGTTTGAAAAATGAACCTACGCAAAAATTTTCCTTTAATGGTACATGACTCTATGGCCTATACATATAACAATCCAACATTGCGACCATCTGAAATATTTGGACGGTTCTCAATATGTACGAATCTATCACAACAATAAAACTGAAAATTTGTTTGTTGATAGAGGCTATGAACATAAGTTCACCTATGGGACTTTCAATAACCTAGTGAGCAGAAATACAACATGGTGGCGACGCGAAATAAAAATATTAAAATGGACATTTCTCGCGATTTAACAATCCGAACGCAGTATAACTTGGTACGGTAAATGCTTATGTAAATTGTAATCGTCTGGCATGTAGTTTATTTCAATTGTTTTCATAACCACAAGATGGCAGCTGTGCGAAATTTTAAAATCTAGTTTTCATTTCTTGGGTCCTAACCATGCGATTGAAGTTTGAATACTACGCCTAAACAATATTCTTCATGTAATAGTACATAACTCTAAGACCTATAATTATAAAAATCCAACATGGCGACCATGCGAAATATTTAGACGGTTCTCAGTATCTACGAATCTTTTACAGCAATTAAACTGAAATTTTGCATGTTGATAGATACAATGAGCATAAGTTGTTTGAATGAAAATAGGCTTTATAGTTCTTCAAGGAACTACTTGTTGATTTTGACATGTGCCGTGAAATTCAGCTGAAATTCCGAGATAAGAATAGATACCGTACCTAACTAAATTTTGTGCAGAATCGACGCTCATAGCCATCTTAATGTACCGCGTGATATTTACCGTAAAGTTAGACTGCTAGCAATACATTTAAACCTAGAACGTGGTCATATGAAAATGTTGACGGTGGTAAAGTTCTTAACTTCAACATATTAACTAGGTAGAAAGAATACTGTGAAGAGTTCTACAAAACGAAACAGTACGTAAAAGGACATTCCTGTGCTACGAATTCGAAATCGAACCAGACATCCTTCCTGTACAGTAGAGCCCGCAAGGGCAATTACATCGTTAAGGTTGTATACGGCACCTGGACCAAACGGCATAACAGCTGCACTTCTTAAAGAGACAGGTGGCATTGGTCTGCGGACCATCACGGATGTATGCAACACCATCTGGAGAAGCGGAATATGGCCAGCTAATTAGACTGCAACGATTTTGGTTCCTTTGCACAAGAAGGGCTCCACAATGAAATGTGATAACTACGCAACCTTCACCCCCATTTCACTTGTAAAGAAGATGATTTTGTACATATTGAAAGAGAGGCTCCAAGCTGTCGTTGCATTTTAGATCACCCTGAACAAGCTGGATTTGTCCGAGGTAAAGATACCTGGGAACAGGTATTTAAGATCCGTCAACTGATTGACAAAATCAGACAATTTCCGCTTTCTGTCATTGTCACCTTTTTCGATTACAACTAAGTCTTTGACTGTGTTGAATGCGAGAAGATGAGGCAAATACTGATCGAAATGGGACATCCTGCACAAGTGGTTTGATATACGAAATCTTTATGAAGCTAACTCAACGACGGTTGGAACCAATGGAAAACTGACTGAACTTTCCTAGATTAGAAAGGTGTCGGTCAGTGTTGTATACTGTCACCGGTGCCCTGGAATGTTTATGGAGAATACATCAAGAGTATTACACTAGATGGATTGGATGGTGGCTTTCGTGTTGGTGGTATGAAAGTATCCAACCTTCGTTATGCACATGATACTGCACTCATAGTTGTTAATGAGATGAACATGAGATCAGTATTTGACAGAGCATTGGATGATTTAAGCAGGAACAAAGCACCAGGCACAGATGATATACCGTACGTATTGAGTTGCTACGCTGCATAGTGTACCCATTTCATATGGAAATGCCCAATCTCGTGCTGGCTAGCTGTTGCGGTTCGGGGTATGTTACGTCCAACCCACAACGTGATTTCACATTTGATATGGTAGCACACTTTTTTTAGGATCTACAAGACTAAATTGAAAACAAACATGTTATAAAAGACATGAGTTTATTTTATAAAAACTCCCTGGAATATTACAAACAATTGACAAACATTTATATTTTGGACAAATCCAAATATCAAAATTTCAAATACATAATACATTCATATAATCTCACACTATCACGTTACCTTGCTTAGGTATCATTTATAACTGAGTATTCATCTATGTTTTTCTTCCGCAACAATTTATTTACTTAGACATCGAGCATGCCTATCATTTTATACCATTTTTCTCTAAGGCTTTGCGGACATTTAACTGTATTATTAACATCCCTTCTGGGCTTTATTCATTCTTTATTTACTTTAAATCGCTTTATAACCACTCATTTAAATTCTGTTACTTCTATTATTAAACCTTAGTTTCCACAACAATTCAACATTTAAAACAAATACATGCTACATCCTCGAGTTCACGTCCCTTCACAAATCATTTCCATGCAGTAGAGTGGTTTATAAGTGATGTACCACATGCTATCATTTTACACTTATTCAGTTACTTTACATACTCAAATTTGAGTCAACCTGTTTATATTTCACATGTCTCTTTAAGGTAGGAATCGAACATTTAGTGATCAACTTATTTTGACTAATTATGGTCAAATATTGTCAGATTTTTTTTCAAATTTAATGTGGGGATGATTTTCAAAAACCCACCAATTCAATTGTTCATTTCACAATATCATAGCACCTCTTATTTAAGAATTTGCATGTTCCGCCATAACACATTTTATATCTATTCAACACCCTAACCTTTCTATACAAAGTTCTATTGTATTCTCCCCTCGTGTTTAGGAACGGTCGGCCGGCAGATCGACCTCCCTCGTTTAACGTGATGTATTACCTTCTTCTCGTTCCCTTCATTGACTTTAAAACTTTCAAATGTTTCATTTCCTTTTAAAACAACAATAGCGTATAAGGATCCAAGCTACCACATTACTTCATTGACTGTATCCCTTATTTACTTATATTAATTTCACTTTCCTTGTGACCCGTGCCATAATTGGAGATCATAACTCATTACCATTTCATTTCATACATTTTATTTGGTCGGACATAATATAACGCTGTTTGGCAAAGTACAGGCCATGCAATTCTAGGCTCAGGGACGTTCTTGACCCCTCCAGTTGTAATCACATATCGTAGAAGCTGTCGTACTTTCCATATTACCATATTCATATTTAGCAATTGCCCTGCGGGACTTAGATTGCAACACAGTGCCCTTGACTCGAATCCCTGTTCGATCAAGCGGGTCGAACCCTCGCGCAACAATATCGACGATTCTCAACTATAATGCCCTTGACTCGAATCCCTGTTCGATCAAGCGGGTCGAACCCTCGCTCAACAATATCGACGACTCTCCGACAATTATACCTTTTATCTACCAACTTATGCACGTCACAGGATATATTCATTTCACTTGCTAGCATTATTTTATTTATTCTTTATAGGCCTATTTCGGAAACACAACTTGATATAACTTGGATCGTCATCGCATCTTCAACGACTTTGCTCGCGTTAGCATTTACATTACCGTAGCTTAATAGCTTATAACTTCATCCTTCATTTTTCTGGTGTTCGATGTCCACCTATTATCCGTAGCATATTACTTTATTACTTGTTGAATTGCATTATTTATCATCATATTAAGGTATCCAAACGATCCTTCCATTATTTAATTATTTCACGTACTTTTATTATTCCAATTACTTAATCGTTCAACTCAAGTTTATTAATATCACTTTTATTTTATATTCACTACTTCATTATTAATTTGCGGAATGCAATAATTTATTTTATCATTTTCATTTCGGAGTATAAAACTCAACATTTATTATTATTATTACTATTATTATTATTATTATTATTATCCTAACGGTGCTTGTTTCATTTACGTTACTTTCATTTATTTGCCATAATTTTACTTGCTATTTACGTTATTACATTCGATTCCTCCTTTCAGATCATTATTTCATCGTTATTTAACCATTATTCGGGTTTTCAATATTATTATTATTATCACTTTTGCACTTTTATCATTATTTTAACATTTTTGCAAACCGTCTTGGCGGTTGCCATCTGACATCTTAATATTATTCGATTATTCATTGTGCATACATTTCATACATAAATTCATTGAATAGAATATGATACATTCACTTTTATCTTATAAACATGGTTGACTCACCCCATTTCAGCTCATGACGTGACTTCTGGATGATTTCACCCAAACATATTTCTTCAGCCCATCATCTTCATATTATAATGGACCCCTTTCAACATTTGGTCTTCATATCGACACACGACGACATATTTATACATTTTTCTTAGTTCACTTTTAACACTTATTAAACACAACTAAAATTCACTTATTCACTATATATACACTCGCACAAGAACCATTTCTCAGCGTACCAATGGTGGAAAACAGCCTAGATGGTCTCCCCCTGTACAACTTTGAACGTGTGATTCTCCTATCTTCCTCCACTTCGGTAAGTCTCTCTTCCTATTACTCCCGAGATCGTAATTGTCTCTCTCTCGAACCTCCTTCTAGGTAGCTTTTTCTCTGCTTATTAATGTTCTATCTGTCCATCTGCTATCGCGGTGTGCTTTTTCTTTACCATTGCCTAGCGCAATCTATGGTTCTTTTCCTACCATAATCTTCCCTGAAGATCGTATAAAAATGTTCTGACTATCGAACCTGCGACCTCCGACGTTTCTTAGATAAATGTTCTGAGGTTTCCCTCCAATATACTGTCTCTTCCTGCGCAATATAGTTTCTCTCTCTATTTTCTATGTTCGGAGTCTCAAACTCCTACAGTTTCCTTATATTTCCTCACTTCGTCCTTAAATGTTCTTACGATGCTTTCGCATCCTTTGCTTTTACTATGCCTGAACGCGGCTTGGTTTCGAACCAATACTACTTTGCTGACTTCGTTCGATTCAGTTACTGTCTACCGCACTTTCTATTTAATTTGTCTCTTGTGAGACTCGAACTGCAATGTCTTTTAGTGCAGTTCTTATGATTTCTCGCGGACTTGCGTACTTCGTTCCCGAGGCTACATCTAACTTGTTCGTACTAATAAGATTTTAGGTAACATGCCTATACAAAGGCTGTTAACAAACTGGATAACTTGCGTCGCGCACTCGAACTGTGGTTTCTGAAGACTTTCGTGTAATCTGCCTATAGCAAGATCTCTCTCGACTGATGAACTTTCATTATAGCGTGACTGTACTTTGTATTTGGTAGACTGATTGACTCTGGCGTGACGTGCAGTCCTGCACGGCCCCTCGTAGACTGATGAGACTTCGTACTTCTCCTCTGACTTTAAGCCTATTTATTCATTTCTGGCTGGAAATTAGTTCCTTTCAAATTTGGGAGCCGAATTTCTAAATCCGTGGCCTAATTTTCTCCATAATATACTTTAAAGTGTATTTGGTAATTACATTTTGATTGCCTACTGGTGGAATGAAAATCTTTCGCTAGTTTATTTTTAATTAATTTAATTAGTTAATATCCCCTTTGCGGAGCCTGCCTCTCATCCCCTTTTTGTCCGCGGGTAGCCATCCGCTTGAATTTCGATGACATTTCCCTTAGCTTGCAGTATCTCAAGTATCTTATACAGGCCTGCCAACACTCTGATTTTAGTCGTCCCTACTTCTCTTCCATCTCCAGATTTAATACTTCTGGTGGGTTTATTTTGTTATGTTTAATATGGTAAAGCCCCTTTCTCTCTGCTTGAGAAAACTTCTGACTTACAAATTCCTGGGCTAAGCCTTTCAAGAGCCTCTCGAGAAATAGTTCCCCTTCTAACTGTCCTCTTGAAAAGTAATAATTTTGGTGAAGGTGCTTATACATCGGAATTTCGAGTAGTATTTATTGCCTCTTGACTGTGGCTCCCCCTAACGTTTTAATAGTTCTTTTAGTGGCCTTTTCCTTTTAACTTGTCAAAACTAATGGAGTTTATGTGCCTGAACTGACCATCTGCACTCTCTTGCAATATCTCTGTGGTCGCTCTCCCTTCGACTCACTCCCGTACTTCTTGTACTCTTTATATAGTTTTAGAATATCTTTCCATAAATGGTCAGGGGTTCAATCTTGTGCCAATCCCACATGGGCACAAATCCCTCTTTCAAAAATAAATAAATAAATAAATAAATAAATGGTCAAAATTTTGAGAAAATTTGTTTATCCCAAAAATGTCCTTCCTTCGTTACTTTAAATACTCATCTTCAGTCTTACTCAGTTCATCTGAAAGGGTTCGCTCTGTCCTTGCCCGTTTCCAAGATTTTGTTACTCTTCATTTCCTTTCCATCATTATACCTCATTACGTACTCGAGACAGTATTCTATCATATGGATTAGGCTTGCTCCTACCCGTTTTTACTCCAAGGGTGTTATTTCTTTCCAATTTTTTAGCCTTTCATTCTCCTCTCTTATTTCATCGTTCTTCTCAATTTGTCGGGCTAATTTCTTTAACTCATCGTAGTATCTCTTTAAACTACATTCACAATCTAATTCTTTCCCTTCTCCTTCTCCATTTCTCTTTCTTCTTCATTTTCCCCCTGGGCTACTACGGTTTGAATGTGTCGTTCATATTCTTCTGGAGGATGATGAAGTTTGCAGCGTTCATGATAATCTTGTGATCTGTTGCCAAATGTTGAACTTTATACGCATTATTTTTGAGATCGTTAATTATCCTCTAAGGACCATGATAATTTTTGCGAAACTTCTTGTAAACGCGGTTCTTTGGATCTGAAATCGCTGGTCGTTTTACGAGCACTAATTGCCCTTCCAATAGTGGTCTGTGGTATCGTTTATGACGATTTCTCCTTTACCTTTTTTCCGCTTGAGCTTTCAGATGCTCATATGTTCTTCTAATTCTCAATCCTCTACCTATTTGTGCATCATTTACTGTGGGTAATACTTGATCCCATGGCCTTTCTGGTTGCTTGTCTAAATCTCGCCTGTTGCTTCTTGAATGGTGTTGTTAATGCAAAATTCAATAGTAGGCAAAATGTCAATCCACTTCCAATTTTCTTCGGAACAGTAGATTTTGCAGTATGTTTGCACTTCTCTCATAACCCTTTCAACAGGATTTGCTTCAGGATGCCTAATGCTGGATAAAATTTGTGTTATCCCTAAGTTCTCTAATTCTCTTCGGAATTCGACGCTTGTGAAATAACTTCCGTGATCAGAAAGTAATTTTTCTGGCTTTCCCAGAACTGGAATTACTTTTCCTTTAGTCTCTTTATGACCTGGTTGGTTGATGTCTTCCGAATAGGACATAACACTACCATTTTGGTAAGCACATCCATTGATACCATTGTGTGTTCATAACCGCTTCTAGCTTTTGGTAACGATCCAAAATTATCTATCGATGAGAACTGGCAAGGTCTTTCTGGTAAAAGTGGTATAGGCTTTTGTCTCATTAGAAAATAATTCGGTTTGATTCTTTGGCATGCGTCACAGGTTTATATGGTATATCTTACCGTATCTCTTAGCCTGGGCCATATAAAAGCTTCTTGCAACATGCTGACTGATTTATCTACCCCTATATGTCCAAAAGTTCTGTGTAGTAACCATACTAATTTCCTTTGCATCTCTGCTGGAATGATAATCCTCAATCTGGTATGATCATTATCTGCAAATTTATGTAAAAGTCCATTAAAATAACTATAATCTATTGCAATTTTCTCCGTTTCGATAAATGAGGGTGATGCTCTAACAAGCTTTTTCTCGAAGAAGTCTATCAACATCCTCATCCATGGGTCTTGCTTTTGTTTTTGTCCAACTCTTCTTAATTCTTCAATGGTTTCTTGATCTTTATCATCAATTTGAATCGCAAATGTTTCCTCTTCGGTTCCCGGATTTCGACTCAGAAAGTCCGGTACTATGTTCTCTTTTCCAGGACAGTATTCTATCTCAACATCGTACTGCTGGATATACAACACCCATCGCATTAGTCGTTGACTGGACAAGTCAGTTTTCATTTAGAAAGTCAACGCCTTGTGATTTGTTCTTAAGGTGATGGGAAATCCGTAAACTATCTTGCGCCAATATTGTAACGCATACAATATTGCTAGAAGTTCGATTTCACTGACTGTGTGATTTCGTTCATGAGGCTTTAATATTCTTGAGGCAAATACGAGGTAATATCTCTCGTTTGGTTTTTCTTTCGTTTCCTGATACAACATGGCTCCTATGCCTATCTGTCAAGCAGCTATTTGGATTATGAACTTTTCACTGTAGTCGGGGTATCCTAATTTCACAAAATTTAATAACATACATTTTGCCTGTATGAATGCATTCTCGCATTCTTCTGTCCACTTCCATTTCCCCCCTTCTTGAGAAGATCTTGTAATGGTGATAGGGTTTTGGATAAGCAGGACAACGACTGCTGGAAAACCCTATAAGTCCTAAAAATTGTCTGACATTCTTGACTTTCGATGGTCTCGGAAAGTTTTTAATAGACTCCAACTTGCATGAGTTAGGTTGAACTCCATGTTGGTCAATGACGTGACCTAAAAATGTCACTTGACTTTGGCAAGAATTTGACATTTTGAAATTTATCTTAAAGTTTTGCTTTTGCCTTTGGCAAAAATTTGACTTTTTTAAATTTATCTTTAAGTTTTGCTTGTTCCAAATCATTGAGTAATTTCCTCAGTTTCTCTAAGTGTTCCGTTATTGTTTCTGACGTTAATAAAATATCGTCCACATATCTACTCGTACAGGCTTTCATTTCCTCCGAAAGATTCCTGTCTAAGGCCCTTATGAGCGCTAAACCTGCGGTCTTTAATCCAAAAGGTAATCTTCTGAAACATATTGTTTGCTGATCAAATTGGAATCCTGTCATAAGACTGGTCCTTTCTTCTAATTCCAAATGATGGTAAGAACTCGTTAGATCGATATTCGTGAATATCTTCTTTCCTTTGAATTTCTTTATAATCTCTTTGATTGGAGATGCCGAGTCGTGTTCTAGAATAATCCATTGATTAAGATTTCTTGCATCTAGACATACTGGCACTGATCCATCTGGTTTGTTGACTACCACCAACGGACTAACGTACGGTGTAGCAACTTTTTCGATCACTCCGTCTTTCATCATTTTTTCTGAAGCGTCCTTTGTTTGCTTGTAATGCTTTTCCGCAACTGGATATGGTTTCTGACGGAACGGTGTCCAATCATTCACCTGGAAGGCATATTTAAAATTTTTGATTATTCCCGGTTCGGAATCAAATACGTTTCTTTGCTCTAGAACTATTTCTTTCAAAATTTCTTTGTCTTCCTCTGATATTTTGGCTTCTTTAAGCTTCTCTTCTAGGCATTCCCCAAATTCGACTTCTGCTTCTCTTTCTAAATCCGCAGCAATTGTACTTAATTCTTTTTCTAAAATATATACTTCTTCTGTTACATTATGATAAGTTTCCTCTTTCATGTGCCATATTTGTTCGCCTTCTATATGCTCTACCTTTTGTGACGAAATATCTATTTCTGAACCATGGCCTTCATTTCGAAATTTAATGCAGTTTTGGGATAGATCTATTACAACCTTATGTTCTCTGATAAAGTCTATACCCAGTATAATGGTATAAGGCAGTTTATTTACTAGCAAAAAGCTTTGAGATAACATTAGTTCTCCGATTTGCAATTCTAAAAATACCTGGTATTTGCAGGCCAAACTTTTCTCTGGAATAATCCCTTTTATCTTTACTGCTGAAATTGGGATCTTCAAAACTCGCCCTTTTCTTTCTAATTCATTAACCACGGCTTGGGTTACCAGACAAACTCTCGACCCTGTGTCTAATGGACTTCTAACTAAAGTTCCTTCTATTCTGGTTAAAATAATTGGCAATTCTCTTTTGACTACGACCGGTCCTTCTATGATCTCATCTATTAGTTCTTCTGGTCTCGCAATCCAGTTTACAACTTGTATCGTCTTCCATCCTCTGATCTCTTCTTTCCTTAGCCTTTCAAATTTTGGCGTTTTTTTAATCTTGTTCCTCTCTTCTGTTGTGGTCCTGCAGTTCTAAGCTGTGGGCACCTTCTAAGTTATGAATATGTGGGGATGTTCTTTCATGTATGGCATCCTTCCATTGGACTTTAGGTTGCCTCTCATATTCGTCCCCTCGTTCATCCTAGAACCGTTGTGTAATTACACGACACTCCTCGATTTCAGCCTGGTAATCTATGTTTCCATTTGGTGGCTGATTCTTCCTTGGGTAATTCTGCTTCCAATTCTTACCGTGATATTGTCATCCACTGATGCTCTATTATTTGATTCCCTTTGATAGTATGGTCTCGATGTGTTATTCCCGTGATAACCATGACCCGAACTGTAATTTCTTCCTGTATTTCCTCGATAACTGTTTCCTCGGAAATATCCTCTGCCGTTCCCTTGATACGGTGGATTCCATTCTTGCTTTCCATTCCCGGAATTACTTTGTCCAATTTTTCCTTCTACAGTACTGGTTGCTTTATCCATACTTGGTTCATTCGCAATCACAGTCTGTGTTTTTGTGACATGTGCCTGTTCTACATTCCTATAATGTCTCGGCGACATGTGCTGCGTCGTATTATCTAATTGGCGTAGGATGCTCTCTATCTCTATCGCAGTTTTGGCGTTAGACGAAATTAGAAATCTTTGAATCTCAAATGGTAGCTGCTTGATGATTGCTAGGCACAAGTCATTCTCTGACGGTGCGCAATCTAACTCTCCATATTTGCAGAGTTGAGCCGTGAAATACTCCGAATACCGGTTTGGTGCATTGGTATTATATTTTTTTGAATACAGATCTAATCCAAGATTCTGCTGTACGTCAGCTGCCCAATATCTCTTGAGAAAAGCTTCTCTGAATTCCTCTACGGTATCAAAAGTGTATCGGAAGCTTCTAAACCATAAAAGGCAATCACCTTCCATGAGCTTCTCGATGGATCTTAACTGACGTTCGGGTGCGACTCTAGTGTCTCTGAGATACTCGAAAACTTCTTTGAGCCAGTATTTTGGGGTCATTAATGATATGTTTCCCGAAACTTCCTTGGGTCTATCTGACTCAGGCTTGATACTGGTGATGACTTGATTCTGCAACGCATTGTTGTTAAATGGAGTTGATGTAAGGGTGGCCCTGGTAGTTTGTATGGGCTTTCTTCTTCTTCTAATTGATTAAACATGTGCTGGGTTCCCGTCTCTCCCCAGTTGTTTCTCAACTCCTCCATACTTCCTTTATCCATTTGGTTACTTCTCAGATTTGAGCCATGTTTAACATCTCTCATTTCTTTATTTTCTTTGGTGGCCGTCGCGATAGACTCAGACGCCATGTGAGATACTGTCCGGACGTGCCTTGAGGCTCTCCGCCTTATTATTTAAAATGTAATGTTTTTCCTTTTTATTTAACATTGTTATTATGCCGAAGCCTTCCATTTACTCATGTAAGTAACACATCTAACCTTGTGTCCACTATGCTCATTTCCTATATTTAACTGTTCTTTTTGGTCTTCGTCGTGTGCTTGGATTTGCTGTGGAACCAATCGAAATGGCGGTCTCCTGTTTTGTTTAGTTTAGGTCTAAGGTTTAATCTTTTATTTGTGCCGTGAAATATATCTGCGAGTGATTTTGTGAGTGTATGTTTTTCTTGCTGCCAGGTGCATTGAAGTGTTTTGATTGGGCATATCTTCGAATGGGTCTCCCGTTGTTTGTGGACGTTGGCGTTTCGACCATTCTCCCAACACGAGGCATGACACCATATATTTTAGCCCTTATATATTCCCTTCATTCCATGCTTCGGGCAACTGAATCACGGCGGTAACTTTAAGTAGGCCTTACCGTATTCAGCTCGAGCTCGGAACGTAAGTTGGGGACCATATAGGTTTAGCATGTTTTGCTAGACTACCTACAAGCACGAGTTGCTTTGTGTTTTATTACTGCATCGACGGCTGGCATTTTGTGTGTTTGATTGCGTGTATGTATCATGATATATTTCACGGACAGTTGACGTCATTTGTTTCTCCTTGTAGTATCTTTGGTTTTTGCATTCTCTGGGGACTGCCAGCTCGATCGCATCCCCATTGCTCGCCACAGCCTCTGCGACGCGCACACAGCCTCTTGCTTTATCTTTGCTATGCTTGTTATTTGTGGTCGTCATGACAACCATCCCTCTCTAGGCTGAGAAGTGATTGTTGTTGACCAGCGACCGGCTCCATTGCCTCTTGATCATTTACTTCCTCCCTTTTTACATCTTTTGCACGGAAGTGAGCACAGGTATGAATTTAATTTGTTAACGTTATTTACTATCGTAAGTTATTTATTGTTATTTATATTTATCTTCCCCGATTGAAAGTGACTGTATTTGACCCCTAGGGTACTCTTTTCTTTGAGTGTGTTATTCTGGCCGGTTTTTTGTGTGTGTTCGATTTCACTATAATTAAATTTCCATTTCTTTATCCATGTGTCTTATTTAGTAGTGTTTGACGATCGGGCTGCTCTCTCTCTCTCTCTTCAACCCTAGGCCTAACTTATTCTAGCTTTCTAGCACCAGGAGGGTATTCCTACCACTCGTCGTGGGACCACCTTCACGGAGTCTGGAGTCGCTCGGCACATCTGGCCTGCAAGTACGGGCCCAGCACAGGTCAGAAATTAACATCCATTTCCACTGCGTACTCCTTTCTTTTCTAGTTGGTTCCAGTGATGCAGCTAGGAGGCACGCCAAGAATATGTTTATTTTAAAAGGGCGGTGCAGATGGTAGCAGAGCATGGTTCCCCGGTTTAGACCCGCCGGAGTGGCCATGCAATGAAGTTCGCCGGGAAATGAACATTTCCACGACTGGAAACTTCTGTCCTTGGGTCCCTGTAAGTGTTAAGAAATTGTCGATACCCGCTTTACTGGATTCTGGTGCGTCACGTTCATTTATTCAGCGCTCCATCGCGGAACAGCTTCCTGTTACTCAGATTTGTCCACAAGATGGGGGTTTGAAATTTTATTCTGCGGTGAAGTCATCTATTTCTGTTTCTAGCGTTGTAACATGTCATATTAAGATATGTGGTTATTCTTGGGATTGGAACTTCCATGTGGTGGATGACTTATCTACGCCTATGATCTTAGGTTCTGATTTTATGCACAAAGCAGGGTTGAGGCTTGATTTTTCGGATCATTCCTTCAGTTTTTTGTTTAAATCCAAGGAGCGGTTTCATTTTAATACTTGTGAAGCGAGTGTTCCTTGTAATTTTTCTGGTATCTCTGCTGTTCTAATCCCTCCTACTTTATTCACGAGTCAACGTGACGCTTTATCTGATTTGGTGAATGAATTTCCAGATGTTCTCACGTCGGAACTGGGATCCGCTATCGGCTACGAGTGTCATATTGATTTGACTGATGAGGTTCCAGTTAGGTCGGCGCCATTTTCTTGCTCTCCACCCAAACTCATTGCCATGAGAGAATATATTCATGATCTTAAGGCACGCGGTGTTGTGAGCCCTTCTAAGTCTTCTTATGGTAGTCCAGCATTCCTGGTGCCTAAGAAAGAGGGTACTTTTCGTTTAGTAGTTGATTATCGTCGAATCAATTCTAAGGTGGTGTTCGACAACTTTCCCCTTCCAACTCTGGAGAGCGCTTTTCAGCATTTTCACGGGGCGAAGTACTATTCCGTCCTAGATTTGAACTGTGCATATTATCAAATTCCTCTCGATCCCGAGAGCCGTAAGGTAACTGCGTTCTCCACTCCGTTCGGCCTTTTTGAGTTCAATAAGTTACCCATGGGCATTTCTATCGGCGGACAAGTATTGAGTAGGGTTTTGGATGAGTTATTTGGAGATTTAAAGTATTCATCTGTGTTTAACTATCTTGATGACCTCGTGATTTACAGTCAGTCTTTTGAGGATCACCTGATCCATTTACGTGAAGTCCTATGTCGTCTTCGCAGAGCCGGACTCACTGTTAACCCGGACAAAATCTCTTTGGCTTCGAAACAAATCAAATTTTTAGGTCACATTCTTTCGGATGTGGGCATAGAAGTGAACCCTGAGCGTGTCCAATGTATCCAAGAGTTCCCTACTCCCACGAATGTGAAAGCAGTCCGACGTTTTTTGGGAATGGCGGGCTTTTACAGTAGGTTCATTAAGGGCTTTTCGGACATTTCAGCGCCCCTGAATTATTTGAAGAAGAAGAATGTACGATTCGTGTGGGGCCCCGACCAGTGTCTCGCCTTTGAGAAATTGAAAGAATGTCTTTCTTCTGCTCCCGTCCTTCGAACTCCGGATTTTGGGAAAGATTTTATGTTACATTGTGATGCGAGTGATGTCGCAGTTTCTTGTGTGCTTAGTCAGCAGGTGAATGGTAATTTGGCACCCATCGCTTTTGCCAGTCGGATGCTTAATGATTGCGAACGCCGGTATTCCACTTTCGAGAAAGAAAGTCTGGCTGTCGTATTCGGCTGTGAACGTTTCAGATGGTATCAGTTGCGAGGTTAAGTCTCCTGGTCGCTTAGCCATATCCATTGGATTTTAATATTTCGCTGCATATTTTTCAATGTTGTTTTTATTCTGTTTCATGTTCCTTATTGCATACTATGCAAACAAATATTAAGAGTCAATGTGAACTTCCAAGGAGTATGGACCATAAAAATAACAAACTGTAAGGAGAGTGCAATGAGTTGGACCCTATCAACGAACCCCAGCATTGGTAATGTACTAAACAACCCTACTTCTTGTTTCGTACTCATTTCAGGCGCAGGACGGAGGCAAGACATTTGTAGTTATTGTTTTGAATTGTAGCTAGCAGTACTTCTGTAGTTTAGCCATGTATTCTCTCCCAGGTTGTAACGTGAAGAAGGAGCTCATCCAGTCTGACGATGATCTGCTATCGTTTGAAAGTGTCTGTGGGAAAGACACTAATCCATTGAGTGAGGTGAAAGGCCATCGCAAGGGAGGCGTAGCCTATATAGTGTCCAAGTGGGGAATTTCATTTTCTGGTGAACTGGGAGTTTCGTCTGTATTTGAGTTCTTAGACAGGGTCAGTGAACTCTGCCATTGTTATGACCTCGAACCAGACGACATTGTTGTCTGCCTACCGTTATTGTTGAGTGGCTTAGCTTTAAAATGGTATCGACTTACCAACAGATCTTTCATCTCGTGGGTTGATTTCTGTAAGTCAATAAAGGAGCGGTTTACGACTTATGATTTTGAACATGACTTGAAGGCTGAAATTCATCGCCGTACCCAGGGTTTGGAAGAGCCTGTAGACGATTTTGTTACTGGGCTAATGACTTTAATAAGTAGGTTGTCGCAGCCCCTTCCCCTTATTGAAACTGTTGATATTGTGTATAGAAATCTAGCACCTGAGTACAAGTCTTTCATACGCCGGTCCAGTGTGTATAGTGTGGCTGACATTGTTGATCAAGGACGTGAATGCGAGTTCAATCGGCGCCTGCGCAAGTCATATGTACCCCCACCCCTCCCCTCTGACAGTTTGTTTCCAGAGACTGCATGCGCGCAATCCCAGATTCAGAGGACTGCGCACCCATCTTCAATATCTCGTCAGGAGGACCGGGCAGTTAACCGTCCCCACTCGCATATTGTCGGGAGTATTCCCAATGCTACTTCTTCTGCGAATCCCGCTCCTCAGGATCAACAGTTACCTCGAAACCCGAACATGTATAACCGTATAAAATGTTGGAATTGTGATCGTTTGGGGCATCATTTTAATTCCTGCCGTGCGCCCTCTCGTGTGTTTTGTCACACATGTGGTCTTCGTGACGTGACGCACATAGCCTGTCCTAGATGTGCTTCGCGTCAGGGAAACGAGCATGGGTCCCCGGTTTAGACCCGCCGGAGTGGCCATGCAATGAAGTTCGCCGGGAAATGAACATTTCCACGACTGGAAACTTCTGTCCTTGGGTCCCTGTAAGTGTTAAGAAATTGTCGATACCCGCTTTACTGGATTCTGGTGCGTCACGTTCATTTATTCAGCGCTCCATCGCGGAACAGCTTCCTGTTACTCAGATTTGTCCACAAGATGGGGGTTTGAAATTTTATTCTGCGGTGAAGTCATCTATTTCTGTTTCTAGTGTTGTAACATGTCATATTAAGATATGTGGTTATTCTTGGGATTGGAACTTCCATGTGGTGGATGACTTATCTACGCCTATGATCTTAGGTTCTGATTTTATGCACAAAGCAGGGTTGAGGCTTGATTTTTCGGATCATTCCTTCAGTTTTTTGTTTAAATCCAAGGAGCGGTTTCATTTTAATACTTGTGAAGCGAGTGTTCCTTGTAATTTTTCTGGTATCTCTGCTGTTCTAATCCCTCCTACTTTATTCACGAGTCAACGTGACGCTTTATCTGATTTGGTGAATGAATTTCCAGATGTTCTCACGTCGGAACTGGGTTCCGCTATCGGCTACGAGTGTCATATTGATTTGACTGATGAGGTTCCAGTTAGGTCGGCGCCATTTTCTTGCTCTCCACCCAAACTCATTGCCATGAGAGAATATATTCATGATCTTAAGGCACGCGGTGTTGTGAGCCCTTCTAAGTCTTCTTATGGTAGTCCAGCATTCCTGGTGCCTAAGAAAGAGGGTACTTTTCGTTTAGTAGTTGATTATCGTCGACTCAATTCTAAGGTGGTGTTCGACAACTTTCCCCTTCCAACTCTGGAGAGCGCTTTTCAGCATTTTCACGGGGCGAAGTACTATTCCGTCCTAGATTTGAACTGTGCATATTATCAAATTCCTCTCGATCCCGAGAGCCGTAAGGTAACTGCGTTCTCCACTCCGTTCGGCCTTTTTGAGTTCAATAAGTTACCCATGGGCATTTCTATCGGCGGACAAGTATTGAGTAGGGTTTTGGATGAGTTATTTGGAGATTTAAAGTATTCATCTGTGTTTAACTATCTTGATGACCTCGTGATTTACAGTCAGTCTTTTGAGGATCACCTGATCCATTTACGTGAAGTCCTATGTCGTCTTCGCAGAGCCGGACTCACTGTTAACCCGGACAAAATCTCTTTGGCTTCGAAGCAAATCAAATTTTTAGGTCACATTCTTTCGGATGTGGGCATAGAAGTGAACCCTGAGCGTGTCCAATGTATCCAAGAGTTCCCTACTCCCACGAATGTGAAAGCAGTCCGACGTTTTTTGGGAATGGCGGGCTTTTACAGTAGGTTCATTAAGGGCTTTTCGGACATTTCAGCGCCCCTGAATTATTTGAAGAAGAAGAATGTACGATTCGTGTGGGGCCCCGACCAGTGTCTCGCCTTTGAGAAATTGAAAGAATGTCTTTCTTCTGCTCCCGTCCTTCGAACTCCGGATTTTGGGAAAGATTTTATGTTACATTGTGATGCGAGTGATGTCGCAGTTTCTTGTGTGCTTAGTCAGCAGGTGAATGGTAATTTGGCACCCATCGCTTTTGCCAGTCGGATGCTTAATGATTGCGAACGCCGGTATTCCACTTTCGAGAAAGAAAGTCTGGCTGTCGTATTCGGCTGTGAACGTTTCAGATCTTTTCTAGAACATCGGCATTTCATAGTGTATACCGACAATGAAGCTCTGTCCTGGATGCGCTCGCATGTCAAAAAATTGGGACGTATAAATCGTTGGATTCTTCGTCTATCCTCTTTCAGCTTTGACATCATTCACGTCAGAGGCAGTGAAAATGTTGTAGCGGATTGTTTGTCACGCATGTTTGAGGAACCTCCTCCCATTGTTGAGATCCCCGAGCCAGTGAATCTTCTCCAACACATTCCATGGTCTTTTACTGACATCCGTACGTACCAAGCCGATGACCCATTTTGTGTCACATTGCGTGAAAAAATTCTCGGGAAAGATCCTGGTGTATCTGAGTTTTCATTGCGCAATGATGTTATAGTGCATACCGCTCCTCGATCTTCGAAATGTAGGATTTTCGTGCCAGAGAATATACGAAGTATGCTCTTGGCGTATTTCCATGAATCCTGTTTTGGATTACATTTAGGTATGACGAAGACTTTCCATAAAATCTCTCAGGAATTCTTCTGGCCTCATTTGAAAGCGGATGCTTTTGCTTTCGTCCGAAAATGTGTTACGTGTCAACGTTCTAAGCCAGCAAAGAATTCTCGCATTGGACTTCACCACGCTGACACGATGTCATATCCTAATGAGCGCCTGTTTATAGATTATTTTGGTCCCCTAGTTAGGTCATTTTCTGGTCATAAAGCTATACTTACTGTCGTTGATGGATTTTCAAAATTTGTATGGTTATTTCCTGTCAGGGAAATCACGACACGTACCACTGTTAGGCTTTTGACCAATCATATTTTTGGTGTTTTTGGTCCTCCAAAGTTTTTAGTGTCCGATAACGCGAGCGTTTTCCGGTCCAAGTCTTTTAGATCAATGTGTTTTTCTTGGGGAATTGATCATGTCTTTTTGGCACCCTACCACCCTCAGCCAAATCACGTTGAAAGGTTTCATCGTAACTTGAAGGCTTGCTTGAGTGCGTTCCACAACGCAGATCAGTCACGTTGGGACGCAAATCTTCAGTTTTTCTCCTTAGGATTTAACACTGCTCTTCATGAATCGACGAATTCTACCCCTTCGGAATTGTTTTTAGGAAGGCGTATTGTTGATCCACTTCAGCTTCAGTGGAAAATAGATTATCTGGCTGCGCCATCCCGCCGTACCTCAGTCAAAGAAAAATGGGAAGTTGCTGTACGGCATCTGAAAAGGGCACGAGATCGCGTGGCGTCTCGCTATAACAAGGGTAGGCAACCTGTTTGTTTTCAGGTGAATGACGACGTGCTAGTGCGCCTGCACCCACAGAGTTCGGCCAAGAATAAGGAGTCAGCTAAACTAATGCTTCGCTGGAGCACGCCCAAAACTATCACTAGATTTTTAACACCTGTCACTGTTGAATTGATCTCCAAGGAGAATCCCACCGACGTATCCAGAGCTCACATATCTCAATTGAAACCATTTATTGTGTAACCTTCTTATTTGCTGTGATTAATGTTGTCCTTTTTCTGCGTAGGTGAGCCAATCATAATTTGCTTATGTTATCCAAGGAAGCTAGTATTCATATGGCGTCTCCTTGACCTGCCTATTATTGAACCAATTTTGACCGAGACAGAGTCAAGTACAAATTTACGAGCTCAAGAAAGAAAATAATACAAGAAGAAATAGGCCTACATACTCTGTGTAACTTAATATTTATTGTAAAAATATGTATTTTTGCGAACTCGGCCAGTAGAGAATTTATATTCTATAAATAATGGACACATTATATCGCTTCTTTGTTATTTTAATACGTCACTTTCATGATGGGTATAAGGAGAATGGCAGACTTCGGCGTCAAAGGGCGAAAGTCTTTTGTTTATGATTTTCGTCCGTGTCTCTATCTACTTTTCTTGTCATTGTAACGCTCAGGCGAACCGTAATACCATTATGACAAGCCCAGGGATCGTCAAAGGAACGCGCGCCTTTGGGGACCCCGAAGGAGTTCTGTCCTGATATTGCGATCGCCGAAGCGATCTGATTATTTTTATATATTACTTCATTTTATAACTGTATTCTTTCTGATATGGCTCAATTGCTTAAGTGATTGTTATATCGATCACCCTCCCCCCTCATATTTTGTGTACTGTTATAGTTGTTGACAAACCACCTGAGTGATAAGGATGTTGTGCATTTTGGAACACTTGGGACATGATTGATTTCAAAGCGGTGGTGCTTAGTGATGTAAAAAGAAAAATCTTTTATTATTATAAATAATTTTTCTTTTGGGGGGTGGTGTGGATCCTGAGCCATGTTTAACATCTCTCATTTCTTTATTTTCTTTGGCGGCCGTCGCGATAGACTCAGACGCCATGTGAGATACTGTCCGGACGTGCCTTGAGGCTCTCCGCCTTATTATTTAAAATGTAATGTTTTTCCTTTTTATTTAACATTGTTATTATGCCGAAGCCTTCCATTTACTCATGTAAGTAACACATCTAACCTTGTGTCCACTATGCTCATTTCCTATATTTAACTGTTCTTTTTGGTCTTCGTCGTGTGCTTGGATTTGCTGTGGAACCAATCGAAATGGCGGTCTCCTGTTTTGTTTAGTTTAGGTCTAAGGTTTAATCTTTTATTTGTGCCGTGAAATATATCTGCGAGTGATTTTGTGAGTGTATGTTTTTCTTGCTGCCAGGTGCATTGAAGTGTTTTGATTGGGCATATCTTCGAATGGGTCTCCCGTTGTTTGTGGACGTTGGCGTTTCGACCATTCTCCCAACACGAGGCATGACACCATATATTTTAGCCCTTATATATTCCCTTCATTCCATGCTTCGGGCAACTGAATCACGGCGGTAACTTTAAGTAGGCCTTACCGTATTCAGCTCGAGCTCGGAACGTAAGTTGGGGACCATATAGGTTTAGCATGTTTTCCTAGACTACCTACAAGCACGAGTTGCTTTGTGTTTTATTACTGCATCGACGGCTGGCATTTTGTGTGTTTGATTGCGTGTATGTATCATGATATATTTCACGGACAGTTGACGTCATTTGTTTCTCCTTGTAGTATCTTTGGTTTTTGCATTCTCTGGGGACTGCCAGCTCGATCGCATCCCCATTGCTCGCCACAGCCTCTGCGACGCGCACACAGCCTCTTGCTTTATCTTTGCTATGCTTGTTATTTGTGGTCGTCATGACAACCATCCCTCTCTAGGCTGAGAAGTGATTGTTGTTGACCAGCGACCGGCTCCATTGCCTCTTGATCATTTACTTCCTCCCTTTTTACATCTTTTGCACGGAAGTGAGCACAGGTATGAATTTAATTTGTTAACGTTATTTACTATCGTAAGTTATTTATTGTTATTTATATTTATCTTCCCCGTTTGAAAGTGACTGTATTTGACCCCTAGGGTACTCTTTTCTTTGAGTGTGTTATTCTGGCCGGTTTTTTGTGTGTGTTCGATTTCACTATAATTAAATTTCCATTTCTTTATCCATGTGTCTTATTTAGTAGTGTTTGACGATCGGGCTGCTCTCTCTCTCTCTCTTCAACCCTAGGCCTAACTTATTCTAGCTTTCTAGCACCAGGAGGGTATTCCTACCACTCGTCGTGGGACCACCTTCACGGAGTCTGGAGTCGCTCGGCACATCTGGCCTGCAAGTACGGGCCCAGCACAGGTCAGAAATTAACATCCATTTCCACTGCGTACTCCTTTCTTTTCTAGTTGGTTCCAGTGATGCAGCTAGGAGGCACGCCAAGAATATGTTTATTTTAAAAGGGCGGTGCAGATTCGCTCCCTCTATAGCAATCATGCGGGTCTCACTCTGGTTCATTCTGCCCTCCATTCTTTCTATTCTTGCAAACGATTCTTGTTCGATTTACTCAATTCTGTCTTCGTTGTTCTCCGTTCGTTTGCTTCTGTTTCCAAACATCCTGGAATTTAGTCAGTTCATCAGTTACTTCTTTCTTCGTTTCGAGGATTTGTTTTTCCTTCCCCTCGATTTTCGCCTTTATATCTGCATCTACCTCTTCCTTAAAGCTTTCGAAGTCTTTATGTAGGCTATTCTTTATTCCTTTGACCTCCTTATCTATGCTTTCCATATCCTTTTGGGTTTTCTCTTGCGTCTTCTGCTTATGAGCTAAATCTCCTTGGTTTTGTTCTAATTTCTTATGGGCTTCTCCTATGCTAACTTTCATTGGAGTTAATCCTTTTTAAGGGTGTATAATTGAGATGTGTTTTCTTCAATTTGTACCTCATGTTTTGAAATTAGTGTGCCCTGAGTTTTTATGTCTTCCTTAATTGGCCTAGTACTTTCCTGAATCCGTTTTTCGTTTATTGTGTTATGATCAACTAACCTTTGCTCTACTTGAAAGAACATACTATCCATTCGTGTGTTTAGGCTGTCGACATCTTTTCGCCTTTGATTTTCAAATTCATGCACTTTGGGTGATAATGTGTCTATTTTTCCCTCTAATTCTCACCTGGATTCATCGCATTGATCCTATTTTCCTCTAATTGTGAATCAACATGTGTTTTTGATTCTTCGATCTTTCGGTTTACACCGGTTATCTGTTCGCTTACGGTTTTTGTAAGGGACTCGTTCATTTGTTCAAACCGTTCATCAATGATCTGTTTAGTTTTGCCCTCAATCTCATCTAAACGTGTGTTTATCTTCACTTGTGCGTCTGAGATTTGATTTACATTAGTTTCAATTACACTTATGCTTAATTTCATGGGCTCGATTTGAGCTTGGTATTTTCTATCTCTTTCCCCCATTTGAACATGAATTTCATCAAGCTTAGGGTCCATTTTAGTGTTTATTTCACTGAGCTTGCTGTCCATTTTATCGTTCACCTGATCTATCCTATCATTTACCATTCTTACTTGATTGTTTAACTGCTAAGTTCAGTTTTACATTGTTTATTTCAATGTTTATTTTACTCATTTCGGTATTTAGGGTTTCAAAGTTCTGTTTTCATTCCAGATTACCCTTATTAATGTTATCTTGGACACAGTCTAATTGTCTCTTATTGTCCTCTCTTCCTTCCTGAAGCTTCTCTTGAAGCGTCATATCCACGGCTTCATTAATGCTCTATTTTAATTCCAGAGCGTTTTTCTTTGTGTCCTCCCTCAAAATGTCCAGGAGATTCTGCATCTCCACACTCATAGCCATTCTGTTATCAAATATAATTTGAGAATAGATGGGCTACTCACATCCCAGAAATCAGTCATGAACATGAAATGACGTGACACTCGAGTGGCATATCAAAGTGTTGTGATTTAACTCTTTTCATTTAAAGTTGCGAACGGGTAGGTTTGTACCTTAACCCGTTTGCACTTCCCTCCTTCAAAACTCTAAGCAAGATATTCTGTTTTGTCAAATTCAAAAATTTTCGAAATTTTTCAAAAAATAATTTCTTGGAAAACTCGAGTTTTTCCTGGTTTTACTTTAGGAAAACCCGCCTCACGTACCTGGGCGCCAAATTTAAAAGAGTGTTGGTGGTACAGCTAAAGGTAATGCCCCCGTAAATGGAATTACTTTGGGACAAAATGAGAGTATTTTCCGTCCCCATGATAAAATTTAACCAGCAAATATAATTTCTGGAAGTGTGACACAGGAGTGTAGTGTTACAAGCTCGAGGCTGTGGGAGAGTCCGATCACGTGATATATTGCACAATGGACGCTTCTAGAAGGCTATAATTGACATAACTACAGCGTGTTTGGAAATAAAATTTGTAAATATTGTTATAAATTATGCTATTGAATCCCAGCCCAGAGCCAATGAGAAGAGGTATTATTGAAGACGGGATCAACTTCAATTACATAATATGATGAAATTATGCATTTAGGCCCATAGAAGAAGATTTTCTTATTTGGTAATGAAGAGTATATTAAAAGAAATTATGTCTGATACTTTAAAATCCGCAGATCGGTTAATCTACGCAGTAATAAGCATTAGCAATCTACGCGCTAAAATTATGTTGGGAGATTGATATGGCCGCCAAAAATTCGACTTGGAGGGGGAGATCCAAATATCGATGTTCTTATTCCAGCAGTCTTTGAAGAGTGAGGAAGTTTTTTTACTGGGTTAACGGAGATCCCAAGGCTTGGTCCGAGTGCGACGACTGTCGACCTGTGGAGACGCGAGGATAGCTAGGTGGACGCAGGAGATCATCGTACTTCCATTCTACGTGAAGTTGCGAGGAACATTGAATTGATTATATCTCTTATATCATTGAGATCTGAATATAACTAAGCGAATATGTACAATGAACAGGTCGCATACTATATATTGTGAAAAGTCGAGCGTTTTAAAATTCACCGTTTCGACAATATAAGCCTGTCAAGTCAGATTTTCAAATGTGTTGGAAATAAAGCTGAATATCATTTTAAATTGCAACGTGAAGTTGGCGAACGCAGTTCAAGTGAACAGTATCGGAGCACTTTTAATATTGGCGCAACATATAAACAGTATCAGAATGACTATTATTATTCTTCAAATGTCTTCATTCAACATAAGTAACATTGTTGATATGATGGACTAAATAGTCATGCGCCAGGGACATATTCAATAACAGGAGTTAAGATACAACGACGGAGCTTCGTTAGACAACGTATTCTTGAATACAGACGTAGTGTATGGTCCATCTTGTGCATTTTCGTTAGTCTACGAACACTAATATAACATCAATTAGTAATGGAAATATCTCATTCACCATTTATATGAATATTTCTATAAATTATTCCAATGATGAGGCTGATACATATTTACGACGGAGAATGAAGACTCTACAGAAGACATTTGTCGAGATGCTAGGGCTAGCCCAGCAACACAGAAGAATTTGCCAGTCGGATGTCGTTCGAGCCCAGGCGAATGTTGGTGAATTCCAGAGAGGGACGTTTCCTATGTCTGAGGTCGCAGATCCGAGGTTCGAATGCAGATCCATCTCAGTGTCTTGTACTGAGGAATCATCTAAAGTATTGTGGGAATACTTACATAGATCTTCAAGTTTTCGTCCAAATAAGGTAGCAGTGTATCTCATTTGTAGTATAGAGCTTGATTAGTGACATCCTGAGCCAACGATCTTATTCCATATTTCTATATTTTCACATTTCATGTATTTCAGTGTTTTGATGTATTTTACACTTCAGATGTTGAGATTTTTGTGCTTCAAGATTATTTAGGAGATGATTTCGTTTCATCTATTTTTCAATTTTATTCTACGGATCAGTTGTAGAATTGATATTAAAAATTTTGTTTGAGGAATTATATTGCCACATAGAAGACTAGTCGTTTCGACTCTCGAATTTTAATAATTTCATTTAAACCAAGTATTCTGACATTGTGTCATAGCTTCAAATTAAATTCTTATTAAATTTAATTTGAGCACTTTAATGTAACGACATCTAACTTCAAGAACAGAAGAAACATCGAATGATATTGTTATATCATTATTGTACATAAACTGTCGACGATCTAAGAAATACTAGTCGTTTGATAAGACTGAAGTCTTAATCCCTATGAACGTTCTTTGTGTAGAGTGGAAAAACATTACGACATTGACAAATCTTTTTATTATTTGAAAAGCTAAGAGCTTTTTTCATTTAATATGTTAGAGGTAATACCTTTTGATAGAGGATTATTAAAATCTATGGCTAGGAATTCAAAGCTAGTTTATCCCGGTCAGGATTGAATTCTATCTGACACTATAAATAACATGTGTGTTATTTTATTCTATTTGTGTAACATCACGTAATTTGTGGACATGATATTACAACGATAAACAATTTGAAGCTTGACAAGTGAGGTGAGACAGGAGTATTATTTTTATTACATGTATTTGCGACAGACGAGTTAACAGTTAATTTTCTTGTTGTGGAGTAAACTTTAGGAGGTTAGTCACGACTGTCTAATATCGTTCATTACGATTGGAAGTTTCGTTTGAAGAACTTAAGCATGTATAATTGTAGTCCAGGAGTCATGTGTAATGCTACTGAGGGTCATGCCATTATTTGTGAGAAGTGCCTTCAGAAGATATGTTAATAACAATTAATCCTTTTTGGTTATTGTTTAACACAGTTCATAGCGTTCAAAGGAACGACGAAATTCGACATGCAAGCTACCCTCTGGGTGTCAATTAACAAAGCTTGCACCAGGCACCCGAGGCCATACGATATTATTATTATTATCAACACAGTGGATGATAATTGTTTATGCCATATATACTGTTATATGAGGATTTGTAGAGCTATGATGAGTGCTCATGCGAGGGAGTTCCGCATTTTAAGGGAAGTCAAAGTATTAGTGTTCTTTGATAAGAATGCATGGACCATGGTAAGAGCCGTTGTATACAAGTAGTCCAGTTCTTGTGAAGTAACGATTTAGCTGTGTTAACAGGAGGGTTTTAGCGGAAATACAACTTGAAAAAGATTGTCTATTCATGTCTATAATACTATTATTATATTTTATTAAACCCAAAGTTATGTAATTACGTACAGTTCACTTGAATTAGTCGAATGTATTATACCGACATTGTAATGAAACCTAAATAAGACGATTTGTAAGCAGTATATCAAAACTACGGAACGTTAGGGAAGGGTTATGTGAAAAACCAGTGTATATAATTAGTAGAGAATTGTATTGTAACCGAGAAGCCAGAATCTCGAAAGTAACGTGTTAGCAACACTAAATAATGTATATTATTATGATCATATTACATGTAAATAATTCTTTGCAAATGATTTAATTAGTTTAATAATCTAATAGGATTTATCAATCAATTGTTTTGAAATAGCGTGTATATTATGAGCGGATGTTTTTGGAATGAATGATTCATCAATGTCAAGAGTAAATATGGAACCGGATTGGTCATGAACAATTGTGGGGTGTGAATGAAAGAGTGTATAAAATTTTTAGAATGATTGTTTAAGAAACAGAATAGTTATGCGAACTTTTGTAAGATCTAAATGTTATTTTTACGTGTTTTTATAAACGCACACAAGAGCAGTCTCTATGTGGGCTAGCGAGAATTATTCACCGTTATAGTTGGAGAGGGATGACATAATATAAGTAGGTGGACACTCACTGGTTTGTATAAATTGTATAAACCAGTTCCGAGTTCGGCGTGGTGTTAGTATTTCATTGATGAAACAAGGCCACTGCACGTGCGTTTTACAAACGTAAGCTAGTGAATGAAACCATGAGTTAGGAATGCCACGAATGTAAGGGCCTTCATTAAACGGTTTTATTTTTACGCTGTATAGGCCTTAAACAAGTCAAGATTTTATGCTCATAATTTTGAATACAGGATTGTAGTAAGATGTTGAAAGGAAGTGTGAATGATTGCGTGGTTTTATTTTAATTTTGTATTGTTAAATTAGTTTATGTCTATTTTGTTTATACTAGATTAGTTTACACTATTGTTAATAAATTTTGTTCAGTTTGTTATCCGTTGTTGTTGGAGTGTGATTCATTTTAAATATAAGGAGAAGTGTATTGTGGATGTATTGTAGGCGAAGCTGAATTCCCTGTCCCCGAGAAAGTAAGTAAAGGTAAGTGCCCCGTGTAGTTGGTTGTTGATCCTTAATATTCTTGTAACTGTTGTATGTAAATCCCTAAAGACCATGTTGGAAGCGATTTCTAATGTAGTATTTGCCGGTGCTGTTAGAAATAGGCAATCCAGCTGGGGCAATGGATATTCCAACAGGATCCTTTCCAGATTATCGGGTACAGTAGTAATGGCGCCCTTTGAACTTTGGGGCTACGAAATTAGCTTCGTAGTGTCTCGAAAGGAAGTTGGTTTGAACATTTCTAGTGAAAGAAATAATTACGAGACGTATGGGATGCCTTATCCAATTTCGGATGGATGTGAGTGTTATTATGTAGGCTTAATTTAAATTGATATTAGGAAGGTTACACTCAGATAAAGATCAGATCTTAGAATCCTGAGAGTGGTTTATCTGGACCAACATGAGATCCACTCTACCGAAGATTCTAAGTTATTGTGATAAATGCCAGAGAGGAATATTCGCATCAGAATTGTTGAAGGGAAGACCCAGATTTATGATACCTTCTAAACCACGTGAGCCGATGGCTACGGACATTTTTGGTCCTTGTCTGAAGGGATATCAGGGTAATCAGTTCCTGTTAGTGACTGTTGATGTTTTCACTAAATTTATTACCATGAATCCTATGCAAAAGGCCAATACCAGAAATGTTGTGAGCAGATTAGCCAATGCTGTGTTTCCGAAGGCTGGGAAACCAGAATATCTCTTATCGGACCATGGAGCGCTGTTCACTTCAGCCGAATTCGCAGCTGACATGGAAAGGTTGGGAATTAAGCACATCTTTTCTAGCGTGCGTTATCCAGAATCAAATTCAAGCGAACGCTATATGGCAGAATTTAACAAATTCTGCAGAATTTTCTGCCCTGATGATCACCCCAGTTGGGTAAAATACGTGCCAATGATTGAGGATTGTTTGAACTCCACAGTCCAAGAAAGCACGGCAGAAGTTCCTATGATTCTTCACTTAGGAAGGAATCCAGAAAGGCCATGGGACAATGTATTTGATTTCATTCCCAGAGATCCTGATCTAGTAAGATAAGCGAGGATCGATAAGGCGAAAGAAAGACTTCACGAAGCAGCAGAGAAGCGCTTGAAACGAGTTGCAGGAAAACGTTTCGGTACGTCGTTAGAAATTGGAAATAAGGTCTTATTGCGCAGACCATTGAAAGCGGACGTGAGCAAAAAGATATACCCCAAGTTTGGAGTTATATTTATTGACCCGTTCCGCATAAATAATGCTTATGGGAATAACTGTTATGAGTTGTTTGACGATGGAAACAACGTTATTCTATGAAAATTCAACGCAAAAAATTTGACAAAGTATCATAAGAAAATAGGCTAAAATAATTCAATATTCGAGTTCAAGTGACACATCAAAAGTCGTGAATTAGAATGATTAAAAACAATTTGCATCTGTTTTTAACTTGAGATGACGGAGGAATGTCCCCGTAAATTGAATTATTTAGGGACAAAATGAGAGTATTTTCCGTCCCGATGATAAAATTTAACCAGCAAATATAATTTCTGGAAGAGTGACACAGGAGTGTAGTGTTACAAGCTCGAGGCTGTGGGAGAGCCCAATCACGTGATATATTGCACAATGGACGCTTCTAGAAGGCTATAATTGGCATAGCAACAGCGAGTTTGGAAATTAATATTATAAATATTGTTATAAATTATGCTATTGGATCCCAGCCCAGAGCCAATGAGAACAGGTCTTATTGCAGGCTGGATCAACTTCAATTACATAATATGATGAAATTATGCATTTAGGCCCATAGAAGAAGATTTTCTTATTTGGTAATGAAGAGAATATTAAAAGAAATTATGTCTGATACTTTAAAAACCACAGATCGGTTAATCTACGCAGTAATAAGCATTAGCAATCTACGCGCTAAAATTATGGTGGGAGATTGATATGGCCGCCAAAAATTCGACTTGGAGGGGGAGATCCAAGTATCGATGTTCTTATTCCAGCAGTCTTTCAAGAGCGAGGAAGTGTTTTACTGGGTTAACGGATATCCCAAGGCTTAGTCCGTGTGCGACGACTGTTGACTTGTGGAGACGCGAGGATAGCAAGGTGGAACGTAGGAGATCACCGCACTTCCATTCTACGTGAAGTTGCAAGGAACATTGAATTGATTATATCTCTTATATCATTGAGATCTGAGTATAACTAAGCGAATATATACAAAGAACAGGTCGCATACTATATATTGTGAAAAGTCGAGCGTTTTAAAATTCACCGTTTCGACAATATAAGCCTGTCAAGTCAGATTTTCAAATGTGTTGGAAATAAAGCTGAATATCATTTTAAATTGCAACGTGAAGTTGGCGAACGCAGTTCAAGTGAACAGTATCGGAGCACTTTTAATATTGGCGCAACATATAAACAGTATCAGAATGACTATTATTATTCTTCAAATGTCTTCATTCAACATAAGTAACAATGTTGATATGATGGACTAAATAGGCATGTGCCAGGGACATATTCAATAACAGGAGTTAAGATACAACGACGGAGCTTCGTTAGACAACGTATTCTTGAATACAGACGTAGTGTATGGTCCATCTTGTGCGTTTTCGTTAGTCTACGAACACTAATATAACATCAATTAGTAATGGAAATATTTCATTCACCATTTATATGAATATTTCTATAAATTATTCCAATGATGAGGCTGATACATATTTACGACGGAGAATGAAGACCCTACAGAAGACATTTGTCGAGATGCTAGGGGCTAGCCCAGCAACACAAAAGAATTTGCCAGACGGATGTCGTTCGAGCCCAGGCGAATGTCGGTGAATTCCAGAGAGGGACGTTTCCTATGTCTGAGGTCGCTGATACGAGGTTCGAATGCAGATCCATCTCAGTGTCTTGTACTGAGGAATCATCTAAAGTATTGTGGGAATACTTACATAGATCTTCAAGTTTTCGTCCAAATAAGGTAGCAGTGTATCTCATTTGTAGTATAGAGCTTGATTAGTGACATCCTGAGCCAACGATCTTATTCCATATTTCTATATTTTCACATTTCATGTATTTCAGTGTTTTGATGTATTTTACACTTCAGATGTTGTTGAGATTTTTGTGCTTCAAGATTATTTAGGAGATGATTGCCTTTCATCTATTTTTCAATTTTATTCTACGGATCAGTTGTAGAATTGATATTAAAAATTTTGTTTGAGGAATTATATTGCCTCTTAGAAGACTAGTCGTTTCGACTCTCGAATTTTAATAATTTCATTTAAACCAAGTATTCTGACATTGTGTCATAGCTTCAAATTAAATTCTTATTAAATTTATTTTGAGCACTTTAATGTAACGACATCTAACTTCAAGAACAGAAGAAACATCGAATGATATTGTTATATCATTATTGTACATAAACTGTCGACGATCTAAGAAATACTAGTCGTTTGATAAGACTGAAGTCTTAATCCCTATGAACGTTCTTTGTGTAGAGTGGAAAAACATTACGACATTGACAAATCTTTTTATTATTTGAAAAGCTAAGAGCTTTTTTTCATTTAATATGTTAGAGGTAATACCTTTTGATAGAGGATTATTCAAATCTATGGCTAGGAAATCAAAGCTAGTTTATCCCGGTCAGGATTGAGTTCTATCTGACACTATAAATAACATGTGTGTTATTTTATTCTATTTGTGTAACATCACGTAATTTGTGGACATGATATTACAATGATAAACAATTTGAAGCTTGACAAGTGAGGTGAGACAGGAGTATTATTTTTATTACATGTATTTGCGACAGACGAGTTAACAGTTAATTGTCTTGTTGTGGAGTAAACTTTAGGAGGTTAGTCACGACTGTCTAATATCGTTCATTACGATTGGAAGTTTCGTTTGAAGAACTTAAGCATGTATAATTGTAGTCCAGTAGTCATGTGTAATGCTACTGACGGTCATGCCATTATTTGTGAGAAGTGCCTTCAGAAGATATGTTAATAACAATTAATCCTTTTTGGTTATTGTTTAACACAGTTCATAACGTTCAAAGGAACGACGAAAATCGACATGCAAGCTACCCTCTGGGTGTCAATTAACAAAGCTTGCACCAGGCACCCGAGGCCATACGATATTATTATTATTATCAACACAGTGGATGATAATTGTTTATGCCATATATACTGTTATATGAGGATTTGTAGAGCTATGATGAGTGCTCATGCGAGGGAGTTCCGGTTTTTAAGGGAAGTCAAAGTATTAGTGTTCTTTGATAAGAATGCATGGACCATGGTAAGAGCCGTTGTATACAAGTAGTCCAGTTCTTGTGAAGTAACGATTTAGCTGTGTTAACAGGAGGGTTTTAGCGGAAATACAACTTGAAAAAGATTGTCTATTCATGTATATAATACTATTATCATATTTTATTAAACCCAAAGTTATGTAATTACGTACAGTTCACTTGAATTAGTCGACTGTATTATACCGACATTGTAATGAAACCTAAATAAGACGATTTGTAAGCAGTATATCAAAACTACGGAACGTTAGGGAAGGGTTATGTGAAAAACCAGTGTATATAGTTAGTAGAGAATTGTATTGTAACCGAGAAGCCAGAATCTCGAAAGTAACGTGTTAGCAACACTAAATAATGTGTATTATTATGATCATATTACATGTAAATAATTCTTTGAAAATGATTTAATTATTTTAATAATTTAGTAGGATTTATTAATCAATTGTTTTGAAATAGCGTGTATATTATGAGCGGATGTTTTTGGAATGAATGATTCTTCAATGTCAAGAGTAAATATGGAACCGGATTGGTCATGAACAATTGCGGGGTGCGAATGAAAGAGTGTATAAAATTTTTTAGAATGATTGTTTAAGAAACAGAATAGTTATGTGAACTTTTGTAAGATCTAAATGTTATTTTTACGTGTTTTTATAAACGCACACAAGAGCAGTCTCTATGTGGGCTAGCGAGAATTATTCACCGTTATAGTTGGAGAGCGATGACATAATATAAGTAGGTGGACACTCACCGGCTTGTATAAATTGTATAAACCAGTTCCGAGTTCGGCGTGGTGTTAGTATTTCATTGATGAAACAAGGCCACTGCACGTGCGTTTTACAAACGTAAGCTAGTGAATGAAACCATGAGTTAGGAATGCCACGAATGTAAGAGCCTTCATTAAACGGTTTTATTTTTACGCTGTATAGGCCTTAAACAAGTCAAGATTTTATGCTCATAATTTTTAATACAGGATTGTAGTAAGATGTTGAAAGGAAGTGTGAATGATTGCGTGGTTTTATTTTAATTTTGTATTGTTAATTAGTTTATTGCTATTTTGTTTATACTAGATTAGTTTACACTATTGTTAATAAATTTTGTTCAGTTTGTTATCCGTTGTTGTTGGAGTGTGATTCATTTTAAATATAAGGAGAAGAGTATTGTGGATGTATTGTAGGCGAAACTGAATTCCCTGTCCCCGAGAAAGTAAGTAAAGGTAAGTGCCCCGTGTAGTTGGTTGTTGATCCACAATATTCTTGTAACTGTTGTATGTAAATCCCTAAAGACCATCTTGGAAGCGATTTCTAATGTAGTATTTGCCGGTGCTGTTAGAAATAGGCAATCCAGCTGGGGCAATGGATATTCCAACAGGATCCTTTCCAGATTATCGGGTACAGTAGTAATGGCGCCCTTTGAACTTTGGGGCTACGAAATTAGCTTCGTAGTGTCTCGAAAGGAAGTTGGTTTGAACATTTCTAGTGAAAGAAATAATTACGAGACGTATGGGATGCCTTATCCAATTTCGGATGGATGTGAGTGTTATTATGTAGGCTTAATTTAAATTGATATTAGCAAGGCTACACTCAGATAAAGATCAGATCTCAGAATCCTGAGAGAGGTTTATCTGGACCAACATGAGATCCACTCTACCGAAGATTATAAGATCTTGTGATAAATGCCAGAGAGGAAAATTCGCATCAGAATTGTTGAAGGGAAGACCCAGATTTATGATACCTTCTAAACCACGTGAGCCGATGGCTACGGACATTTTTGGTCCTTGTCTGAAGGGATATCAGGGTAATCAGTTCCTGTTAGTGACTGTTGATGTTTTCACTAAATTTGTTACCATGAACCTATGCAAAAGGCCAATACCAGAAATGTTGTGAGCAGATTAGCCAATGCTGTGTTTCCGAAGGCTGGGAAACCAGAATATCTCTGATCGGACCATGGTGGGCTGTTCACTTCAGCCGAATTTGCAGCAGACATGGAAAGGTTGGGAATTAAGCACATCTTTTCTAGCGTGCGTTATCCAGAGTCAAATTCAAGCGAACGCTATATGGCAGAATTTAACAAATTCTGCAGAATTTTCTGCCCTGATGATCACCCCAGTTGGGTAAAATACGTGCCAATGATTGAGGATTGTTTGAACACCCCAGTCCAAGAAAGTACGGCAGAAGTTCCTATGATTCTTCACTTAGGAAGGAATCCAGAAAGGCCATGGGACAATGTATTTGATTTCATTCCCAGAGATCCTGATCTAGTAAGATAAGCGAGGATCGATAAGGCGAAAGAAAGACTTCAGAAAGCAGCAGAGAAGCGCTTGAAACGAGTTGCAGGAAAACGTTTCGGTACGTCGTTAGAAATTGGAAATAGGGTCTTATTGCGCAGACCATTGAAAGTGGACGTGAGCAAAAAGATATACCCCAAGTTTGGAGTTATCTTTATTGGCCCGTTCCGCATAAATAATGCTTATGGGAATAACTGTTATGAGTTGTTTGACGATGGAAACAACGTTATTCTATGAAAATTCAACGCTAAAAATTTGACAAAGTATCATAAGAAAATAGGGTAAAATAATTCAATATTCGAGTTCAAGTGACACATCAAAAGTCGTGAATTAGAATGATTAAAAACAATTTGCAACTGTTTTTAACTTGAGATGACGGAGGAATGTCCCCGTAAATTGAATTATTTAGGGACAAAATGAGAATATTTTCCGTCCCGATGATAAAATTTAACCAGCAAATATAATTTCTGGAAGAGTGACACAGGAGTGTAGTGTTACAAGCTCGAGGCTGTGGGAGAGCCCAATCACGTGATATATTGCACAATGGACGCTTCTAGAAGGCTATAATTGGCATAGCAACAGCGAGTTTGGAAATTAACATTATAAATATTGTTATAAATTATGATATTGGATCCCAGCCCAGAGCCAATGAGAACAGGTCTTATTGAAGGCGGGATCAACTTCAATTACATAATATGATGAAATTATGCATTTAGGCCCTTAGAAGAAGATTTTATTTGGTAATGAAGAGAATATTAAAAGAAATTATGTCTGATACTTTAAAAACCACAGATCGGTTAATCTACGCAGTAATAAGCATTAGTAATCTACGCGCTAAAATTATGGTGGGAGATTGATATGGCCGCCAAAAATTCGACTTGGAAGGGGAGATCCAAGTATCGATGTTCTTATTCCAGCAGTCTTTGAAGAGCGATGAAGTGTTTTACTGGGTTAACGGAGATCCCAAGGCTTAGTCCGTGTGCGACGACTGTTGACTTGTGGAGACGCGAGGATAGCAAGGTGGAACGTAGGAGATCACCGCACTTCCATTCTACGTGAAGTTGCAAGGAACATTGAATTGATTATATCTCTTATATCATTGAGATCTGAATATAACTAAGCGAATATATACAAAGAACAGGTCGCATACTATATATTGTGAAAAGTCGAGCGTTTTAAAATTCACCGTTTCGACAATATAAGCCTGTGAAGTCAGATTTTTAAATGTGTTGGCAATAAAGCTGAATATCATTTTAAATTGCAACGTGAAGTTGGCGAACGCAGTTCAAGTGCACAGTAGCGGAGAACTTTTAATATTGGCGCAACATATAAACAGTATCAGAATGACTATTATTATTCTTCAAATGTATTCATTCAACATAAGTATCATTGTTGATATGATGAACTAAATAGTCATGCGCCAGAGACATATTCGATAACAGGAGTTAAGATACAACGATGGAGCTTCGTTAGACAACGTATGTTTTAATACAGACGTAGTGTACGGTCCATCTTGTGCATTTTCGTTAGTCTACGAACACTAATATAACATCAATTAGTAATGGAAATATTTCATTCACCATTTATATAAATATTTCTATAAATTATTCCAATGATGAGGCTGATACTTATTTACGGCGGAGAATGAAGACTCTACAGAAGACATTTGTCAAGATGCTAGGGGATTGCCCAGCAACACAGAAGAATTTGCCAGACGGATGTCGTTCGAGCCCAGGCGAATGTTGGTGAATTCCAGAGAGGGACGTTTCCTATGTCTGAGGTCGCAGATCCGAGGTTCGAATACAGATCCATCTCAGTGTCTTGTACTGAGGAATCATCTAATGTATTGCGGGAATACTTACACAGATATTCAAGTTTTCGTCCAAATAAGGTAGCAGTGTATCTCACTTGTAGTATAGAGCTTGTTTAGTGACATCCTGAGCCAACGATCTTATTCCATATTTCTATATTTTCACATTTCATGTATTTCAGTGTTTTGATGTATTTTACACTTCAGATGTGTGTTGAGATTTTTATGCTTCAAGATTATTTAGGAGATGATTGCCTTTCATCTATTTTTCAATTTTATTCTACGGATCAGTTGTGGAACTGACATTAAAAATTTTGTTTGAGGAATTATATTGCCTCATAGAAGACTAGTCGTTTCGACCCTCGAATTTTAGTAATTTCATTTAAACTAAGTATTCTGACATTGTGTCATAGCTTCAAATTAAATTCTTATTAAATCTAATTTGAGCACTTAAATGTAACGACATCTAACTTCAAGAACAGAAGAAACATCGAATGATATTGTTATATCATTATTGTACATAAACTGTCGACGATCTAAGAAATACTAGTCGTTTGATAAGACCGAAGTCTTAATCCATATGAACATTCTTTGTGTAGAGTGGAAAAACATTACGACATTGACAAACCTTTTTATTATTTGAAAAGCTAAGTGCTTTGTTCATATAATATGTTAGAGGAAATACCTTTTGATGGAAGATTATTCAAATCTTTGGCTAGGAATTCAAAGCTAGTTTATCCCGGTCAGGATTGAATTCTATCTGACACTATAAATAACATGTGTGTTATTTTATTCTATTTGTGTTTTACAAACGCAAGCTACTGAATGAAACCATGAGTTAGGAATGCCACGAATGTAAGAGCCTTAGTAGTGTGTTAGTAGCGGTTCTGTGACCACCGCCTTCGCTCCACCGCTGGAATACTAAAATGGCAATATCTCGCGAACCAATCAGGCTAGAGACTTGTACGAGGTGTCATTGAACTCGGGCGGACACTCTCTTTCTAATGGAGAACATATTTCAACCCCAAAAATAAAACCTACCCCTACTAGAGGGTGAAATTGTAATTTTTAGAGAATCTCTCTTTCCATCTGCAAGATGTGAGAGTTTGAATGTCAATATGGAATGAAACGTTGTTCTACATAAAGTGCATGTGTTCGGTGGATAGCCACTATGAATTAACATGCTTGTTTTTTGTTTTTTACGCATGCCCACTCATAGCTTTTATAAGAGGGCGGGATTTTTAAAGATGGCGGCTGTAGTGTAACCTAACCCCACCTAACGGGTCCTTGTGGACAGGTCATTGTTGATGGGTCCTTGTGGACGAGCCCTTGTTGACAGGTCCTTGTGGGCAAGTCTGTGTGGACAGGTCCTTGTTGACAGGTCCTTGTTGACAGGTCCTTATGGACAAGTCCTTGTGGACGAGTCATTGTTGACGAGTCCTTGTGGGCAGATCCCTTTGGACCGATCCCTTTGGACGGGTCCCTTTGGCCGGGTCCCTACGGACTAGCCCATGAATTTATTTAAATTATGTCAAAGGGCCTAACTACATTTGGCGTGTAAAGCAGTGTGTTGAACTGACATTGTTCACCATTCCCCCACTACTATAATGGGATAACGATATGAAAGGAAAGTGACGAAATACATGTGAACACGTGTGAGATGACCTTATTACCGTCCTCCTTGTGAAACAAGTCATTTCCTGTTTTGCTTTATACGTGAGAAAATGCGAGTTCATGTGTAATATGATCTAACACACAGGTGTTCACCTGTACACGCGCACGATAAGAGCTAACAAGTCACAACCTGTTTTGACAGTGGTGGGAGGTGAAGGGGAGGAGAGGGGGAGAGTTAGTGTAAGAGACAAGACAGGTGAAGAGAGAAATAAATATGTATTGCTCATAATACATGTAGAGCTGAGGACTGTACATAGGACTGTAGGTTAAGTACAACATGAGTGAATAAATAAATACAAGGCACACAGGTTCACACAGCATAATTTATTAATCCAAGAATTAAAGGCTGAGCAAAATCCCAACCATTTTACATATAGTTTATTTCCTTTTTGTTTCAACACTTTTTCCACAAGGTAATGTTTAGGAAACGCTGTCTTTTGGAGTTCTTGGAGATAAAACCTGCCTTTTATGGGTTGATGGTTGAGGTCCTCGAGTAAATAGGTGACTGGACTGTTCAGGTTGACTTGACGAATTCGAAATAGTTCAGTCCCCCAACTTGGTGTGTAGCCCTTGTCGAAGATGGACTTGAATTTGCTCACACGAACATGGTCCCCAATGTTAAGGCGATGACGTTTAGGATCTGCTGTTTTTATGGGGTTAAACAGTTTATCCAATCGCTGAATATTTTTGGTCACGAGGCGTGGCTTGGTCCCAATGGTTCTGTGTTTGGTGTCATTGTAACGTGACACTAGCTCAGGTAACAAGTCCAACCAGCGATAAGTACCCTGAGCGGTAAACGCTTTCCACATATGGGTTTTCAATGTTCGGTTGAACCCCTCGACCACGCTGGCTTTTATATTGCTGTACGTGGTGTAATGCTGAATATCCTTAGATTTGAGAAAACTGGAGAAATCCTTGTTGAAAAATTATTTTCCCTGATCGGTTTGTAGCGGCTGAGGTTGACGTTTGGATTGTTGAATAATATGTTGAAAGGCCTTCGTAACTAGTGGACCAGACTTGCGACGCACAGGTTCAACAAAGGCCATTTTGGAATAAACATCAATGACCGTCAACATATAGCGTACACCATCGTTAACGCTAGAATAGGGAATCATTTCAACCAAGTCTGCTTGCCAAAGTTCATCCACACCTTGTGAAATCACCTTGAGTCGCTGATAGTGACGTCTAGCTGGACGATGCAACTCGTGAGCAATACCCATTTTAATGGGTGAGGGCTTAAACAATAATTTTGGCATTTCGAAGTTCTTCCTCAATTTCTTGAATTTTCCAATCGTGACCAGTATGACCGGCTTGACGTGAAGCATGCAACAGCTGTAGTTGCTGGACGAGTTTATAGGGATTGTGCCAGTAGGTAACATCCACAAGGGGTTTTAATGGATTAAATGTCACCCCTGAAGCGGACACTTTGCGACGACCACTTTGACTAGTGGGGAACATTTTTGCAATGATGGTTTTATATTTTTGAGATATATTGGCATTCACTTGTTGAGTGGGATCATACTGTCTTTTGTGGGCATGGGTGTCCAATAAAATGGATTTATATTTATCAAGTTCCTCTGACGTATAATCTTGGGATGAGGGAGTCCGAGAGAATAGTAGCATTAACAGTCCTGTTGTTAATTTATAGTTGATCTTTTTAATGATAGCTTTAGTACGACTAAATTTAATCGATGAATCACCAATTTTAAAACTATCATCCTCATAGCGAACACCATACGTGGTATCTGTGTTTCCAATAAATAGTTTGGTGAAATAGGGTTCCAGTGTTGATCCATAATATTTTATTTAAATGTTTTTCAGTTGAGCTTTATGTTGAGGGGTGGCCAAGAGTTGTGAAAATGGAGATGATCTGGAAGGGCAAGGTGTTTCGACCATGGCCAAGGATTTCTTTTTTCTTGAAAACTCTGCAAGGGGTAATGCCTTTTTTTGAGGCGTAAACACTTGTTCCTCATTATCCTCAACTTCGCTAACACTAGTTAAATCTTCCTGTTCCTCTTCCTCCTCCTCTTCCACTTCCTCCGGGTCCTCGTGGTGCGTCTGCGTAGCTTGTGAAAGAGTGGGTAGCGATTCAGATGGCTTGAAAGAGGGTTTCAACATGGCTTTTAGCGGAGGTGCTAAATGTTGTTGAATAAACAAAGCATGATCCGCACGTGATTGTTTCAATTGACGAAACTTTTGGCGAATAGTATTTTTTGCCCTAATAATATGCTTTTTCAATTGACTCCCTGCTAACGCCATGGTGTCGTGACAAATGACTTGAGAGGGAATGATACAGTGCCTTAAATAGCAATAAAATGATCAAACCCTAAGCGATACCGCCCTTGGTTGAGTTCACTTTGTTTGTCAATCACTAAACAGGCATGACGTTGTGTGTTCCAGCACTTGCCACACAATTCTGTTAACATTTGAAAGGTCATATCTGGATTCACATGTTCATTATAAATGTGACGGCTGTTCCTCTCGTCCTGGCGAAATAAAACAACGACATTGGCATTGTCACGAATCAACTGTTTGGACATTTTAGAATACGTTTGTCCAAGATAGAAGCAATCGATATGTTTGTGTCGACCCATGCTGAAATAGCTTTGAATGATGCCTTGTCGTTCAGTGGATACATCATCGAAAATCATGAGTGAATCAGGCTTTACCACCTCCGGTGAAATAACATTTTCTTGCGTGGAAAATGTAAAATACCCCATATTCTCATTTTGTAATCCAGACATGACTTGATCCAGAAACACGTAGAGGTGTTGGTAGAGAGATTTTGCGAAAATATAAATATTTTGAAAACACAGACCATTGGGCGCTGTAATAAATGTCAGCAAAAGATTGGTCTTTCCACAGCCGGAAGGTCCCACAATGATGCAGCGAATGGAAGATGGAAACAGTGAACCATGGCGTTGTTCACGTGATGTGGGGCAGAGATGGGAAGCAATGTCCCTCACGGGGAATGACTCTTGCTGCTTAATTATCTTCATTTCAACTAAGGCTTAGAGAGGCTAGCAGGCTGTCTATAGACATCGCACCGAGCCTTGTCATAGAAACAGTAGACTCGTACTACAGGTTGACGATGGATGTCTTTGGACGTGCGTTGATGGCCAAAGCTAGGTCTGTTCCCATACATGATCCTAAACAAGAAACAGATCCTGATAATAAACACTATGTGGATAGGTCAGTAGTGCCAAGCACAAAACAAGGAGATTATGACTTTAAAGGAAAGCGGTTAACTCATGTAAATCATCCTCAAGTGTCTACAGACGTTACTACAAAAAAGTATGTGGATAACAAGGTGTATGAGTTTTATGATAAAGTGCCTCAGCTTGCGGTGAATGGCTATAGCGCTAATCATCACCGCATTATTCACGTGGAAGACCCACAAGAAGATGATGATGTCTGTACCAAGCGATACGTGACCTATGAAATGAAAAGGCTTTATAAATTTATCCCATCTGTATTTTTAGTGCATCTGACAAATGTAAAACCTGTGAATGAGAGAAACCATATACCGCTAGTTCATGACCAGCACTTGACCTATGTGCTTGCTTCGGGTTTAAGCCACTATCGACTACACCGGATGAGAACCATTTACAAATAGAGATAAATGGTCATAGGATGTTGGTCCATAACCATGAAATGGTCAATGCAGGAGACGAATTATCCTTTCATCTCATGTTGACATGGAATGAAAAGCAAGCTGGAAAAACCATAAAAGATTTCCCACTTTATGTAGAATTGGAATATACAGCCATGAAATAACAATCTGACGTTAGTTGTGACATAAACTTTCTTGTGAAAGGTTGTTGGTCATCATCATCATGGTGAAACAAAGATATGTGGTGAGAAAGACTAAAAGTATGACCCTGTCCTTGGCAAAGCCTGGGCTTATGACATTCGTGGACAAGCCCTTGCGAAAGAAAAAAAGAAAAAATAATGTGTTGACCATAAGGAAAGCTCTTCGAGCAGCACAGAGACATGTTATTCCAAAATGTCAGCGACAGGGTTCAAAACAAGGGCGAGTGATCCCCGTCCCAAAACGAGCGGGATTTTTACCTGCATTATTCGCTGGTCTGGCTGCTCTAGGTTCACTTTTAGGTGGCGTCAGTGCAGTGGCAAAAACTATTAAAGCCGCGCAACAGGGCAAGCAACAACTCAAAGAAAGTCAGCGACACAATGAAACAATGGAAGCCATTGCTATGGGGGCTAGAAATGTCAATTTGAAGCCAGCCTTTTATCAACAAGGACTTGGAATTTCACCTTTTCGAAATAAAATAAAAATCTTTAACCTCAGCCATAGCAAGACATGCCCTGACACATCAACAAGTGGAAAGCTATGCTAAACAACTGAAGCTTTCTCATTTTCGAGGTGTGTTTATGCGAAACCAATTACCCTCACGACCCTGGAAACATGAATGTGCTGTTGTCAATTTGGATGATCACCGAGGACCTGGAACACATTATGTAGCTTATGTCAAAGAGGGATCCACTGCATGGTACTTTGACAGTTTTGGGAATTTGCCCCCGCCCATGGAACTAGTGGTCTATTTTGGAAACAGGATCAAGATATAATGTGAAACGTGAGCAAACGTTTAACAGCCAACAATGTGGTCGTTTGTGTTTAATTTTTTTATATAAGACGCAGCATAAGCAAAAACGTCAACAGTATGTCGGTGGAAAGTAAGACGTTTACACTCCATGGACGTGGACCTTAAGTGAGCCTAGACTTTTACCACCTATCGAATTGAGTGAAATACCCTATGGTTTAGGACTTGTTTCACTTGAAACGTACAATCGAATATACAACATACGTGAAAATGTGAACAAGTTTTACTATGAGGATTCTGTGCTCACCCTGAACTCTGGTGGGTACACGATAGATGACATTTATGAGCACATTTATGTGGTGTTGATCAATGAATATGGTTTAAAGTCATTTCTCGATGGAACGCGCAAGTTTGAACTTGTAGGAAATACCAACACTCATCGCTGCAGTATTTTTTCTACATTCAAAATTGACTTTAAATTACACCCCGATTCCATTGGTCCATTACTAGGATTTAAACCACGCGTGTTGGAGCCCAACAAAAAACATGAATCAGACCATGAAGTGAAATTCATTGAGGACCATCATGTGTCGGTGACGTGTAATATTATTAGTCAAGTGTACACCAATCAACACCGTCGCATTCGCTTTATGACTTTATTGTAACATCGCCCAATGGTTATATTATTCGTGAAAACCCTCCAGTGGTGCTTTTTCATTCTGTGGCTGTCGATGGTATTAGTAATATAACATTAAGACTGATCAATAGAGAGCAACAACTCATTGATCTAGATTCTACCACAACAGTGACTTACAAGTTGGTGCTAAAACCGCTATGACATTTGTATATAAAGCAACAGCACCGTCTAGGAATGGTGTTAGTTGTTTACCACGTGAATACACGTTAACATATCAGAACAAGCAGATTTTGCAGCATTTGTGTTACCACGTCAACCCCCGCGATGAATTCTATCCTAGAGGTAGCGAACCACATCGAGGAACAACCAGGAGTGGTGAGAATTGATCTCCATTCTTATCAAACTCAAACACCTGGACTCAATAGCAATGATGAAATTCAATCTGTTATCAACAACCAAAATATTTACACTCTACCGCATGAAAGTGTTATTCAGATTGAAGGTCGGCTCACCAAAGCCGATGGCTCTACACCCACTACATCCAAGTTAACCAACCATGCTTTCGCCTTTCTGTTTTCTGAAGTACGTTATGTCATTAACGATATCGTGGTGGATAGCACTCGAAATGTGGGTTGGTGCCCTGACTCGACCAATGACTGGATGGTACACACCGATGGCACCTTTACTGGATATTTACCTCTTAAACTGATGTTAGGCTTTGCTGAAGATCACCAGCGCATTGTGGTCAACTCAAGGCAAGTGCTTTATCTGGTGAGAGACAGGAGTGATAATGCACTCAAGGGAGCCGACAATGCCCCCATTGATTCAAAAATTCAACTACAACGCTTGCTATGGAAAGTGCCTCATGTGACCCTTAACGATAGCAAAAAATTGGACATACTCAAAATGGTAAAGAGAGATATACCTCTACCCGTGGAATTTAGAAGCTGGGCACTCCATGAGTACCCGCTATTGCCTACCACCAACACACATAGTTGGTCTATAAAAACAGCTCGCTATACAGAGAGACCTCTCTACATGATTGTGGGTTTTCAAACGAATCGCAAGTATCAACTAACCAAAGATGTCACGCAATTTGATCACCTGCAATTGAGAAATGCACGTCTTTTCCTCAACGGTGCTGTGTTTCCCTATGAAGGGCTGGATTCAGAGTTTTCAAAAAATAAGTTTGGCCCCCTGTACGTCTTGTTTTCTCAATTTAGATGGTCGTATTATCAAAAAGAGGGATGTCCAATGTTGACACCCCAAGCTTTTAAGACAAGGGTGCCACTGATTGTCTTTGACTGTTCCTACATGGAAGAGTCTGTCAAACCATCAAATATTGACATTCGACTAGATTTTGAAACGCATGACAATGTTCCAGCCAATACCACGGCCTACTGTTTGATTATTCATCACAAACAAGTCAACTATTATCCACTGTCGAACCAAGTGACAAGTGTATAAATAGCAGGTCAACACACATCAAACCGCTCAGTCATGTCTTGCTTTCAAGCCTCAAGAGAAGTTACATCCATGAATTTAAAATCTGAGGAACAACGTTTCAAGACCTTTGCGACGTGGCCGGTGCCTTTTATAAGCCATCAAGCCTTAGCGGCCGCTGGATTCTAATATTTAAAAAGAAGAGATGAAGTGAAATATGTGTTTTGTCCCATCATCTTAGACCAATGGCAAGAGAGCGATGAACCCATGCAGGAACATCAGCGCTGGTCACCTGCCTGCCCCTACCTATGCAGAATGGAGGTGGGTAATATACCCTGTCATTCAAGTTACCCCTCACTCGTGCCTCTAAGTGATGAAAAAAGTTATGATACGTGTGGACTTTATGGTGTCAACAGTGCTTCAGTGAGCAGCTCACAGTTAAAAACATCCAGTTTAGAGACATTGGGATATCATCGGTGTTATGGACACTATAAACACAAAATACTTTTTTGTTGTATGAGATGGTACCGCCTCTATCCTAGAATGAAAAAGGAATGTAAAACATGTTATGCTAATAAAATAATGTAATAAAAAATTGGTTGTTGTTGTTATATTATTATTTCTTATGCCCCCCCCCCCCTGTCATATCCTAACCTCTATAGTGACTACTCGATGTTTTTCTTTTCTTTTACTAGAATGGTATGTAAGTAAATGACATGGGTACACCTTACTGAACAATTGTCAGTCTGTGGTCAGTTGGACTTGATCCAGACAAGAGTGAACATGTTGCGTACACTGATTGTCGACTGTCAAGGGTTTAAAATTGGAGATAACAAATTTATATTTAAAAAAGTGGCCATTATTGATTGTTCCACTTTTTGGATATCACAAGCTACCCATTTGGTGTTTAAACCTCCTTATGCGTTTGATTTGTTGTGTGATAAAGACCGTAAACAAACCCAGTGGATTGAAACTCATATGCAACTAGACTGGAAGCAAGGAACCATTTCATATATGCACCTGGACATGGTCATGAAAGCTCACTTGTCCTCTGCCCATGTAGTATTTGTGAAAGGTAGTGAAAAACGTGAATGGCTACAACCATTTTTGGCGTCTTACTGTCAATGTATCGATTTAATGGACATGGGCTGTCCTTCGCTGCAAACACTCATGGACCGCTGCCCCTGTGACAATATTACCCATAAAGCCCTGGCACAGGTGTGGCAATTGTTTCATTGGCTAACGACCAATGCCTGCTGGGAGTTGTTAAATAAAATTAAAACTAAAGGTTTACCTGTGGATGACACCAGTGAGATTTCTACAAGCGACGTGTAAACATCAACGTGATACCATGGAGAAAGGGGATGCTACCGATAAAGCGATTGGAAAGTTCTTTGTGTGTAAAAAGAAACTAGACAGTTTTACTAAAGAAGAATTATTGGCTCTTCCAAAATCATTCATTTATTATGTCGCAGCAAATGCAGTGAAAGAAATCTGGCAACATGTACCCAAATCATGGACTCAAGACCCTGTGTTAAGTGAATTGCAACCATGTACGGATTATGATCACTATAAGCAAGTGGCTATGGCAAAAATACCCTCTATGCGACAGTGTGCTACTTGCCAGCTGGTCAAACTGTATCATGGTCATAAAAGTCAGTGTAAAGACTTTGTTTCCTCATACCATGGGTGTGATGAAGAAAAAAAGCAGCAACAACAAACATCATCCAGAGAGGAGGAGGAAGATCAAACCTTTTTACCATCGATGGAAAAGGATATGCCAGACCCGTACTGGCAATGGCGTCATTGATAAAGTAATTCAATACTTGACTTTCGAAATCTACCTACCTGGTTATTATTTGTGTAGTCCAGGAACTTGTCTTGAAGAACCTTTGCAGCGTGGTGATATACCTATTAATCCTTTGGATCAAGCATGCACCTTTCTTATCACCACAGTCAATCTGAATTAAGACGTGTAGCGGATAAAGTGTCGTTGAAAAGCTAAACAATGTTTGACATCCTGCGATGTCTCAGTGGGAGAGAGGTTGGCAGCTCTCATTGTGATTAGTGCTATATAAGGAAAGTTAATTATGAGTGGACATGAACATTGAAAAGGATTGAGGAATTGGTATTTCTTTGTATTCTATTTTTGTAAAGCTCTATTTGTTGTGAAATAAAACAAGGTTTACAAGATCACAATGTCTTTTAATTTTAAAAATGGTGATAGCCATTTCTTCATTTTCATTTTTTCTTACATGAATATTTACATTTTCCACTTTCCCTTTTTTACATTCCCCTTGTTTAGTTCACACATTCTGTACATTTTTTTGTTGTGAAATAAAAATAAGGTTCACCAGATCACTATATCTTTTAATTTTTTAAAATGGTGATAGCCATTTCATTTTTTCACACATGAATATTTACAATTTCCACTTTTCATTTTTTTACATTCTCCTTGTTTAGTTTACACATTCTGTACATTTTTGTTGTTGTGAAATAAAAACAAGGTTTACCAGATCACAATGTCTTTTTAATTTAAAAATGGTGATAGCCATTTCACTTCTCTCACACATGGATATTTACAATTTCCACTTTACATTTTTACATTCCCTTGTTTAGTTCACACATTCTGTACATTTTTTAAAATCTTTTTCGTAATATACAAAAGCAAACATTTTACACTAAAATGTATTACTTATCTTATTTTTACTAATCTACAGTAGCCTAACATTATACATTCTACTTACAGTTTTTACAAAAAAATGTTACAATATAAAACACACTACAAATATTACAATATAGCGATCATCAGACTCAAGTAAAGTAATAGACGTCAATGCGACTGTTTCCCCAAGCAAGAGTATCAAACGTGTTGGGTATAATGAATCGTTTGTTGTCTTCATTACTTAAAGCAACTTTGTTCAGCAAATTGGTATGTAGTTGATGATTTTTACTTCTAAATACACACATTTTCTTATATAATACAGGTGGGTTACTAACTATACAGTTTTTATAATCACTTATATCTAACTCTTTACTAACAATATTCTTTTTCACTCCTTTTAATTTCTTTACTACTACATCATCAATTGTCATATAGCTGTATGATTTAGATTTTGTACCTACAAAGGTGTCTATAATAACACCAGCACATTCATCCTTAAATTTCCCAAGAAGCTTTTTGTTTACTAGAGGCAAATGGTAAATATTATCCTCGGGATAGTCACTTGTATCAAACCTATTTAGCTCAGTTTTGATGTCCTCATAAAAATCATCAGTTTTAAACTCATAAATAAAAGAATCTGTGTCTGTGTAGAGTAATTTAGCATTATCAAGATAGTTTTTCTTTACAGAATCATAGTGAAATTCATACATAAGTGTTTTTGATAATTCCAGAATGGTGTAACCCACATATATGGGTTTGTTGTAAGTTACTTTAAGACGATTCATTTGGATTACGACTAAATCCTCATGAATAATTGAACAGCTATGAAAGTTAGGCTTGCTTATTAAGTTGCTCGCACCATACCTTTTACCATCATTCTCCCACTTTGTTATCAGCTTTACATCAACTCGTTTATCAACATTCTCCATAGTCTTTCCAAAAACACTATTATTCATGAGTTTATAAAAATCTTTTTCAAACGCGTTTGTTGACTGTGTTCTTAAATTATTGTTTAGATCAATATACGGTTTGAGCCATGCTGACTGATGAAATTGCAATACGCCATGAATTTTAGTTAATTTCAATCCATGCTGTAGACACTGTTTCAAGTTTTGATAATGTATTACATATTTACATTTATCATTTACATTAGCAATTAACATTTTTGTTCGTGATGTGATGTATGGAGATTTCATATTCTCAGGACAAAATGGTTAATCATTATGATCACCATGTAACTCTTTAGGGTACTCAAGATTTACCTCTAAAATATATCCTTTATCATCGTTATCATTAAGAGTGTCAACATGAAAGACATCAATTTCAGGTTGTGTCAGCCAGCGAAAATCTTTCAGTGGTAGATATTGACTCATAGCCCAACCATATTGGTTATTTGCATCGAGGTAGACAATATACCTTGACTCTTCACAAGGGTTGTACCTAGGCATGTATTTATTATTCGCTTTAGAGTACCGTCCACTACATTGGCTTAATCCACCTCGAATTGATGATTTTATAAAATTGATCATGTCTATATCAGTCATTAATTCTAAATTTACTTTCGTTTTTTTTTTCAACATTGAACTGAAACTTAACCCAGGAGCAGTGAAATACTGACAAGGATCAAGGTCATAAGTTTTCATACAAACATTCCGAAAATTTTCAAAAACATCTGCTAATAATAACACATCTGTCTTCAAATATATGTCTGAAAATTCTCCTAAAGTTTGAATGTCAAACTGTGCCCATACACGTTGTGCATGTAAATATTCCTGATCACTGATATGACTTGTGTTTAAGGAACTGTAAAATTCATCTTTCGATGGTAAACAACACTCCTCAAGACGTTCCACAAGTTAATATATTCGTAAGGGAATATACCCTTTTGACGAATCAAATTAAAATCATCTTCTTTAGGAAAGACACGTTGAATTTCATGAAGCTGATCTGATTTTAAATTACTAGCCAGCTTATCAAGACTACTCGGCATAAAGCGGAATGAATCTAAAAGTCGCAGTTTAATGGTTTTTATTGCTAGTTTTGATGTATTTTGTGAACGATATGTATTGTTCCTTATTATTTGCAATCACATCAATTTTCACATCTGAAGCTCCATATTCTTTAACGATTAAGTGGTTATCGTATTTGCTACCGTTATGTAGAATGACCGGAATGAATTTACTCACTCTATAATTTAAATTACATTCTTGGTGAGCAGCACCACGATATTTTCCTGTTAAATGGTCATGATCGCGAACCCTGTCTGTATATAAACATTCCCCACATATAAAACAATTAGTTTCAGTTTCAAAATTCATTTGTTCTGATGAAGTTAGTGGCTCCATTGGAATGATCGTATTTAAAATAGAGGATATACGGATGGCATCTTTCTCAAGCCATTCCATAAAAACTTTAGGTGCATCAGGTCCTCTATAGAGCTCAAACTTATTTAAAGAGTCATCATAACTACATTGAATATAATATTCAAAGCTAAAAGGTTCATGGATGTGAGTAGTGTTGGTGAAAGGTTGGGCTGGGTTCGATGAACATGTATTAAATGGTTTTAGCAAAGCCTCGAAGTCAGCATATATAACAAATGGTACTCGAAGCTGTTTCTCATAATCCTTAAATTTTAGAATGTTATTTTTAGGAGTTGGTAATACCGTACACACATGATTACATCCCCATTTTTGATGTTGAGTTAGTTGATCCTCTTTTGTAAAATATAGCAAACAGCCCTCACACAACCACTTCTTACCTTCGTATTTTCATAGTTGACTACCAACAAGTCTACTGAAATGTTTTATCCAGCAATAGTGAGCATTTTCACCTTCAGTTATGTACAGTAAATTTACATGAGCATCCTTTTTTTCTTGAGTATAATATAGAGGGCCTACTATACTCTTATTTTCAATTCCATAAACATTAATACTTACATTGTTCAGCTCTGCAAAACGTTGAATGTCTTTTATCGCCATAGGAAATTCTATTTCTTTTGAATCTAACACTGAGGAATAGTGAGGATAGGATGATGTTCTATCCATATGCCCCACTGCTGAATGGAGAGCTGAGGTTACAGCCCACGCAAAACTGCTTCATCACTATTCCAAACGTTCACAACAGCTTTCTTCCGTTTGATCCATGCAGGTAAATCAATATATGATGATGCTCGAAGGGGGTTATATTTATTCAGGTTGGTTTCTAAATAAAGTACTTCAACCAATGCCCAGCCCGACTCCCTTTCCTGGAACTCTTCACTCTTCACAATGATGGCACTTGAAAATGTTGGTATATATCACTAATATTAGTTGATTCGCTAACAATTATGTTTTTTGTATTAAAAGATTTGATATCTGTAATTTCACCTTCACTCCCAGTTTTTACATAGAGTCAAAAAGTTCAAAATTCATTTTAATTGTTTTATACTCTAATAAGAGAGCCTCCGTGGCTTAGGCGGCAGCACGCCGGCCTCTCACCGCTGGATCCGTGGTTCAAATCCCGGTCACTCCATGTGAGATCTGTGCTGGACAAAACGGAGGCAGACAGGTTTTTCTCCGGGTACTCCGGTTTTCCCTGTCATAATTTCATTCCAGCAACACTCTCCACTATCATTTCATTTCATCTGTCATTCATTTAATCATTGCCCCAGAGGAGTGCGTCAGGCCTCGGCAGCCGGCACAGTTCATATCCTCGCCGCTCGATGGGGGCTTCATTCATTCCATTCCTGACCCGGTCGGAGACTGGAAGCAGGCTGTGGATTTTCATTTTCATACTCTAATAAAACATTACCTACCAGGCCAAACACAGTAGGTTGAACATTTTTTAAAAATGATTCAATACTTTGAGTTTTTTCTTTACTATAAAGTCTATAACTAGCAATTCGACTTTTAAACGCACTACCAATTTGTTGAATATTCCCAGAATTTCTTTCATGACAAGCGTTATTTTTATGTTGAATACTGCGTAAATGTCCATGAATGATTGAAGAAGGTATATCAATATTACATACGTTACAATGTGTTATCAAAGATTCACCATTCTTCTTTCTTTTTGATGCACAACTATTTTCACAATCTTGAGAACGTTTACGCTTTTGAGCATTACATTCGTTTAAAGGTTCCGTGCTAGTTGATGGTTTTACAGTTTTTAATTCTTGTTGTTCTCCATGCACTTCAACCATGTGGGATTTATATCGCTTTACAGCAGAAAATCCAAGATCGCAAACTGAACACGAAAATGGTGCTGAACTGACATGCTTTAGATTTGCATGCCGTCCAAGACTATCCTGTCTGTTAAATGTGGTAGCACAATGACTGCACACAAACATTTTAATGTCATGTTTAACATTTGCGTACCGTTGAAGGCTGTCAGGTCTTGAGAACTGTTTCTTACAGACACCACACTTGAACATAATGATCCCTTTCGAAATTACCTATAAAAGAAAGAAATCATAAATGTTAATATATGATAAACAAAAGTACAATTTAAATAGTTTAATTATATTCCAGTCAATGGTTATAGCAGGGTATTTAAATCGATCATTTGTGAACTCCTAGCAAGTCTAACTTCATGTAGTTCTAACTGAGGGTTACTACATACCACTGTCACTGACACCTAGCGGTGAACATTCGGACTTAATAGAGCGGTAATCAAAATCTAACGTACAAATTTAGCTTTACACATCATGGTCAAGTAGTTCCAACTTTTGACTGCTAAATATACAATTTTCACTGACATGTAGTGGTGAACATTGGAAAATATCACTCTAACTGTTTAAAAGTTATTAGAGGGGCACTTACCTTTTTATAATTGATCAACTGCTGCCGCTGAATGAACAAATTGTAGGAATCTGGTAACCTACAGGTACCCAATTACCTGTAAACAAATTAATCAATCAATCAATCAATAAATACATTCCAATCAATAACTTCAACATCAATTAGTAATAAAATACTACAATCCATTAATAATAAGTACTTACCTTGCAAAATAAATTAATGATTTTCTACCAAAACGTTTTTTTTTACAACTCTTGAGCAGTAATAGAGCACTGTTCACTCAAAACGAGTAATAAAGACTGATAGTAGAGAGATATATGACACCCCTCTTATATAAACTCTCATCGCTCGTGTCAGCAGTTTTTGCAGATCATTGCAATTCCTTTCCCAATACAGCTGAGAGTCCAAAGTACACTAGGAACACCTGTGTGGTATCCAATGACTGCTGACTTTGCATGATCATCACCCATTGTCTTGATCAACACCTGAGGTTTCAAATTACTGCAGCGTCAGTCATAGCAACAGCAGTGTGCGCTCTCTGCCATGTCAGCAACATGACACCGGAAGGAACAACTTTGTAATATCCAATAACTGCTAACTTTGCATGATCATCACCCATTTTCTTAATGAACACTTGCGGTTTCAAATTACTGCAGCTTTAGTAATAGCAACAGATCTGTGCGCTCTCTGCCATGTCTGTAATATGACACAGGAAATATGACAAGACGTCTTACTGCACATACCATCTCCTCAGTTTTAACATCTTAAGAACATGTATTATTCTCTTTCAACTACAAATGACTCGTTAGAACACATCCATCCACCAAGTTAGATCCCTTGTATGTTCACATGTATTTCGTCACTTTCCTTTCATATCGTTATCCCATTATAGTAAAATAGTCAATGCATGTGAGATTTTCGAAGTGAAATGCCATGTCCTGTGGTTCGGATTCCACGTAAAAAGGAGGTCCCGTGGCTCATAATCACAAGATTCACGGTCACGTAAAACTACAATCTTCCTTCCTTTCCCATTATAGTAGTAGTGAACAACGTCAGTTCAACACACTGCTTTACACGCCAAATGTAGTTAGGCCCTTTGACATAATTTAAATAAATTCAAGGGGCTAGTCCGTAGGGACCAGGCCAAAGGGACCCGTCCAAAGGGATCAGTCCAAAGGGACCTACCCACAAGGACTCGTCATCAATGACTCGTCCACAAGGACTCGTCCACAAGGACTTGTCCATAAGGACCTGTCAACAAGGACCTGTCAACAAAGACTTGTCCACAAGGACCTGTCCACACAGACTTGTCCACAAGGACTCGTCCACAAGGACCTGTCAACAAGGGCTCGTCCAAAAGGACCCATCAACAATGACCTGTCCACAAGGACCCGTTAGGTTGGGTTAGGTTAGGTTACACTACAGCCGCCATCTTTAAAAATCCCGCCCTCTTATAAAAGCTATGAGTGGGCATGCGTAAAAAACAAAAATAAGCATGTTAATTCATAGTGTCTATCCACCGAACACATGCACTTTATGTAGAACAACGTTTCATTCCATATTGACATTCAAACTCTCACATGTTGCAGATGGAAAGAGAGATTCTCTAAAAAATTACAATTTCACCCTCAAGTAGGGGTAGGTTTTATTTTTGTGGTTGAAATATGTTGTACATTAGAAAGAGAGTGTCCGCCCGAGTTCAATGACACCTCGTACTAGTTTCTAGCCTGATTGGTTCGCGAGATATTGCCATTTTAGTATTCCAGTGGTGGCGGAGGTCACAGAACCGCTACAAACACACTACTAGCCTTCATTAAACGGTTTATTTTTACGCTGTATAGGCCTAAAACAAGCCAAGATTTTATGCTCATACTTTTAATACAGCATTGTAGTAAGATGTAGAGTTGAAGGGAAGTGTGAATGATTGCGTGTTTTTATATTAATTTCTATTGTTAAATTTGTTTATTGCTATTTTGTTTATACTAGATTAGTTTACACTATTGTTAATAAATATTATTCAGTTTGTTATCCGTTGTTGTTGGAGTGTGATTCATTTTAAATATAAGGAGAAGAGTATTGTGGATGTATTGTAGGCGAAGCTGAATTCCCAATCCCCGGGAATGTAAGTAAAGGTTTGTGCCCCGTGTAGTTGGTTGTTGATCCACAATATTCTTGTAACTGCTGTATGTAAATCCCTAAAGGCCATGTTGGTAGCGATTTCTAATGTAGTATTTGTCGGTGCTGTTAGAAATAGGCAATCCAGCTGGGGCAATGGAAATTCCAACAGGATCCTTTCCGGATTATCGGGTACAGTACCTTTTCACCCAAGCGTGACAACAGCGAAAAACAAGTCTTTCGAAAAACCATCTTTAGGGGTGGTTTTACTGCCTATTTCCCCACGTTGGGCGCCTAATTTAAAGATCTCCTCATTAAATACATTTGTATTTGTGAGTTTGCGCGGGCCGTGGTCCCTCCACCTACATCTGAGCTTTACTTCTAATATTAATGTTGACCGACTTATGTTGTGATCCAGTGCTCATTTCTCGGTAGTATACATATTTTCCCCTGTACCCATTTCATATGGAAATACTTAATCACGTGCTGGCTAGCTGCTGCGGTTCGGGGCATGTTTCGTCCAACCCTCAACGTGATTTCACATTTTATATGGTAGCACTTTTTTTAGGATCTACAAGACTAAATTGAAAACAAACATGTTATAAAAGACATGAGGTTATTTTATAAAAACTCCCAGGAATATTACAAACAATTGACAAACATTTATATTTTGGACAAATCCAAATATCAAAATTTCAAATACATAATAAATTCATATAATCTCACACTATCACGTTACCTTGCTTAGGTATCATTTATAACTGAGTATTCATCTATATTTTTCTTCCGCAACAATTTATTAACTTAGACATCGAGCATGCCTATCATTTTATACCATTTTTCTCTAAGGCTTTGCGAACATTTAACTGTATTATTAACATCCCTTCTTGGCTTTATTCATTCTTTATTTACTTTAAATCTCTTTGTAACCATTCATTTAAATTCTGTTACTTCTATTATTTAACCTTAGTTTCCACAACAATTCAACATTTAAAACAAATACATGCTACATCCTCGAGTTCACGTCCCTTCACAAATCATTTCCATGCAGTAGAGTGGTTTATAAGTGATGTACCACATGCTATCATTTTACACTTATTCACCTTTCTATACAAAGTTCTATTGTATTCTCCCCTCGTGTTTAGGAACGGTCGGCCGGCAGCTCGACCTCCCTCGTTTAAAGTGATGTATTACCTTCTTCTCGTTCCCTTCATTGACTTTAAAACTTTCAGATGTTTCATTTCCTCTTAAAACAACAAAAGCGTATGAGGATCCAAGCTACCACATTACTTCATTGACAGTATCCCTTATTTACTTATATTCATTTCACTTTCCTTGTGACCCGTGTTTGATTTCCACCTATTATCCGTAGCATATTACTTTATTACTTGTTGAATAGCATTATTTATCATAAGTAGGGGAGAGCGAGGGGTTCTGCCCCCCCCCCACCACTACACCCAATGCGAGCCGATAACTCCCGAACACGTGGTCGGAGATTCACGAATGAGATGTCGTTGGACTCGAGCTGACGGGGGCTTTCCTATGGACCACTCATTATATTAAAAAAAATGTTTTTGTTTTGTTTTCGAAAGTAGGTGATCGTCTGAAAACCAAACATGATAGAATTTTGTGCTATAGCTTAAACGAACGGACTGTATGTCCTTTATTTTTTATAATAAAACGTTTTTATTTTTTACATTTTTTTGAAAAAAAAATTCAATTTTGAAATATTTATATTTTGGAAACTAGGAATTTTACAAAATAGTCTGCTTTGACAGGTCGGCGCAATAATACCATGTCTCCTACTTCTAAGGGCTTACTAAATCTCTTCCCTTCCACTCTCTTCATGCGTTTATCGGCCGCCTTCTGGAGCTTTTCCTTCGCTCTGTCTATCCTCTCCTGTCTTCCTACATCTAGGTCTTGAGGAATAAAATTAAATGTGTTGTTCCATGGTCTTTCTGGCTTCCTTCCTAAATGTAAGACCATTGGAACTTCTACCGTGCTCTCTTGAACTGTGAAGTTCAAACATTCTTCAATGATAGGCACATACTTCACCCAACTGGGGTGATCATTAGGACAGAAAATGCGACAGAATTTGCTAAATTCAGCCATATATCTTTCACTGGAATTTGATTCAGGATAACGCACGCTGGAAAATATGTGTCTTATCCCTAATCTTTCCATATCTGCTTCAAATTCCGCTGAGGTGAACTGGGCTCCGCGATCAGATAACAAATATTCTGGTCTACCAGCCTTCCGAAAAACAGAATTTTCCAACCTGCTCACTACATTTCTTGTGTTTGCTTTCTGCATTTGTTCCATCGTAACAAATTTGGAGAAGACATCCTCCGTTACTAACAAGAACTGGTTCCCTTGGTAACCCTTAGGACAGGGGCCAAAAATATCCGCCGCCATCAACTCATGTGGTTTAGAAGGTATCATGGGACTTACTTACTTACTTACTTAATTCCTGCCGCTCCTTCCGGAGCATAGGGCCTTAGCGAAATTACTCCACGCAGTACGGTTCCTGGCCATTCTCTTCACTGAACCACTTTTCCGAATTTATTGTAATTATTATTATCATCATGATTATTATTATTATTGTCATGTGTTGTGACATCTCTATATTACGCCTCGAGTGTTTAAAAGTGCGCAGATTGTCTGTATGCATCTCTCTAACGTTGTGCAACCCCTGGCTACATACTACCTAGTTCTCTCGTATTGGCTAGTGTTGTTGCTACCTTGCATTTTGTTGTGCAATTTGTTCTGCTATTGGCTCAGCCAATATTTGACGCGAGTTTGGAGCCACTCCCAAACTACGCATTTTATATTTCTGAGAGGATTCTCTCCTCTCTGGGGGACAGAAGCTTATTCAGTCTTGGACGTGCCGAGATGTAGGGCGAACGTTTGTATTCGGGCAGAGGCCCACCCTCATGGCGCAGCGGAATGTGAGTACGGCTCAATGTATTTCTATCTAACGCAACGTAATTGTTTTTGTTAAACGTTCCTTCTTTTGCTTAATTCTCTCTCCTTTTCAAGATGTTACTGTTAGCATTTTAATCCTTGAACCAGATCTCCGGGACCTTGCGTAATGTCATACGGCGGAGTCCTTTTTTGTTGCTTTTGTTATGTACCGTCCTCATAGTTTTGTTCTTTTGGTTAATACCTGTAAGAATCGAAGGTATTGCGTTTCTACGTCTTGGCTTATGTATATTTCCTGTCGGGCCTTAGTGCTCGTCTTTTGCGTCGGTGTCTCTTTTGTACCACAAATGTTTCGTTTGATTGGTAGCAATTGGACCTTTGCTTGCGGACAGTATGTGTGAGGTAACGGGACTTATGTCCAACGTCCCACTAATACATGTCCCTTTTGTTTATAGAATATATGTGACGGTGGTTAACTGGGATTTCTCCAGCTCCAATGTCATATTATTCTTTTTTTATATGTCACGTTGGTGCGGCATTATGTTGGAGTATAAGCCTATTATTTTATAGCGTGCTTTCGATTTTTACCGGTCTCTTTCGTCCCGAGTCAATTGTAATGTATTGTATTTCCGTGTATTTCATTTTCCTTTTGTTTGTTTTTCTCTTTTGATTTTCGCCGTATTACATAACTTAATAATAATTCCCCCTGTCTTCTCCTTCCTCCTATCTCCGTGAAATCTCTCTCCCCTTTGTTTTACTCCCCCTCACTCCTCCCCCTTCCCTCCGGTATGTTTACATAACATCATGAAAAGCTTCGCGTCTCGTTAACGTTCGATTTTTGAATTTTTGCAAGTTTGGCGTTTCTCTCTGGCTTTCGTAAGTTTCATTTTATTTTATTCAATGTTCGTATCTTTTCGTTAGATTCATGTTGTTGACCTGCACTCAGGTTCTGTCGTGCTTTTTAGTTTTTAAGTCTTTATTCTTGGTATTGGGTTTCTTTTGTATTATTGATCTTGTATTAGCTTGCCTTTTTCTTTGTTTTAAATAATTTGTTTATTTCGTGTACACGCTCTTTCTTTTATCCTTAATACATTTTTATATTTTAAGTAATATAGCTCCCTTGTCTTTTCATTTCTTATATTTAAGTTCCCCTTCCTTATCTTCATCTCGATTTCGTCAATCTTGTCTTTGTGATGTAACAAAGGCACGATTAACACGCCTCTGGGATTTCTTTAATTAATTTTATGGGATTCTCGCTCTTGCACTTTTGATTGTTGCATTAAGCAATTATTTGTTTCCATTTGGTTTTTTGGAAATCATCTTTTGCTCGCTCCGAAAACCTTGGGCCCAGCACCGGGTCGAGCAAGACGTCTTTTCCCCCGTCCATTTGCGACCTTGTTGATTTTATCTTCCACTGCTACTCTGACGCGTATTATCATTATTATTTACCTAGACCTGTAGTGGCGCAATGGTAGCAGAGCGTGGTTGCGTGAGAAATCGTTCCCTCCCCCCTTCTCAAGTTTTATTACTTTTATCTTCATTTACATTGTATTGAAATTTGTTTTTCTTTGAGTTTAAGGAATTCAGTGAATTGTTTTCCTCCACCCCTGAAGAAAGGGTGAAGTTACTTTCCGTGTGAACTACGGGCATCCAGGAAACCCACCTCCAAGGAATGGTGATTTTGTCCCTCATGTAAACAAGACATCCCAAAGACCCAGCTTCGAGGTGAACAGTGGCAACATATCAGTGAGTACATCGCATCGCTGGAACACGACACATCACGCTATTGTAACCTGCTTTTATGTATTTGCTTCCTCTATTAGACATTTGTTTAGTTAACGGTGATTTTAAGGCGACAGAAAATTTTGTTTACTTTCTCTTCCTTTTCATTTCGTCAGTGTTGTGGACGTTTTTATTTTACTTTCTGTGAAGTACAAAATGCATTTCTCTCAAGGGTTTGAGTCCTTACCTTTGTTGTAAATAGTCGCTTAGTTAACTGTGATATTTCTCAGAACTCGCCTCACCCCTTCATACGTCTCAGTCTGGAACAGCTGCTGACAGGTTTCTTGTCATTACCGTGCAGCCTAAAACCCCCGCCCCTCTTTCTCCGAAGTTTTCCCCAATGAAGGTAGGGGAAACTTCTGTTTTACGTTTTTGTGAAATCATGTTTTTATAAATCATTTCAATCTAATATGTTTTCTCTAAGTTAATGTGTATTATTTTCCTGTATCTCTCATATATTTGGAGAGTGTTTTCGGTGGCGATAGCTAGTCTCCAAGTACCTGAGAAGTGGCCGGTGTATCCTTAGACCCTGTTCACGGCTCGTTACTCTTCTGTCATTTCGTCTGACGACCCTGTCTATTCATACCTTTACTTTCCAGCTGGCAGAATGAATCCACTTTCACTCTTACGCAGCCTTCGTAACCTCAAATATTTCCCCGACGCAAGCCCTATTTTGTATACTGGATGCTCCCCTTGATATTTTTTTGTGATCATGATTTAACCTTTTTCTTTCTTTTATTATTAGAAAATTGGCTGATTTCCAGAAGGTCGCCATTAAGAAGCCTTCGCTTTTTCCACGTCATCTGGCAGAGTCTAGCTCAAGATTGACCGTTTTATTATCATTATTTTCTTTTTGGTACATCCATTTTTAATATGTGTGAAGTATTGACGTGCAGTAGAGGTAGGATCCGCCTTTATTTCACGCATGTACTGATCCTTTATATAATTTCAATTTTTGTTGTTTTAATTTCATTTTAAAGTTTTTTTTTCTTCCGTACCAAAAAAGGAATAATTTTCCTCATCAGTGAACATCTTCGTGAAAACGTGTGTATGAAAATATATGTGTGTTTGAGAAAAGAGACTTGCGTTTCGTCAAGCCTTTTATGGAAGTTATGACGTTCAAAGAACTTTTATTTAAGCTGCGTCATATGAATAATAGAAATGTGAGAACATTTTATTTATGTCTATATTTTTCATGTCTGTATTTAGTGTACATGATGTAATCTTCTTTCCTTCACCCTGTTCAAATGTATCTAATCGAAGAATGTTATTTTATATAATTTTGTTATGAAAAGGAAAAAATATCTTTTATGCCTTTGTTATGTAAATTTTTTTTTGGGAGAAAGCGGTGGAATTTGAACCACTTTTCAGAATTTATTGTAATTATTATTATCATCATGATTATTATTATTATTATTGTCATGTGTTGTGACATCTCTATATTACGCCTCGAGTGTTTAAAAGTGCGCAGATTGTCTGTATGTATCTCTCTGTCTAACGTTGTGCAACCCCTGGCTACATACTACCTAGTTCTATCGTATTGGCTAGTGTTGTAGCTACCTTGCATTTTGTTGTGCAATTTGTTCTGCTATTGGCTCAGCCAATATTTGACGCGAGTTTGGTGCCACTCCCAAACTACGCATTTTATATTTCTGAGAGGCTTCTCTCCTCTCTGGGGTACAGAAGCTTATTCAGTCTTGGACGTGCCGAGATGTAGGGCGAACGTTTGTTTTCGGGAAGAGGCCCGACCTCATGGTGGTGCATTCTTGGAATGCACGGTACCTGAGATTATAATTTTGGATGCTTTTGCACGTTCTTTCCTTCCTTTTTGTCAGACACCAACAGTGATCTTCTGTTCTCTCTTAGGGGTTCAGGTCTCTTATATTTTGTATGAGTCTGTTCCAGATATATATTCTGTGACCCACCTAGCGTCATATAACAACAAATCTCTGAAGCTCTTCAACTCTTCCTCGCGCAAGAGGAATTCCATATCCGTTTGGCTACCAGATACTGTTGTCAACTCTTTGAAGACCAGCTCAGCAAAAGAAGATTATTTTGTTGTATTTAAGTTGGTTATGCTGATATGTATACCTTTTGTTTCCTACCCCCACTCTTTCCCCTTCCGTGGTCTCTCCGTGCTCCGTTGAGCTGCTCTCACTTCTCCGTCGGCAGTTGACTCGTTCAGTCAAAGCTCCGCTCGAGCTTGCCTCCTCAAACTAAGAGGCACACACTCTTCTACGCCATGTTGGCTAGATAGTCTTCATAGGAACTTCACTTCGACATGCAACAAAGATAAGTACCATTTTTAAAAAGTTTTAACCTCATCTTCATGGTTTTAACTTCCAAGTGCTTTTAATTATAGGCAGTGTGAAATTATTTACTTGGGGCAATAATCATTCTTCGTGGGTTTTGCCATGTTGAGCTTTTACTTGTATAAGCCAACCTTACTATAAAAGAGCTTTTCTTAAGCGATTCAAACGAGAAATCCTCTCGCTACGTGGGATATTATCTAATACCCGCTGCCTATAATTTTAAAACTATTTCCTCCGTTGGATTTTCTCAACCCCATTTTCTGCTAAGGTCGTTCTGGAACCTTCTAGACCTTGTTCTCTATCTGCGAGTCTTGTCGTCAAGTATTGTTCACGCACTGTGAAAATGCTAGTTAAAATGAGGAATCTTCCTTATAAATTTTTGCAATAGCTAACTTTCTTCCACCGTTGGAACCTCTGGAAAATTCTATGGCGCATTTAATTGTAAATTACAACTTTTTCAAGAAATAGACTCTCATCTATATAGTGCAATCAGTTCTTTCCATAATTGCAATAACTTTCTTTTTCATGAACTTTAGTGTTTCTATAGTGAACTTTGAATCCATCTTCATAGACTACAGTGATAAACAGTGCTTTCTCTACGTTTCTACCGCGTCGCGATCGTCCGGTTATATTAAATACGGCCATGAACATTGATCCTATATCCCAATGATCTTTCCTTAACCTTCTACTAACAACCATTATTTATAAAATTGAAACTTCTCTATAAGGTGTCACTCACGAGGTGCCCTTCCAACTTTGCTAGTTTAACATTAAGTAAATTCTGCATAATTGCTTGTGTGATACAAGTTTTAAATTCACGTTGTTCCTTTCCCATAATTAGGGAAAACAATTCTTTAAACTCTTGAGCGAGTCATGTTCAGGTTTCACGAAATGGGAACTGTCCCATTTTGCTCGTGATTCTTAATTAAACATAAGAAGTCTAGAAACTTCCTTTTCACTTTTTCCAGGTTTCACAGTAAGTGACCTGCCCTCTTTGTATAATTCTCATATATTAACTCTGTATAAATATAAGAAGTTGTAGGAACTTCTATTTTATTTTCACGTTGTTATTATTGTCCCTTTCAAAATTGTCATTTTCTCTAGAACATTCTCTCAAGAATTTCTTAAGGTACACTTTTTGTACTCCAATTCACGTTCAAGCTTTAATTATTTCATTGTTTATTGGGTTAACTCTTATAAAGATTTTAGAAACATGTAAGGTTTGAAACCTTGTAAATTGTCAATTGCCTGGAGCAACTGTTTGATGTTAAGAGGTCTGCGACCCTATTTGTTAAAAAGTTCAAATGAACTATGTTTATTAAACTTATATTGCATAATTGTTAATTTCTTCAAACTTCCTGCATTGTTAAATAAATTAAATATTTGTTTTTGGATTCATCATTTCTCTGATATTACAGTTAGGCAGGATCCTGGCCTTCCTAGCTCTTCCTAGGTGTATGCCCTCGTTCATATACAATAAATCTTTTGCTCTCAGTCTTGTCAGACCATCACCCTTCCCTATAGTACTTTCATTCGTGCTTGGAAGGAAACACACTAAAGCCTCTCTCTGGCAAACTGCCCAAGCCTTAGCTGCGGTTCCCGTCAGCTTCGACCAAGCTCGTACCCACTTTAGGTATCCGAGCACATATTTGCGGTGGCAACCGCTTCTAAATGGATTAAAAGTCAAATTAATAACTTTTGTGGGACTCTCCTCCTATTCTTCTATCCTTCTTTTCCAATCCCAAATCTACTTCCTTCTCTTAATCATCTTCCCTTGGTGGGTGGGTTATTCCCTAGCCTATAATCTACCCAAAATTTGGTACCAGAAACCCGGGAGAGTCCATTTTTTATTTCTATTGTTTGTCAAGTGTCATTTGACAATACTTGGCAAAGTATTAACATCTGCTTTGGATCTTTCAGCTATATCTACGTCATGCAAAGCCTGTGAACGGGAAAGAGGCCGCTCCTGTCTCCTTTGGGGTGTCCTGTTCTTTCTACTCTTTCGCTGTTGCCAACTTGACAGCATCTTCAAGGTTCTACAGTTTCGTGAGTTGTATTTCAATTTATTCTTTTTGTCATGGCTCCTTCTGAAAAAGATGAAACTCTCATTGCTAGACGTTCTTCCTATAAAGGGCAACTCACTAGATTCCGAAATTTTATCAACAAATTAGATCCCGCCGAGTGTGATTTAGATATCTTAACACATCGTCTTAAGTTGTACGAACGGTCTTATGATTATTATGACCAAATTCAAACCGAGATTGAATCCGCTTGTCCAGAACTGCAATCGGATCGGGACGAGGTCGAACCCTTGTACTTTGAAGGAATTGCAAAGGCCCACCAATTGATCCGCAATATCTCAGAACCGGACACTAAGGTCATCAATCCGGCCCAGTTAGCACCCGCTTCAGTTCACAAGAACAAACCGAAACCGTTACTTCCCAAGATAAGCCTACCGCACTTCTCAGGCAAGGAAGGTGAATGGTATTCTTTTTACGAACTTTACTGCTCCCTAATTCATGAAAATATCGAGATCCCAGACATACATAAATTTTACTTCCTTCGTACGTCTTTGGAATCTGAGGCCTTGACCTTGGTGGAGTCACTGCCTTTAAGCGCAGACAACTACCACATCGCCTTTAATCTCCTTAAAGAGAGATATGGCAATTTACGTTTGAGTGTAGCTCGTCATATCCGTTGTCTCTTCAACTTACCTGCCGTCAAACCTAATGACGTCACATCTTTAAGAGACCTCTTAGATTCTATGCAGTTAAATATCAGAGCGTTATACCAACTAAAACAGCCTGTCCAAACATGGGACACCATACTTATTCACCTAGCTACATCAAGATTCGATTTTTCGACACTGAAGGCCTGGGAGATCGAACTCACCTGCAACAAGGAACATTCGTTCGAACACCTTATCTCGTTTCTCAACAGTCGATGTCAATTCCTTACAGCACTCGCATTTCAGTGCGAAAAAGTCGAAACGAATCCTCAGTGTCAAATTTTTGAAAAAAAACTTGCTTCTTCAAAGGGACATCAGCCCCCATTTGTCGAAAACAAACAAACCCGTCCTTCTTTCAATCATTCAAGAGAAGATATCAGGCCGCTTAACAAATCGTTAAAATGCACGCTCTGTAAAAAGCTTCACACCTTGTATTTGTGCAAATCCTTTAAAGAATTGTCTGTCGAAGATCGAAGAAAGTTTGTCTTGAATAGCAAACATTGTTTCAATTGCTTATCACCTAAGCATTCTTCTTCGAACTGTACGTCATCAAATCTCTGTTTTCATTGCAAAAAACTGCATCATTCTTTATTGCACGTTCACGATAAATTGAGGTCATCAGCACCTGCCTCCTTAAGCTCCTTGCAGAGCCGCTCCGAACAAACTAATGCTTCTTCCTGCATTTCCAACGCCGACACTTTTCACAGTGCGCAAACCCTGTTGACCACTGTACAATTTGAAATCCAAGATAAATTTGGAAATTGGTTGCGAACCCGCGGTCTTCTCGATTCCGCTTCAACGCACAACTTTGTTTCGCAATCGTTGATTAAAAAACTAGGTCTTTCGTTATCGCCTACTTCTATCAATGTGACCGGCATTGACAATTTGAAAACTCAAGTTTTGCAGTCTTCAAAATTGAAAATCAGAGACGTTTGTCAAAGAAACACCAATCTTAATTTAATCTGTCTCATTCTTACCAGTATTGGTAAAGACACTCCAAGTCACTCCATTAATACTTCCGGTTTAAACATTCCCTCGCAATTAAGGTTAGCTGATCCTCAGTTTAATGCTCAAGGTCCCATTGATGTGCTTTTCAGTGCCAATGTTTTTTTGGAATCGCATTCGCAAACAAACACGCAAGTTATCTTCAACCGTAGTCGCTAGAGACACCGATTTTGGTTGGGTTATTACTGGTGAAATCAAACATACCAGTGTTCAAACCAAAACGCAATGTCATTTCGTCACAGCTGACATAAATCCCATTTCTGAAAAAGAGAACGCTCATGTTTCAAATCTCAATATTTTTGAAAACCACTTGTTGAAACGATGTCTTATCGTGAACAACTGCGCTAACCCTGTAAGTTGTTTAAATGGCTTTTCCTTCTTCCCGCACAAGATGGCCATTCAAGTTCGCCTTGCTTTGTGTTATTTCGTCTATCTTCTTATGTCATTTTTTATAGCAGTTAATTGCTTAAACTATTCCTCGAAAACTATCTTCCCCTTGTGTAAAACCATGGCTATCAGTCACCATCACTTTGCTGTACGCTATGTTTCACTTCTTTCGTTATGTAGAAGGATGGCCACGGCCGGCTCCTCCCCCCTTCCTCGCAATTGGAAGTCGCTCATGAAACCGATTGAAACTCTGAATTCTATAGCATCTAGAATAACTATTCTTATGCATAACCTTCTTCTCAATGTCCCAGCTTGTCTTCTTTGCTCGGAAGAATTAAGCTTCTTTTTGTTGAAAATTGTCCGATTTCGTGATCCTCTCAATTATGCGAAATTGATTTCCTCTTTTATTTCATATAGCTTTAAATTGCTTTTTCACGTCCAAGTTACGATTGACTGCATGTCGTGTGACTCGTTCCGCTTTAAGTTACAGCTGATTCAGCTAGTGTGTGTGTACTCCGAACTGCTTGTTTTTCAAACCTGTTTGTTTACAAGCCTGAATAACGCCAAGTTGTTGTTTATTTCCTGTATGATTGCCAAAGGTCAAAACAAGTTTCTCTTATCTCAACTTTGGCTGATTGCCAAGCATTGTCTAGCGAGTTGCTACTACAAGTACAGAAGCCGTTTACCTACTTCCCAAGATAAACTTGTTCCGCTTAAGGACTCTGTCAGCTATTTATATGTCTTATCTCGTTGTACTATGTGTGTCAAGGCCGTACTTGTTTACGTCCCTCACTTACTCATGCTCGTATTCCATAACTGCTTTGATCCCTGTTTCAAAACTTCGTTGCGTATTTCTCACGCGCGTATGTATTGCAATTTGCTTGCATATTTTGCGATCTTAATGTTCATTGATGAACAAACTTGTTTTTTCTCGTCGTCACATTCGATGTGTTTTTGTATTCATACTTGTCCTGTCACGTTTTTCGCTGACTTAAGTATTTTTCTGAGTAACCCCTTTGATACTCATTATAACTTGAGGTTATTGTTTATGGCTACTAGTTTGTTACCTATGGCGTTCTTGCTTTCTACTCGCATAGTTCCTATGTTTATTTGGTATATTCTTGTCCTGAATAGATGTACTTGTTTCTATACGCTTTGTTTAAACTTGTTAATTCTCCTTTTGCATTGTATCGTAATCTTTACTAGTGCTTTATTTCCCTCAGCTTCCAGCTATTTTGTGATTGAAAGTGTTGATAATTCTCGCCTTTCAACTCCGCTTTCCAATGACCCTGATTATCTCCTTCCACTTACACCTGGTCGCTTCTTTACACGCACTTCTCTCTCTGCCCATCCTCCCCTTCCTAATTCTTTCAGGGATTCTTATTTACCTATTGTTTGGTGTAAACTTGAAGCCCTCGTAATTCCTTTTGGAAGAGGTGGAACTTGGAATATTTAACTTCCTTGCAGGGGAGACAGAAGTGGTTTCTTTCCAGTACCGACATTAAAGTGGGAGACTTGGTCTTAGTTAGGGATGTTTCACCCCCCCTAGTCTGGCCCTTTGGAGAAGTAACCGAGTGTTGCCCTGGGAGAGATAGGAGAGTCAGGGTATTCAGAGTCTTGACCACTAATGGTCAGATCACAAGACTACTTTTCGGCAATTGTTCATTACTGTACTTGTTTTTCTTGCTCGCTGTTGGTGTCTGCCCCTCCCAGTATGGTGCATTCTTGGAATGCACGGTACCTGAGATTATAATTTTGGATGCTTTTGCACGTTCTTTCCTTCCTTTTTGTCAGACACCAACAGTGATCTTCTGTTCTCTCTTAGGGGTTCAGGTCTCTTATATTTTGTATGAGTCTGTTCCAGATATATATTCTGTGACCCACCTAGCGTCATATAACAACAAATCTCTGAAGCTCTTCAACTCTTCCTCGCGCAAGAGGAATTCCATATCCATTTGGCTACCAGATACTGTTGTCAACTCTTTGAAGACCAGCTCAGCAAAAGAAGATTATTTTGTTGTATTTAAGTTGGTTATGCTGATATGTATACCTTTTGTTTCCTACCCCCACTCTTTCCCCTTCCGTGGTCTCTCCGTGCTCCGTTGAGCTGCTCTCACTTCTCCGTCGGCAGTTGACTCGTTCAGTCAAAGCTCCGCTCGAGCTTGCCTCCTCAAACTAAGAGGCACACACTCTTCTACGCCATGTTGGCTAGATAGTCTTCATAGGAACTTCACTTCGACATGCAACAAAGATAAGTACCATTTTTAAAAAGTTTTAACCTCATCTTCATGGTTTTAACTTCCAAGTGCTTTTAATTATAGGCAGTGTGAAATTATTTACTTGGGGCAATAATCATTCTTCGTGGGTTTTGCCATGTTGAGCTTTTATTGTATAAGCCAACCTTACTATAAAAGAGCTTTTCTTAAGCGATTCAAACGAGAAATCCTCTCGCTACGTGGGATATTATCTAATACCCGCTGCCTATAATTTTAAAACTATTTCCTCCGTTGGATTTTCTCAACCCCATTTTCTGCTAAGGTCGTTCTGGAACCTTCTAGACCTTGTTCTCTATCTGCGAGTCTTGTCGTCAAGTATTGTTCACGCACTGTGAAAATGCTAGTTAAAATGAGGAATCTTCCTTATAAATTTTTGCAATAGCTAACTTTCTTCCACCGTTGGAACCTCTGGAAAATTCTATGGCGCATTTAATTGTAAATTACAACTTTTTCAAGAAATAGACTCTCATCTATATAGTGCAATCAGTTCTTTCCATAATTGCAATAACTTTCTTTTTCATGAACTTTAGTGTTTCTATAGTGAACTTTGAATCCATCTTCATAGACTACAGTGATAAACAGTGCTTTCTCTACGTTTCTACCGCGTCGCGATCGTCCGGTTATATTAAATACGGCCATGAACATTGATCCTATATCCCAATGATCTTTCCTTAACCTTCTACTAACAACCATTATTTATAAAATTGAAACTTCTCTATAAGGTGTCACTCACGAGGTGCCCTTCCAACTTTGCTAGTTTAACATTAGGTAAATTCTGCATAATTGCTTGTGTGATACAAGTTTTAAATTCACTGTGGTGTTTGAAGCCATATTTTCAGTGTTGCCTTAGTAAACAAGAGTTTAGTGCTTTTCATCGGTCAACACGAATTCGTGTTGACCGACTGAAAAGCACTAAACTCTTGTTTTAAATTCACGTTGTTCCTTTCCCATAATTAGGGAAAACAATTCTTTAAACTCTTGAGCGAGTCATGTTCAGGTTTCACGAAATGGAAACTGTCCCATTTTGCTCGTGATTCTTAATTAAACATAAGAAGTCTAGAAACTTCCTTTTCACTTTTTCCAGGTTTCACAGTAAGTGACCTGCCCTCTTTGTATAATTCTCATATATTAACTCTGTATAAATATAAGAAGTTGTAGGAACTTCTATTTTATTTTCACGTTGTTATTATTGTCCCTTTCAAAATTGTCATTTTCTCTAGAACATTCTCCCAAGAATTTCTTAAGGTACACTTTTTGTACTCCAATTCACGTTCAAGCTTTAATTATTTCATTGTTTATTGGGTTAACTCTTATAAAGATTTTAGAAACATGTAAGGTTTGAAACCTTGTAAATTGTCAATTTCCTGGAGCAACTGTTTGATGTTAAGAGGTCTGCGACCCTATTTGTTAAAAAGTTCAAATGAACTATGTTTATTAAACTTATATTGCATAATTGTTAATTTCTTCAAACTTCACGCATTGTTAAATAAATTAAATATTTGTTTTTGGATTCATCATTTCTCTGATATTACAGTTAGGCAGGATCCTGGCCTTCCTAGCTCTTCCTAGGTGTATGCCCTCGTTCATATACAATAAATCTTTTGCTCTCAGTCTTGTCAGACCATCACCCTTCCCTATAGTACTTTCATTCGTGCTTGGAAGGAAACACACTAAAGCCTCTCTCTGGCAAACTGCCCAAGCCTTAGCTGCGGTTCCCGTCAGCTTCGACCAAGCTCGTACCCACTTTAGGTATCCGAGCACATATTTGCGGTGGCAACCGCTTCTAAATGGATTAAAAGTCAAATTAATAACTTTTGTGGGACTCTCCTCCTATTCTTCTATCCTTCTTTTCCAATCCCAAATCTACTTCCTTCTCTTAATCATCTTCCCTTGGTGGGTGGGTTATTCCCTAGCCTATAATCTACCCACATGGCGCAGCGGAACGTGAGTACGGCTCAATGTATTTCTATCTAACGCAATGTAATTGCTTTTGTTAAACGTTCCTTCTTTTGCTTAATTCTCTTTCCTTTTCAAGATGTTACTGTTAGCATTTTAATCCTTGAACCAGATCTCCGGGACCTTGCGTAATGTCATACGGCGGTGTCCTTTTTGTTGCTTTTGTTATGTACCGTCCTCATAGTTTTGTTCTTTTGGTTAATACCTGTAAGAATCGAAGGTATTGCGTTTCTGCGTCTTGGCTTATGTATATTTCCTGTCGGGCCTTGGTGCTCGTCTTTTGCGTCGGTGTCTCTTTTGTACCACAAATGTTTCGTTTGATTGGTAGCAATTGGACCTTTGTTTGCGGACAGTATGTGTGAGGTAACGGGACTTATGTCCAACGTCCCACTAATACATGTCCCTTTTGTTTATAGAATATATGTGACGGTGGTTAACTGGGATTTCTCCAGCTCCGATGTCATATTCTTTTTTTATATGTCGCGTTGGTGCGGCATTATGTTGGAGTATAAGCCTATTTTTTATAGCGTGCTTTCGATTTTTACCGGTCTCTTTCGTCCCAAGTCAATTGTAATGTAATGTATTTCCGTGTATTTCATTTTCCGTTTGTTTGTTTTTCTCTTTTGATTTTCGCCGTATTACATAACTTAATAATAATTCCCCTTGTCTTCTCCTTCCTCCTATCTCCGTGAGATCTCTCTCCCCTTTGTTTTACTCCCCCTCACTCCTCCCCCTCCCCCTTCCCCTCCGGTATGTTTACATAACATCATGAAAAGCTTCGCGTCTAGTTAATGTTCGATTTTTGAATTTTTGCAAGTTTGGCGTTTCTCTCTGGCTTTCGTAAGTTTCATTTTATTTTATTCAATGTTCGTATCTTTTCGTTAGATTCATGTTGTTGAGCTGCACTCAGGTTCTGTCGTGCTTTTTTGTTTTTAAGTCTTTATTCTTGGTATTGGGTTTCTTTTTTATTATTGATCTTGTATTAGCTTGCCTTTTTTTTGTTTTAAATAATTTGTTTATTTCGTGGACACGCTCTTTCCTTTATCCTTAATACATTTTCATATTTTAAGTAATATAGCTCCCTTGTCTTTTCATTTCTTATATTTAAGTTCCCCTTCCTTATCTTCATCTCGATTTCGTCAATCTTGTCTTTGTGATGTAACAAAGGCACGATTAACACGCCTCTGGGATTTCTTTAATTAATTTTATGGGATCCTCGCTCTTGCACTTTTGATTGTTGCATTAAGCAATTATTTTTTTCCATTGGGCTTTTTGGAAATCATCTTTTGCTCGCTCCGAAAACCTTGGGCCCAGCACCGGGTCGAGCAAGACGTCTTTTCCCCCGTCCATTTGCGACCTTGTTGATTTTATCTTCCACTGCTACTCTGACGCGTATTATCTTTATATTTACCTAGACCTGTAGTGGCGCATCACTTGACTCCAGTTCTTGTCCACCTCTGCAATTTCATTTACGATCGTCCTCTTCCAGGTCTTCTTAGGTCGACCTCGCTTCCTGGCGCCTTGAGGATTTCAGTCTAGCGCCGCCCTCTCAATAGCTCTGTACGGCTTCCTTAGTGTGTGACCAATCCAGCGCCATTTCCTCTCCTTGATCTGGATGCCAATCGGTTGTTGATTGGTGATGGTCCAAAGATCTTCATTTGAGATTATGTCCGGCCACCTCACATACATGATGCGACGCAGACATCTGTTAATGAACACCTGTAGCTGGTTGTTGATCGGTTTTGTGACTTAACATGTTTCACAGCCGTAGAGGAGTATCGACTTTACGTTGCTATTGAAAAGGCGGAGCTTGGTCTTCCTGGAAATGTTTCTATTTCTCCAGATGGGGTAGAGCTGGACAAAGGCACCATTTGCCTTCCTGATACGGCTTCGATCATCTTCCTCTGCTCCCCCATCATTTGTGACTATACTTCCAAGGTAGAGGAAGGACTTAACTCGCTCAATTTCCTGTCCGTTGACTGTCAAACTAGTCGTGATGTCAGAATTTATCCTCATCTCTTTGGTGTTGTTGGTGTTGATCATCAGTCCTGCACGTTCTGCTTCTCTCTGCAACCTCCCCAGCTTATCTTCTATGTCTCGGTACCGCTGTGCCATAAGACAAATGTCGTCTGCGAAATCCAGATCTTCAAGCCTGTCATTTATACCCCATTGAATACCCCTCTTCCGTCCTCCCATTACCTTCTTCATCACACTATCCAGGACCAACAGGAACAGAGTGGGGGAAAGGACACACCCCCTGTCTCACTCCGGAACTGACCTTTATCTTTTCTGTTAATTTGCCTTCGTGAAGAACCTGGCGCTCATACCCTTCGTACATCTCTTCCATGATTCTGATGATCTTTGTTGGAATTTTATATTCCTCGATGGTCTCGCACATGATTCTTTGATTTACGGAGTCGAAGGGCCTTGGTTTACCCATTTAACAATTCAGATGTGAATTTTCCTTTTGACATTCATCGCATGATCTTATTATCCTCGCAATAGCGGATCTCATGTTGGTCCAGGTGAATCTCTCTTTGAGTGTACTGAGCGTCTTATCTAAACCACCGTGTCCTATGGAGTGGTGTGCTAACCACACTAATTTCGAGACTAAATTAGGGGGCACAACTATGCGTAGTTTTGTATGCTCGGCGTCGATATACTTGCATACTAGATCACCGCTCAAAACAAAGTCGCGCGATTGTCTTTGGGTTGCGCTATAATCATCATCTGCTATGTCCATGAAACCTTATAAAACCTGTTTATTATCCTTATTTGAGCGTATCTCTTCTGTGATACACCGATTCGGGCTGATCTCCTAACGGTTTCTAGATATTCTTGCTCCAATTGTACATGATTAATCTGCACATTTTAATTGGGTTTCTCGATAATGCATCAGCCAGTAAGTTATCATTCCCTGGCTGGTGGACAATGGTAGCGTTAAACTGTTGAGTGAAAAGGGCCCATCGTGTTAACCTATCACTCGACATTTCAGTTTGAAGCATGAACTGCAACGCCTTGTGGTCGGTCACGATAATGATCTGATGACCGATCAAGATCTTCTTCCAAGCCTGAAGAGCTGTAACAAAGGCTAACGCCTCCAGTTCCTTTGTAAAGTAATTCTCCTCATGTCGTTTCAACTTTCTACCAGTGAAAGCGATATAGTGCCTTCTTCCATCTTCATCCTTCTGGTACAGAACAGCACTTATACCTACGCGGGAGCATCGGATTCGATATAAAATATACGGTCAAAATTCGGATATTCCAACTTGACATTTTGCCTCAACATCTCCTTTGCGTTTTCAAAGGCCTCGTTGGCGGCACTCGTCCTCTTCCAACGATTGTTTTTCTTCAGTAAATCACAAAGAGGTGCCATGATCTCATTCGGAGAGTGACTGCTAATAACCTGGCAGGCTCCCACGAACTCGCGTACTTGCTTGACATTGGTGGGCTTAGGGAATCTAGTTATAGCCTCTACTTTCTCAAGGTTTGGGTGGTAACCTTCCCGATCGATGGTGTGCAAGGAAATTGATTCGTTCGTGCATGAAGCGACACTTATCAAAGTTCACTTTGATATCCGCTTCGCTCAAGTTCTTGAAAAGTTTACGTAAATGCACCATGTGTACCTTAACATCAGGAGATGATATGATCAAATCATCGATGTAACATATCACGTTCTTCTTGACCTCATCGGTGAGCTTACCATCAAGGGCTCTGATTAGCGTTGGACCGCTATTGACTATTCCAAAATGTAGCCTTTGGAAAACCCAGGAAGTCTGGTCGAAGAGAAAACCGGTGTACTGTTTACTCTCCTTCTCTAACTCAATCTGATAAAAGGACGCTGTTAAATCCAAAATGGAAAAGCATGCCTTACCTTTGAATTTCCTTAGGGGCCTGTCTGCCTCAGGAAGAATTTTCAATTTGATTGAGCGTGCATCGAGACATAGGCGTAGCTGTCTGTTATTCTTTTTCACTACAGTAATGGGGTTGATATATGAAGACGCCTGTTTCCTAATAATACCATCTGCTTCCATCTTTTTGATTAACCCTCTTACTTCTTCATAATACTTCTCTGGAATGGGGTATATCGGCTTCTGATAGGGAGTTTCATCAGTCAATCTAATCTTGTACTTATAATCCTTGATTAACCCAGGTTTGTCGTCAAAAACTTCCTTAAATTCCATAATTAATTCTTCAAATTCCTCTTGAATCTCTTCAAATCCTTCGGCTTTGAGGGTAGGCCCTCTCTCTAGCACTATCTACCTCCTCAATGACATTAGTTAGAATATCTTCCCTATAATCCGTATCTGGACCGTTATTCAGTTCCCGTTTTTCTAACTCTTCTGTGTTAATCATCCCCTCTCTAAATTTAATGATCCTATTCTTCATATCAATAATGGCTCTCACCTTTGTGATAAAATCAATACCAAGCACTATGTCAAAATGTATCTTGTCCACCACAATGAAAATATGTTCATAAGCACGTGCATTTATTTCAAAGTTCAACATAACTTGAATCTTACACTTCACAGCTTTATCTTGAAAGATGCCATGCACTTTCACAGCAGATGCGGGCAAAGCCGTCATCTTGTCACTACCCAATAATCTCTGGTAACACTCGTGAGATATTATAGACATAATAGCTCCCGTGTCCATCAAAGACTTACATGTCTGATCATCGATATTTATACATACGATTGGTAATTCATATGGCCTTTCCTCTCTTACGATCTCATCTTCTAACAATAGATCCTCATCCGTCACTTCGTATACTTCATTTATTAGAATCTGGTGCGGTGTAGTAGTATTTCTTCCTCCACCTAGTTCCGTTTCGAAAATGAAGTTTTTTTTGTCCCTGAGCGTCATTCTCACGGATTCCTTGCTGGCTAGTACCGGGTTTAGGATCCACGCTCAAGCTTGAATTACTTCCGTTTCCACCTTCCTTTTCCCTTAGTTCCTTCAAGAATTGTCTTCCTTCTTGATGGCGTTCGTCATAATTCTCTTTAGTCATAACCTCATTTCTTTTTGGTCTATCTTGGTTCTGGTTCTGATTATTGCGATTGTTTCGACCATTATGATTGTTATTGTTCCAATAATTATTATTGTTTTGGAAGAAACCGTTCCTACGATTCTCCTGATAGTTTCCACGTCCTTGTTGCTGTTGATAGGGTCGGCCACCACAGAATCTCCTATACCTTGGTTCGGGTCGCCTACCTCTGAAATAAGTATTTCTCTCTGGACCTAAGTTTCCCTTCTCCTGTTCTTTAGGGCTTTCTGTTTGCTGTGTCTGATCTATAAACACAGAATTTATTTCTTTATAGTCCTTACGTTGGTTTCTAGCTACGACATTGGGCGTTGGACTAGTGTAATCCAATATCCGAAGAAGTTCGTCCATGCCGGCCAAATCGCTGATCCCTGACGAAATTATCAGTCTTCTCACTTCAACTGGCAACATTCTGGCAATAACATCTATCAGTTTTGCCGTAGATAGTGAGGGTTCAAAAAACGTAACCGGGCGAGTTGTGTCGTAAAGAAGTCGGCATAACGCGTCGGTAAATTACCCGAATACTTCCTGGAGTATACTTCTGCGCGTAAACTGTTCTGCCCTTCTATAGACCAATAACACTTCAATAGGGCTTCAGCGAACTCTTCGAAGTCTACAAATATGTACCTGAAGTCGCAAGGCCACTCAAGGGGGCCCTCTCCCAAATAGCGTTCCACTATCTTCATCTCCCGTTCTCGAGGAATGTGAGCCTCCGCAAAGTAGTCACGGATAGTTCTGATATACTCAATTGGGGTGTAAGAATCGAGATTAGTGAACTTACGACGTTTGTCCTCAAAGTTACGAATTGCCGTCACGTTTCTCTGTTGAGAATCTTGGAAACTGGGACGATATTCCCTCTTTTCACTTTCGGGCTCACTACTTCTATCTTCGAGTCCCTCATTGTATCTTAATACCCTTTCATCTGGCCTCACTTCTCTATCTCCTGTTTCCATACTGTGTTTTCTATGACGATTTTCATAGTCCTCAATTTCTATCTTCTCCTTATATTCTATCTCCGTAATCAACTCATTCACTTGCTTCTCTATTTCTTTCTTCAGATCCTCCTTATAGACTTCAAGATCTGCAACGTCTCCTAAGCTCAGACTTTGCAATTTCCTACTAATGTATTCTCCAATATTAGTGGATTTTCCTTCTTTAACCTCATTCACGACTGTGACTACTGTATCCATTCGTTCGTCTAATAGTTTACTACGAATTTCTAAAGTTTCTTTTAAAGTTTGGTTTTCCTCGACCGATTGGTTCTTATCGTCAACCTGTCTTTGTAACAGTTGATCATTACCCTTCCCTAGATCTGACCTAACAGACATTACATCACGATTTATTTGTAATTGCGTACTGGCAAGCTTACTCTCAACTTTACCTTGTATTAACTTAATATGTTCTGTGCTCGACTTATCCCATTCGTCTTTCCAAATAACTACGCTCGCCTTTAACATTTCGGCTATATAAACCTCAATGTCCTCCTTCAAGATCTTATTGTGGTCTATCACCTGATTACGCAGAGTATCAACGTTAGTTTTCAACTCAGCTAATGAAACAATAGTCTTTAGAGAATCGTCAACAAATTGCGATCTCAAATCACCTATACCCTCAGAACATTGTGTCTTAGATTCTTCTACTTCCTTTCTTATTTTACCTATGTCCCCTTGGACCTTATTAACATCGACAAACATAGAATTAACTTCTGACTGTACTTTACCAATATCATTCTGTACTCTAGTTATATCTGTCTGGACATTGTTAACATCTATCTGCATGTTGTTAACGTTCTCCTGAACCTTATCTACCTTTGTTTGGACATGGGAAACATCTGACCTTACATTGGCAACCTCTGATTTAAGAAGAGTAACATCATCTTTAACCAGGGCAACATCAGAATGCGCACCCTCTACTTTAGTTTGGACACTGGCAACATTGGATTTCACAAGAGTAACCTCAGTTTGAACATTGGCAACATTGTCTTTCAATTCAGCGGAGCTGGTCTGCAATCCCTGTAAAGAATTTTGCATACCCTGAATATCTCCCTTGAAACTTTCACCCACCTTGACAACAATCGTGTCAAGATCTACCTGGCGATCTTTCTTCAGCTGCTCTCGGTCCTTCTTCGCCTCGTACAATTTTCTCTGTAAATCAATGACATTTACCTTCAGATTCTCTTTAATCTGATTTTCAACACTGTCTAATTTCTCCTTCAAGTTACTGTCCATTTTCTCCAACAAACTCTCCTTCATCTCGTTCATCATCTTCCGGACATCCTCCGTCGCCATTGTTGCCATTACAACATTCTCAATAATAAAAAGTGCTATAGGAATATAAACAAATAGAGCAATACAGCAACACTTTTGAGCATCCTTTCAATCCATGTATTTGGGCATCTTATCGTCTCGCCTTAACATTAACTTAATGTTAGATTACCATACATTCTATTTCTAAAATACCATTACCTGAAACGTTTGCGTGTGATTTATTTTAAATATACTACCATAAAGAACATTTACATTTATCGTCATTAAACAAGTTAGCTTTATATTAACATGGCTATCAATAACCATGAGTCAGTAAACTGAAAATAGATTCAGATCATAGGTCATTTTGAAAAATATTACCTATTACTCCTTTCTCAGGCTACCCATTAGATCTGATCCTTCGTTTGAGTGCAATTTTGTTAAAAACAAAGCAAATTACCTATATAATTACACTCTAGCTCATCGCAGATGATATGGTTAATTAATCCCATAAACTTAAAAGTTAAGTTGTCTTCTGGATAGCTTCTAAATGGCCTCACGAAGCTATTTTCGCGGCCCAAAAATCTAGGGTGTCATCTTTCCACTGTCCCCGTATATTCTAGAGCCGGTCTGTTCGATATCCGAAGCAAGGCTGGATTCGTAGACCCTGACGGCTCCAGCGCAAATACTAGTCAAGGATCCACTACAACTAGACCCTCATGAATATACGTGGCGGAAATCACGACACAACTGTGAGTTACATAAAAATGCACTTAGCTCGAAGTAGAACACCTACCTTTCATTCTCGGGGATCTCGTGGTCAGCCTCTGGACCTATAATGGGTTTCACAGTTGCATCTCCTTATTTCTTAAATAAATCAAAACGACGCGGCTTCTAATATACTAAACAATTTAGTAATAAAGGTGTAAACTAAATCTAAACATTCATACAGTAAAATAAAAACACACTCCCTTTCTTTCTTCTTCACATTCACGCCAAGGATAATACTGCATTCCATGAACGCTGTGACAAATTTTGAGGGCAGCTTGTGTCATTACAACAAGCTATACAACAATTTACATTCCTCTGGCGCGCTTCACAATGAACATCTGGGCGCTAAGAGCACGCGACCTTCGCCACGTGTCTGATGACATAACAAACTCCGTTACATTCCCAGAGCTGGCTGGTTTAAAAGCTGCTTGCCTGTCGGTCCGCAACAACTCTCAACATTTGTGCGCGGCCGATCAGTGGCCTTGGTTGGAAACGAGTTTTAAACAGACCGTCGCTATTCCAACCTTGCCCACAAATACTTCTCCATCGAAACACAAGCTATGTTAAAATGGAACAGATTCACGTCAGACAAATAAGCGAACCATACACACATCCTACATGCTAATGAAACAAAATTTCTATACACTATTACTTTCATACTCTCGCATTGTGACGTCCCAATGGAGTTCATTTCATTAACTCTGAACAAGAATCAAACCACATCCAGTCACATCAGCATTCATACGCTAACCACTACGCTAAACAATCAATAAACTTCCTATACCTAACATATCATTCACTCGATTGGCAAATAAAGAAAGTTAATGCTGTAAGAATTTACAATGACACTAATAGCATAAGTAGTGTCTATATACACATGAGCCTGAGCTCCAATCTCACAGTTATGTCAAATACAATTAACTGGGATCCTCATAAGCTTCTACAGCTTCCGAAATACCACCACCATTCTCTCCTTTCTGATCTGGTGTCATAATAGATTAAATACGTTCGACCACTCAAGGTGAAACATATGTCGTTACATACTTGGGTTTAATAATCTTAATAAGAGTACAACATAACTGATGTCAATATCCATTTCCCGTTTCAATTTCAATCGTGACCCTCCTGTCTTCTCTAATCCAAAGCCGTGTATAAAATAAGGAGAACTGTTAACAAACCCCTTAATGCCTTGCCAAACCTAGTCATGCCCTCGCAATGACTGTTATATAAAATGCGGAAACACCTTCGTAAAAACCTCGTGTGCCAACTACACACGAAATTACATACATATATATATATATATATATAACCACTATCAAAGGGTTATCACCTTCACTTCTTTCAAACTGGCATTCCTTAAAAAGGGCACAATTCCTCAGCGTTGTCACACCAATCGCTGGTCTACTGAACAATAACATGAATTGTTAAACCATTAATCTATACATGTTAACGACCTTTGGACTAATCGATACAGGCCTCCTCACTATTACTTTTAAAACGTTACTCAGATAAATTTAAACTGGTGTGTATACATTTAATAAAAATACTGAATCTTAACTTCACACTTCTGGGTTCAACTTTTACCGATGAAGGAATATGATGTCTACAACGTGACATTATATTACTCCTCGTAAATACTTATTCACAAAATTATATATGTGTGTCCAACAAGAACCGATCACGACGAGGATATCAAACAAGAATTTCCCTAACGTTGGATAATAATAAACCTTCCAAGAAGATTCTAACTTCAAATTATTTTAAATGACTCAAAATTCATGGCTTTCTTCAATAAAACATACAATTAGTCATATTCGTATTCTCTCCATTCTGAACGAATGTCTATGAGTTCTGACGATAATAATCGTTTCCACGTTAAATGTTTCTCTTCCAAATGATGCCATGATATTTCACAATATATCACTACCAATATCTTCTCTCTTGATGTCTCTTCTCGACGGATAAAATGCCCAAATTAAACTAATAAAATTAATTTAATCGGTAACTTAGACGAAAATGTCTATCTCCTGAATTAAAAATTAATTCATAACCGTCGAAAATAAATTACTATTCATTAAAGGAAATGACAAAATGCTTGTTCCTCGAACAAGAAAAATCTCAGTTCAGAAACTGGATTTCAAACAAACAAAGCAAAATGCGTTGAAAGACGATCACTACAAATAATCTCGAAGAATAAAATGACTATGCATGAAATACATAAATATTGTGTCGAAATATGGGTAAAGGATTTTGCTCAAAAAAGTCACTACAATGCTCTAACTACTAGGTTAGTGAACACTGCTACCTGGTCTGGAAGTCTAGAAGCTCAAGATAGAGTATTACAAAACACTCAGTTGTTACATCTTCCAAAGATCCGGGTTGGATCCTAGCTCGTCTCCAGGAACTCGCGACCTCAGGAAAGGAACGGATTCCCCTACTGGAAAACAGCAAGCTCCGACCGGGATCGAACTGCGGGCCTCCAATCATCATCTTCATTGTGACCAGGATTACCCTGGACCTCATGATAATCTTCATATATCTTCTTAATCCGTCACAGTACAGTTTCATCAAAACAACGAGCAGTGTCAAAAGTTCTTCCCATTTCGAAAGACATTCGAAAAGAAAGTCGTGGACCTCACTCGCATAACGAACATTCATGTAGATGGAATATGAACATAGTTCTGTAGTCGCTGGTGTTAATGTCGAGCTCATGTGTGACAATAATGCACTAAAATACAGTTGTACACCAAGTCTCATGTTCGCTCATCAAGTAGACATTCATGAACAAACTCCTTTAACGAAGCTCCATCGCTGACTATATCGCTTCTATGTGCTTATATCCCTGGCGCACATACTAATTTAGTCCATAAATAACTTCATATTAGCAGACTTAATAATTTTCATCAACATAGAATGCATCTTCATCCTATTGGTGTTGTTATACAGTCCCACAAAAGCAATGCTAACATTCACACTTACTCACTTGTGTCTGGTGCATGCGCTGTAGTCGCTCGAACAAAAGTTCCTTATCGCGCTGGAAACAAACACTTTTCTCACGCTTCACAAAAACGTTTATATCTTCTGAAATAATCTTCTCAATTTTCTCAAAGTTCGTAATATACTAAAAACGATAGTAAGCTACAATGTGTAGTCGAAATAATGTCGCTGAAGTGGATCAGACCGAAGTAATTGCGGCATATAAGTTCATCGCAACTTCACTTAGTTTCAAGGCGCGGTAATCTCCTAACTCTCGCCTCGCTTATACCTTGTCTTCACGGGTCAACCTTCTACAAGCTCGGTGAAACACTCGGAACTCGTCTCTCTTCCAGCAAAACACGTCTGACCTCTCTAACATTCAGAAAATAAAGAGCCTCGATGATTGGCGTCTCCCCGCCAAGTCCATCGATTCTGGCCGCCTTTTTGCGTTCCCTCTCAAATTCGCGCGGGCTCTAGCAAATCGCTTATTCCTTCCAATAGCGACCTGCTATCGACTTATAAAATATTTCCAACATTTTATTATCATATTCTTCTCTTTACCATTATATAAATTCACTCTCAAGGGGCTTAAATGTGTTAAATATCCATAAAAATTTAGTTGCTGGACCTCCCGTCTTCTCTAAAACTTCTTCTTATTGGCTGTAACTCATATCCAATCGGATAATTTATAACAATGTTTAAACAATTCTTGGGATAATCCGCTGTTGCTAGGTCGATTCTAAGCTTCTGGAAACTTCCATTGCGCAATACAATCACGTGACGGAATTTCCCTCCTGCTCAACGTCACCTCTAGACTGGTTTCTGCCAACTTCCAACCTCAATATTGCTTGGTTAAATTTTATCATGGGCTTCGAAAAAAATATTCCCATTTTCATCCCAAATAATTCATTTTACGGGGGCAGTACCTGGCGCAAAACTTGTGTAACACCTTGTTTGATGGGTCAGATATCGGTGGCTTCTTAATTAAGACTAATTCGTCTTCAACTAAGTCCCGGTACTATTCTCAATCTTCGATCCGCTTGAGCTCTCATATGTGTAACGGTGATTTTGGATTCTTAAATCATGTGCAGGCATGGAATCACGTGGGCAAGTGATAACATTATCCCACGATCTCTCCGGTATTCTATTGTGGTGCAAAACCATAGGTATCTGTCCCGTAGATTCGTGTCTCGTTGAATTTATACAGATCTCAATATCTTTCACACGATCTACCCACTCGTGATGTTCATTAGGCTCAAATATCCTGAATATCATCGAAATATTTCTCATCACGCGTTTGCTTGGATTCGCGGATGGGTGTCTTATCGAAAATAAAATATGTTTTATTCCAAGATCTACCATTCCCTTCTTGAACTCAGCACTGGTGAAATATCTCCCGTGGTCAGATAATAGAAACTCAGGTTTCCCCATGGTAGGAATCACTTTATTTCTAATGCGGCTTAGCGCTTGTTTTGTAGTAGTTTTTTGTATTGGGCACAGAACCACGAATTTCGAAAATACATCTAAGCACACAAGTACATGTCGGCATCCTCTCCTCCCCTTAGGAATTGGGCCGAATGTATCATTATTGCGAGCAGTTCACAGGGCTTTTGCGGCAATAAAGGTTTTGGAAACTGTTTCATGAGATAATTGTTCGGTTTTGTTCGCTGGCATGCGTCACATGTTTTAATTACTTCGCATATGGAAGTTCTCATGCAAGGCCACGTGAATGCTTCCGCGTTGGTCGCTTCTGATTTGTCTGCCCCGACATGCCCTAGACTTTCATGCTCGTGCCAGGTTAATCCACGCTGCAATGAAGCTGGTACCAAAATTCGTAATTTAGAATGTTCATCATCAATGAATTTATGCAATAAGTTGTTCAAGTACATGTATTTTCCTTCCTTCAGTTGAGCTTCCCGGTGCGCTGGTGTTCCTGCCTGTAGTTCACCGTTGAAGTAGCGTATCATCTGCATCATCCAAGGTTCAGCTTCTTGTTCTCTGGGTAATTCCTTCAATTCATCTAGAAACGTGCGGTCCTTGTCAGTCAATTCAATGTGATTCACCACGGCTTCCTCTTCAACTGCTGCTTCATGGTTCCTGCTGAGAGCATCCGGTATGACGTTTAACTTTCCAGGGCACTGCTCAATCTCGATGTCAAATTGCTGGATGTAAATTGACCACCTGGTAATCCGTTCACTGTGCATTGTAGTTTTGAATAAGAACGTTAGAGCTTAATGATCCGTTCTTATTGTTATGGGGTAACCAAATACTATTTTTCTCCACTGTTGCAGAGCGTGAAGTATAGCCAGAAGCACCTTCTCCGTAACCGTGTAATAACGTTCATGTTTGCGCAATTTGCGACTTACAATTGCTAGGTAAGACAGTTTCTGCAGGTTATTCGGATCTTCCTGATATAACATGGCTCCAATGCCTATAAACGAAGCGTCAGCTTGGATCACAAACTTGCGACCAAAATCTAGGTAACCCAGTTTAATACAATTTTGCAGTAGAAGTTTTGTAGCTTGGAATTACTTGTCACAACTGTCATTCCAAAACCACTTATTATTCTTTTTGAGGAGTTCCTGCATAGGGGCTACCATCTCAGTGTACCCCGGGCAGTTTTCCTTGAATAATCCCGTAACTCCAAGAAAAGCACGAACATGTTTCACCCTGGTTGGTGTGGGGAAATTCTTAATTGCTTCTATTTTAGCCGGGTTCGGTCTCGCGCCGTCCTTATCAATCAACTTAAAAATATGCTAGAAAGCGAGTTCATGAAAATGATATTGCTGATTACTGTAATGTATTTGTTTAAATTCTTACAGCGCGGTTTACCAGGTAAAGATATAGGATAGCTTTTGGTAGTCTAACTGCTGGTCCGATGTTTGTAATAAATACAATTTAAGTATTTGTTCAAAAAATCTCTATCGAATCATCATTTAGTGTTAATAAAATACCAAAAATGTTAAGTCAATAACTTTTAAGTTTGGTCTTTTTGCTAAAAGTAAAAATTAAATTTAAAATCTAAAATCTAAATATAAAAAAATAAATCCTAGTAAATGGAATGTCATTCCAAGAAATACGAATCCTTATATGTCTTTCTTTACCGAAAATGTACAGTCATGACATTATGGTTTGGTCTTATTGCAAAATCTAAAATTTAAACCTTAAAATAAATAATTCATAGTAAAGGGGAAAGTAATTCCAAGTAATATAATTCCTTATATGATGAAAATCCACAGCCTGCTTCCAGTCTCCGACCGGGTCAGGAATGGAATGAATGAAGCCCCCATCTAGCGGCGAGGATATGAACTGTGCCGGCTGCCGAGGCCTGACGCACTCCTCTGGGGCAATGATTAAATGAATGACAAATGAAATGATAGTGGAGAGTGTTGCTGGAATGAAATTTTGACAGGGAAAACCGGAGTACCCGGAGAAAAACCTGTCTGCCTCCGTTTTGTCCAGCACAGATCTCACATGGAGTGACCGGGATTTGAACCACGGACCCAGCGGTGAGAGGCCAGCGTGCTGCCGCCTAAGCCACGGAGGCTCTAATTCCTTATATGACTTTCTTTAATTATTTAATACCAAACATTTCTAGTCATGACATTATGGTTTTGGTCTTTGCGAAAACTAAAATCTAAAATAAACAAAAATCTATATGTTTAATGCTTGGATCTAAAATCTAAAAATAAATAATTCATAGTAAAGGGAACGTAATTCCAAGTAAGTTAATACAAATCCTTATATATACTTAGCATAAAAACAAAGTCCCGAATTCTTGTATGTTACAGGTAATCTCAAGTATCACTGAATGTATTTTAATGCGGTTTTCTCCATTCTGTAAAGGATATCACAAGCAAGGTTTCTGTAGAAAATTATTTATTTATCGTCAAAGAAAGCCAAGCAGTAACGATTTCAGTAAAAAAGTCAAAGAAGCCTGGCGTCCGTGCACTTTTTAATGTTACCATGGGCAAACAGTTAAAAATATTTATTTACTAGGTACTATGAGTGTAAGATTTGTTCACCATGAAAAGTTCTACAAAAGAGTCCGCTATAGCATATCTCTATCTTCAATACATAGCCACTATAAGTGTTTTAGCGCTCTCTTTAAGGAAACTAAGGAATGACATATTTCGCTCGGCAAGTGAACATCATCAGATCCAAATCTATACAAGCTGTACAAAACACTATCACACCCACAATAACACTACTAACAGTTACTTCTCTACAAAAGCAGAAAATAAACTTTCAAAAACGTAGTTGCCCACTTTCAATGTTTGTTGCTTGACAACGAGATTTTTAATATAAACAATAGTCTAATGATAATTGACACGTGGATGGCCAGCGTAGATGGGCCAACTTACCTTTTATTTAGAGGTCCGCCTCGCTTCCATTGCAAAATCACCTCCAGAAGACATGCTCCAAAAGAAAAACACCAAAAGGGGTGGAAGGATGGTGGAGAAGGGGACAACGCACAGGCTCGACTACAGACACCCCCCAATAACTAAGAGAACTGTCGCCGACGAAATAATGCCACAACAGTTGCTTAAAAATTTAAAAGAGAATTTAATGTTAAAATTAAAAAAAAAAACACCTCCACCAGAAAACAGAACATGCATCAGGCAGCATAAATTACAAAATAAAACAAAACCTCAGCTAGAATTCTCACTGAAGAAATAAAAAAAATTAAGGCCAGTATCAATAAACAAGTAAGAGAATGAACAGCTACAAACCAAATAAACACTAAATAAACACCAGACATATTCCCAAACTGGACCATGAGGGCCTTGGAGAATTAAAAAAAACTAGTGAAAAATATTACCATAAACAAGGCAACGAAAGAATAATGTAGGAGTACCATGAAAACTCCAAAAAAGGAAAACCAAAGGAAAATTTAAAACAAATAAGTTAACCAACACCACCATGACCCAAGAACGTGCACTTCAAAAACACGCCAGAAAACAAAACCCACAATGCACTTCTGTCAACAAGTTACCATGGCAACCAAGAACAGTTGAAGGTACATCAGTACGTATTTATGAGAAACGCGTAATTTACATTTTTAAATTAAATCTTCTCCAGTGAGTAAACAGCTAGATATAAACAAACTCTAGACATTACGAGATCAAATAGTTTTTAAAGGCAACGGATCAGACTAAAAACCGACCTACCAATGAACAAATTTAGGCCTAGTGTTAATAGATTCGTCTGGCCAGTACCATAATATTATAAGAAGAAAATGCCTTAGCCAGATGCCAAATAATAAAATAAGAAGAAAAACAGTAGTGTTCCCCGGACAAATATAGTTTAACAAAAAATTTACATTTTCATAGGTGACATATCAAGGCCAAAGTCATCCTTCAGAACAAAAAAACTTTCAGAACACAATGCAAAATATGGAGCTCCAATAATTTAAAATAAATAAAAAGCAAGACATACCTTTAGGGGAGACACTAAATTTTTCTTTTCTTTAAACTACTTAGATATCCTTAAAGGATTTATATCACCAAAAATAAAATAAAATATGAGATGGCTGACAACTGCCGGTCGAAGAGAAGCACACCAATATCGCATTTCCATATTAAGGCCGAAGAAACTATTTACACGATTATCACCGATGTTCGTTGCACACTAATACTTCATGTATCATCAAATACTGGGATATATTCCCAAGTTAGCTTGGTCGAGGGCAAAGCCCTCGCCCTGGCGAGATTCACAATATGCGTAGTTCTTCTCCCAGCAATCAGTCACAACTCATTATTCACGATGGATGACAAAAAGCGAAGAAGGTCACCCAGCATGCACCAGGTTTATTTAAATTGGACCAATTAAATTTAGCCACATATTACGACAATGTGAAAACCAAATAATTTTCACACGACACCGCTAAAATGTTTTGGCGGCATGAAGTATATACAGTCTTTTGTTTTTATGACGTAGAATTTAATAAATAGCCTTCAAATATGACACGAATAGGATTAGTTTATAAGGCACCATCAACACACTCTAGTGGTGAAGAAGAAGGAACTACGGCTAGCTGCGCCGAAGTCCGATAGCAGCTGCCATCTCGTGTTCACTTGCGGAACCAAGCCATCCAGGCGGTCGTTTCAAAGGTCGTGAAGTCACATCCAAGGAAGATACATATTTGAAAACGTTGCTACGGGCAATGCACGTAACAATAATAAATATAATAATCTTTTGTTGAGTCATCAGTCTTTGACTGGTTTAATGCAGCCCTCCATGCTTTCCTGTTCTCAGGTAATCGTTTCATCTCTATATAGCTACTACACCCTACATCGAAGTCAATCGTTTAACATATTCTAACCTTGGTCTACCCTACAGTTCTTATCCTTAACCCTTCCTTCCATAACTATGTTTGCCGTTCCTGGGTGTCATATTATTTGTCCTACCAACCTATCTTTTTATTAGCAGTCGTCAGTGTTCAGCAAATAATGTCTACAGTAAAAAATAATTGACATGATCCTTTTACAAGTATGTGTAATTAAATCATTTACATTTTAAATTGCTGCCATAACCTGTGTTATTGTAGTGTTTGTAGTAAGGTATGTATTTGTCAATTAAGAGTAGGATTGGGGAATGAGGCAAACTTGGCTATAAGTTACAAACCATCCCTGCATTTGGCTGGTCTAAAAGTTTAAAAAAATGCTCTAAGATGTTAAAAAAATATGTAATACCTCTTCTAAAATGGCTGAGGTAAAATTGACCCCGCATCTTCTCAGTTTTGCCTCAGTGTTCCCCGTTGCAGTCCTCAGACCTGAATTAAATTTGTTAGCGGAGCCAGTAATCAAACCCTGACCTCTTAGGTGACTGCCAGAAATGCCACCCACTACACCAAGAGATGTTTCATGAATATTAGTTGTTGTCGTCGTTGTTGTTGTTGTTGATTCTATTTAGGGGTTTTACAACATCATGGTCATGTAGCCGTGTATACTGTACTGTGCAGTGCTTATCAAACAAGATTCATATTATGTTGACTGTTTCATGGGATGATCTCTGCTTGAGACAATGTTGGCTGCGACCAGCTTGTAGAGAAACGTCTTCATTATTTAACAGTGTGTACTTGTGTGTATACAGAACTTGGGACTCCTTGGTCATCAGTCCTGTGTGCTTAACAGATAGGGATATATAGTTCAAGGTGTGTGGAAAACTTTGTGACTTCGTGGTCATCAGGCACGTATAGTTGGGATTATAAAATGTGTAAAACATCGTAAGTGTCCGTCCCTTGTAGTTGAATATGTAATGAATAGAGACATATCGTTCATGAGTAGCCTGAGATTAGATATTTGAAAACATTTAACAAGATTTTGGTAAATGTAAATTCATTTTAGCTAATATAGAGAAACCATGTATTTGAATGTATGAACAGTATAGGTCATCACCGTTTGTTACCTATAGTTGTATGTGCCGTAACGTTATAGTGGTCAAGAAGCACATCCTAGGTCTCAGATATCTTACTATTGTTGGTTTTATGAAAATAATAAATATTACCTAAGTGGAATATCAACAAAAGGAATGCTTTACTGAGGTAAGTGATACCACTTTTATATTGTTGTTTAAATCTTCAATCTTTGACTGATTTGATGCAGTGCTCCATGCCACCCTGTCCTGAGCTAATCGTTTCATCTCTACATAGCTACCATAACCTCCATCAGAGGCAATCTGTTTAACATATTTAACCTTGGTTTACCCCTACAGTTTTTGTCCTCGACCTTTCCTTCCATAAATAAGCTTGCTAGTCATGGTTGTCATAGTATGTGTGGGTGAGTGGGTGACACTATGCTCATTCCAACCTATGTTTTGTTTGTTATAATATGCGAAAACACCTTGATAACCTATGTTATTGTGATGACTGTAAGAATGTGAGTACTTCTAATTCAGATGAGAATTGGAAGGAGGTGGCCAAGGCCTTGAGTTAAGATATATCCAAGCATTTGCTTGGAATAGACGTGGGAAACCACGAAAACTACTTCCAGGATGGCGGAGGTAGGAATCAAACCCAGCTACTCTCAGTTTTTGCCTCACAGGGCTGAGTGTACCCCATTCCAGTCCTACGACCAGAAATAAAATGTCTTGGCAGAGCAGTGAATCAAATTCAAACCTAAACTGCTAGCCATTACACCAAGAGGTCGACAATATTACGGCTGTTCTTGATTGTACATGACCAATCAATAATTACCTAATAATAATAATAAATATTCCATTTAGCAAAGTTACAGAGCCAACCTCCCCTTGTGATGCCATTCAAGGTTTCAGGGCGCGGCGGCCATCTTGCGCATTAGCCTCTGCACCAGCTCCTGCCTATGTTACCAACTAATGGCACATAACTCTATGGCCTCTTCATATAACAATCCAACATGCTGACCATCGGAAATAATTAGACGGTTCTCAATATCTACGAATCTATTGCAGCAATCAAACTGAAATTTTAAATGTTCATAGTGGCAATTAACATAAGTAGGATATAAGAAAATAGGATTTAGTTCTTCACGGAACTACTTGTCGATATATTGATGGTTGCTATTGACTTAGTACTAACATTAGAAATTCTCCACAGATCGGTGAACAACCTAGCAAGTGATAAATTTCGAGCCACACTCAGTCAACATAGTAACAAGAAGAGACAAACGTCAATTTATAGTGGAAAGATGCCAAACATATGCAAAACGTGTGGAGCACACCTTAAACGAAAAGGCGATTTAAAAGAACACACGTTGTTCCATTGTGGCCAAACGCCACATTCCTGTGGTACGTGCGGAGCAAAATTTACTCGAAAAAGCAGTTTCAAAACACACATGTTATTCCATAGTGGTCTGAAACCACACTCCTGTGGAACATGCGGTGCAAACTTTTCTGAGAAGGGCAATTTGAAAAGACACGTTTTAATCCATGGAGGTCTGAAGCCATATTCTTGTGATACATGCGGTGCTAACTTCACTCAGAAGAGTCACCTGAAGGAACATATGTTAATGCATAGTGGTCTAAGGCCCTATTCTTGTGGAACATGCGAAGCAAACTTTGCTTGGAAGTACAGTTTGGAAAATCACATGTTAATCCATGGTGGTTTGAAGCCATATTCCTGTGGTACTTGCGGAGCTCAGTTCAATAAAAAAGGTAATCTGAAAACACACATGTTATTTCACAGTGGTCTAAGGCCATATTCTTGTGGAACATGCGGAGCAAACTTTACTTTGAAGTGCCATTTGGAAACACACATGTTAATTCATAGTGGTTTGAAGCCATACTCGTGTGGAACTTGCGCAGCAAAATTTACTCGAAAAAGCAGTATAAGAAAACACATGTTAATCCATAGTGGTTTACAGCCATACTCCTGTGGTACGTGCGGAAAGAAGTTTACTGAGAAGGGCAATTTAAAAAGACACATTTTAAACCATAGTGGTCTAAGACCATATTCTTAGGGATCTTGCGGAGCTAAGTTTAATAAATGAAAAGGTAATTTGAAAACAGACATGTTCATTCATTCATAGTGGTCTGAAACCACACTCCTATGTAATATGCAAAGCAAACTTATCTGAGAAGGGCAGTTAGAAAGAGAACGTGTTAATCCATGGTGGTATGATGTCATATTCTTGTGGTACACGCGGAGATAACTTCACTCAGAAAAGTAATTGAAAGATCACATGTTAATCTATAGTGGTCTAAAGACATATTCGTGTGGTACGTGCGTAACAAACTTGACTCTGAAAAGCAGTTTAAAAAAACACATGTTAATCCATAGTGGTCTAAGGCCTCATTCCTGTGAAGCATGCAGAGCAAACTTTACTCAGAAGAGCAGCTTGAAAAGACACAGTTGGTAATCCATGGTGGTCTGAAGCCATATTCTTGTGGTACATGCTGAGCTAACTTTACTTGAAAATTTTTCTGAAATAAACACATGTTTATCCAAACTGTCTAAAGCCTCACTCATGAGGTACATGTGGTAGAAACTTTACGGATAAAGGTAGTTTGAAGATTTACATGTTAATACAATAGTCAAAACAATTAGGGGATCAGGTGAGATATCATACACAAGATACATATGGTGAAGTATTTTATTCAGAGTTCGGTTACAATTGTAATTTGAGTGTGCTACAGTACGATATTGTGCTGTCTCAACTCTTTACTGGAGGTTTACATGCCGTTTACTTAGAGCGAGGTACCATGGGGCTCCCATAATAGTGAAAAAGTCATTCTCGTTGCCCTCTAATATGGTGTGTGATCACCTTGGATGGCCAGGACAGTCACACACCTGCGTGACATGGAGAGTATGAGGTTATCAATCAGCTCTTGAGGGATATTTGGCCAATCTTCGATGAGTGCAATATCCAGTTCGGCAACCGTTGTGGGAGGTGCTGGTGTGGCTGCAATGCGTCTGCCAAGTGCATCCCAGACATGCTCAATCGGGTTTAAGTCCGGTGAACAAGCTGACCACTCCATTCGTTCAATGCCCTCGTCGTCAGCATGTTGTCTGCCAGAGCTGCTCTATGGGAACGTGCGTTATCCACCAGAATGAACCCATCGCCTATGGCGCCAGCGTAGGGCACAATAAACGGTCGAAGGATCTCGTCTCGATACCTCTGAGCAGTCAAAGCGCTATTCTGAACGACATGGAGGTCCGTACGTCCGCCAATACTGACTCCTGCCCACACCATTCGTCCACCACCATGATATGGTGTTGTTTCCTGCACATAAGCGGGATTGGTCCGAGTTCCACGTTCTCTCCATATGAGTGAACGACCTTTGTCCGGCTGAATACAAAATCTTTACTCATCTGTCAACAGAACACGGCGCCAATCGTTAGTTTGCCAATCCTGATTGTTATTCCGCCCAGTTCCTGCGGGCTAAACGGTAGCGTGGTTTTAATGGGACATCCACCATAGGCCTCCGTGCGTCGAGGCCATTTTTCCGAAGGCGATTTCGGACTGTTTGTGTTGATATTGCGCGTCCTGTTGCCGCCTGGAGGAAGCGATGCAGCTGAGTTGCATTCAGCCTCCTGTCTCGACGGGCTGTTAACCGGAGATAACGGTCATCTCTTACTGACGTTAGCCGTGGACGACCTTGACCTTGCCTTCTTTTAACGGTTCTTATTTTCTGAAATCGCGTCCAGGTCCCGGAAATTACACTTTGGGAATCCCCAATAGGTGCAGCCAACTCCCTCTGTGTCTGTCCCGCTTCCAACCTTCCTATGGCTCTCCATGCCATACCTTCGGGTAAGTCACGTTGTTGTTGCATTGCACTACCTGCTCACTACACCATCTGAACCCAACTGCTTGTGTCATTCGTTTGGTAGTGTAAGCACACGTCCACACCAATCCCCTCTGCAGCAAGTTTCTGTTATTGCCACTATCTCGGTTGCCGTAATGTTGTTGTTTCTACTCCGTAGAACTGACAGAAAGACGTCGAAACATTTTAGGTCATTCTGCCGATGACAATACGTCAGAATCTAGATATCACAACTGAACCCCTAATTGTTTTGACCAGTGTACATGGTAGTCTAAAGCCTCATTCATGCTGTACATGAAGAGCAAACATTACTGTGAAAGGCACTGCGAAAGCACACATGTATATCCATAGTGGTCTGAGGCCAAATTCATGTGGTGCATGCTGAGCAATCTTTACTAAAAGAATGTTATCTGAAGACACATATGTTAATCCATAGAGGTCTAAAGCCACATTAAAGCGGTACATGCGGAACGAACAATACTATAGAGCGCGGAGATTAAAAAAAAAACATGTTAATCCATAGTAGCCTTGGGGCTATATATTGTGGTACACGTGGACAAAAATTTGCTAATAAACATTCATTGAAATAACAGCTCGTAATTCATAGTGGTTTCAAACATTTGTGTTGTACATGCGGAAGCTACAGTACTTTTGAAAAAAAAAATATAAACTTTTGCGGAGAGGATTTTTCTACGAATTAAGAATTAACGCCACACATCATGACCACTGCCATCGTTATGTCCGGGCCGCAAGGTTCCTGTAGTGACGTCACGCTTAAAGCCGATACAGCCGCAGCAGCAAGTCGGAGGGCTATGTATGTATGTATTCTTTATTGTCAGACAGATAGAATCCACTAGTGACAATATAATAATTAACAATAAAATGTACAAGTATAAACAAAACAATAACAGCAAACAAGAACAAAAAATAGAAATACACTAGTCTATTAAATATCAACAACCACAACCATACAGACACGCACTCAAACATCCGATCTCAAGCATTCATTCATACAATCCCTATGTACAAGAAACATTGAATAATTACAGAAAAAACAAAACTATCTACAGTAAACGGAAAAAGGCAAAAACATAAAATGAAAGATAGAAGAAAAAATCGAAAACTGGGAAAAAAGTAATATAAGAGTGACATTCTAAAAAAAAAAAAAAAAAAAAAAAAAAAAAAAAAAAAAAAACTTCAGTCGCTCGTGCATTCAATCAACCATTCATTCAACCACATGTTCAATCAATCAATCAATAAACGCAAATAGAAAAAACACAAAATGCACACACTATTTTACAGCCCACTCGAGATGTTTCTCATAACAGTTGATAGAGAGTCGAAGTGAATATCAGTAGCACTTTTACTCTCCATCAAGCTGTATGTTGACTGCAACCGGATCAGACATGAATTTTTATGTACATTAATTCTCGATCTGCCCCCATCGAACGTGTGCTTCCGTCTGGTGGTTCTCTGAGGGACGTGAAAACCCAAGTCAGCTAGCAACTGATTCGAGTCAATTCCACCATTTACCAGTTTCCACAGGAATCTCACGTCTCCCACTGTGCGCCGACTGCTCAGTGGAGGAAGACCGTACACGTTGCAATAACTCTCATACTCAGCTCTATGGTACGATCGTCCACCCCTGTAACAGAGCCATTTGACAAATCTCTTTTGCACACGTTCGATGGCGTCAATTTTATTACTGTGAAAAGGATTCCAGATCACACTACAGTACTCCAATTTAGGCCGAATGAGTGACTTAAATAATTTGGATAGAGTTATGTCCGAAAAATAATTTAAACAATTTCTTTTTAAAAATCCCAGGATCCGGAAACTTTCACGACATATTTTTGAAATATGTTCATCGAACGAGAAATTATTTGTGATTGTCACCCCTAAATCCTTAATGGTTGACACTCTACCTAGCGTTTCATTATTAATACAATAATTAAACCTCGGTAGGAGGTTACGTTTCAATGAAACTGACAAAACTTTACACTTTTCAGTATTCAGTTTCAGTTTCCATGTTTCACACCATTCACTGAGTTGGTGTAGGTCTTCTTGCAACAACTCACAGTCATTTATAGTACTGATGGGCATATACAGTTTAAGGTCGTCAGCGTACATCAGGCACCTAGAATTATGTATTATACGAGGGATATCATTCACAAAAAGTATAAAGAGCAGAGGGCCCAATACAGAACCCTGAGGGACACCGGAAGTAACGTTTACAGATTTAGACTTATTATTATTAATTATAACAGATTGGGTTCTATTTGAGAGGTAACTTTTGAAGAAACGTAAAAGATTACCAGTGATACCAAAATTTGAAATTTTATGAAGCAGTAGGTTGTGATGTACGCTGTCGAAAGCCCTAGAGAAATCAGTATAGATAACATCAGCACTACCACGGTTATTCATGAAGGTGGATACATCATGAGTGAAGACTGCTAGGTTGGTAGCAGTGGATCGCCTAGGAAGGAAGCCGTGCTGAAATTCAGTGATGAATGGTGACACGTGGGCGTACACTTCGTCCCGAACAATTGATTCAAAGACTCGTGCGAAAATAGACATTAGTGATACTGGTCTGTAATTAACTACTTTCTGCCTGGAGCCTTTCTTTAACACTGGGGTGATATGGACTGATTTCCAGTAATCCGGAAACACTCCTTCACTGATGGCTTGGTTGAAAAGAATATAAAGTGGACTAGATAGCTGGTGGCATAAAGATTTAATTATTTCTATAGGAATGGCATCAGGACCGGGAGACTTGCCAGAGGTTAGATTATGTAATTTATTCTTGATGCAGTCTTCGGAAATACGGAAGTAAGAAATGCTGTCGTTACTGGAGGGTGGCAGATCAGGTAGAGGTGGCGGTATAGAATTTACAGGAAGGAATAAGGTTTCGAAATATTCAGAAAACAGCTCACAGGCAGAGTTTGCATCAGTACTGGTACGTCCATCGTACTCGAGCGAGACCGGTAATCTGGTGTTCCTAGATCTCTGCTTAATGAAGGACCAAAGTCTGTTCGGATTAGATTTCACACTGGAGTCTATGTCTTCCAGGTAGGCGTCATACTTTCGGTGCTGAATTTCTTTGAATTCGGTCCTCCTGACCACAAATTCAATTCTATGGCATTCCAAAGAAGAGCGTTTCCATTGACGATGAGCCCTATTTTTCGAGTGTAGAGCGCTGATTACATCTGCATCAAACCAAGGTGGATAACGGTAGGGATTAACCTTCACACGAGGAACTGCTTCTCGAACTGCGGACATCAAGAGATCATAAAATATCTCACAATTCTCATTAATGTCGTTCCTGATATCAAGGAGGGACCAGGGGCAATAATCCAGCAAAAATTTCAGGTGGTTCATGTCTGCCTTCTTCCAGTTAAAAATTTCCCTGCGAGGTGGTTTATGAAATAAACTAGTGTCATGAAAATCTATGTTCCATATTAGAGCACTATGGTCGGATGGAATCCACCCCGGTTTTTCTAACTCTACAGACTGAGAGATTTTAGGACTATTAGTAAACATAAGATCGAGGTAGTTTTGTCCACGGGTGAGATGTGGATTGAATTGATGCAGAGAGAATTCCTCAATTATCTCGCAGAAGATAGAGTTCACTGCACTTTCAGTTAGTTTTGAAGGTACGAGAGAAGGCCCGTCCTGCTGTCCCCATGAGATGTCTGGCACGTTGAAATCCCCACACAATATAACGGTATCCTTGTCCTTCAACTGGGCGTGCACCCTGCTGAGAGAGGTATGTAGCTGCTCCAGGTGGTTTAAGGAGGCAGGCGGGGGTAGGTACACACAGCCCACGAACACACTAGACCTTCCTTGGATTTCTAACCAAACAATCTCGCATTCACTTTCTAAGTCCGCTCTTCTCCTAGCACGCAACTGAGACTGCGTAGCAATTACAACACCACCCCCACGCCCAGCCCTGTCTCTCCTAAATATGTCATGAGTCCTAGAAAAGGCGAGTTCTGAGTCGAGAAAACTGTCAAAAAGCCAAGACTCATTTAAGGCTATTATTGACATGTTATTAAAATCACTGATGCTCAAATCTATTTTGTCCAGCTTGTTGGCCACGCTCTGAGTGTTCTGAAAGTATATGGACATAGAACTGTTCGAACACGGGCCAGGATTAATTTCTACATCACCTGACAGTAGAAGAAGCATGAAGACTGTGGTCACCGTTGATGTTGATGTGACCGTACCTCTCCTAGTTAAAGGGCTGGCTCCTTTTAGCAGCATGGCAGGCGACAATCCAGCAGCAGAGAAACAACAAAAATTAAAACTCCGATTGGAGCACTTCCAGTTTACTGAAGCTTCAAAATTATTTTCACAAATCATGGACAGCCTCACATCACTACCACTCACAAGAAAAGAACTAGTTACGTGAAAGAATAACATAATAAAACAGCACAAAACAGGAGACCGGAACACACGCACTTCACTCACCGACGCCATCTTGTTGGTGTCCCGTTTCACACGCAGTCAGTCCAAAGCGAATACAAATTCATATTTATAGGAAAATGTTATTACTATTTAGAGTTCACTGGCAGTTAGATAAGTTACCACTAAATAGGTCTAATTATCGATCAGCTAGTTCGAATCGTGCCGTTGTAGCCGGCATTTTACGAGTGAACAAAATGGAACATCGTCTCTGTACTTACTAGGACATTGCGCACACAGACGGGGGAAAATCGCAGCATTTTGACGTCCTGTAAATGTTATATCAATAAAAATAGGCTTTGAAACAGTTATCTATGATGTACCACAACGTCGACAAATCGCATATGGCTAAACTCGGGATTGAAGGAAGGAAACATTCGAATATTTCAATACACAAAACAATTTGAAGGAACAGTTTGTTAATAGGCTAAAATAAATCTATGTACTCACAGGAACAATACATAGACAGGTACACTTTTCTGTGCCTACTGCCAGAAAAACCCTTTCAAGTTCGAACTGAGCTTAAGTTATGAAATTCGACAAAACTTCAGAATCTCTTGCAATGATAAGATACCAAATTATTATGCTCCTCTCTAATTCTGTATTTTATATTTCTTTATTTTCTGCCTTCTTGAACACTATGCCCTCAAAAATCATTATATACAGTAGTAACAGAAATATTCATTTCAAGACCTTGTTTACCAGAAATAAATCAACAGAGAAGGTAACTTATTTTCTGGATCTCACCCACAAACACTCACCAGTAAAACAGAATAACATTACTTGTGGACTTGCATGAGAACTTCTCTGAATAAAATAACTACTAGCTGACGCTTCAGTAAAGCAAGTCTAATCGTATTTCCAGATAAAAGAAATGAAAAAAAAACATTAGGCCTACAGAACATTTGGCTTATACACAACTAAAAAAAACAACTGAAAAGCTACTGTCTTCCAAGCACTTCATCGAATGAATATCTTCAGCCTATTTATAAGGTGTGGAACCATTAAGAATATCCATTAATTGCTAATTTCAGTAGTAAAAAAGTTTTACTTAATATTTTATACAAAGGAGTGCCTCTCCAAAAGTTTTACCGAATATCCTAATCTAAGTGTCATAATTTCAGTCAGTAATGAGCTACTGTTGTGATACCAACACTAGAGTTTAACCTCTTATGGAGTAAGCTACAGTACAGAAAAATGAATAACTAATGTAGCCTATTTACTATAGGCCCACAAGTCTACATAAAGTCTAGGCTATTCAACATATCACATTCTAAACTACTCGTGGCTCATGCTGCACAACGTAACCTATCTTTAACTGTAATCAATGCACAGACCATTCTTGTGTTCCCTGTAATGCGCAAATCTTTTCGACGCATTTTAAGTTTCAGTTGCTTTCTTAAATTTTTGTCGGCGGGGAAGAAAAAACAAGGCAGATAACCTAATCATCTCCATCATACTAGTTGCTTTCGTAACACAAAAACTTTTCGGCATTAATAATTGTTTCAATGAACAAATAGAATATTGTATTACCATCCAAAAAGCCTGCATTATTCGAAAATAAGCGATGCAAAGGTTCTAACTGAACCACAACATGCAACATGCATGCAACTCAAACTTTTTATAGATAGGCCTGTAGGCTAATAACCTACCTACAATATGAACATTTGCTTCAGAAAACATACGGAGTAATCACCATTCTGGATGACGTAAGTAGTAGCGTTCTTACGTATTGTTTTTCACTCGGACACTGATTAAAATGTATAAACAACACAACAAACCGCACACATTTTAAGCAAATGGCCGTTACATCTCCCACTCTGTCGATCAGCTGATCACGTGCTCATGGCCGCTGCCTGACGGCCTGGACATTACGATGGCAGGGTATAACTCATCGTGGGTATTTACCGCCCACATGTTCTTCATATGCCGTAAACATTACTCGCGTGGCATACGCGCTGCTACATGTACACAAAAAGTGTCTTTTAGATACGCATGTTACTCCATAGTTGCCAGAAGGCATATTTGAGTAATATGTGCCGGAAAGATAATGTCATCATGTGCATTGCAAAATGTTCGATTTCACTTTATATTTGCAACACTTAACAAAAGAAAATCTAAGTCAGTACATAAGTGAATAACACAAATACATCTTGCAAGATGTCTGATAAAAATTACGAAAGCTATGCATCATACTTTATGTAACTGTAGAATGAACCCTGTTGTCTGTCAAATCTAGACCATCTGCACAATAGTATCAAGTGACAATCACCAGGTGGTAAAATATTTAATAATTAGTTTTCTTCCTTCAATAATCACAGAGTATTTATATATTTAACGTTCTTATTTTAATTTAAGTTTACTTTAACTTTATCAAGTTAACAATCACCAGATATTTATGTATCTTCCTTTTTATTTTAATTTAACTTTTAAGAATAGTTTAACACTATCTAGTTATTATCTTGAGTGTTGCACATTGTAAACAGGTGTATTATTATTGTTTGTGATTTCTTTAATATTTAACATGTAATTGTGATCATGCTATGTAAATTTGGTCAGCCTGCAGTAATTGGAGTTTTATTCTGTTGGAGGCATTAAATAAAAACAGTTTTTGGATTTTGTGACTTAACACATTTTGAATGCCACTCCTTCAATTATTGCCTCACAGCCTTCAACAAGTGGAATCCAAGTGCGCTGGTTGCAACTAGGTATCGGAATTTTGTGCACGCTAATATCAGATAGAAACCTAGTCCCAAAATATATCCATGTCACAAGTCCACGTCTATCTTGAGTACATTTACCGCATATCACATGCTGATATCGTGAGTGTTCTTTGCTACTTGTTGTGTCGCAGACGGCAGTCATCTTGCCTAATAGAGTCCGTGTTCAGCGATTTGAAAATAGAGGTGTATGAGCAGAGGAGGTGCAATGCTAACTGATAATAGGGGACTATACTAGACGCTAGAAGACAGAGGAGGGGCAATGCTAACTGATAATAGGGGGACTATACTAGACGCTAGAAGACAGAGGAGGAGCAATGCTAACTGATAATAGGGACCATACTAGACGCTAGAAGACAGAGGAGGTGCAATGCTAACTGATAATAGGGGACTATACTAGACGCTAGAAGACAGATGAGGTGCAATGCTAACTGATAATAGGGACCATACTAGACGCTAGAAAACAGAGGAGGTGCAATGCTAACTGATAATAGGGGGACTATACTAGACGCTAGAAGACAGAGGAGGTGCAATGCTAACTGATAATAGGGACCATACTAGACGCTAGAAGACAGAGGAGGTGCAATGCTCACTGATAATAGGGACCATACTAGACGCTAGAAGACAGAGGAGGTGCAATGCTAACTGATAATAGGGACTATACTAGACGCTAGAAGACAGAGGAGGTGCAATGCTAACTGATAATAGGGACTATACTAGACTCTAGAAGACAGAGGAGGTGCAATGCTAACTGATAATAGGGGACTATACTAGACGCTAGAAGACAGAGCACTCTCAAATGAAAATGCATTAACATCACTTAAATTATCATCCCAAAGTTTATGCGCACAAAACATTAAGCACGATGTGGAAGATGACCTCGCTGTGCCACCCCTTAAATCAACAATAACATAACATCCAGCCAGTGCTCTCTGTACTAACAAATGAATTAATAATACAATGATTACCATCCGAAATAAGTCAACAATAACATAACATCCAGCCTGTGCTCTCTGTACTAACAAATGGATTAATATTACAATGATTACCATCCGAAATAAGTCAACAATAACATAACATCCAGCCTGTGCTCTCTGTACTAACAAATGGATTAATATTACAATGATTACCATCCGAAATAATACAATAATAACATAACATCCAGCCTGTGCTCTCTGTACTAACAAATGGATTAATATTACAATGATTACCATCCGAAATAAGTCAACAATAACATAACATCCAGCCTGTGCTCTCTGTACTAACAAATGAATTAATAATACAATGATTACCATCCGAAATAATACAACAATAACATAACATCCAGCCAGTGCTCTCTGTACTAACAAATGAATTAATAATACAATGATTACCATCCGAAATAATACAACAATAACATAACATCCAGCCAGTGCTCTCTGTACTAACAAATGAATTAATAATACAATGATTACCATCCGAAATAAGTCAACAATAACATAACATCCAGCCTGTGCTCTCTGTACTAACAAATGGATTAATAATACAATGATTACCATCGGAAATAAGTCAACAATAACATAACATCCAGCCTGTGCTCTCTGTACTAACAAATGTATTAAAATTACAATTATTACCATCCGAAATAAAGCAGCAATAACATAACATCCAGCCAGTGCTCTCTGTACTAACAAATGAATTAATATTACAATGATTACCATCCGAAATAAAACAGCAAGTTCAGTCATGAATATGTAGGCTACATTCTCCTTAATATATAGTGGTATAGTTGTTACTCTTTTTCCTCATTATAATTGAATGTTCTTGTAATCCTTGAGAGTTGTACGCTATATAAAACCCTTTGTTTAGTAAGTCTCGTTGTAATTCAGCTTTTGCCACCAGAGGACTGATAACAAGACGAAAAGTATGCCCTTTCACCATCTTGAATAAATGAAAGCTTTTATTTTTCAACTTGTGCAGATAAAGACTTTTATGTGAACCTACATATTTTCTGCGTTTCGTCATTGTACTTGTTGTGAATAGAGGATTATCGATGTAAATTTCGTAAGTATTCAACTGCGTGCTGTATGCAGTGTGATAATCGTACGACAGGAGGATATAAAGGCCGAAGCTGGGACAGGGGCTAATGCGCAAGATGGCCGCCGCGCCCTACTACCCTATGTTATTCTTATGGAGGGACAGTGATAGCTGGGACAGGGGCTAATGCGCAAGATGGCCGCCACGCGCAACTACACTCATTAATGGCGGGCTTTACAAATCATTATTTATTTGTTATTAACTATCCATTGTTTTTTTATATATTTATTATTTATTGTTATTTATTATTAATAATTTTATTTTACTTTTTTAATATTTAATTTATTATTTATATATTTTTTATTATGTCGAAGCACTAAACTGCAAGGTCATTAACCCAAAAATTATCTAACCCGTAATTACAGAAACCTCATTTAACATTTAAGTTAATGCATGTACATACAACATAAACTTCCCCTACGGTCTAGTCTCGCCCGTCATCGAGGTCGATGACTAGCTCCATCGAAGGAGTTGTTGCATCCGAGGGATGCATCCCCATCCCTTCCCTATATCTATAAATTATACACCTAACTTTACACGGATGCCTGCGGCATAATTCACATAAGCTTATGCCAAGGCCAGGCCTAGTACATAGCAACGACCTCCGGTAACCCAGGCCAGCACCTCACTTCCTAAAGAATCTGCAACTATGCAAACTCGGCAGATGGGTTCCATAAAACATCGCAGGAGAGGTGACTGGAGGTCAGTCTTCCACAAGTGTAACCAGGTGCCGAGACGCTGCCCTAAGCCGTCCCGTCCAGATTGGTGAGTGTCAAGCGAGCTAACACACTAACACTTACAACATCCCCATAATTATTGTAAAAGATCGCAAGTATCTGCTCTGCGTAGTTTCATTGTACTCCACTTTGGGAGTACGAAAAAAACTTAGAATCTAAGAGTTAACTGGTCCTTCGGTTCATTTATTTAATTAGTTGATAAGATCCTACCCCTTAAATCACTTCCCGGTAGGATCCTAAATTAATACTTAGTTTATTGCTTATGGGTTACTGTAGTCAGCCACGGGCTTCACATTACATTGCTTGCGTGCGCGATACGCATTAGGAGCACGGCCAGTCAGTCAACATCAGCAGGAATCCGAGCGGCCGCATAGCTGGTCCTACACTCATTTAGTAAATTACTCCTTATAACCATCCCTTTGAACTTCCCAAGTAGACTGTACAATTGGGAGTTCTCCCGTCGAGCTGCGTTCACGCCCGAACCGCTCAAACCTACAATTTTTGCACTAAAGCCCCGAGCAGCCTTCAGCTACTCTCCTTTCATCCCCATTTTAACAAACTTTGTAGAGGCTACCCTCACAGGTACCCTACAAATGGTGGAGCTACTGAGTACCGTGACGTTGTCGAAAGACAACGCCCAAGGGGTACAGACAACGTACCTCTGCGGAAAAGATCCCTAAATTTAACCTCTTACTAGCCACGCGAACGCCACCCAAATTTGGGAATTTTTTTTTGAAGTTCGGGTCCGGTAACATTTTAGTACCCACCCAGGCCCGCCCTAATAGATATTACATTGCTTAACGCCACACTTACATTATAATATTCCATTAACGACCCCCATATTAGCTGCGCCCACCCCACACAGTCCATAGGGGCCACATTATTTAGTTGCCCACCCAGTTCGATCCCCGGTACCTTACATAGCTTTGAAACAGTAATATTTCATTTCCCACCCCCGTAGAATAGGGGACATACCAAACGATTAGGTAAGATATTTTCCACAGATTCACTTGCTCAGATACATCCGTAGATATTTCCCTAATCAGGAGGCCGATAGATACATACATTGAGGTAAAATACACCTTTACACGGCCACAGCCTATTGTAGTTCTACATTCAGCATGGCATCCCTCTACCGCCTAAATATATTGAAGCGCGTAGACGCCTTGCAAAACATAATTGCATGGCACAAATCCTTGCCGGACAAACAGGATTACCTGAACCGCCTGAAGGAAATACTGCATGCCCAATATAATAGGATTCTGGGAGCCCTATCCCACAAAAAGAGACCTAAGTATATTATTAGGGGCCCCATCCCAGCCATCAGGCAACAATTTAGCCGCACACAGGGGAAACTCCACTTTCTCCACGAGGCCCTTCATAAACAATATTTTGACCATAAGGTAGAACACCTTAGGGTAATTACTCCGAACACGAAACTTGCGGAACAGGCCAGGGCAATTACCCTGCAACACGTCGAACTATGGCGACATTTCCGTCAGCTCCAAGCATACTTTCTTTCGTTTGACCTTTTAACACATAAACCTACCCCAGTGGAAGAGGTTACTACAGACATATCCCCCAGGAGGGCCAACAGGACCATTCCCCTACGGCCCACTCCTGTTAGGAAGGGGACCGCCGTGGCCATGCCACATACGCAGCCCGCCATTGGGAACAATGCACCCGTGAATACATTTCACCCGCCACGTGCTAGCATTCCCATCCCCACACTTCAATTGCAACCTTAGCGCCTATTCCGGCCACCAACGGTCCTAAGGCCCACCGAACAGCCGTACTAGTGTACAGGCATATCCCGTGTACAACTCCAGAGGAGCCACAGCGGCTCAAGCCCAAAATCACACTCCTACAGACGCCCCGTAAACAGGATAAAGCCCATGAGGGGATCCCAGGCGCTAAAATTGCTTTAGCTATCCGTGGGCAGAGGAGATACGCCTTACAGTAGAATACGAATTATGGCCTAGCACTGGAGTACACTTAACGCGACTCCAAGGCCAATTTTTCTTTTAAAACACAGCATTCATGAATAATTAGAGGGTAAGACATGTCGAGGCAAGCTGCGCCTACAGCAGCTCCACGTGTCTCAACGTTTACCCAGTCCCCGGAGCTAAGAAACGAAAAACGTTAGGTCACCCGCATAAGGCATTGAAATATATTTATATCCCACACTTATCAAACCCAGGACCATACGAGTCGAACAAGCGTCCCACACAATATGGCATCTGGTAGCCATGCTCACGGCTATATGTCACCGACAGTTCCCCACAGTGCCTAGACACGAGTCCTGGTTATACGATTGCATATTTAGTTGAAACCAATGTAATACTAGGTACCATGTTATTTTTATTACGTCTTATGTATTTATATGATACTTGGTTCTGATAGCAAACACCAGTTTAAGAAGTGTCGGAACAATATAACACATGTCTCCGTATCAGCTGACAACGTAGGTCAATCACACTTAACCGGATGCTCTTCGCCGGCACAGCACATTGAATCAGCAAGTAACACGTCCATAGCGACAGATGTGCGAGGCACGACACGTGCCACCGTACATGCTTGCATAGCCAGGCGTGCTCCACCACATTCACATGAAGGCCACGCGTAAGAACGCGGCAAGACTTACTTATAGTCAGTGCTTACACATACCATACTAATCACATTCTGGTTAGACGAGGAGCATGGCCAACGAACATTTTTAAACTAAACGGCGCACCCAGTCCAGGTCTTTTAATTGACCGACGATAGATTCAATCCCTTACAGTAGGATACATGGAGTACACATACTTCCAAAAAATACCTCTATACTTATGAAATTACATGAATAAGAATGGTTTATACACTCGTGAGTTGACCGATTGAAGATTTCATTACCCTAGGCTCACAATTACTGACACACCACTGTATCACCACAGACATTTCTTATTTTATGCCGATAAGTGTACAATAGAGTTCTTACGAGAAAAGGATAGGATGCATAGACTTTCTATCCACACCAGCCCACGGGTTCCCAAATTGCGAACGCGACCTCTATCTTAGAAGAGGTTGCGACCTCCTTTAACATCACTTTCGCCAATTACCATAATCTTCTGATAAGATTTATGCCATACACCGTCTTTACATAATTTACCATACGCAGTTTACAATTCACTGCGTGGACACCACAATCACACAGGTTAGCGGCCTTCCGCACAGGCAGAGGCCTATTATCTACACTAACACAGGTTACTTGCCTTCCGCTCATGCACAGGCGTACTAATACAAATAACACAATGTAGCGACATTCAGTACAATTCCGCACACAATTTCTAAATAACACAGGTTGGTTGCCACCGCCATGGCCAGCTATCATTTACTACAATTGCACAGGTTAGCATACCTTACGAACGGTCGGACTCCACAGGTCATCAGGACCACACACTTATAGCAACATTGGGATAAGGATATACTTACATATATCACATCATAGAATACACTGTAAATCCCTTATACTTTATTCAATACATTTCACTAACTCCTCACGCTTGAGACAGCACGCTGCTGTTAGGCAGTGATGCGCGCTCCACACGACGCGACCGGATGCAGATTTGCACATACTGCATCGCGCCATGCAACGAGCAGGGCGTCCAATACAAGCAGGCCGAATGTGGCGCTGTTCCAATCCACACTGTCCCTTTCTTATATGTTTTATTCACATGGGATCTTAAACATTTATTTTTATTCAACGGTGGTTTTGACCACACCATACCGTTATAGGGACAGACATAATAAACAGTTCTCCAATGGGGCATCTCCATCATTAGCCGACGAATCAGGGAAATCCATTCACATGTTAATTCTATCATCATCATAGTCGACGACAGATTGGACTCACGGTTCATCCGTGGGGTTGGGGCATACTCCTCTAACAATCGACGTAGGGGCCCATTTTATCATCCCTATGCTGAGTAATGAACTGTTCGTCATAGTCTACCATATGCCGAAATAATATTCAAAAAATTAATTAACGGAATCATTTAAGAAGAGCCACAAGGCTACTATAGGACCACAAGTCCTCCTATAGATCCCCGTCAATACTATACACCCCTTCGTTACACAAATTTTTAGCTACAATCATTAGTTGGTCAAATTTCACTTCGCATTTCTCTATTAGGCGCTGATTCCAACCTATATACATATCACTCTATGTATGTATGCGTTGCATTTACACTCTGGCTCATACTTGTTTTACATCTTGTGGGGTTAAAGCACTGTAAATTTTACATTAAAACAATCTTGCCCCCGAACGAGATATAGGATACTTATCCAGCCAGGAGCATATATATATTCAGGCAGCAACTACGTCCATGGTCCATAAATATCCTATGTTTTGTGGAAAAGTATCGTGTTATATGTTAATGAGTCTTTTCCCAAACACAATATAGGGTAAATATCCACCATGGGCGAGGGAACGCCTAGTTGTTTTAAACAGGAAACGGTAAATAAAGGCCCAATGATTTTATTCCTTCAAAACGCTAAGTATGCACTTGGATACACAAACAAGTTATACACATTAGGAATACATAATATCTACATCAACATATTGATATACAGACCTAGAAATTGCAGATCTCACTTCCATAACGCAGGTTATCCGATTGCCTTAGCCCATTGTGCTACTCTACAGACAGTAGGGAAGAGGCGACATACAGTACACGCCACGAAGGGAATTATTACCCAGCCAAATACATTTTTTGCTTTTTCCCGAAGTAAGTGGGATTAGACCACGGAATGTCTTTTCCTACGAGATTTCACACAACAAGCTTTACACGTGCATAGAGTCGCAGAAGGCCTCAGTATACTACCAGTACATTCCCAGTACACTCACACCACACTACAGGCATTAGACACAAAAGCCCAGAGTTATATCTAGCAACTCCGCATTTCAACACGATGTGATGATAGCATAGGCCTACTATTATTTCCCCCGAGAGGGAAATGCTTTAATTTTTCATTACAATTACGAGTATTCATTCACTCACACCCAAGTGATGTCATCAGCAGGCTATATCGCATGCCACATTCACGTACGCGTCCCATCCGCGTGTACTCAGACCACACGTGCGTTTGATATTTCATTCACCGCATGTCAACAAATCCGCCATGTTTTACACACACTCACAGCGCTCTTATCGAATCAGCTTAGCGCGCGAGTAGGCGATCCCCCAGAGTGCCCGGTCACCGATTAGCGCAGCGTATTCAGTTGTTACACGCTCAGCGATAAACGTTATCTCACACTCCGCACTTACGTCTTATCTCGGACGTCACTCCTCCTCGGAGATACTCGACCCGACCAGCCATCATATTTCCACAGGCCGTCCAATCACATCTACGCGCGAGATTCAAATGCCAGTGCCCCCGGGACACATGTTTAATCACCCCCACACACCCTTGTAATGGAATTCACCCCCTCCCTCACACTTTACCTAACACCGTTAGTGCATATTTCACGGCGAGATGCCATTATTTTACCTCCCAAACACGGAGCGCGTATGTACACTCCTACCATTACATTTTGCCTATTTTTTTCGTACAACAATTGAACGTCGATACAGCTTTCTACAGGCACCGCTATACACTTCGGTGAACACGGGTACTCCCCAGATACAGCGATAAATACATATTTACGCCGATTAGAGATTTTTTGCAGGGCTTATCAATTTATCCCGCTACCACTTCCTCCCACTTAGGGTCGATCAAAAGCGTTCACTACAGTGACCCTTATATATCCCCCGTCACGCCTCCTTCCCCCTCACAGATTGGTGTTATAACTGTTAACAGCTTTTGGGATATCTGATCCAGATTACACATGCTTCGCATACATCTATTCAACCCCCCCCCCCCCTTAGGGTAGTAAAACCCAACTTTCGCTCCCACACACTTTCGTATCGGGGATAATATATTTTTGACGCATCCCCCCCTCTTACAGGTGGATTTCGTCCACGAAGGCAGATATTCCCTCGAGCCCGCACAGGCGGCATTATAGTTCACATTTACATCAACGTTACGCTTTGTTCAGAGCAAGTCGGCGCCCAGAGGTGCAGCATCCTATCCCACATAATTATATTTAAACACAGCGACAGTTGGCAGTACCGATGACGCTGGATATTTTCGGATGCGAGTTTTCACACAACGCGCACTTTATCTTTATATCGAAAATAATCACATATGTCTACAGCAAGCATTTATAATATTCATTGAATGGACGCTAACGGCACATCGGCCACTGGAAAACAATAGCGATCAAAGGACATATTCACGCACCCACGGGACATTCCCAGATAATAATAATAAATGTTTATAGCATAGGGGGTTACTTATTTATAATAAACTGACCAGTTGTAGTGTATAAGTTTTAGCATATAAGTACAGGTGGTATCTTGTACACCACCGACAGCAGAATACTACGCTTCACGGCCGCAGATGATAGACGTGATCTAACGTTGACACCAGGTCAACCTCTAACCTCCCCCCCCCCTTTTTGACACAGATTAAACACTTATACATTTTACACGTTTTCCCCATTCCCCTGTTCATGCGAGTCACTTGGTATTAATGCCATACCAAAGGTGTGCACCATGCTATATCGCTCTTAGCTAAGTGTTGAGATGGAACACTGCGGAACTAAAAGCCAACAGGGGATTGTACCAAACATTCCCCTGCTAACAAGGGTATTATCAATATATTTATTTACATTTTTCACCCGTATGTGATATATTTCCCTGCATGGAGATAATTAACACCCGTACAGTAAAATGTTCCTCACCATTTAACTACTTCCTACATCCTTATAGCACCGCATGCACCCTCCGATTCTAGCCATACTTTTTCCCCGAAATAACTATTTATAACATATCAACCTACCTCATAACATGGGATATACCTTCCTAATCCCCATTACTCCTACTAACTGTGAACAAATATAAATAAAATGCACTGCATTGGCTGGGAATCTGCCCGCTAGGCGCATTGTTTGCGCACTGTGCCACATCCCCCCCAACCCTTGTGAAAAGCGCACATTGGTCCCCACACAAACACATCTTGCTATACACTATACCATTTGGTATAGGCATCTGGAGAATATTGTGAAAGGTGAACATACATTTTTTTTCTCTTAAGAGATGGCAAATGGTAAGACTTGCCATCGACAAAAGGGCCACCATAGCCCTTGACCTGACATGACATGACATGACATGGACGACGAAAAACGGAAGGTCGAAGCAGCGTCGGGTTGGTGCGGGCAAGCTCCCGAACTGACGGTGTACCTAGCCTGTCCCGAAAAGCGGAGGAAGCTACACCCATTTAGCACCAACAACGACGAAGTTAGGCCTGCGGGCGGAGTCTTGATAGTTCGGTGAGGGGATTGACCAACTCCCCATCGGACAGAATAGACCCTCCACCCAGAGACGACCCACTTTACTTGACATTAGTTAGTATGTAAGGATAAGTAATAGCTTTTCTGTGTTGTTCCAGTTATTTATGGAACAGGCTGCCTCGAACTGACGTAAGTAGGTGCACCACGGGACCTTTCCGTCGAAAGTTGGGGGCGTCACACTGCTATGTCCCGTTCCTGATATTCCCGGTGTAACGGTGGGTGGGCGTTGGCGCAGCTCGGCAACTTCCTCTCGTAGAGCGTTGAATTCCTCTTCCAACCCCGTCAGTGGGCATTGGCGCAGCTCGGCAACTTCTTTTTGTAAGGCGTTGAATTTCTCCTCCACCCCCATCAGCGGGCGTTGGCGCAGCTCGGCAACTTCCACTTGTAAGGCGTCGAACTTCTTTTCCACTGCTGCGACTTCCTCACGTAGGCCCTGTTCTAATTTCCTTTGACTCTCCTCTAATTTCGTCAGAAGACACTCTTCCAGATTTTTCTGGCCATCCAGAAATTTGGCGGTTAGGTCCTCTGCTAACTTATTCTGGCCGTCCTTCAGGTCCTCTGCTAACTTCTTCTGTACATCCTCCATCTTCTTCTGGCCGTTCTCCATCTTCTTCTGGCCGTCTTCCATCTTCTTCAGGTCATCCTTCAGGTCCTTGGCTAATTTCTTCTGGCCGTCTTCCATCTTCTTCTGGCCGTCTTCCATTTTGGTAGTTAGGTTCTTGGTTAAATTCTTCTGGCCGTCTTCCATCTTGGTTTCCATGCCACTTAACTTTTCTAGCAATGCTGCCAATTGCGCTTCCAGTTTAGATGTTTGTCTTGTAAGGGGCATGCACTCACAGGAAAATTAGAGAAAAATGACCTGCTCGGGTTTTGAGACCAGGACCGCCAGGTGTTGTGCTTGTGCTTGAGTTCGTAATCTCACTTCTGACACCAGTTGTTACGTGCCACCCCCGGGCCATGTTTGGGAGTGAGCTCCGTCTACCTGTCGATCTTGCCTTCGGCCGACCTGGGAATGATCCGGTCCCAGTAAGCCAGTATTGTCAAGAACTGGTAGACCAACTGGAGGACGTGCACGCGTTCGCGAGGAGGAAACTGCGGATCGAGACCGACCGAATGAAGACCCGATACGACCAAGAGACGGATGCCGGCGGATTCCACGAGGACGACCTGGCCTGGCTCTTCAACCCATTACGGAAGAAAGGCCTGTCACCCAAACTGCAGAAGTCCTGGGAGGGCCCATACCTAGTCGTGAAACGGATCAGCGATGTCGTCTACAGGATCCAGCGGAGCCCAAGGGCGAAGATGAAGATCGTGCATCGAGATCGCCTGGCAGCCTACGAAGGGACACAGACGGACCAATGATTGATCGGGACGATCAGCCTTTTAGGAAGGGGGTGGTGTTACGGCTGTGAGTTTGTTTCATCGCTCGCCGCATGAGTCACAACTGTCCCAGGTCTGGGCTGCTCTGCCTCAGCGTATTGCGTGCGCCTTATGCAACAGGTCTACTAGGACAGAGGGATGGTCCAGAATATTCGTGACCCAGCCAGCGATGGAAGCCTCGAGAAGCCGTGATCCCTGGATGGGTCTAGAAGCATTTATTGAGTCACCGGCCTGCTATATAAAAGCGACCTATCAAGCAGTGATGGTTGTGTGTGTTTTACGAGCTAATGCGAGCGTTTATCCTGAGCGACAGAAGTGTGGTGACTTGCGCAACCCCTAGTGAAGCCGTTTCTCTTGACAGCGAGGAAGTGAGAAGCATACAGGGGACTGCCTGTGTTTTGAGTGAGTGTGATTTCACTAAGCGTCAGAGATACTGTGGTGAAGTGCCGCGCGAGTTACGAAACCCAGTGACATTGTTCCCAGCTCGTGAAGAGCGAAGCAGCGTGCAGCAGGTTTTCGTAAGTAACTGTAATTTGTGTACATAGGGGAGAGTTGCATGTAGTTCTGTCAAGGCCACCAGACTCATTAGCCAGAAGATTAACTGTTGACGAGTGAAAGAGGGCAAGAGCTCTCCATAAGCAAGAGACTTGAGGAAACTGGAGTAAGGTTCCTAATTGCTTGTATTTGCTGATCTTTCTGGCAAGCAATAAAGCTAACTTTTCTTTAAAGGAACAATCTGTGTTGTGCTTCAACCCACCGTAATCCAGTTAACAAAAGTGTCACTAGTGGGGGGGGGGGGGTGGCACGTAACAATATATATATATCAGCTTGAGCGAGAGGAGTACACTATCAGGTTGTTAGACATGAGTAGAGAACAATTGATCTACAGTTTAATGATTCTATGTGCTTATATTACAGCCATGAGCTCCACCATGGGAAACCTGATCCCACTACAGAGTGAATACCCTATCTACAAATATATGGACAATGCATTCTTTTCTTTACCCGCAGGTGGCGCCATTGTATATAGCCCTTTGTAAATATTTTGCCCACGCCCAAACACGTCTCCCTCCCCTACTCACATACACAATTTCCCCTATACACGATGCTCTACATTTTGATTACAGCTACTCAATCCGCACCACGGGGGAGATATGCCTGTGGGATATCCCCCACCGCAGGTCGGATTTACATGATGGATTTTTTCACCTGTAAATGAGAGGTGCAATACGGTGGCGAGGGTTGTACTCAACCAGTGTAAGAGACAACCTTCCCCGTTAAGATCGACCGTCTTCCCACAGGGGGCGATCCATGTTTATATATATTATTTATAATTTTGGCCATGGTATAGTATAGTTGGGTTTTAGAGATAGTAGTTGTAGAGCGCTCTAGATTTAATTGTCTACTGTCCACATGAGTGGACTTCCATTGTCAGTTATAGTGTTGGTGCTACGGCACAGTAAAGTGACAGAGAGAGAGAGCGCGAAACATAGAAAGAGAGAGCGAGTCAGAAAGAGAGTTGGGGAAAGAGGTAGAGAAACAGAGAGAGAGAGAGAGGGAGAGAGTGTGAGAGAGAGAGAGCAAGAGAAAGGGTTCATTTTTTTGTGTATTTATAGAGCCGCAATATTTTTTTTTCCTTTTTCCTTTTGGTCCTTCCAAATTCACTGTTGTACAGGTGCCTCCTTCCCCCTCCCCCTCTCACAATAAAAACATTTTTCTTACCCCCTTAACAACAACTCCGAGGCACTTATTTTTCTATTTTCCTATTCTTTCTGTTCTTTTCATTTATTTGTCTTTATATGTCTTTTCTCCACTCAAGGGCACTTTTTCAGCACGTCTAGTTAAATCGACGGAGGGTGAGCTAGGCCCCGCAGCTGTTTTTTTCCCTTGAGCTGGTCCATACTAATAATTGTGTTACTGCTGTATAATGATGATGATGAGTATTGATGCTGATGCTACTATTTTAGGATGATGTTGATTACTGCAAATGATGTCCCATGATGTGTGTATTAATGTTCATTGATAATGACGATGACGATTAATGATGATGATGTTACTATTTAAGGTCAATGATGATTAATGCAGAAGGGGCCGATAGCCTAGATGTTAGGCCCCTTAAAACAACAATTATCATCATCATCATCATCGATTAATGCAGATAATGCTTCATAATGCTTGTGTTAATGATTAATGATGATGCATGATGATGATGATGATGTTCTTCATGTTTAATATTGTACAGTGGATTATGCCGCTATATGTGTTTTTTTGGTATCACAGATTGTACACTATTTTCTTGATGATGCACATGCTATGTAAAAATATTGTTCCCCCCCCCCCTCCTCACACCTCAAAACCTACACTTGCTCGCTGGGCACAAACCTGACGCTGACGTCTCTAAGAGGAACTATACACTGGGCACTGCACGCAGTGCCACTCCACTTCCAACATCTTCGTTTCTGTCACTCACCCCACACGGGGATCATCACATACCCACAACAACGCCCCCAAATTCTGGGCGAAAGCATATTCTACACCAACAGAAGAACAGAAGAGAAGCAAAGAAGAACCAAGATTTCAAGAACGAAGAAGATATCCATATACCCATGCATGCAACATAAACTACCCCTACGATCTAGTCTCGTCCCGTCATCGAGGTCGATGACTAGCTCCGTCGAAGGAGTTGTTGCATCCGAGGGATGCATCCCCAACCCTTCCCTATATCTATAAATTATACACCTAACTTTACACGGATGCCTGCGGCATACTTCACATAAGCTTATACCAAGGCCAGGCCTAGTACATAGCAACGACCTCCGGTAACCCAGGCCAGCACCTCACTTCCTAAAGAATACGCAACTATGCAAACTCGGTAGGCGGGTTCTATAAAACATCAGAGGAGAGGTGACTGGAGGTCAGTCTTCCACAAGTATATCCAGGTGCCGAGACACAGCCCTAAGCCGTCCCGTACAGATTGGTGTGTGTCAAGCGAGCTAACACACTATCACACTAACACTTACAACATCCCCTTAATTATTGTTAAAGATCACAAGTATCTGCTCTGCGTAGTTTCATTGTACTCCATTAAACCTTAGAGTCTAAAAGTAAACTGGTATTTTGGTTCATTTATTTAATTAGTTGATAAGATCCTACCCCTTAAATCACTTCCCGGTAGGATCCTATAATAGTACTTAGTTAATTGCTTATTGGTTACTGTAGTCAGCCACGGGCGTCACATTGCATTGCTTGCGTGCGTGATACGCATTAGGAGCATGGCCAGTCAGTCAACATTAGCAGGAATCCGAGCGGCCGCATAGCTGCTCCTACAATCATTTAGTAAATTACCCCTTGTAACCATCCCTTTGAACTACCCAAGCAGACTGTACAATTGGGAGTTCTCCCGTCGAGCTGCGTTCACGCCCGAACCGCTCAAACCTACACTTTTTGCATCAGAGCCCCGAGCAGCCTTCAGCTACTCTTCTTTCATCCCCCTTTTAACACACTTTGTAGAGGCTACCCTCACAGGTACCCTACAATACGATACGATGAAAAGAGATGCAGCCGTCTTTCAGTTAGTTTCAATTCTGGAAATAAAAATACTGCCGCAGACATCTTTAAATTGTTATTTGGTGCTAGTATGCAGTGTGCAAAATTGACAAGAAGAATGGAGAATGTTAGGTTAAGGTAATGACATCAGTACAGTGAAAATTAAGTTCTCAGACAATTTGGAAGCTCTTTCCAGAGAGGCATGTTAAAAAATGCGTTAAAGTTTCTGAGATTGGCGATGTCATTATTGCAGTGCATTTATTTGCATTTTGGAACGTAAGAAGGTTTTAAAAATGCGCGAACGGTTTTTAGGACAACCATTTCACTCTAACCTTGTATACAATCGTTGAAATCCTAAGCGGATTGTAATATTTTAAGATTAAGGATGTATGGCTTAATTATTTTATTTGAGGTTCTTTACGCAAGCTCAAACGTAAGGGATAGCATGCCATGATTACACTTTCGTGAATGAAAGTTTATTGATTATTATGTGTTGGGTGGTGGGTGTGTGTTATTGCGACCTTTAAATTGTTCTGAAGATTTGATGTACTGCGAATGCTCGCGAAGCCCTGATTAATATGTGTAAGGTCCTTATTATGTGTTGTAGCCAAAAGTCAGTATAAGGGTAGACTACTTAAGGCCCGGAAGTTCAGGCACTAATAAATGATTAAATATGCACTAAGAAATAACTAGGGCAATTATGAGCACTCCGTATTCTTTAGTGTTTCTATTTTGAATATAAAGAAAATATGAACAGACGGACATATAGGCTAACTAACGGTGTCCACTATGATTGTTTGCTGCAATTAAGGCTTCAAACAGGTCTTAAGAAAATTCACTAAGTTTGTTGCAGGGTAACTAATAGCATTCGTTAACAAGGACTGGATTGGTGTATGTCAAATTAAAACTGACCCTCACCCTTATGGAAAGTCCCCATCCCCAGGAAGACCCCCATAATAAATTATAAAGGCTTGTGATGCATGAACATTCGGGATTTTTAGCTTCCAATGGCCCAAATTCCCAAAAGCTGCAAAAACACTATTCCAATCCAGGATTTTTTGAAAATAATGCTGCTGTTTGGAGATATAATAGACCTTCTGTACAACATATCACATATCGCACGTGTAAGTCACGTAAAAATTCTAGGGTACCCCTTGACCGCCTCAATCGCATTGTTGAATTTTTCAGTCTATGTTTGATTCCACGATAACCTAATAGCCGTTTGCAAACCTTCACAGAAATGTAATAAATTAAGTGGCATTACTTCTCACAGAAAAAGATGGAAAGTTGGATGTCACCTCTTGTGACACTCTTGTCATGGTTACCGGCTTGATTTACTTCATTAGTTTCTTCTTGTTCTTCTGCTTTCGGATGGGCCAGCTAAGGACCACGACGTTCAACTTTTCAGCTTGGCGAGGGACTTGTTTTTTGTCCAATATTTGCGCATTCTCTGGCTATGTTTCTCCTTTCTCTCTTTTGTTCAGATGATGCCAGTTTTCTTACAGTGTGGTCTGTCCTGAAAACTCGTCTGTTTGAGTATCTTTCTGAGATGTGATCGGCTTCTAATAATATCACTTTTCATTATCTTCAGTTCTTGGCTATCCTTGTTAACTACTGTTAGCGATGGTGAAAAGCTCTTTCTATTCCCCCAGTAGTTGAGAAGCCGGTTGGTTAGTCTTGTTGGGTGTATCCATGAGACATGTCCGTAGAAAGCTAGACGTCTCCTCCTGGCCACATCTGTGATTTTCTTAGTATATCTATATAGCTCCTGATTTGGTGTTCTTCTGTACTCGTCATCTACTTATTAGTTTATTAAATGAAATTAGTTTTCTGGGAATATCTCAGAAACGTGGTTTTAGAGCCTTAAAACGTAGTAGCCACCGAGGGGCTGAAAATGAGTTTTGTCTCGCCTTTGTACGTCATAATAAAATAATAATCATAATAATAATTTAATAATATAGGGATAGCGATATAATGGACCTTTAGTACCACACCCGCCCGTGTAATCACGTGAAAATTCAAGAGTACCCCTTGACCACCTTAAGTGCATTATATACGTATTGATGAGTTTTACAGCTTAAGTTAGTTCCGTGATAACCTTATAGCAGTCTGCGAACGTTCACAGTTATGTCATAATTGGAATGGCATTGCGTCTTACAGAAATAGATGGACTTCAGAGATTGTGTTGCCATGGTTACCGGCTTGCATTCTTTCAATAGCAAAGGTAAACATTTATGAGGGTTGCACACTTCCCAGGCCCCTTAAAAGAGGGTCTATCCCTTAAAATGCATGCTGAAATGGGCGTAGAAAGACGAGACAAAGCTCATTTTCAGCGTCTCAATGTGGGAAACAAAACTCGGGAGCCCTACGGGCCCCGAAAACCACATTTTAAGGTCCTAAAACCAACAGTTTTTGAGATATACCAAATAAACTAATTTCATTTATAAAGAGAGGTATGGAGAAGAGTTACATCAATGATTACTTTCGTGCCTCTGATGGACATCTGTACCAAATTTTACGTTGATCCACTCAGCCTTTCTCGAGTGATGCGCGTGCAAAGTTGTACACAGACAGACAGACAGACAGACAAAAATTTTGTTTTTGCGCGCAACCGTCATAAACCAGTCTGAAACGCGTTAATAACTCAAAACTTCCGTTGAAATTCAGAAAAAACAGACAAACTTTCATTTTTATATATAGAGAGATGTTGGGCACACTGCCGTGACATCAATTTCTCATCATGTCTCGCCCAGCCGTAGTTCAAATTCAACAAGAAAAAACACACATAATTATGTAATTTAGCACATATTTCCAGTATATTAGTCATAATGAACGGGAATTTCATCTGGTATTTTCCCCTGGAACCCCTGAAAAGTATGGAAATCATATATTATCATTTACCATCTAAGTGAAACTGTAAAAGTAAGGTTCCTGTCTCATGCCCTTGGAAATCAGTTTCCACTATGGAATGTTTGCTGCAATTAAGGCTTCAAACAGGTCTTGAGAAAATTCACTAAGTTTGGTTGCAGGGCAACTAATAGCATTTGTTAACAAGGACTGAATTGATGTTTTTTTTACAACATTTCGCTTATGTTTGGCGGCTTCCAAATGTTGAGTCACTGAAAATTTATTAATTGTTGAGAGCAGTCCTCCTCCCTTTTCATAACTTTCACAAGGCAGATTATTGAAAATATATTATTTATGATTCTCATACTTTTCTGGGAGTCGAAGTTGATTTCTATTCGAATTGTCGCTGCTGCACCGGAAATATTTCTTTGATTACGTAAATAAAGCATTTTTGTTCGTGTTCATTTTACGATCTCAGCGCCATGTTACATTGACGTCAGACAATAGGGGACACATGAATAATGAAATGAAAGGCAAACCATTGGCCTGGATAAAGATTATTGATGCGTGACTACCCCCACTGGGTGTGACAAAAACCAGGCGTGTTTCGGGCCCCACTACCTAACCATTATTGGTCTAGGTGAAAACCATTGGTCTGCCAGATGTGTGGGGTTGGCAATACGGTCCATGATGTTGAAATGGCTAAAACAGGTGGACTTTTGGCTATATAAGTCGTGTTCATATTTGGGACGGCTGGGCGGGTCTCAGACAGCGGAGGAGTAAACATCTATTGACTACATCATCTGTAGCCACCGTGGCTTAGGCGGCAGCAGGCCGGCCTCTAACCTCTGGGGTCCGTGGTTCAAATCCCAGTAACTCCATGTGAGATTTGTGCTGGACAAAGCGGAGGCAGACAGGTTTTTCTCCGGGTCTCCGGTTTTCCCTGTTAATATTTCATTCCAGCAACACTCTCCAATTTCATTTCATCTGTCATTCATTTAATCATTGCCCCAGAGGAGTGCGACAGGCTTCGGCAGCCGGCACAGTTCATATCCTCGCCGCTAGATGGGGGCTTCATTCATTCCATCCCTGACCCCGTCGGTCGACTGGAAACAGGCTGTGGATTTTCAACTACATCATCTTCAGATATTTTCCCGACTATTAATTCAGGTGCTTAATTTCAATAGTTTACTGTTGGAGAATTCTGTTCTTCCTCACAGACAGTGCAAACTACTAATCAGCAGATAATACAAATACGAGACTCAGAGAGTCCGAATCAAAATATATGACTTTAGGAACATGATGTAACAAAATGTGCTTGAATACCATAGGAAATTACGATATACGCCTTCCTCAAGCAGAGATATGCACTTAAACAGGCAAAGGAGAAAAATATGACGCATTGTGTCAAAATAACCAAAATAAGCACAAATATGCAAAAATGTGAATTTGTATGAATTCCGGGCCTTAATAACAATTATTACTTTTAATGCATTTTATTTGATATTCTGGGAGTCGTTACGAATTGAAATTACTGTCCAGTCTCACTGCTGCACAGAAAGTATGTGCTAAATTATGTAAATATAATAAGAATAATAAAAAGGAATCCGGTTAGTCTCACATAGAGGTTACATGACCACTCTGTCGTAAAGTCCTGAAACTGAAGTCTTCTATAGCTATCTATACAGTAGGTATCGTTTGAGTATTACTACAATGAAGTGATAAGCTGTCGCACTGACTGCCTCATAGCACACACGTAATCCAAGGAAGGGTCTAATATAAAAATTCACGATTTTTAATTAAGTGTAGAATGTTCTACTGTGATAGGAAACCATCTAAGTTGCTTTAAATGTAATTACCAAGTGATACGGCCGAGTGCATGTCTTGACTGATACTAAATAATTAAATTGCAGATGTACTGACACGTAATGTGTTCCAGGCCCATGTAATTCACTAATGGTCCGTCATTTCTTTTTGGCAATTGTTAGGGAGTGATGAAGCTGGATCCTGCACTTGTACTTAGGTAATGTACGTCATTTTCATGATTTGCATACCATATTTTATATTCTAGGATTACAATTACAATCCTTTATCACTACTGTAATGGCAATGTGTGCTAAGTTACGTCAACATGTGACTTAAGTCGTTATTTCTTGTTCATTCATTGACGGCAATTGTCATAGCTTGTCGTTGCTCCACTGCTTCTGAAAGAGGCACATTAGGTGTCTTCAAGTGACTCACACAGGTGTATACATTGCCGTCATGTCACCGTTTCCAATGTATGTTACACAAAATACACGACACAGGTCATGTGTAGTGAGCGAGAATCTATTGGCCTCTGTCTGACCGAAAAGTACTGATTGTACCACAAGCGAGGGGGTCTGGGGTGAAATTACTGATTGTACCACAAGCAAGGGGATCTGGGGTGTAATTACTGATTGTACCACAAGCTAGGGGGTCTGGGGTGAAATTACTGATTGTGCCACAAGCTATGGGGTCTGGGGTGAAATTACTGATTGTACCACAAGCAAGGGGGTCAGGGGTGAAATTACTGATTGTACCACAAGCTATGGGGTCTGGGGTGAAATTACTGATTGTACCACAAGCTATGGGGTCTGGGGTGAAATTACTGATTGTACCACAAGCTATGGGGTCTGGGGTGTAATTACTGATTGTACCACAAGCTATGGGGTCTGGGGTGAAATTACTGATTGTACCACAAGCAAGGGGGTCAGGGGTGTAATTACTGATTGTACCACAAGCTATGGGGTCTGGGGTGAAATTACTGATTGTACCACAAGCAAGGGGGTCAGGGGTGAAATTACTGATTGTACCACAAGCAAGGGGGTCAGGGGTGAAATTACTGATTGTACCACAAGCTATGGGGTCTGGGGTGAAATTACTGATTGTACCACAAGCAAGGGGGTCAGGGGTGAAATTACTGATTGTACCACAAGCTATGGGGTCTGGGGTGAAATTACTGATTGTACCACAAGCAAGGGGGTCAGGGGTGAAATTACTGATTGTACCACAAGCTATGGGGTCTAGGGTGAAATTACTGATTGTACCACAAGCTATGGGGTCTGGGGTGAAATTACTGATTGTACCACAAGCAAGGGGATCAGGGGTGTAATTACTGATTGTACCACAAGCTATGGGGTCTGGGGTGTAATTACTGATTGTACCACAAGCTAGGGGGTCTGGGGTGAAATTACTGATTGTACCACAAGCTATGGGGTCTGGGGTGTAATTACTGATTGTACCACAAGCAAGGGGGTCAGGGGTGTAATTACTGATTGTACCACAAGCAAGGGGGTCAGGGGTGTAATTACTGATTGTACCACAAGCAAGGGGGTCAGGGGTGTAATTACTGATTGTACCACAAGCAAGGGGGTCAGGGGTGTAATTACTGATTGTACCACAAGCAAGGGGGTCAGGGGTGTAATTACTGATTGTACCACAAGCAAGGGGGTCAGGGGTGTAATTACTGATTGTACCACAAGCTATGGGGTCTGGGGTGTAATTACTGATTGTACCACAAGCTAGGGGGTCTGGGGTGAAATTACTGATTGTACCACAAGCTATGGGGTCTGGGGTGAAAATACTGATTGTACCACAAGCTATGGGGTCTGGGGTGTAATTACTGATTGTACCACAAGCTAGGGGGTCTGGGGTGAAATTACTGATTGTACCACAAGCTATGGGGTCTGGGGTGTAATTACTGATTGTACCACAAGCTAGGGGGTCTGGGGTGAAATTACTGATTGTACCACAAGCTATGGGGTCTGGGGTGAAATTACTGATTGTACCACAAGCAAGGGGGTCAGGGGTGTAATTACTGATTGTACCACAAGCTATGGGGTCTGGGGTGTAATCAGCTCCAGGGTAGGTTTGTTTTTGTATGCAAAGCCTCAACGAAGCGAGCGCAGCATAAAGCAACGAAGCGAGCGCAGCATAAAGCAACGAAGCGAGCGCAGCATAAAGCAACGAAGCGAGCGCAGCATAAAGCAACGAGGCGGGCGCAGCATAAAGCAACGAAGCGAGCGCAGCATAAAGCAACGAGGCGAGCGCAGCATAAAGCAAACGAGGCGAGCGCAGCATAAAGCAAACGAGGCGGGCGCAGCATAAAGCAACGAGGCGAGCGCAGCATAAAGCAACGAGGCGAGGTCAGCATAAAGCAACGAGGCGAGGTCAGCATAAAGCAACGAAGCGAGCGCAGCATAAAGCAACGAGGCGAGGTCAGCATAAAGCAACGAGGCGAGCGCAGCATAAAGCAACGAAGCGAGCGCAGCATAAAGCAACGAGGCGAGCGCAGCATAAAGCAACGAGGCGAGCGCAGCATAAAGCAACGAGGCGAGGTCAGCATAAAGCAACGAGGCGAGCGCAGCATAAAGCAACGAAGCGAGCGCAGCATAAAGCAACGAGGCGAGCGCAGCATAAAGCAACGAAGCGAGCGCAGCATAAAGCAACGAAGCGAGCTCAGCATAAAGCAACGAGGCGAGCGCAGCATAAAGCAACGAGGCGAGCGCAGCATAAAGCAACGAGGCGAGCGCAGCATAAAGCAACGAGGCGAGCGCAGCATAAAGCAAACGAGGCGAGCACAGCATAAAGCAAACGAGGCGAGCGCAGCATAAAGCAACGAAGCGAGCGCAGCATAAAGCAACGAGGCGAGTGCAGCATAAAGCAAACGAGGCGAGCGCAGCATAAAACAACGAGTCGAGCGCAGCATAAAGCAACGAAGCGAGCGCAGCATAAAGCAACGAGGCGAGCGCAGCATAAAGCAAACAAGGCGAGCGCAGCATATAGCAACGAAGCGAGCGCAGGATAAAGCAACGAGGCGAGCGCAGCATAAAGCAACGAGGCGAGCGCAGCATAAAGCAACGAGGCGAGCGCAGCATAAAGCAAACGAGGCGAGCGCAGCATAAAGCAACGAGGCGAGCGCAGCATAAAGCAACGAGGCGAGCGCAGCATAAAGCAACGAGGCGAGCGCAGCATAAAGCAACGAGGCGAGCGCAGCATAAAGCAACGAGGCGAGCGCAGCATAAAGCAAACGAGGCGAGCGCAGCATAAAGCAAACGAGGCGAGCGCAGCATAAAGCAAACGAGGCGAGCGCAGCATAAAGCAACGAGGCGAGCGCAGCATAAAGCAAACGAGGCGAGCGCAGCATAAAGCAACGAAGCGAGCGCAGCATAAAGCAACGAGGCGAGCGCAGGATAAAGCAACGAGGCGAGCGCAGCATAAAGCAACGAGGCGAGCGCAGCATAAAGCAAACGAAGCGAGCGCAGCATAAAGCAACCGAAGCGAGCGCAGCATAAAGCAACGAGGCGAGCGCAGCATAAAGCAACGAGGCGAGCGCAGCATAAAGCAAACGAGGCGAGCGCTGCATAAAGCAACGAAGCGAGCGCAGCATAAAGCAAACGAGGCGAGCGCAGCATAAAGCAAACGAGGCGAGCGCAGCATAAAGCAACGAGGCGAGCGCAGCATAAAGCAACGAAGCGAGCGCAGCATAAAGCAAACGAGGCGAGCGCAGCATAAAGCAACGAAGCGAGCGCAGCATAAAGCAAACGAGGCGAGCGCAGCATAAAGCAACGAGGCGAGCGCAGCATAAAGCAAACGAGGCGAGCGCAGCATAAAGCAAACGAGGCGAGCGCAGCATAAAGCAAACGAGGCGAGCGCAGCATAAAGCAAACGAGGCGAGCGCAGCATAAAGCAACCGAGGCGAGCGCAGCATAAAGCAACCGAAGCGAGCGCAGCATAAAGCAAACGAGGCGAGCGCAGCATAAAGCAACGAGGCGAGCGCAGCATAAAGCAAACGAGGCGAGCGCAGCATAAAGCAACGAGGCGAGCGCAGCATAAAGCAACGAGGCGAGCGCAGCATAAAGCAAACGAGGCGAGCGCAGCATAAAGCAACGAGGCGAGCGCAGCATAAAGCAACGAGGCGAGCGCAGCATAAAGCAACGAGGCGAGCGCAGCATAAAGCAACCGAGGCGAGCGCAGCATAAAGCAACGAGGCGAGCGCAGCATAAAGCAACGAAGCGAGCGCAGCATAAAGCAACCGAGGCGAGCGCAGCATAAAGCAAACGAAGCGAGCGCAGCATAAAGCAAACGAGGCGAGCGCAGGATAAAGCAACGAAGCGAGCGCAGCATAAAGCAACCGAGGCGAGCGCAGGATAAAGCAACGAGGCGAGCGCAGGATAAAGCAACGAGGCGAGCGCAGCATAAAGCAACCGAGGCGAGCGCAGCATAAAGCAAACGAGGCGAGCGCAGCATAAAGCAACCGAGGCGAGCGCAGCATAAAGCAAACGAGGCGAGCGCAGCATAAAGCAAACGAGGCGAGCGCAGCATAAAGCAAACGAGGCGAGCGCAGGATAAAGCAACGAGGCGAGCGCAGGATAAAGCAAACGAGGCGAGCGCAGGATAAAGCAACGAAGCGAGCGCAGGATAAAGCAACGAGGCGAGCGCAGCATAAAGCAAACGAGGCGAGCGCAGGATAAAGCAACGAGGCGAGCGCAGGATAAAGCAAACGAGGCGAGCGCAGCATAAAGCAACCGAGGCGAGCGCAGGATAAAGCAAACGAGGCGAGCGCAGCATAAAGCAAACGAGGCGAGCGCAGCATAAAGCAAACGAGGCGAGCGCAGCATAAAGCAAACGAGGCGAGCGCAGCATAAAGCAAACGAGGCGAGCGCAGCATAAAGCAAACGAGGCGAGCGCAGCATAAAGCAAACGAGGCGAGCGCAGCATAAAGCAAACGAGGCGAGCGCAGCATAAAGCCACCGAGGCGAGCGCAGCATAAAGCAACCGAGGCGAGCGCAGCATAAAGCAACCGAGGCGAGCGCAGCATAAAGCAACGAGGCGAGCGCAGCATAAAGCAACGAGGCGAGCGCAGCATAAAGCAACCGAGGCGAGCGCAGCATAAAGCAACCGAGGCGAGCGCAGCATAAAGCAACCGAGGCGAGCGCAGCATAAAGCAACGAGGCGAGCGCAGCATAAAGCAACGAGGCGAGCGCAGCATAAAGCAAACGAAGCGAGCGCAGCATAAAGCAAACGAGGCGAGCGCAGCATAAAGCAACGAGGCGAGCGCAGTATAAAGCAACGAGGCGAGCGCAGGATAAAGCAACGAGGCGAGCGCAGCATAAAGCAACGAAGCGAGCGCAGCATAAAGCAACGAGGCGAGCGCAGCATAAAGCAAACGAAGCGAGCGCAGCATAAAGCAAACGAGGCGAGCGCAGCATAAAGCAAACGAAGCGAGCGCAGGATAAAGCAACGAGGCGAGCGCAGCATAAAGCAAACGAGGCGAGCGCTGCATAAAGCAACGAGGCGAGCGCAGCATAAAGCAACGAGGCGAGGTCAGCATAAAGCAACGAAGCGAGCGCAGCATAAAGCAAACGAAGCGAGCGCAGCATAAAGCATACGAGGCGAGCGCAGCATAAAGCAACGAGGCGAGCGCAGCATAAAGCAACGAGGCGAGCGCAGCATAAAGCAACGAGGCGAGCGCAGCATAAAGCAAACGAGGCGAGCGCAGGATAAAGCAAACGAAGCGAGCGCAGCATAAAGCAACGAGGCGAGGTCAGGTTGATCACCTCCGCACTCACTACACCGGATACATGTGCTAAATGTGTGGTTTTTAATTTATTGTTTATTGCTGTGTTCGTCAGTGTATTTAGTATGTGAAACAGCCGTAGCGAGCGCTCACACATTGACGTTAGTAGTTGCCAACATGTCTGATACAAAATACACCAGACGACACACGTAACGTAATTATGTAAAAAAAATTCACTTTACCGCAATTCCCCGTAGCGAGGTTTGGCGACTGTATGGACAAAAAATACTGATGAACTAAAATGGGTGTCTCGACTAAACCATTGGTCGCTACTTGGTTAGCCGACTGTCTGGACGAAAATTACTGATTGCACTGGGGCCTAAGCCCTAGGTCAGATTTGTTTTGTATGGTGAACAGCATTGATTCGGATGAAAATTCTGGACAGTATCAACCATTGGGTGTTTGGGCTGAAAAACAGTGTTTCGAAGCCCAGTTTCCAGTCTTTGGGTGTTCCATCTCTTACTACTGGCACATACTGCCAGTGTGTTTCAAATGCTAGAACATCCGAGCTGTCTAGCTCTCTTTAGTACCCAATACCATGAGATATATATTGATCAGCATAAAGCCATATGGCCAGTCGGAATCTAAATTGATAGCTCATGTCATAAAGTAGGCAGGTGTTGTGTCGACATTTGGCCATGAAAGCATACCGACTGCCCTTGGTTCAAGCACCGAGTGAAGCGGATAAACATACTCGACACGAATTCTGTATTTACATGTTCGATTGTATCAGCTGTGATGAGTCATTCTTGAACAACGTTCCACCTTTCTGGCTGAGTCAACACAGTTGTCGTATTTGGGGTACGGGAAAACCACTTGGGCACCGCGTGCAGATGGCTCGTGACATCCCCAGAGTGAATGTTTTTTGCGCTGTTACGAGAGAGACGGTGTGCGGACCTTTCTTCTTTGCTGAGAGAACCACTACCGGCATCATTTATCTGGATATGCTACAGAACTTCCTTATTCCATAGTTGGATGAAGATGACCATAATGGGCGCATGTGTTGGCAACAAGATGGTGCCCCGCCGCACTACCTGCCAGACGTCAGGGAATTCCTTGATAACGTTTCCCGGGTAATTGGATAGGTCGTGGTGGACCAATTACCTGGTTGCCACGGTCTCTAGATTACACACCACTGGACTTCTTTCTGTGGGGCTTTGTGAAAGATAGGGTGTACTTATCTCCCCTACCTGCAAATCTTGATGAACTGAGACATGCATCACAACACCCATCGCCTCTGTTACCCCTGAAATGCTGGTTCATACGTAGCAGGAAATTGACTTCCGTTGGGATGTGTCCAGTATGACAAATGGTGCACACGTTGAGCCGTAATGGATTTGTCAAAAAAAATCGAAGTGTTTTGCTATGTAATGACATATAAACCAAGTCTTTAAGTGGTTCCAATAAATAATTACACATTATTGAAGTTGTAAACTACATCAAGAATCACCCTGTATAGTTGCTCGTACCTTTTACCAAAATATTGTCCTTTGAACTATGGTACCTTAGTTAATGAGATATCATATAATTTTGTGGATTGGTTCCTTTCTGCATAATGCAGTCCAATTGTATACATGAATAGAAAGTAAGCTGTGCACATGTAATTTCTTTGTATCATACCTGTAGTGTTTTCACTGCAGAACTCGTTGCCATCTTTGAAGCTCTGCAGTCTGCACAACAGGCTGGTCGACTCCACTTCTTGTGTATGCAGACTCTTGAGGTTATTGCAGTAAATTGTTTCATGTTTCCTCAACACCTGAGAATCCTTTAGAGAGGTGCAAAATTGACACCAAAATCACTTTCCCTTGGCTACCACAAGTCACATGCCCCAGGCTGATATTAATTAGCACCACATTACTTAGTTATCCACCTTATCTCTTTCCTGTCCAACACAAAACTCATGTTCGTTCTGTTGTAGCAAGACTAGTCTTACAGTTGGCAATGGATATCTTAAAATGAGCAGTTGGCATTAGTGACTGCTTAAATCATGTATTTTAGATGTATATGACATACATCATTTTTTGTCTGTATTGGTTTGATAATGTTTCCACTTTACAATACAATTTTTTAACGTTTTCACAATGTCGCTGGTGCAAGTTTTGGTCCATATTTGACCATCAGCCTACACGTAGCAATCTCTCACATCTTGGTGAACACTTCATGCATCATTACGTAAGTCATGACTTGTTGCAATCACTTCAACTAAAATACTGTACCTTGATTTTAACAAATCCTTAAATATTAAAAATTCTTTTCATCGAGTGGAAAATGCTCTACATCCTGAGATTCAACTCTGTAAAGAAGAGAAAATTAGTAGTTACCACCAACTTACAGAACGTAACTCAGGTATCTCAGTCGTACGTTACAATTATAATAATGTTGTTACGGTAGCCTCAACTATATCTGGTGTCACGCCTTTAGGGCATGCCAGAAGGAGTAATTTAGCCTGCATATATAATTTTATACAATATGTACACGGGTGGTGTCGACCGATTAGTTCAGAATATATCGTGTTACTGTAACAGCATAAGAAACAAGAAGTGGTACTGGCCCCTAATTGCGTTCCTATTGAACGTCTCCATAAACAATGCATGGCAACTTGATCGTTTGACTTCAACGGGAAAAGAAAAAAATCTTGACCTGCTTGGCTTTACACGGTACATAGCTAGGGCATATATTCAATCTTGTGCCACCTCACGTCCTTCTGTAGGCTGACCCAGTATGGAAGTAACGTCTCGCATATTGCCTGAAGTGCGTTTTGACGGGATGTCTTGAAACCCGAGAACAGTAAGTAGGATGTGCGCAGTGTGGTAAAGCAGCTAGGAGACGGTGCAACAAGTGTAATGTTGAATGCCATGCATATTTTGTAGTATTTGTGTATCTATATATTTAAAATGCTAAGGAGAGCTCAACCGATTGACTTCGTAATGCACTCGGACGAAGCCCTTGGTCTCTATATTTGCAGAGTGTCTTTAAAATAAACCAATATGTTACCAATATTTTAACATTTATAAACAAAAATGCCCAATTATTGGGCCTAGCGCACGCGCAGAATCAGCTGGGTCATGACAGACATGGCGGATGTCCACACTGCGTTTTAATGTGAGAGTTATTTATAAGAATTATAAAGGAGGGGGAGACTCATTAATTGTTGAGAGTAGGTACTCCTCCCTTTCCATAACTTTCACAAGGCAGATTATGTATTATTTATGATTCAGATACCTTTCTGGGAGTCATTAGAAGTTGAATTGTCACTGCTGCACCGGAAATATTTATTACGACAATATTATCAGTTTCATATTTATTTTTTATATTGGGGAAGCGTCCGGGGCTTAGGCGGCAGCACGCCGCTCTCTCATCGCTGGGTCCGTGGTTCAAATCCCGGTGAGATTTGTGCCACTAATAAGTTGCAGAAGTGGTTTCGTGACAGTTCTATATCCACCTCCACCTCCCCACCTCACACGATGGCGGCGGCGCGAAATCTCTCGAACACATGGTCGGATTTTGACGAATGAGGTGTCAATGAACTCGGGCTGATACCCCCTTTCCAATGGACAACATATTTCCACCCCAAAATAAACCCTACCCCTACTAGGGGGTGAAATTGTAATTTATTAGAAAATCTCGCTTTCCAAGTGCAACATGTGAGAGTTTGAATGCCAATATGGAATTGATCGTTGTTCTACATACAGTGCATGTGTTTGGTGGAAAGCCACTATGAATTAACATGCTTGTTTTTTGTTTTTTACGCATGCCTACTCATGGCTTTTGTAAGAGGGTGGGGGAGCGGATCCCTGTGGACGGGTTATTGTTGACGGGTCATTGTTAGCGGGTCCTTGTTGACAGGTCATTGATGACAGGTCCTTGTGGACGAGTCCTTGTGGACAAGTCCTTGTTGACAGGTCCTTGTTGACAGGTCCTTGTGGACGAGTCCTTGTTGATGAGTCCCTTTGGACTGATCCCTTTGGACGGGTCCCATTGGCCTGGTTCCTACGGACTAGCCCATACATTTATTTAAATTTTGACAAAGGGCCTAAGTACAATTTGCGTGTAAAGCAGTGTGTTGAATTGACGTTGTTCACCAGTCCCCCACTACTATAATGTGATAACGATATGAAAGGAACGTGACGAAATACATGTGAACACGTGTGCGATGTCATTATTACCGTCCTCCTTGTGAAACAAGTCACATTCTGTTTTGGTTCATACGTGAGAAAATGCGAGTTCATGTGTAATATGACCTAACACACAGGTGTTCACCTGTACACGTGCACGATAAGAGCTAACAAGTCACAACCTGTTTTTGACAGTGATGGGAGGTGAAGGGGAGGCGAGGGGGAGAGTCGGTGTAAGAGAGAACACAGGTGAAGAGAGAAAGAATTATGTATTGCTCATAATACATGTGGAGCTGAGGACTGTACATAGGACAGTAGGTTAAGTACAACATGAGTGAATAAATAAATACAAGGCACACAGGTTCACACAACATGTAATTTATTAATCCAAGAATTAAAGGCTGAGCTAAATCCCAACCATTTAACATATAGTTTATTTCCTTTTTGTTTCAACACTTTTTCCACAAAGTAATGTTTAGGAAACGCTGTCTTTTGGAGTTCTAGGAGATAAAACCTGCCATTTATGGGTTGATGGTTGAGGTCCTCGAGTAAATAGGTGTCAGGACTGTTCAGGTTGACTTGAGGAATTCGAAATAGTTCAGTCCCCCAATTTGGTGTGTAGCCCTTGTCGAAGACGGACTTGAATTTGCTCACACGAACATGGTCCCCGATGTTAAGGCGATGACGTTTAGGGTCTGCTGTTTTTATGGGGTTAAACAGTTTATCCAGTTGTGGAATATTTTTGGTCACAAGTCGTGGCTTGGTCCCAATGGTTCTGTGTTTGGTGTCATTGTAACGTGACACTAGCTCAGGTAACAAGTCCACCCACCGATAAGTGCACTGAGCGGTAAACGCTTTCCACATATGGGTTTTCAATGTTCGGTTGAACCACTCAACCACGCTGGCTTTGAGATTGCTGTACGTGGTGTAATGGTGAATATCCTTAGATTTGAGAAAACTGGAGAAATCCTTGTTGAAAAATTATTTTCCCTGATCGGTTTGTAGCGGCTGAGGTTGACGTTTGGATTGTTGAATAATATGTTGAAAAGCCTTGGTGACTAGTGGGCCAGACTTGCGACGCACAGGTTCCACAATCGCCATTTTGGAATAAACATCAATGACCGACAACATATAGCGTACACCATCGTTAACGCTAGCATAGGGAATCATTTCAACCAAGTCTGCTTGCCAAAGTTCATCCACACCCTGTGAAATCACCTTGAGTCGCTGATAGTGACGTCTAGCTGGACGATGCAACTCGTGAGCAATACCCATTTTAATGGGTGAGGGCTTAAACAATAATTTTGGCATTTCGAAATTCTTCCTCAATTTCTTGAAATTGCCAATCGTGACCAGTATGGCCGGCTTGACGTGAAGCATGCAACAGCTGCAGTCGCTGGACGAGTTTATTGGGATTGTGCCATTAGGTAACATCCACAAGGGGTTTTAATGGATTAAATGTCACCCCTGAAGCGGACACTTTACGACGACCACTTTGACTAGTGGGGAACATTTTTGCAATGATGGTTTTATATTTTTGAGATATATTGGCATTCACTTGTTGAGTGGGATCATACTGTATTTTGTGGGCATGGGTGTCCAATAAAATGGATTTATACTTATCAAGGTCCTCTAGCGTATAATCTTGGGATGAGGGAGTCCGAGAGAATAGTAGCTTTAACAGTCCTGGTGTTAATTTATAGTTGATCTTTTTAATGACAGCTTTTGTACGACTAAATTTAATCGATGAATCACCAATTGTAAAACTATCATCCTCATAGCGAACACCATACGTGGTATCTGTGTTTCCAATAAATAGATTGGTGAAATAGGGTTCCAGTGTTGATCCATTATGTTTTATTAAAATGTTTTTCAATTGAGCTTTATGTTGAGGGGTGGCCAAGAGTTGTGAAAATGGAAACGATCTGGAAGGGCAAGGTGTTTCGACCATGACCAAGGATTTCTTTTTTTTTTAACTCTGCAAGGGGTAATGCCTTTTTTGAGGCGTAAACACTTGTTCCTCATTATCCTCAACTTTGTTAACACTAGTCAAATCTTCCTGTTCCTGTTCCTCTTCCTCAGGGTCCTCGTGGTGCGTCTGAGTGGCTTGTGAAACGGTGGGTAGCGTTTCAGATGGCTTGAAAGAGGGTTTCAACATAGCTTTTAGCGGAGGGGCTAAATGTTGTTGAATAAACAAAGCATGATCCGCACGTGATTGTTTCAATTGACGGAACGTTTGGCGAATAGTGTTTTTGCTCTAATAATATCCTTTTTCAATTGACTCTCTGCTAACGCCATGGTGTCGTGACAAATGACTTGAGAGGGAATGATACAGTGCCTTAAATAGCAATAAAATGATCAAACCCTAAGCGATACCGCCCTTGGTTGAGTTCACTTTGTTTGTCAATCACTAAACCGGCATGACGTTGTGTGTTCCAGCACTTGCCACACAATTCTGTAAACATTTGAAAGGTCATATCCGGATTCACATGTTCATTATAAATGTGACGACTGTTCCTCTCGTCCTGGCGAAATAAAACAATGACATTGGCATTGTCACGAATCAACTGTTTGGACATTTTAGAATACGTTTGTCCAAGATAGAAGTAATCGATATGTTTGTGTCGACCCATGCTGAAATAGCTTTGAATGATGCCTTGTCGTTCAGTGGATACATCATCGAAAATCATGAGTGAATCAGGCTTTACCTCATCCGGTGAAATAACATTTTCTTGCGTGGAAAATGTAAAATACCCCATATTCTCATTTTGTAATCCAGACATGGCTTGATCCAGAAACACGTAGAGTGGTTGGTAGAGAGATTTTGCGAAAATATAAATATTTTGAAAACACAGACCATTGGGCGCTGTAATATGTGTCAGCAAAAGATTGGTCTTTCCACAGCCGGAAGTCCCACAATGAAGCAGCGAATGGAAGATGGAAACAGTGAACCATGGCGTTGTTCACGTGATGTGGGCAGAGATGGGAAACCATGTCCCTCACGGGGAATGACTCTTGCTGCTTAATTATCTTCATTTCAACTAAGGCTGTCTATATACATCGCACCGAGCCTTGTCATAGAAACAGTAGACTCGTACTACAGGTTGACGATTGATGTCTTTGGACGTGCGTTGATGGTCAAAGCTAAGTCTGTTCCCATACATGATCCTAAACAAGAAACAGATCCTGCTAATAAACACTATGTGGATAGGTCTGTAGTGCCACGCACAAAACAGGGAGATTATGACTTTAAAGGAAAGCGGTTAACCCATGTAAAACATCCTCAAGTGTCTACAGACGTTACTAAAATAAAGTATGTGGATAACAAGGTGTATGAGTTTTATGATAAAGTGCCTCAGCTTACGGTGGATGGCTATAGCGCTAATCATCACCGCATTATTCACGTGGAAGACCCACAAGAAGATGATGATGATGTCTGTACCAAGCGATACGTGACCTATGAAATGAAAAGGCCCTATAAATTTACCCCATCTGTATTTTTAGTGTATCTGACAAATGTAAAACCTGTGAATGAGAGAAACCATATACCGCTAGTTCATGACAAGCACTTGACCTATGTGCTTGCTTCGGGTTTAAGCCACTATCGATCACACTATGATGGAACCATTCACATCAAATACGCCATACCTGATGAGAACCATTTAGAAATAGAGATAAATGATCATAGGATGTTAGTCCATAACCATGAAATGTTCAATGCAGGAGACGAATTATCCTCTCGTGTTGACATGGGATGAAAAGCAAGCTGGAAAAACCATGAACGATTTCCCACTTTATGTAGAATTGGAATATACAGCCATGAAATAACAATCTGGCGTTAGTTGTGACTTAAACTTTCTTGTGAAAGGTTGTTGGTCATTATCATCATGGTGAAACAAAGATATGTGGTGAGAAAGACTAAAAATATGACCCTGTCCTTGGCAAAGCCTGGGCTTAAGACATTCGTGGACAAGCTCTTGCGAAAGAAAAAAAAAGAAAAAATAATGTGTTGACCTTAAGGAAAGCTCTTCGAGCAGCACAGAGGCAAGTTATTCCAAAACGTCAGCGACAGGGTTCAAAACAAGGGCGAGTGATTCCCGTTCCCAAACGAGCGGGATTTTTACCTGCATTATTCGCTGGTCTGGCTGCTCTAGGTTCACTTTTAGGTAGCGCCACTGCAGTGGCAAAAACTATTAAAGCCGCGCAGCAGGGCAAGCAACAACTCAAAGAAAGTCAGCGACACAATGAAACGATGGAAGCCATTGCTATGGGGGCTAGAAATGTCAATTTGAAGCGAGCCTTTTATCAACAAGGATTTGGAATTTCACCTTTTCGAAATAAAATAAAAACATCTCCTCAGCCATAGCAAGACAAGCCCTGACGCATCAACAAGTGGAAAGCGATGCTAAACAACTGAAGCTTTCTCATTTTCGAGGTGTGTTGATGCGAAACGAATTACCCTCACAACCCTGGAAACATGAATGTGCTGTTGTCAATTTGGATGATCACCGAGGACCTGGAACACATTATGTAGCTTATGTCAAAGAGCGATCCACTGTATGGTACTTTGACAGTTTTGGGAATTTGCCCCCGCCCATAGAAATAGTGACCTACTTTGGAAACATAATCAAGATATATTATAATGTGAAACGTGAGCAAACGTTTAACAGCCAACAGTGTGGACGTTTGTGTTTAATTTTTTATATAAGACGCAACATAAGCAAAAACGTCAACAGTATGTCGGCGGAAAGTAAGACGTTTACACTGCATGGCCGTGGACCTGAAGTGAGTCTAGACTTTTACCCACCTATCGAATTGAGTGAAAAACCTTATGGTTTAGGACTTGTTTCTCTTGAAACGTACAATCGAATATACAACATACGTGAAAATGTGAACAACAAGTTTTACTATGATGATTCAGTGCTCACCCTGAACTCTGGTGGATACACGATAGATGACATTTATGAACACATTTATGTGGTGTTGATCAATGAATATGGTTTAAAGTCATTTCTCGATGGAACGCGCAAGTTTGACCTTGTAGGAAATACCAACACTCATCGCTGCAGTATTTTTTCTACATTCAAAATTGACTTTAAAACACACCCCGATTCCATTGGTCCATTACTAGGATTTAAACCACGCGTGTTGGAGCCAAAAAAAACATGAATCAGACCATGAAGTGAAATTCATTGAGGACCATCATGTGTCGGTGACGTGTAATATTATTAGTCAAGTGTACACCAATCAAGAACCGTCGCATTCGCTTTATGACTTTATTGTAACATCGCCCAATGGCTATATTATTCGTGAAAACCCTCCAGTGGTGCTTTTTCATTCTGTGGCTGTCGATGGTATTAGTAATATAACATTAAGACTGATCAATAGAGAGCAACAACTCATTGATCTAGATTCTACCACACCAGTGACTTACAAGTTGGTGCTAAAGCCACTATGAAGTTTGTATATAAAGCAACAGCACCGTCTAGAAATGGTGTTAGTTGTTTACCACATGAATACACGTTAACATCTCAGAACAAGCAGATTTTACAGCATTTGGGTTACCACGTCAACCCCCGCGAAGAATTCTATCCTAGAGGTAGCGAACCACATCGAGGAGCAACCGGGAGTGGTAAGAATTGATCTCCATTCTTATCAAGCTCAAACACCTGGACTCAATAACAATGATGAAATTCAATTTGTTATCAACAACCAAGATATTTACACTCTACCACATGAAAGTGTTATTCAGATTGAAGGTCGGCTCACCAAAGCCGATGGCTCTACACCCACCACATCCAAGTTAGCCAACCATGCTTTCGCCTTTCTGTTTTCTGTAGTGCGTTATGTGATTAACGATATCGTGGTGGATAGCACTCGAAATGTGGGCATTTCCAGTGTCATGAAACTATATCCCTCTTATAGTGAGGAAGAAGCTAAAACACTTTAAATGGCGGGTTGGTGCCCTTACTCGATCAATGACTGGATGGTACACACCGATGGCACCTTCACTGGATATTTAGCTCTTAAACTGATTTTAGGCTTTGCTGAAGATCACCAGCGCATTGTGGTCAACGCAAGGCAAGTGCTTTATCTGGTGAGAGACAGGAGTGATAATAATGCACTCAAGGGAGCCGACAATGCCCCCATTGATTCAAAAATTCAACTACAACGCTTGCTATGGAAAGTGCCTCAAGTGACCCTTAACGATAGCAAAAAACTGGACATACCCAAGATGGTAAAGAGAGATATACCTCTACCCATGGAATTTAGAAGCTGGGCACTCCATGAGTACCCGTTATTGCCCACCACCAACACACACAGTTGGTCTATAAAAACAGCCCGCTATACAGAGAGACCTCTCTACATGATTGTGGGTTTTCAAACGAATCGCAAGTATCAACAAACCAAAGATGTCACGCAATTTGATCACCTGCAATTAAGAAATGCACGTCTTTTCCTCAACGGTGCTGTGTTTCCCTATGAAGGGCTGGATTTAGATTTTTCAAAAAATAAGTTTGGCTTCCTGTACGACTTGTTTTCTAAATTTAGATGGTCGTATTATCAAAAAGAGAATTGTCCAATGTTGTCACCCCAAGCTCTTAAGACAAGGGTGCCGCTGATTGTCTTTGACTCTTCCTACTTGGAAGAGTCTATCAAACCATCCAAAATTGACATTCGACTAGATTTTGAAACGCATGACAATGTTCCAGCCAATACCACGGCCTACTGTTTGATTATTCATCACAAACAAGTCAACTATTATACACTGTCCAATCAAGTGACAAGTGTATAAATAGCAGGTCAACCCAAATCAAACCGCTCAATCATGTCTTGCTTTCAAGCCTCAAGAGAAGTTACATCCATGAATTTAAAATCTGAGGAACAACGTTTCAAGACCTTTGCGACGTGGCCTGTGCCTCTTATAAACCCTCAAGCCTTAGCGGCCACTGGATACTACTATTTAAAAACAAGAGATGAAGTGAAATGTGTGTTTTGTCCCATCATCTTAGACCAATGGCAAGAGTGCGATGAACCCATGCAGGAACATCAGCGCTGGTCACCTGCCTGCCACTACCTGTGCAGAATGGAGGTGGGTAATATACCCTGTCATTCAAGTTACCCCTCACTCATGTCTCTGAGTGATGAAACAAGTTATGATACGAGTGGACTTTATGGTGTCAACAGTGCTTCAGTGAGCAGCTCACAGTCAAAAGCACCCAGTTTGGAGACATTAGAATATCATTGGTGTTATGGACACTATAAACACAAAATACTTTTTTGTTGTATGAGATGGTACCGCCTCTATCCTAGAATGAAAAAAGAATGTAAAACTTGTTATGCTAATAAAATAATGTAATAAAAATAGGTTGTTGTCATATTATTATTTCTTATGCCGCCTGTCATATCCTAACCTCTATAGCGACTACTCGATGTTTTTATTTTCTTTTACTAGAATGGAATGTAAGTAAATGACATGGGTACACCTTACTGAACAATTGTTAGTCCGTGGTCAGTTGGACTTGATCCAGACAAGAATGAACATGTTGCGTACACTAATTGTCCACTGTCAAGGGTTTAAAATTGGAGATAACAAATTTATATTTAATGAAGTGGCCATTATCGATTGTTCCACTTTTTGGATATCGCAAGCTACCCATTTGGTGTTTAAACCACCTTATGCGTTTGATTTGTTGTGTGATAAAGACCGTAAACAAACCCAGTGGATTGAAACTCATATGCAACTAGACTGGAAGCAAGGAACCACTTCATATAAACACCTGGACATGGTCATGAAAGACCACTTGTCTTCTGCCCATGTAGTATTTGTGAAAGGTAGTGAAAAACGTCAATGGCTACAACCATTTTTGGCGTCTTACTGTCAATGTATCGATTTAATGGACATGGGCTGTCCCTCGCTGCAAACACTCATGGACCTCTACCCCTGTGACAACATTACCTATAAAGCTCTGGCACAGGTGTGGCAATTGTTTCATTGGCTAACCACCAATGCCTGCTGGTAGTTGTTAAATAAAATTAAAACTGAAGGTATACCTGTGGATGTCACCAGTGAGATTTCTACAAGCGACGTGTAAACATCAACGTGATACCATGGAGAAAGGGGATGCTACCGATAAAGCGATTTGAAAGTTCTTTGTGTGCAAAAAGAAACTAGACAGTTTTACCAAAGAAGAATTATTGGCTCTTCCAAAATCATTCATTTATTACGTCGCAGCAAATGCCGTGAAAGAAATCTGGCAACATGTACCAAAATCATGGACTCAAGACCCTGTGTTAAGTGAATTGCAACCATGTACGGATTATGATCACCATAAGCAAGTGACTATGTTAAAAATACCCTCTATGCGACAGTGTGCTACTTGCCAGCTTGTCAAACTGTATCACGGTCATAAAAGTCAGTGTAAAGCCTTTGTTTCCTCATACCACGTGTGTGATGGAGAGAAAGAAGCAACAACAACAACATCATCCGCAGAGGAGGAGGAAGATCAAACCTTTTCACCATCTATGGAAAAGGATATGCCAGACCTGTACTGGCAATGGCGTCATTGACAAAGTAATTCAATACTTGACTTTTGAAATCTACCTACCTGGTTATTATTTGTGTGGTCCTGGAACTTATCTTGATGAACCTTTGCAGCGTGGTGATATACCTATTAATCCTTTGGATCGAGCATGCAACTTTCTTATCACCACAGTCATCCTGCATTAAGACGTGTAGCGGATAAAGTATCGTTGAAAAGCTAAACAACGTTTGACACCCTGTGATGTCTCAGTGGGAGAGAGGTTGGCAGCCCTCATTGTGATTAGTGCTATATAAGGAAAGTTAATGATGAGTGGACATGAACATTGAAAAGGATTGAGGAATTGGTATTTCTTTGTATTCTATTTTTTTAAAGCTCAATTTGTTGTGAAATAAAAACAAGGTTTACAAGATCACAATGTCTTTTAATTTTAAAAATTGTGATAGCCATTTCTTCTTTTTCATTTTTTCTTACATGAATATTTAGAATTTCCACTTCCCCTTTTCTACATTCCCCTTGGTTAGTTCACACATTCTGTACATTTTTTAAAATCTTTTTCGTAATATACAAAAGCAAACATTTTACACTAAAATGTATTACTTATCTCATTTTTACTAAACTACAGTAGCCTAACATTATACATTCTACTTACAGTTTTTACAAAAAAAAATATTACAATATAAATCACACTACAAATATTACAATATAGTGATCATTAGACTTAAGTAAAGTAATAGTCGTCAATGCGACTGTTTCCCCAAGCAAGAGTATCAAATGTGTTGGGTATAATGAATCGTTAGTTGTCTTCATTACTTAAATCAACTTTGTTCAGCAAATTGGTATGTAGTTGATGATTTTTACTTCTAAATACACACATTTTCTTATATAATGCAGGTATGTTACTAACTATACAGTTTTTATAATCACTTATATCTAACTCTTTACTAACAACATTCTTTCTCACTCCTTTTATTTTCTTTACTACTACATCATCAATTGTCATATAGCTGTATGATTTACATTTTGTGCCTACAAAGGTGTCTATAATAACACCAGCACATTCATCCTTAAATTTTCCAAGAACCTTTCTGTTTACTAGAGGCAAATGGTAAATATTATCCACGGGATAGTCACTTGTATCAAACCTATTTAGCTCAGTTTTGATATCCTCATAAAAATCATCAGTTTTAAACTCATAAATAAAAGAATCTGTGTCTGTGTGGAGTAATTTAGCATTATCAAGATAGTTTTTCTTTACATAATCATAGTGAAATTCATACATAAGTGTTTTTGACAATTCCAGAATGGTGTAACCCACATATATGGGTTTGTTGTAAGTTACTTTAAGGCGATTCATTTGTATTACAACTAAATCCTCATGAATAATTGAACAGCTATGAAAGTTAGGCTTGCTTATTAAGTTGCTCGCACCATACCTTTTACCATCATTCTCCCACTTTGTTATCAGTTTTACATCAACTCGTTTATCAACATTCTCCATAGTCTTTCCAAAAACACTATTATTCAAAATTTATAAAAATCTTTTTCAAACGCGTTTGTTGACTGTGTTCTTAAATTATTGTTTCGATCAATATACGGTTTGAGCCATGCTGATTGATGAAATTGCAATACGGGATGAATTTTAGTTAATTTCAATCCATGCTGTAGACACTGTTTCAAGTTTTGATAATGTATTACATATTTACATTTATCATTTACATTAGCAATTAACATTTTTGTTCGTGATGTGATGTATGGAGATTTAATATTCTCAGGACAAAATGGTAAATCGTTATGATCATCATGTAACTCTTTAGGGTACTCAAGATTTAACTCTAAAATATATCCTTTATCATCGTTATCATTAAGAGTGTCAACATGTAAGACATCAATTTCAGGTTGTGTCAGCCAGCGAAAATCTTTCAGTGGTAGATATTGACTCATAGCCCAACCATATTGGTTATTTGCATCGAGGTAGACAATATACTTTGACTCTTCACAAGGGTTGTAGCTAGGCATGTAATTATTATTCGCTTTAGAGTACCGTCCACTACATTGGCTTAATCCACCTCGAATTGATGATTTTATAAAAATGATCATGTCCATATCAGTCATTAATTCTAAATTTACTTTTGTTTTTTTCAACATTGAACTGAAACTTAACCCAGGAGCAGTGAAATACTGACAAGGATCAAGGTCATAAGTTTTCATACAAACATTCCGAAAATTTTCAAAAACATCTGCTAATAATAACACATCTGTCTTCAAATATATGTCTGAAAATTCTCCTAAAGTTTGATTGTCGAACTGTGTCCATACACGTTGTGCTTGTAAATATTCCTGATCACTGATATGACTTGTGTTTAAGGAACTGTAAAATGCATGTTTCGGTGGTAAAGAACACTCCTCAAGACGTTCCACACAGTTAATATATTCATAAGGGATATACCCTTTTGACGAATCAAATTAAAATCATCTTCTTTAGGAAAGACACGTTGAATTTCAGGAAACAGATCTGATTTTAAATTACTAGCCAGCTTGTCAAGACTACTCGGCATAAAGCGTAATGAATCTAAAAATCGCAGTTGAATGGTTTTTATTGTCAGTTTTGATGTATTTTGGGAACGATATGTATTGTTCCTTATTATTTGCAATCACATCAATTTTCACATCTGAAGCTCCAAATTCTTTAACAATAAAGTGGTTATCGTATTTGCTATCGTTATGTAGAATGACCGGAATGAATTTACTTACTCTATAATTTAAATTACTTTCTTGGTGAGCAGCACCACGATATTTTCCTGTTAAATGGTCATGATCGCGAACCTGTCTGTATATAAACTTTCACCACATATAAAACAATGAGTTTCAGTTTCAAAGTCCATTTGCTCTGATGAAGTTAGTGGCTCCATTGGAATGATCGTATTTAAAATAGAGGATATACGGATGGCATCTTTCTCAATCTTTTCGATAAAAACTTTAGGTGCATCAGGTCCTCTATAGAGGTCAAACTTATTTAAAGAGTCATATAATATGCAAAGCTAAAAGGTTCATTAATGTGAGTAGTGTTGGTGAAAGGTTGGGCTGGATTCGATGAACATGTCTTAAATGGTTTTAGCAAAGCCTCGAAGTCAGCATATATAACAAATGGTACTCGAAGCTGTTTCTCATAATCCTTGAATTTTAGAATGTTATTTTTAGGAGTCGGTAATACCGTACACACATGATTACACCCCCATTTTTGATGTTGAGTTAGTTGGTCCTCTTTCTGGAAATGTAGCAAACAGCCATCACACAACCACTTTTTACCATCGTGTTTTGAAACCTGACTACCAACATGTCTACTGAAATGTTTCATCCAACAATAGTGGGCATTTTCACCTTCAGTTACGTACAGTAAATTTACATGAGTAGTCTTTTTTCCTAAGTATAATATAGAGGACCTACTATACTCTTATTTTCAATTCCATAAACATTGATACTTACATTGTTCAGCTCTTCAAAACGTTGAATGTCTTTCATCGCTATACGAAATTATATTTCTTTTAAATCTAACACTGAAGAATAGTGAGGATAAGATGACGTTCAATCCATATTCTCCACTGCTGGATGGAGAGCTGAAGTTACAGCCCACGCAAAACATGCGTCACAATTATTCAAAACGTTAACAGCAGCTTTCTTTCGTTTCATCTATCCCGGTAAATCAATGTATGATGATGCTCGAAGGGGGTTATATTTATTCAGGTTGGTTTCTAAATAAAGTACTTCAACCAATGCCCAGCCCGACTCCCTTTCCTGGAACTCTTCACTCTTTACGATGATAGCACTTGAAATATTTTTGTATATATCACTAATATTAGTTGATTGCTAACAGTTATGTTTTTGTGTTAAAAGATTTGATATCCGTAATTTCACCTTCACTCTCATTTTTTACATTGAGTCCAAAAAGTTCAAAATTCATTTTAATTGTTTTATGTTCTAATAAAACATTACCTACCAAGCCAAACACAGTACGTTGAACATTTTTTTAAAATGATTCAATACTTTGAGTTTTTCTTTACTATAAAGTCTATTACTAGCAATTCGACTTTTAAATGCACTACCAATTTGTTGAACATTTCCAGAATTTCTTTCATGACAAGCGTTATTTTTATGATGAATACTGCGCAAATGTCCATGAATGATTGAAGAAGGTATATCAATATTACATACATCACAATGTGTTATCGAAGTTTCACCATTCTTCTTTCTTTTTGTTGCACAACTATTTTCACAATCTTGAGAACGTTTACGCTTTTGAGCATCACATTCGTATAAAGGTTCCGTGCTAGTTGTTGGTTTTAGAGTTTTTAATTCTTGGTGTTCACCATGCACTTTAACCATGTGGGTTTGATATCGCTTTACAGCAGAAAAAACAAGTTCGCAAACTGAACACGAAAATGGTGCTGAACTAACATGCATTAAATTTACATGACGTGCAAGATTATCTTGTCTGTTGAATGTGGTAGCACAATGACTGCACACAAACATTTTAATATCATGTTTAACATTTGCGTGTCGTTGAAGGCTGTCAGGTCTTGAGAACTGTTGCTTACAGTCACCACACTTGAACATGATGATCACTTTCGAAATTACATATAAAAGAAAGAAATCATAAATGTTAATAAATGATAAAACAAAGTACAATATAAATAGTTTAAATACATTCCAGTCAATGGTTATAGCAGGGTATTTAAATCGATCATCTGTGAACTCCTAGCAAGTCTAACTTCATGTAGTTCTAACTGAGGGTTGCTATATACCACTGTCACTGACACTTAGCGGTGAACATTGGAACTTGATAGAGTGGTAGAAACCAGCGGTCGCCAGTTAAGTGAGCTAGGTGTGACGTCATAGCCAGTCTTAAAGCAAGTCTAAACTTGTAGAACATGTCACGTGATAGAAACCAGCGATCGTCAGTTAAGTGAGCTAAGTGTGACGTCACAGCCAGTCTTAAAACAAGTCTAAACTTGTAGAACATGTCACGTGATAGAAACCAGCGGTCGCCAGTTAAGTGAGCTAAGTATGACGTCATAGCCAGTCTTAAAACAAGTCTAAACTTGTAGAACATGTCACGTGATAGAAACCAGCGGTCGCCAGTTAAGTGAGCTAGGTGTGACATCATAGCCAGTCTTAAAGCAAGTCTAAACTTGTAGAACATGTCACGTGATAGAAACCAGCAGCCACCAGTTAAGTGAGCTAAGTGTGACGTCATAGTCAGTCATAAAGCAAGTCTAAACTTGTAAAACATGTCACGTGACAAGGTTAAGTGAACTGAGGTTAAGTCTTTAAATATTCCCTATGTCACTGACACCTAGCAATGAACATTCAGACTTAATAGAGCGGTAATCAAAATCTAACCTACAAAATTAGCTTTACACACCATGGTCAAGTAGTTGCAACTTTTGACTGCTATATACACCATTTTCACTGACATGTAGTGGTGAACATTGGAAAATATCACTCTAACTGTTTAAAAGTTATTAGAGGGGCACTTACCTTTTTATAATTTATCAACTGCTGTCACTGAATGAACAGATTGTAGGAATCTGATAACCTAAATGTACCCAATTATCTGTAAACAAATCATTCAATCAATCAATAAATACATTCCACTCAATAACTTCAACATCAATTAATAATAAAAACTACAATCCATTAATAATAAGTACTTACCATGCAAAATAATTTAATGAATTTCTACCGAAAAGGCTTTTTTTACAACTCTGGAGCAGTAATAGAGCACTGTTCACTCAAAGCGAGTAATAAAGACTGACAGTAGGGAATTATATGACACCTCTCTTATATAAACTCTCATCGCTCGTGTCAGCAGTTTTTTGCAGATCATTGCAATTCCTTTCCCAATACAGCTGAGAGTTCAAAGTACACTAGGAACACCTGTGTGGTATGCAATTACTGCTGACTTTGCATGATCATCACCCATTGTCTTGATCAACACCTGGGGGTTTCGAATTACTGCAGCGTCAGTCATAGCAACAGTAGTGTGCGCTCTCTGTCATGTCAGCAACATGACATCGGAAGGAACACCTGTGTAATATCCAATTACTGCTAACTTTGCATGATCATCACCCATTGTCTTCATGAACACTTGTGGTTTCAAATTACTGCAGCGTTAGTCATAGCAACAGATCTGCGCGCTCTCTGCCATGTCAGCAACATGACACCGGAAGGAACACCTGTGTAATATCCAATAACTGCTAACTTTGCATGATCATCAACCATTGTCTTCATGAACACTTGCGGTTTCAAATTGCTGCAGCGTTAGTCATAGCAACATATCTTCGCGCTCTCTGCCATGTCTGTAATATGACACAGTAAATAATAAGTTAGTTTACTGAACGTACCATCTCCACAGTTTTTAACATCTTAAGAACATGTATTATTCTCTTTCAACTACAAATGACTCGTTAGAACCCATCCATCCACCAAGTTAGATCCCTTGTATGTTCACATGTATTTCATCACTTTCCTTTCATATCGTTATCACATTATAGTAGTGGGGGACTGGTGAACAACGTCAGTTCAACACACTGCTTTACACGCAAAATGTACTTAGGCCCTTTGACATAATTTAAATAAATTCATGGGCTAGTCCGTAGGAACCTGGCCAATGGGACCCGTCCAAATGGATCAGTCCAAAGGGACTCGTCCACAAGGACCTGTCCACAAGGACCTGTCAACAAGGACTTGTCCACAAGGACTCGTCCACAAGGACTCGTCATCAATGACCTGTCAACAAGGACCCGCCAACAATGACCCGTCAACAATAACCCGTCCACAGGGATCCGCTCCCCCACCCTCTTACAAAAGCCATGAGTGGGCATGCGTAAAAAAACAAGCATGTTAATTCATAGTGGCTTTTTACCAAACACATGCACCTTATGTAGAACAACGTTTAATTCCATATTGGCATTGAAACTCTCACATGTTGCACTTGGAAAGCGAGATTTTCTAAAAAATTACAATTTCACCCCCTAGTAGGGGTAGAGTTTATTTTGGGGTGAAACTATGTTGTCCGTTGGAAATGGGGTATCAGCTCAAGTTCAATGACACCTCATTCGTCAAAATCCGACCATGCGTTCGAGAGATATAGCGCCGCCGCCATCTTTTGAGGTGGAGAGGTGGAGGTGGATATAGAACTGTCACAAAACCACTAATATCTTGCAATGTCGAGAGTGCAATCATTTGACGGCCTTAAAGTTGCAATAGTGCCAATAAGTAATCGCAGATAGAATGTAACTTATATAGGAAACTTCTTCAGTAAATATGTTGTTCATTGTCCGTCATGTTTTGACGGGTTTCAAATAGTTTTTCATTATTTTCATACTTCCAATGAGCAATTTTATTTATAAGCGGTAATAGAAGGAAACCAACTGTAATTTTATACTGACAGTGTACATTCTCAATTGAGATCAAACATTTCCCCACTTTTGTTCGAATTCATGCATTTTGTAATTTTTGTTGTGCTAATGCAACATTTGTGTGACTATGTACTCACTAATTTCTCGATTAATAGACTGCATTAGTAAGAGGTTAAAACATGGAAAATGTTCTTTCAGTGAACAATTCTTTTACCCAACCCATAAGTGGCCACTGTCGACATATGTCGTTGTGGAGAATCTCAGGTAAACTGTGTCGGGGAAACCTAAAATTATCATAACTAGTTTGTTTGGGTTCCAAATAACTGGTCTAACAAAGTAGCCTATATTGCATTTTACAAAAAAAAAAAAAAAAGACAACAACAAATTGGGCAGGTATGGATTCAAGTCCCCCCCCCCTCAATTCTAGACCCTCTAAAATTATGTTACACTACTACAGTCACCATGACGACTTGGGTGGCGTAGTCGGTAGCATGATGAACTGCTGTGCCCAAGATCGCAGGTTCAAACCTGGCCGAAGTCATCGGATTTTTATGAGTATTAAAATCCTTCAGTATGCCTTCCATCGGAGGGGAAGTAAAGCTGGCGGGTGCATATCAAAGTCTTATGGCATCAATTGGTAGTGTGTAGCCAAATTTGTAGGTTATATTGGTTAGAAACGCTCTATGAAGTTCCAACGTTCGCCGCTAGGTGTCTTGACATCTGGTAGCCAAAGTTGGATCTGCTTGCATTTGTTGCGAGCCTACGGGCATTAAAAATACCCTGCTATGGCCATTAGCTGCAATTCAAATATAAATAAATAAACTAGTCACCATGGAGTTTGATTATAAAGTTCAAAGCACCCGACTACTTTTTGGACTGTTCCAAGTCCTGTAACTTATTTGTTCATTTTCGGCAATCTATATCAGTTGCTCATTTAGGTCAACTCCATTTTCAATTTAATTTTGCTGTTTCTGAGAGACTAATGTTGTAGTATCTCCTTTACAGGTGACCCAATGTAGCAGTCATCAGTGTGCTGAACAACTCAATCCTGCAAAATCAGCATCTGAACCGTATATAAGTTCTCAGTTAACAAATATGTTTTGTTTCCTGAGCGATCTAGCTGGCCTTGCGTGTTAGGGAGATACTGATTTACTAAATTTCAAATATATACAATATATATATATATATATATATATATATATATATATATATATATATATATATCTGTTGGCGCTATGAAATGGGAAGGTGTTTTGCTATAATAAGAGGAATGAATTAAAGAATTATTTTCACCTCTGTGTTATTTTTCCCAGTAATAATTAACCTTCCTTTCATGAATTAAATGATGAAGTAGTGCCTCAGCATGAAAGAAGTGTTATGGTTCAAGTAGAATTACCAACCAAGTCAGCTTTTATATGTTTAAACACCGGTGAGAGAACAATCTAGAAAGTTGCGTGTCAACTGAATCTGATTATCGCGGCAATAGTGTGTCTAAGTTTCACAGCCACACAGTAGCGTTAAGATGACAACAGCTTTGCACACCATGAGTAGGGAACTACTAAACCCTCGATACCTTCCAACGAGAGGTAAACCCAAATCAAAGACACATTTCCTTGTATCGTGATTAGTCACTCTCCTTAAGGTCAGCAATATTCTCATCACCATCATTGTAGTCTTATTTTGCTGCTAACTTTCTTGACTAAAACCTTTTATAGTTGTCAACAAGTAACAAGTTTGAAATTGCTTATGATTTTCTTTAGAGGTAGAAAAGGGAAATTTTCTATTCAAAAGCCTGGCAACCATAGTTTTTCGAGTTCAGATTTATGTACAGTAGAGTGCAATCCACACCAAAAATTCCCAGAACCATTTTGCTTCAGCCCCAAATATGAGGCGACATGACTCAAATAAATGAGCAAAATTGTGTTTGCTAGTAGTGCATGTCCATACCACTAGAGTCTGCTTTCTTGCATTTTCTCTATGATTGGTGTGACTGAATCTTCAGGATAGAGACGTAATAAAAAATTGTCCACACAAGGGGATTTAAGGAAGATGGGAGGAGACCAACACATCGTATCTGAACGGAGGAACAGAGATTACGACAATTGGTGAAATTGAACTATTGGGCCAGGAAGAAAGCTCGCAAAATGTTGATTCCATGTGGTCCTTAAGTGAAGAAGAAGAAGAAGGACATTGAATTTCCAAAAAAAAACTGGCACTATACAGCCCATGACGGGCTAAGGCCGACCAAGCGACCGCTGCCCAGCCAATCGGCCTGAAGATATTGGGGTGACGCGTGATCACCGCATCGGGTCCCCTTGGCCGTTAATCTTGGTTTTCGTGATCGGGGCGCTGTCTCACTGTCAGACAGCTACTCAATTGTCCTCACGAGGCTGAGTGCACCCTGTTCCAACCCTCGCGTCAGTTTTAAAATCACTGACGGAGCCTGGGATCGAACCCGGGGCCTCCGTGTGAGAGGCAGGAGTGCTACCCCAACACCACGGGGCCGGAGGACATTGAATTTACTGATTAAAATTATGGCATTGGTTCTTGGCTGTAAAAGAGATTTCTTATGTTGAAAGACAACAATCAGTCAACCATCAAAATGAAATAGACTGGTAAATGAATTAGTTTTGCAAAAAGAAAACTAACTCAAAATAATATTTTAGCACTTGTCCTTCAACATTCAGGGGTTCACTTTTGTGGCTCTTGTCTCCATTTAGCACATTCATGTGTCTGATCACGGGGAGATCCAACGATCTTCAGGTCATTTTGCAAGGTGACAAATGATGCGTTTGCTAGTAGTACATGTCCATACCAGCAGAGTCTGTTTTCTTGCATCTTCTCTATGATTGGTGTGACTCCATATTACCATTTACTAGTGGTGGCCGGTAATGATGTCGTAGTGTTGCACAACGGCCATATTTTAAATAAATAATCTTTTAGCAATAAATAAAACTACGCACCTCTTACGAGCATAAGAATTCATAGTTTTGTTACTTAATAATTCAGAAAAACTTGTAGTGCCGTACTGCGAACTGTGGTGTGGTCGTTGCCAAGCCCGGGCACCGACTAATCTCAATAGTGGAGGATATGGCAGAGACGCTAGACCAGGTAAGTTTACTCAGCTGATTGCTACAAAGAGGGGGAAAGGGGCAGACAAAGACATCCGAAATTTGCCGATACCATGTCTCGCATTGCTATTTGAGCTATAGCTTACGCGGTTTAATTATTGTGAAGTTTTTCAAACAATTTAATCTTGAGGTGAATGTGAAGTTTTGAGGACTGCAGCGTTCGTGACAAATAAGCTACATCAGTTTTACCGAGCACGTGTATACCGTCCTCTCTGGTATCGAGCAGTCTTTTGCCCAACCCCATCTCTCCTTAGTGTAAATAGTGCAACACCCAGAACAATTATCTGCCAGCCACCACTGCTATGTACCATTTATGACATGATCAAGCATAATCACGCCAGATGTCCAGCGAAGCATTCTTGTTTCCACGACAGCAAGTTGATGTTCTTCTGCCTTGGTAATCCAAAACTAATACATACTGATATGTAGAGGTCGTTAAGCACACAGATAATATCAATGTATGAATTTTTATAGCTCCTTCGGTTGAAGGCATTTCTAAGACCTAAGGACATTGTGCTTATCAGCATGTGTAAATATCTCACTACTGTGATATTTGTGCTGTGTACTCGCATATCTCTGGAATTGAAAATATTGTATCAATCACATAGTTTTATACAGGGTGAGCTTTCTTTAGAAGCGGGGCCAAGATAGCCAGGAGCGCGTATGCCTTCCGCTACCCAAGATGCCATGGGCCGCTGCAGACACAAAGACAGAATCCAGTATTTAACGGTAAATTATAGACAAAATGTACAGATGTAATCCCCATACCCTGCTGTCCACCAGGGAGAACAATATACGGGTGGAGAAGGAGAGTTATGTGTCGATGCCAATTTATTTACACACTACAAGAGCTGTTTGTTAATATTACAAGTCTGATGGGTCTTTAGTAGGGAGGCTGAGGGGGTTTTGAACCAAATACCGTTATTTATGCAAATTAGGGGGGCGTGGCAAGGTCAATGACCTTGAGGTAGGTCATGCTCAATGACCTTGAGGTAGGTCATTGACCCCCAAGGTCGCCGGGACCCCTGAAGGTAAACAAACCTTCGGAGGGTCCAGGAACCGGTTTGAGGGGGTGTTGGTGGAGGGGGAGGAGTGGGGGTGGGGAGGGGGAGGGGGAGGGGGTGGTGGCGAGGTTGGGGGATGAGGGGAAGGATGGAAGAGGGTCTGCACGAGACCCTCTTCGACCCAGTCTCTCTCTTGGACTGAGCGCCTTTTCTGATATTATCCTGGGCTATATAGCTTTGCTTTGATCCCGACGAGACCCGAGTGTTGCCGAAGGTTTCCGAATCTTTGTCGGTGAATGAATCGTCAGAGAATTGAACGGTCAACTGGTGTGTGTGTGTGACGTCACAGCAGATTACGGGATGTGAGGTAGGTCATGAACGGGAGTGTTTTGAAATGGAAAACATTAGTGTAACTGGTGTGTGTGTGTGTGACGTCACAGCAGATTACGGGATGTGGGGTAGGTCATGAACGGGAGTGTTTTGAATGGAAAACATGAATGGCTGTGGATGGCGGTGGTTGTTTGGACCCTGACGTGGTAGGTTGGTTAGGTGTGAATGGGTCTGAGAGACAAACAAGATGGGGTTGAAAGCGCTCAATGGTAAACAAACATCAATGGTATCGGGAGTAGTGAATGGAATTGAGGGAGAGAGAGGGGGAATGAACTGGTTGTTGAATGTGCTCAATGGTAAACAAACGTCAATGAATCTGGAGTATTATTTCCTGTAAATGGAAGGGTGGGGGTAGGATACAAATCGCATGGCATGTTGAGTCGGCCAGCTCGACATGAAATAAAAACAAGAAGGTGTACACCAGATCTGATTTATTAATCCATGAATTATATGTGGCATTAAAACCTAGCCAATTAACAAAAAGTTTATTGCCACGTTTTTGTACAATTTTTTCAACAAGATAATGCTTGGGATATTGCGTCCTTTGCAGCTCCTCCATGTAGAATCCTCCTTGGATTGGCTGCTTGTTGAGGTCGTCAAGTAAATAAACAACTGGATTAGAAAGTTTTACCTTGCGAATACGAAATATTTCCGTGCTCCAGTTTGGTGTGTATCCTTTGGCGAAGATTGATTTATGTTTACTGATGCGCACATAATCACCAATACGTAATTGATGACGTCGTGGATCTACTGTTTTGATTTTGTGATGAATGCGATCCAATTGCGCAATGTTCTTGGTTACAAGGCGTGGTTTCATTTTGATGGTTCTATGTTTAGTGTTGTTGTAACGTGTCACCAGATCGCCTACAAGTTCAAGCCAGCGATAGGATCCTCTTGCTGTAAATTGTTCCCACATGCGCGTCTTGAGTGTGCGGTTGAAACGTTCTACAACACTTGCCTTTAGATTGCTAAAAGTGGAATAGTGATGGATGTCAAGCGATTTGAGATAAGCGGAAAAAGTCTTGTTGAAAAATTCTTTGCCTTGATCTGTTTGAAGCAAACGAGGTTGTCGTCTTGACCGCTGAACGATGGTCTTGAATGCAGCGGTGACCAGTTGTGCAGATTTATTCCGAACAGGTTCAACAAAGGCCATTTTGGAATAAACGTCGATGACGGTGAGCAGATAGTTGACCCCGTTGTTAGCTTTGGCATAGGGAATCATTTCAACCAGATCAGCTTGCCAAAGATCGTCAACGCCTCGTGTGATGACACGACGACGATGGTAGAGACGACGAGCTGGTCTATGCAACTCGCGAGCAATGGCAGCCTTAACAGGCGAGGGTGTGTGAACACGTTGACTCATTAGACAATAATGCCAGCATGACGAAGCTCCTCTTCTATTTCTAAAACTTCCGCCTCGTGTCCGGTATGACCGGCCTGTTCCGATGCACGCAACAGTTGCAGACGTTTAACCAACTTATTTGGATTGTTCCAATAGGCGAAATCGATGAATGGTTTCAAAGTATTAAACGTGATACCGGACGCTGAATTTGCACGGCGAACACTTGCATAGGTGGGAAACAATTTTGATATGATGGTTTTATATTTGAAGCCCTTATTAGCATTTATTGCTTCAGAACGTTTATAATTACGTCTAAAACCATTTGTAGCCATCAAGATGTCTTTATACTTTTCAAGATCTTCTTTATCATAGTCCTCGGTAGAAGGTGTACGTGAAAATAAAAGTTCTAAAAGCCCTGACGTCAATTTGTAACGAACTGTTTTAACAATCAAAACATTGTCACTTATCTTGATTGCTGAATCGCCAATTCGAAATCTATTGTTTTCATAGCGAACACCATAGGTAGTATCAGTTTTCTTAGTAAAAAGATCTTCAAGGAAGGGGGTAACCAACGCACCATAATTTTGTAGTAAAATGGATTTTAACCGCACATATTGTTCGGGCGTATTCAATATTTCTTTAAGAGTAGGCTGCTTTTCTATGGCTCTAGTGGGTGTTTCAGCAATTATTGATGTTTTCAAAAACTGGGGCAGCGGTGATTCTTTGGAGCCGGAAGACGGAAGCAATGGAGAAAAAACATCCTCAGGTTCTCCATCATCTTCTTCCTCCTCCTCCTCCTCTTCAATTGTTTGTGTTTCTTTTGAGCGTGTACTAGGCTTTGTTGTTCCTTTCAACACAGCTTCCAGAGGTGATTTCAAATGTTTTTCGACAAACAATTCACTGTCGGCATGTGCACGTTTTAGATAGCGAAACTTTTGTCGAATGTTATTTCGCGCACGGATTATGTGCTTTTTTAATTGACTCCCTGTTGTCGCCATGACATCTGAACTAATGATGTTTAGAAAAGCGATGCAGCTACTTAAATACGAATGAAATGATCAAATCCCATGCGGTAGCGTCCATTGTTGATGTTGCTCTGCTTATCAATAACAAGACAACTGTGGTGATGAGCGTTCCAACACATGGCACACAACTGTGTAAAGGCTTGAAAGGTCATGTCCGGGTTCACGTGATCATCGTAGACGTGATGCATGTTGCGCTCATCCTGACGGAAGAGAACAATCACGTTGGCATTGTCACGAATCAACTGTTTTGGTATTCGCGAATAGGTTTGAGCGAGATAAAAACAATCAATATATTTATGACGTCCCATGCTAAAGTAAGCTTGAATAATGCCCTGTCGTTCTGTGGCCACATCGTCAAAAATCATAAGCGAATGGGGGCGAACATTGTCTGGAGAAATGACATCTTCGTGCGCTGCGAATGTGAAGTACTCCATGTTGCGCAGACCTGACATGACCTGTTCCAAGAACACATACAGCGGTTGATACAGCGATTTGGCAAAAATATAGATATTTTGAAAGCGCACTCCGTTTAAGGAGGTGATGAGGGTAAGCAGAAGATTGGTTTTTCCACATCCCGACGGGCCGGCGATGAGACAGCGAATGGAGGATGGGAAGAGTGAACCATGACGTTGTTCGGACGATGTTGAGAAGAGGTGTGAAACCAAGTCTCCCACCGGAAGTGAATGTTGTTGCTTAATAATCTGCATATCAACTAAATGTGAAAGGGGAAGAGCTGGTCTCTATATACATGAGGCAAACGGGTGTTTCAGTTCCAGTGTAACCATGGACGCCTTTGGAAGAACTCTCAAAACAAATGAACGATTTGCTTTGACAAACGATCCAAAACATGATACAGATCCGGCTACTAAACGATATGTCGATGCTAATGTATTGTCACGCACTACAGATGGTAATTACGACTTTAATGGAAAGCGATTGACCAATATAACAGAACCCGTATTACCCTCAGACGCATGTTCAAAAAAGTATGTAGATTATTACCGATTACGACGTATCAAAGGAGATTATGAGGCTCAGAATAAACGTATTACAGGCGTTGCAGATCCTGTGAACGATCAAGATGTGTGCACCAAAGCCTATATGTTAACCAATGCTGTGGTGTTAACAGAAGCAAAGGACTATGACGTACACCAACGTCGAATCACTCAGCTGGCTCTTCCAACAAACAACACGGACGCTGCTCGAAAGGACTATGTAGATAGCAAGGTGAAACAGGTGCTCAGTATTGTGCCCACCCTAACTGCAAAGGGCTATACAGCAAATAATGCACGCCTTGTGCATGTGGCCGATCCTGAAGATGATCAAGATGTTTGTACAAAACGGTTTTTAAACTCTGAAATGGAAAAGGTGTGGGAAATTAAGGAGAACGCTCTACAGATGAAGCGAAGACGAATAGCCGAAGTTGCTGATCCTGTGCAACCTCACGACGTGACGACCAAACGATTTTTGGAACAACGGTTATCGCTTTTTATTAAATCAATACCCTCTATATTTCTGCTTCACATTGTAAACCAACAACCGGTAAAAGATCCCAATAACCTCGCCTACATACTACGTTCGGGGTATGACAATTACCGTTTAATGTATGATGGTGCCATTCGTGTAATTGAGTATGCACCAGATTTGAAACATTTAGAGGTACGATTAAACGGTAGTGTTCAACCACTTATTGATCAACCGGTGAAAGCCGGAGACAAATTATTCTTTCACTTGAAACTCTCGTCTGAAGAAAAAGAGGCGGGGAAAACGATGAACGATTTTCCTCTGTATATAGAACTTGAATATACAGCCACCATTGAATAAATAACTACAGGTTCCCTTCCAGAGGAGCGTTAGTTGTGTTCTATACTTTGCGGTGTGAGGTTGTCTTGTTCTTTGGTCGCGATGGTGAAACAGAGATATGTGGTGAAGAAGAGGAAGAAGTTGTCAAGAAAGGGAGGCTTTAAAGCTATTCTTCATGCGGCACGTCAAGCTTCGCGCGGAGAAACAAATAGTGAGTTGGCTATTAAGAAAGCACTCCGAGCAGCACGATTGCATGCGAATCCCAAAAGTAAACTACGTTTTAGAAAACGTGCCCGAGTTATTCCTGTGCCGAAACGTGGTGGATTTTTACCTGCACTGTTTGCTGGACTAGCAGCCCTGGGTTCACTTCTTGGAGGAGCAAGTGCGGTAGCACGAACGGTGAAAGCTGTTGAGGAGGCGAAGCAACAGTTGAAGGAAAGTGAAAGGCATAATAAAACTATGGAGGCCATAGCACTGCGCGGTAAAGGTGTGAACATGAAGCTAGCACCCTACAAGAAAGGACTCGGCATTTACATGTCGCCAAAAAACGGTTAATCGATGCACTGCCACGACGAGCCATGACGCATGAGGAAGTTATAAGATATGCAAAACAGCTTAAGATCTCCCACTTTCGAGGCGTGTTTATGCGCAACCAACTACCGTCTCGACCACGGAGCCATGAAAGTGCAGTTGTCAATTTGGATGACAGTCATGGACCGGGAACGCATTATGTGGCCTACATAAAGCATGGGCGAACCGTGTGGTACTTTGACAGTTTTGGAAATCTTCCTCCTCCGACAGAGCTTGTTCGCTATTTTGGAAGCAGTGCAACAATACACTATAATGTGAAACGAGTGCAAAATTTTAACACGCAACAGTGCGGTCGTCTATGTTTGACTTTTCTATATAAGACCGAGCACGGCGGGTGACGTGGTCATTATGACAACAGAAAGTAGAACGTTTACAGTGCACGGACAAGGTGCGGAAGTAACTGTTGACTTTTATCCTCCTATTGAATTGGGACGACGACCCTACGTGCTGGGACTTGTTTCGTTTGAAGGCTATAATAGAATCTGCAACATAATTGAAGACGTCAATGATAAGTTCTACTACGATGACTATGTGTTAACTCTACCGTCTGGCAGCTACACCGTAGATGATATTCACGATCACATCTACACAACTCTCACCAAAGAATTTAGTCTAAAAGCATTTCTGGACGGGACACGCAAGTTTGAACTCATAGCCAACAACGTGACACATCGCTGCAGTATTCTTTCTTCTTTTAGGATTGATTTTAAATCTCAACCAGATTCGATTGGGTCATTGTTAGGCTATTCACCACAAGTGTTAGTACCGAACGTGATACACAAGTCTGACCAACCGGTGAAAATAATTGAAGATCATCACGTATCTGTCACGTGTAATATTATTACAGACGTCTACACCAATCAAGATCCCTCGCATTCGCTTTATGATTTTATTGTTACTTCACCTGGTGGTTATATCATCCGCGAAAACCCGTCGGTGGTGCTCTATCATCCTGTGAGTGTGACCAACGTCAGGAATATTACCTTAAGACTGGTGAATAGAAACCAACGTCTCATCCGATTAGACCCTCATACACCTGTGACCTACAAACTGTATTTGAAACCAGCATGAAACAAGTGTATAAAGCGGCAACGCTGTCAAGAGCAGGTGTTAGTTGTGGTCAACGCGTGTACAGGTTAACACGTGTCAACAAGCAGATCCTAAAACAACTTGGTTACATCTTACGTCATGAATTCGATTCTAGACGTGACAAACCCTGTCGAAGTTCAGGAGGGTATTGTAAGAATTGAACACCATTCCTACCAACCGTATACTCAGGGACTAAATAATAATGATGAGATTCGAATTACTATTAACCAACAAGATATCTACACGCTTCCACATGAAAGTTACATCCAGATTGAAGGGCAACTCACCAAATTGGATGGTACCATTCCAACAACGTCAAAGTTGGCCAACAATGCTTTGGCCTTTTTGTTTTCTGAGGTTCGCTACGTGATCAACGGTATTGAAGTGGATACTACTCGAAATGTTGGCATAGCAAGTGTCATGAAACTTTATCCCTCGTACGGAAGCGAAGAGAGTAAAGCTTTTTGTATGGCTGGTTGGTGTCCCAACTCAACCAACGACTGGATGATTAACGATGATGGTACATTTACTGGACATTTACCTCTAAAATTAATACTAGGCTTTGCAGAGGATCATAAGCGCATTGTTGTGAACGCAAGACAGGATCTGATTCTTGTACGAGACAGGAGTGATTATAATGCGCTAAAGGGAGCTGATACAGCGCCAATAGATACAAAAATTCTACTGCAACGAATTCTATGGAAAGTACCGCACGTTACTCTATCAGATCAGAAAAAATTGAGTCTGCTCAAGATTGTGGAGAAGGATACAGCTTTACCCATTCAATTTAGAAGCTGGGAGCTGCATGAATACCCGGTATTACCACTCTCCGATACACATACTTGGTCTATAAAAACCTCACGGTATACAGAGCGGCCACTCTACGTCCTGGTTGGATTTCAAACAGATCGCAAATATCAACAGAATAAAGATGCATCAAAATTTGACCACATCCAATTACGAAATATACGACTCTTTTTGAACGGAGTTACCTTTCCCTATGAGGGAATGGATTTAAACTTTAACAAGAACAAATATGGTAAGCTCTATGACATGTTTGTAAACTTTCAGTCTTCCTATTATCAGAAAGAGGCATGTCCGCTATTATCACCACAAGACTTCAAGTCCAAGGCGCCTCTGGTGGTGATGGACTGTTCGTATTTGGAGGAGTCGATGAAGGAAACAACAATTGATATCAGACTAGAATTTGAAACATCGACAGTTATTCCAGAAAAAACAACAGCTTATTGCCTTATTGTTCACGAGGCGCAAGTGTTTTATCAACCGCTGTCCAATATGGTGACCAGAGTATAAATAGCATGTCTTCCTCCATTGTCCTTCACAGTCATGGAAAGCTACGATGAAGTCACAACCCCCTCTGCGAGGTGGGTCTGCAAATGTGAAAGTGATTCACCAGGCTCAGATGAAGATTCAAGGTCTACCATTTATCGCGCCCTAGTGAGTGAAGCTATAACTGCCTATCACAAGAATCATACTGTGCTTAGAATGCCGCCGCATCTGGTTCACTATTTACCAGATGGATTCATGTCTACGTTTGGTATTCATGACAGGGGCTACAACAACAAGCCCATCGCTAATCAAACAAATAATGTGGACGATGGCGTTGCCAAAGCTTCATCTTGTCATGTTGGAGAGCGGGTAGATTGTATGGACTGCAAATGCGATCGTTGCTCAACAAGTCGAGACGCTGATGCAGCATTTGAGATTTATCGCACCCTGGTGAGCTTAGCAATACGCGCCTACCATAAAGCACAATTTCTTCGTGAAATGCCGCAGCATCTGATTGCCTATTTACCAGCTGGATTTCTGACCGCGTACGGTGCACACGACATTGACCTTAATTGGGATAAGCTACCATTACATTTCCGTATGTCGGCGGATGTTGCAGCCTGCCGTCCTTGTCGTAGACACTTTATGCATCGAGGAGATTCTCACTGTGATTGGGATGGTCCAAATCCTATGATAAAAAATTGTAAGCGATGTACTGATAACTTTATGAATAAAATTGTGTAATTGATTCTTTGTGTGTATATTATTTTCCCGCTCCTATCCAATCAGTTAGTTGTTAAGAAGCAGCGGTAGTGGAAGGTCTGATATCCGTCGCCATGCCGAAAACATTGATTGTCGACGTGCAGGGTTTCAAGGTGAACGGAAACAAGTTTGTATTTAAAGAAGTAGGAATTATTGACTGCACAACCATGTGGGCACCAAGAGTAACCAGTTTTGTCTTTGAACCACCGTTTCCATTGCATTTGCAGTCAGACGAGGACAGAAGACAAACAGAGTGGTTGCAACGCAATTTGGGACTAGTCTGGAAATAAGGCGACATTCCTTACCAGCATCTATCGCTTGTTCTGAAAGCTCACATGTTTGGTGCTGACCTTGTATTTGTAAAGGGAAGTGAAAAAAAGGAATGGTTGCGTCAGTATGTTAATTCATCATGTCAACTTGTTGACCTTCATGATCTGGGATGTCCTGCACTGTACAACCTGTCCGTGCCTGATGAACCTCTACAAAATAAAACACTTCAAAATGTTTGGAAGCTTTTTGATTGGCTAGCTCGCAGAGCATGTCAAAACTTGCATGTTGAGTGCAAAGCGTCGTAACGTCAGCTTCAGTGTGAGACATACCAGTGATCAGTGTGGACGTGTAGTAATATGGCAGCAATTGAAGGTTTGGACTCAAACCCCACAGAGCGAGCTATTGTCAAGTTTTTTGCCTGTAAAAAAAAGCTTGACAGTTTCACAGATGAGGAATTGAACGCTTTGCCCAAGGCGTTCCTTTTTTATGTTGCTTCAAACGCGGTGAAAAATATTTGGCACAGTGTACCTAGTGAATGGAGCAGAGATCCTGGTCTGCGTGAACTACAACCATGCACTGACTTTAGTCATCACCAGCAAGTGTCTATTACTAAAATGCCATCCATTAGACAGTGTGGAACGTGTCAGCTCATCAAATTGTACCACGGCCATACAAATATACCGTCCTGTAAAGACTTTGCTTCATCATTCCATGGTTGCGATGAAGACGAGGAAGAAGAGACAGCAGCGGCAGTATCGCCAGCACCAAAAAGTAAGACAACGATTGAAAAAGATATGCCGGACCTTTGCTGGTCATGGTCTAGTTAACAAGGCCATTGATGTACTTCCCATTGAACTGCATATTCCCGGCTATCAATTTTGTGGACCTGGGACTAAACTAAACCAACGTCTAGCACAAGGTAATTCTGGAATCAACAAATTGGATGCTGCGTGTAGAGATCATGACATTGCTTACAGCGACAAGAATGCAGAAGTACGTCGAGTTGCAGACCACATTCTTCTAAGAAAGGCTGTGCAGCGCGTGACATCATCTACTGCTTCCATTGGTGAAAAGATTGCAGCCTTGATCGTGGCAGGAGCTATGAAGTCAAAGCTAATGATTGGTGGTGGATTAGCGAGGAAAAGGACAAAGAAATAACCATGAATCAAATATTGTTAAGTATTTATTTGAGAGTCAGTCCACCAGATTACAGCATTCACAAAAGATGTTTTGGTTTCTTCTTGTAAAAACATACAATTGTAATAAAAAAGAATTGAAAAATTAAAGTGTGTTCTTATTTACTAGGTGTGGAAATGTCCAAAAGGCAAGCTATTTACACCATCCCACAACCGTTTATTGTCATATGTAGACAGCGATGTTTTATTTTGATTTACTGTAAATATATTATGGTTCTTTGAAAGAATGCGTGTTTCCTGGTACAAGCGAGAGGTGTTTGTGTAGAGTACACATCGATATTCCTCAACATTGAGGAATTGTGTGACGCTACGAAGAACACCCTTCGCTTTGCATTGACCTTTATTCTTTTGTGTTGAAAATGCGTACATTTTCGGCGCTGAAGCCACAAATTCCGTCATAACATCACCAGCACACTCATCCTTAAATGGACCAATGTGTTTTTTATTCATGGGAATTATGCCAAACATATTGTTAACCTCATAGTTTGAGGTATCAAAGTAACTTGGATGTTCTCTCATCACAGAGTAAATATCCGTCTTATTGGTTTGATAAATAAGACTGTCTGTATCCATATACAGTAATTTTACATCTCCAAACTTTTGTTTGGCAAACTCATAATGAAATTGATACATTACAAATTTTGAATAGTCAAGTATTACCATTCCTAAGTAAATTGGTTTGTTATACATGATTTCTGTCTTTGACAATTCAATGGTTACTAAATCAGTTTCAATAACTCGTACTGAATGGAAATTGGGCATAGCAATATATTTTCGTGCGCCATATCGACCATCCCAGTGGTTTACCAAATGAATAGTTCTTTGCTTTCTAATATTTTCCATAGATTTACCGTAGCATGCATTGTTCATTAATTTATAAAAATTTGACTCGAATGTAGTCTTGGCGTGCTGCCGATAATGAGTATTTAATTGCATGTACGGTTGCAACCATGGTTTCTGGTCAAAACAAATAATGCGGTGAATGGTTTGTAGCTTCAAACCGTGTTTCAAACATTGCATTAAATTTTCGATGTGTATGACGTAGCGATTTTTTGGATTTAACGTTGCCAGCAACTTTTTATTGTTGGAACGTGAACTGGGAGGTTGTAGTTTTTCAACGCAAAATGGTAGATCAGAATGATCATTGTGTATCTCGCGGGGATATAATATGTCAACTTCTAGAACATAGCCACGTGTGTTATTGCTCAACGCGTCCTGTAAATTAAAATTTGAAACTTCATCTGAAGTCAGCCATCGAAAATTTTGATACGGAAGCGGTTTTTCCATAGCATATCCGTATAAATTGTTACAATCCAGGTAGGTGAGGTATGTTGTAGGTTGCTTTGGTTTGTATGTATCCATATATGGATTATTTGCTTTGGCATGCTTTTGCACAAGCGATACAAGCCCGCCACGTATCCCGCGTTCAAAAAAGAGCAACATGTCGATGTCAGTTAATAGTTCCAGTTCTATTTCAGTCACCTTCAACATACAGTCCCAACTGTATCCGGCAAGGGTGTAGTAATGGGCTGGATCTAGATTGTAGATTTCAAGACACAGTTTGCGAAAGTGTTCAAACACGTCTGTCAAAAGTAGTGTATCAATTTTGAGGTATAAATCAGCATACTCGCCCAAAGTTGATATCTTGAACACGTCCCATACTTTTTGGGCGTGTAAATAGTCTTCTTCAGAAATATGACTTTTTGTTAAGTCATTGTAAAATTTATCCTTTGAAGGGAGTGCAGTTTCCTGCAAACATGCCCAATTGTTTACATGATTATAGGGAAACACCCCTTTTCGAATGCATAATTCAAATTGTTCGTCACCAGTAAAGTTTTGACGTACAGAATTCAAATTGTTTGGGTGAAGCCCTTGAACCAGCGCATCCAATGATGATGCGAGGAATCTATACGAATCTAAAAATCGTATACTAATTCCATTTCGCCATTTTGTAAACGAAATAAAATTTTCATGATTTTGTGGAATTAAAGAAAACTTTTGGTTTTCAAGGTTAACAAATTCCTTAATAATTAGATGACTGTCATACCGAGACATGTTGTGCAAGAAACAAGAAATATAGCGTGCTCTTTTATAGGCCAAATTACATGCACTATGAGCCGCTCCTCTAAATTTGCCAGTGTACCGATTATGGTCCCTCACCGGCGTGTCACAAGTTGCTATTGGTTTTTGACAAATGTGGCAAGTGGTTGCTGTTGCAAAAGCCACCTCGTCTGCATCCAACATTTGAAGCGGAATTGGGTTTTCCAGGATATTGTACACCCGATCTGCCAAGGCGTCCAATTCATTTAAAAACCAAGCAGCAGCATTTGCATCGCGATAAGATTTGAAGTAAGAAAGCGAAGGGTCATATGAGCAAATCACGTTTAGAGCACAACTGAATGGCACATGTTGCTGTACTTGTTGAGTGTACGGGCGTGCTGGATCCGGGTTACATGTGTCAATGGGTGTGGTTAAACATTCAAAATCTGCATATACTGTAAATGGAAGCGGTTCTTGACGAGACACATTTTGAAATTTCATACTGGCTTTATCCTTTTCTGGGAATGTAATTTTTACAGCTGGTTGTGTAATGCAATCAATAGTATGGGCTGTCAACTTTTGATTGCTAGTAAAATATTGCAAACAGCGATCACATATATATACCCTATTTTTACTTTTTGTAACTTGTGAACGAACTAGTCTGGAAAGATCTTTGATATAACAATAATGGTTGCACAATTCCCCTTCAATGTACAATAAATTAAAATGCTTTTCTTTTTTTCCTTTGTCACATAGAGTGGCCCAATAACTTTTTCCCCTTCAACTCCGTATACATTAATGGAGTAAAGCAGATTTTTAGATTCAAAACGAGAAATGGCGTTGAGGTCCATTGGGAATTCTATGTCTGCTAAATTTAGACTGCTCATTAATTCCATAAATTTCTGGTGATATTTGCCCATTCTGTGAACATGTTTACTTGCAGAACATAGCCCAGCAGCCAGAGACCACACAAAACAGAAAACATCATTATTATCCACATTGATAACTGCGTGACGGTTTTCCAACTGTTTAGGCAAATTAACATGAGATGACCCACTATTTATGGGATCAAAGGTGCATACATTAATTTTAAGATGATTGATAGCTTCCAGCGATTTGCCGCTTTCTAATTCTTGAAACTCGGCAAAGCGTGTTGTGAGTTTATCAACAATGTTTTTACTATACCAACTGTGCATATTATCAGTGCGGTATAATTTAGTCATGTGGGTGTGTAAATAGATCGGCTGAATAAATTCGACACCTTGTTTCAAAATAGCAAAGTCACATAATAATTCAGCGTTAACCTTTAACGCTACATGTTCTCTTAAACAGTCTTGTATTTTGTTTTGAAAAATGTTGTAACTAGTGTTTAAATATTCATTGAGATTTAAAATGTTTGCATCATTATTGACTTTAGTAGAACAGATATTGTTATTGAAACAACTATCCACATCTTCCCAACTTTGTATCGGTGACGACATGATGTCCCTTAGTACTTAGCAATTACAAAAAACTGAACGGTTTGCAGAGAGAGTGAACCAAAGTTTATTTTCCCTGCAAATTCCGTTTTACATAAACTAATTTTAAATTTTATTTTTTTCTTCTATGAATTCAACAAGACATCTTTTGTTTTCCAGTCCCATGTATTTTAAATAGATGGTTCTTTTGTTGAGATCGGCTACATCTTCTTCGCTGAGTTCCTTGAATCTCGACGGTAGAAATACTACAAAGTCCTCCAGTTCACAAAGAATACGTTCCCCAAATTTCGTCTTGACTCGACGAACAGCAGTTACCAAATAAGACTCGTTTACCTGCAGATCCTGTAGTCGTTTAGTCTCTGCTCCAGCATCTTTCCCTATGGAATTCGCATTTTTTATTGCCGACATTCTGAAATCGAATTTGATATCTATAATAGTGTTTTAGTATACCTAAGCCATTAGCAAATATGTATATACACACAAAGTTATCAAAACCCTTCTACACACCCATTATCGCTAGCCACTAATTTAATTGTCAGCAGCTTGCGTTCACCATTTTCCTACTTCTCCTCATTCCATTACAAGAACACAGGTTATCAAACAAGGTATACACCCAGGTGCTACATGGTCAGGTGCTGGTCATGACTGTACTTTGGTGAAACCGGGTCAGATTGTTTGTATAATTTATCTGTTCCCTGACAAAGCCGGGGCAAACTGCTTGTGTAATTTAACTGTTCCCCGGGCGAAGCCGGTTTACAACTGTTCCCGGGCGAAGCCGGGGCGGATTGTCTGTATAATTTATCTGTTCCCGGACAAAGCCGGGGCAGATTGCATGTATAATTTATCTGTTCTCGTGCGAAGTCGGTGCATGCTTTTGGTATAATATAACTGTTCGCGGGCGAAGCCGGGTTGGGTTTCTGGTATAACATAACTGTTCACGGGCGAAGCCGGGTCGGGTTGTTTGTATATTATATCTGTTCCCGGGTGAAGCCGTTGCAGGTTGCTATAGTGTTTTAGTATACCTAAGCCATTAGCAAATATGTATATACACACAAAAGTTATCAAAACCCTTCTACACACCCATTATCGCTAGCCACTAATTTAATTGTCAGCAGCTTGCGTTCACCATTTTCCTACTTCTCCTCATTCCATTACAAGAACACAGGTTATCAAACAAGTTATACACCCAGGTGCTACATGGTCAGGTGCTGGTCATGACTGTACTTTGGTGAAACCGGGTCAGATTGTTTGTATAATTTATCTGTTCCCTGACAAAGCCGGGGCAAACTGCTTGTGTAATTTAACTGTTCCCCGGGCGAAGCCGGTTTACAACTGTTCCCGGGCGAAGCCGGGGCGGATTGTCTGTATAATTTATCTGTTCCCGGACAAAGCCGGGGCAGATTGCGTGTATAATTTATCTGTTCTCGAGCGAAGTCGGTGCATGCTTTTGGTATAATATAACTGTTCGCGGGCGAAGCCGGGTTGGGTTTCTGGTATAACATAACTGTTCACGGGCGAAGCCGGGTCAGGTTGTTTGTATATTATATCTGTTCCCGGGTGAAGCCGTTGCAGGTTGCTTAAATAATTTATGTGTTTAATACACCCAAGTACATGGGGGGACTACATTGGTCTGGAGGTAATGATTTAAAAGTCCTTAACTAAATAGGTTAGTTGACTTGGAACTAAAGTATAAAAGTGAATCCATGTCTCGAAGCTAATGTTACATAAGAGATCATTATCTATTCCGAGAATGCCTCGAGCACCGTCATTATCTCGCGGAGCAATGCAGTGAAATCGACAACATTTAATTGGATAATAACAGTACTTATATATAATTGAGCTGCATTCATTTTATATATCCCAGGCAGCTAGTGGTTTAAGATGCAAGTCACGTTAAAACCAATCTTATTACATGCTATGAATTCTGCTCGTTTCAAACTTGAAGTAATTATTGCTTGTCTGATTCATACCGTCTGACTTTTAAACCTGCTTTGTCAATAGGCCATTATACTATTAAAATTCTAAACATCTTCATGTGGATTTAAACATACCATCTCATCATTTACAAGTACTGTAATGTACAGTTGATGTTTGAGTCTTCAGTCTTTTGACATGTTTGATGCAGCTATCCATGCCTCCCTGTCCTGAGCTAATCGTTTCATCTCTACATAGCTCCGACACCCTACACCCGACACAATCTGTTTAACATATTCTATCCTTGGTCTACCCCTACAGTTTTTGTCCTCGAACCTTCCTTCCATAACTTAGCTTGCTATTCCTGGTGTCTTAATATGTGTCCTACCAATGTATTTCTTCTCTTCATTAGCAGACGCCAGAAACATCTCTCCTCTCCCACTCGTCTTAATACCTCTTTATTTGTTACTCTCTCTACCCATCTGATCTTCATCATTCTCCTGTAACACCACATTTCAAATGCTTCAATTCTCCTCTTTTCTGTACAGTACAATCACTTATTTTGTAAACCATCTGAATGAGTTAGTCTCCCAGTAGCACATAGTCAAATATATACACTAGGATATACTTTAAAGTTATATACTTAAGTATGTTGAATATTACCTGATAGACAAGGATCCAATTACAATCTGGTGCGAACGCTGTAAGCTCCTGGTTAACTCTACCTTCATTTCAATTCTGCTCGAGTATTTATACCCCTCCGAATACAGGAAACGTCTCTGGATTACCGTTTCTTTCACACAAACATGACCTCCATACGGCATTACCCTGCGTTAATACAGGAATCGTTACTGACCTTTCTTTCACCAGAAATAGCTCCACACTGTATAACCCTGTACAACTAGATTAAACACATCTAATTAATCCGCCTTTCACCAAAAACCACACAGTATATAAGGAGGACGTTCCTTTTCACAACATATCATTCGCTACAATGTCTGGGGACACGAACATGGAGATGGCAGAAGAAGAAAACCAGGAGGAGTTGTCGCTGGATCTGTTAATGTAAGTATTATTTATTTACTAAAGCCTTATGTAGCAGCACCCCAGTCTCTCACGGCTGGGTGCGTGGTTCAATTCCAGTCACTTTATGTTAGATCTGTGCTGGGCAAACCAAAAGAAGACAGGTTTTTCTCTGGGAACACCTGTTTTCCCTGTCAATATTTTCTTCCGACAACACCCTCCACTATCATTTATTTTTATCTGTCATTCATTTAAACATTGACTCTAAAAAGTGAGACAGGCTTTGGCAGCCAACACAGATCTTTCTCACCGCTAGATGGAGTTTAATTCATTCCATTCCTGATCTGATCAAATACTGGAAGCAAGCGGTGTTTTTTTTTCTTCAAAATGATTAGAAATACTGAGCGTAGTTACCGCCTTTGTAGCCCATGTTTACTTGGGTGTGAGTAGAATTTGTCTGATAACCCGTGTTATTGCGATGAATAAAAAAAAGGATTGGGAAGGAAGTCAGATTTTTTTAGGTGTGTTAAAATCCTTCAGTATGCCTTCCTTTGGAGGGGGAGTAAAGCCAGTGGTTACATGTTCTTACTTTATGACATGTAAAAGATCCGTCCACAGACTAAACTTGTGTGAAGCTACATTGTCAGGTTAGATTTTGTCAAAACAAGTTCCAACATTTACCACTAGATGGCATTATTATCTGGTAGCAAAAAACTTGGAACTTGTAGCTCACTCTAATGGTGTTTGCTGGAAGCAGCTACATACTCAAGTGAGTCACACATGTTCGTGAACACTGCCAGCACTGAAACCTATACTCAAGTTCGAACATTCACCACTAGGTATCGTTAATATCTAGTAGCAAAATTTTGAAACTACTTAAAAATGAACAGAACTTGTAGCTCACCCTAAGGGCGTCCGCTGGAAGCTGCTGCAGACTTAGGTGAACTGTACTTGCTCTCACACACTCCCAGCAATTCACAGCACCTACATACTCAAGTGAGTCACACATGTTCGTGAACACTACCAGCACTGAAACCCATACTCAAGTTCGAACATTCACCACTAGGTATCGTTAATATCTAGTAGCAAAATTTTGAAACTACTTAAAAATGAACAGAACTTGTAGCTCACCCTAAGGGCGTCCGCTGGAAGCTGCTGCAGACTTAGGTGAACTGTACTTGCTCTCACACACTCCCAGCAATTCACAGCACCTACATACTCAAGTGAGTCACACATGTTCGTGAACACTGCCAGCACTGAAACCCATACTCAAGTTCGAACATTCACCACTAGGTATCGTTAATATCTAGTAGCAAAATTTTGAAACTACTTAAAAATGAACAGAACTTGTAGCTCACCCTAAGGGCGTCCGCTGGAAGCTGCTGCAGACTTAGGTGAACTGTACTTGCTCTCACACACTCCCAGCAATTCACAATACAATATTTAGATAAACAAGCGTTATAAAACAATTTTGTTGTACTCTTTATTGTATACATTTTTTTTTTTTATAGCTTTGGAAATGATCCAGTGTTGGTCGAATTTTTTACCCAATTAATGACGGCAATGGAAGGGTGCGAGAGGGTAGGAGGGGATGAAGAAGAAGAAGATGATGATGATGATGATGATGAAGAGGAAGATGAAGAGGAAGAAGAATAATTAATAAATCAGATCTGGTGTACACCTTCTTGTTTTTATTTCATGTCGAGCTGGCCGACTCAACATGCCATGCGATTTGTATCCTACCCCCACCCTTCCATTTACAGGAAATAATACTCCAGATTCATTGACGTTTGTTTACCATTGAGCACATTCAACAACCAGTTCATTCCCCCTCTCTCTCCCTCAATTCCATTCACTACTCCCGATACCATTGATGTTTGTTTACCATTGAGCGCTTTCAACCCCATCTTGTTTGTCTCTCAGACCCATTCACACCTAACCAACCTACCACGTCAGGGTCCAAACAACCACCGCCATCCACAGCCATTCATGTTTTCCATTCAAAACACTCCCGTTCATGACCTACCCCACATCCCGTAATCTGCTGTGACGTCACACACACACCAGTTACACTAATGTTTTCCATTTCAAAACACTCCCGTTCATGACCTACCTCACATCCCGTAATCTGCTGTGACGTCACACACACACACCAGTTGACCGTTCAATTCTCTGACGATTCATTCACCGACAAAGATTCGGAAACCTTCGGCAACACTCGGATCTCGTCGGGATCAAAGCAAAGCTATATAGCCCAGGATAATATCAGAAAAGGCGCTCAGTCCAAGAGAGAGACTGGGTCGAAGAGGGTCTCGTGCAGACCCTCTTCCATCCTTCCCCTCATCCCCCAACCTCGCCATCACCCCCTCCCCCTCCCCCTCCCCACCCCCACTCCCCCTCCCCACCCCCACTCCTCCCCACCCCCACTCCTCCCCCTCCACCCACACCCCCTCAAACCGGTTCCTGGACCCTCCAAGGTTTGTTTACCTTCAGGGGTCCCGGCGACCTTGGGGGTCAATGACCTACCTCAAGGTCATTGAGCATGACCTACCTCAAGGTCATTGACCTTGCCACGCCCCCCTAATTTGCATAAATAACGGTATTTGGTTCAAAACCCCCTCAGCCTCCCTACTGTCTTTGCTGTTTAGAAGTGAGTGCGCTGCCAACCGGTTACATCTGTCTATCGATGAATCTACATCCGGACTAGTGTGAGGCAAGAGATCTGTATGCCCCACATAAAGTGTTATTGACACAAGGAGATTGCGAGCTTTACTGTTTCTGGTACTTACTGTGATAATAAACTACTCTCCGTTAAGCATATGAATGTCTTAAAACTATTCACAAAACACAAAATTGAAACACCCACCAGATCAAACGCAAAACTGGTGCCACAATGATTCATTGATATACATGCAGACTCTACTGCTGTATCTGGGAAAACAGATTGAGTCCCACCACTGACAAATTGTACTTCATGCATTGAACTTACCACCGGCAGGGTTCTTAATAGGTATAATGGAAAAATATTTCCAACACCTGTGAAAAGGTAAGTCCCTTAGTTATGAATTGCTGATTAATTAACTATTAATGACTGTCACTTCACGCAAGCAGTGGCGCGACCTGGATTGGCTGGTGGAAGCCCAACTCCAACAAAAAACTCACACTGTAGAAGCTGAAATGGGTGTTGAATTTTGAGACAACTGCCACAGTGATAGATGTAGGCTATAGCAAAGCAAATGATAAAACTCTGTTCAAAAGAACTGCTTGATGCCATATATGGTAATGTCATCTCTACTGACTTCGTGCGATGAAATAAGTAACTCGCACCGGTACTGTTTACTTATATTTGATATAATGGTACACGGCAAGCATGAATTAAGTGAGGATTTCCTTTTCATAATTGTGTGTTGCAATATGCAGTATGTTTTTTTTAATACGAGGATATAACTCAGGCAAGGAAAGCATTTCTATAAAAAAGGAATCTGTTGACATCGAATATAGATTTAGGTATTAGGAAGTCATTTTTGGTGCAGGAGAATTGAAGCGTTTGAAATGTGGTGTTACATGAGATTGATGAATATCAGATATGGGTAGATAGGGTTACAAACGAAGAGGTATTAAGACGAGTGGGAAAGGAAAGATATTGGCGACTACTAATGAAGAGAATAGATAGGTTGGTAGGACACATACTAAGACACCCAGGAATAGCAAGCTTAGTTATGGAAGGAAGGGTCAAGAACAAGAACTGTAGGGGTAGACCAAGGTTAGAATATGTTTAACAGATTGCCTTGGATGTAGGGTGTGGTAGCTATGTAGATATGAAACGATTAGCTCAGGATAAGGAGGCATTGAGAGCTACACCACACCAGTCAAAAAATGAAGACGCAAAACAACAGGATTTACTAGGGTAATTTTTAAAGTACGGTATGTGTTACTCTTACAGAACTGAAGATGCTGGTGACCTACCACTTGCATTTCACATCTGGGAAACATTCTACTTAGAATTGGTACTGCATCAGTGTAGGGTTCACATCAAAGAGGATATAATAGGAGATGCATCTCAAATGTTAAATCATGACGCCAACCTGGCCTGGCCTGGCCTGACCCATGCAATCGCAGCCGGCGGAGCCGGCTTCGATGCATTCTAATGTAGCCTGTCTGCCCGAAGGCCTTGAGAGCTCTATCCAATGGTTTCGACCAACTGCAACTGTGTTAGGGTGATTGGGTGATTACAATGGTATCTTTATTGGCCAGAAAATGACCTAGTTCAGGAAGTACAGAAGATAGAAGAGAGTAAAGATAAGTAGTTCTGAGAGAGTCAGAAGTTAAGTGTGAAATTGAAGATAATAGTTCTTAAGAGAAGAAAAGGTGTGCTATAGTAGCAGGTTTGATAAGAAGAGGAAAACCATTCTATAAGAATGCGGGGGCGCTTATGACGGCTCCCCCTGGCTTGGTAATCACTCAATCTGTTAATGAGAGGGTTTGTACTTAGTGTAGCTGTTCTATAGAGTCTAACTGCCTGTCCATGAATTCTTTCATTGATGGTCGGTAGCCCGTATTCATTGTGTAATTGAGCGTTGCGCACGTACCATGGGGCGCCCGATATCGTGCGCAGCGCTTTGTTCTGGACGACCTGAAGTTTATTGATGGTAGAGGGGGCAGCAAAGCCCCACGCAGGACTGGCATATTCCATACCAGGCCGCACAATGGTGATATATGTCAGTAATCTGCTCCTGTCATCTAGTGCACTCTGAGACTTCATGAGAGGTCAGAGTTGCGCTTGGATCGCTTTCGCTTGGTTTGCGCGTTGAGGGACCTCCTGTGCGAAAGTAAGGCTTCGATCAAGCGTGATTCCCAGATACTTTGTAGCTGGCTGCCAACTGATTACGTCACCAGAGAAATTAAGGTCCTGGACTTCTGTATGTTTGTGCTTTTTGGTAAACAGAGTGGCAGCACATTTACCGACATTAATTTTGACTCTCCAATCCCTAAGCCAGGGGTGTAGGTTGTCTAAGGCGACTTGGAGGTTAGTTGCAACTCTATGTCCTCTCCAGGAGGTGAAAGAGATGGCAGTATCATCTGCGTATAAGTGGAGACTGGTAGCGTCTGTTTTGGGGATATCAGAAAGGTAAACATTGAAGAGGGCGGGGGCTATGACGCTACCTTTCGGTACACCGGCTTTGATCTTCCTCAGTGAGGATTGGGCGCCAAACACTTGGACATAGAATTGCCTTTTTCTAAGATAGGAGTTGATGACCTTAAGTAAGTGTTCTGGGAACCCTTTGTGCTTCATTTTGTACAGTAAACCACTGTGCCAAACTTTATCAAAAGCACGACTGATGTCTAGGAAGCAGACTCCTGTCATACGTCTTTCGTTAAAAGCGCACGTGATGATCTCGACGAGTCTAAGAAGTTGCTGTACTGTGTAATGGCCTTTGCGGAATCCGAACTGCTCATCATTGATTACCTCTGAGATGTGAGTGTTAAGCCTGGAAAGTAGGGTCATCTCGAAGAGTTTTGAGATGACTGAGAGTAAGCTGATTGGTCTGTAGTTCTGTGGGAAAGTGGCATCTGTATTTGGTTTATGAATCATTATGACTTTGGCTACATTCCAGGCTGACGGAAAGTACCCGAATCGGTAGATGGCATTGAATATTTTTGTAAGACAAGTTAATGCATTCTTGCTTAGGTTCTTAAGGTAGGAAGCTGCGATTTCATCAGGGCCAAGGGCCTTACGAGTCTTCAGCTTCTTTATAAGGTTGAGCAGCTCGGATGGCGAGACAAATCTAAAGCCCTGGGGGAGCTCTCCCGAAAACCCAACACGAAGATCACGACGGACCAGGTCAACAAAGTCATCGTTGCAAGGTTCCTGGTTGGGTTCGCAGGCTCTCTCGAAAGTATCCGCCAGGGCGTTAGCCTTGTCAATTTGGTGTAGACCAGTCCACCTACCCCGTGTAATGGTGGGATGCCAGTTCTTTTCTTGAGGAGTTTTTTGGCCATACCGTACAAGGAGCTGGAATTCTCAGCCATACTCTGCAGTTTGTTTTGCCATTCCTTGTTACGGAGGGTAACAATGGCTGAATGGATCTGACGTTTAAGCCTGTACCAGTCCTGCTTGATACGAAGATCAGGAGTGATTTGCCATCGCCACCTGACCATATTTTTCCGCTTGATGAGTGCTTGAAGAGCAGGGGGGATGGAAAAGGGCTTGTGTATTCTATGTTTGGGACCGACAGTTGCGGTACGGGCTGCGTGTAGGAGCGAGTTGGTGAACTTCTCTACGAGGGAGTCAATATCTTCCTTGCAGCGAATGCTGGGGTTTCAAGCGACGGAGGTTTTTAAGATGTCTTGGAAATGTTCCCAATCCATTTTACGGGTGTGAAGAGGGATTTGGGTTCGGGAAGGTTGGTAGCTAGAGTTTAAGTTGATTAGGATGGGGTCGTGATCAGAATCGAGTGCGTTAAGATTGTCTACTACAATAGGGATATCAAGGTCCTTGCTAATAGCAATGTCCAAGATATCCGGTAGTTTGTTGGGATCAAACGGATAATATGTGTGGCCAGGCGGATGGTGGGTGAAACAGCATTTTTCAGAATTTTTCAAGAAGCCTGCCCTTGGCCTCCGTGAGTCGACTACCCCATAGCCGATTTTACAGTTAAAGTCTCCCGCAAATATCACAGGGATATTGTCAGGAAACAGCGCCTCCAAATAAGTCGGGATAAACGGCACGCCTGGGGGCATGTAGCAGGAAACAAGACGGTACGGACCAGTAGCTAATTCTATGTGTACGATAGTGGCCTCTATAAACCTCAGGTCGTTGGGGATAGGTATGCGTTGGTGCGCCAGGTCGGACCTCACGATTATGGCAGTGCCTCCACTCGGACGTCCTACACGGTCGTTTCGGTATATAAGATACCCGGGAATGTAGAATTTACTGACTGGTTTAATGCCAGTTTCACCTAAAAGAGCGACGTGAATATGCTCCTGCTGTAGAACGTTAGTGAGCTCACCAATTTGCGAGTGGAGGTGAAAGCCATTCCATGCCATAATCTTAAAACTGACACCAGCCTGCGGTCTAGCAGCCATTGAGGAGGTACTGCGACCAAACATCGTATATTATTTGTACCCTGGAGGGGGTATCCGAAGCATTTATGAGCTGCCTTAGGGTTGTCTTGAGGATATTGATAAGCTCTCTCAGGGAAGGATCGTTAATGAGTTAAAAAATTTCAAACATTTCGGACGGTGCAGTAGCAGGTTGGGCCGGTGGGGAAGTTATTGCTATCCATAGCGGGTGGTGGGGGGACTGATTGACGAGGTGCAGGGGTGGGGGGCTATGGGGGGCAGGGGGGGATGTGGCTCCCGCGAACCTGGTGCCAAACCTAACCTTGTTGCGGTCTACTATATGCCCGGCAGGTGCCTTGCGAACAGAGAAAAGCCTATTGTTGAATGTGGCTGTAAGTTTCTTGTAAACTGGACAGCCACGGAAGCTGGCAGTGTGTTGCTCGCCGCAGTTGGCGCACTTAGTGTTGGCATCCTGTTTGCCGTAGTGAGGACAGTCGGTTAACCTGTGGTCCTTGGCGCAGATGACGCACCGTGCCGGGCAATGGCAGCCACTAGATGCATGGCCGAACCCCTGACATTGGTTACACTGCACGGGACCATCTTGCCCCTGGTACCTCACAATGGTGACTTGACTGAAGAGTAGGGACGTGACTTGGTATATGTTCCTATCGGGGGCCGTTGTGAATGCGCTACCAGGAAGAGGGGTAGTTTCTTTGAACGATCAGATGTTTGCGTTAGCTGACTGACTCTCTCAATTGAGAATACCAGTTCGGTGAGGGCAACAGAGGTGGAGGGGTGAAGGTCGCGGATGACGACCTTCCTAATATTTTTAGGGGCTGAGGGCCTGGTGTGAAATTCCCCATTACAGTTGATGAGCCAGTCAGTTAGGATTCTGTGCTCCTCTGGGGTGTTGACCTTCACTCGAACTGTGTCGGGGAGGTTCTTAATCTTGAAGGAGATGCCTTCCTTCTCGAGTTGGTCACAAAAATTGTTTATATTGCCTACGTTCTTAACGTAGACTGGATGGACAGAGATCTTGGGCGGGCGAGGAGCCCTGGGCGTGGCTGCTGCGGGTTCGGGGATGGGTTGCTCCCCAGAGAATTGAGAGGGGGGGGGGAGTTCTTCCTGAAGGGCATCAAAAGGGTTGATGGAGAGAAGGGGCCTAATGGGACGTGCATTTTGGACCTTGGCAGTGTGCTCCTCGGAGGAGGAGTAGCTAGAGGTGTCTATGTCTGAGATTGGTGGATGGGCGGTGGAGGCTGAGGTCTGACTAAACTTGGGGCTGGGGTCTTGAGTGCAAGTGGGGGAAGAGCTAGGGGTGGAGGGGGTCGAGACGGGGGATCCCTCAGTGGTGAAGACTTCCCCGGGACGTGAGGGTGTAGGCTGAGGGCTCCTGGGCTTGGCGGGTGCAATGGTAGGCGGCGAGGGGCCATCCCGTGCAGTGCGTCTACTAGTCTGGGGCATCGTGATGAGCGACGAGGCGGAAGCCAACCTTGCGAGGACCTTTAAAAGTTTGGACCCACGCAGGCGGGTAACAAATTTGGGAGAACCGCACCCTTCCGAGGCAGGGGCTGGGTGTGAACGTGTGCGTGTAATTATGTGACAGGCAGTGTGTCCCTACACAGTTGCAGTGGGGTTTGGCGTGAAGCGCCAGGGAGGGTATGGTGGGAGGGAGATCAAACGCCCTAGGGCGGTGAAGCTACGTTAACGCGCAGCAGATACCCAAGATTGAGCCGGTCGCTGCAAGTTAACCAGTTGTTCGGTTGGAGCCGGACGAGCTGCGAGTCGGCGATCTGGGATCTGGCTAATCCTCGGAACTAAAGGAGCAAGCAAGGGGAGGAAGTTACGAATTCCGTTGAAGACGGCTAAGGGCCTAACTGTAAAAATGCCAGCTCGTCGACTATAAACAAACGCGCCTAGGAGTCGCGAGCTGGTCGTGCAGGCGACATCCTGAACAGCAGTGAAGTGTATCTAGCTCAATGTTTCACTGGCTGTTAGGAGTCTGAGTGTAAGGGCATAAGGGGAAGACCTCCAGGCCTGGCGGAAGTCCCCTTCCGCGCTTCTGGAATTTCCGCAGCCCGGCAAGCCGGCTGGCCGGCCGGTGGCTTCGTCTCGTCCGACCACTGCCTACTAGGGCCTGTGGTATCTTCCTGCTGAGGCAGCTGCAGAAGACTGAGTGTATAGTGAGCCCGTTGGCGTCTTGACGGCACGCAACCGAGTGTGAGTGAGTGGCAAAGCCGGTGTTCGTGGTAGAGATGGGCGAACCCGGCAGAGAGTGCCGGGGTTCGACTTCCCAGCAGGCTGTAACAGCGGCCAAGCAGCTCAGGCAGGGACCGAGATGGTCAGGCAGCACAGTGTCTAGTCTGCAATGACAAAGTCGCGGTCGGCTCGCGAAGCGAGCGACCGCGGCTGTGTTATGCGCCAGGTACTGGTGCGACAAGCGCTCCTCTGCCTGGATTTGAATCTGATTTGGACTAAACGGAAGTTTTGCTTAATAAAAATTTGCTCGGAGAAAGATTTTTTATTTCATTTTGAATTTAGTGCTCAATTTGACTTTATTTAGGTGATTGCTCATGATTTATTTGAATTTATGTTCGCATTTGGCTCATATAATTTTTGTAAAGGGATTTAATTATTTAATGACCATTGAATTTCGTTCATTAGTTTACAGCAGATTGGGATGATGTTCGCTTATTTTGCTATATAGAGCAAAGCTACTTATCATCCCCGCTCGCCATGATTTGGAAGGGTTTGACGTGCCCTCTGAAGTAGCAAGTGGTCGGACCGCTCAGAGAATGGGCCCGATATCGTGTCCAGTAAGCGGTCACCCACTTAGCACTCTCCAGATGCTACTGCCGGTCGATGATGCTTAACTCCTGGTGTGGAGTAAGCGTTGTTGATCGCAGTACGCTGGTGAAGTTGTTGTTGTTGGTTCCACGATGTTCGATCTCTCGAAGCTCTGCGACGAATGATGATCCTGTGGATGTGATGTGCTGTGGGTACGATTGAAGGAGACAATCTGTCGTACGTGTATGTGACGCCAACCTATTGCTCGGCGCATGTAATTCCAACAGATAGCGTGGGATGGCGCAGCAATGCACTTCCGAGCGCGAACCATCCACGACCCAACCGCCCTCACCCCTTTTCCATCCCACCCACTACTTTTTTATTCCTTCTTTTCTCTCCCCTTCCTTATTAGGCCTACGGTCATGATTTAGTAATTATACTCTTCCAGTATATTAATAATAGTGATATTTTTTCTCTCTGTGATATCAGCTGATAAGAATGTTGCATTTAATGGCACAATACCTCATTAGGCTATTGTAAAAAATGAAGTCGTCAGGATATTGATATCCACATACGCCTACTGTACTTCAAATGCAGCCTTGAAAATTGCACCTGATAAATTTTGTCAGATAACTTACCAGTGCAAATGTTACACCATTAGCAATCGATGTGGGAATAGCATGCCATACAGGTTGAGAAAAGTACGCCACAACAAACCGTTGGCTATATTTTGCTGTTATGGCATTATTAATTCAAAGCAGGCACAATAACTCATTACGCTATTGTAATGTAAAAATTTATTTTGAAAACACATGGATTAAGACGTGCAACAAGCTCCAAGTACTATTGGAAAAATGTATGAGTTATTGTGTTGGTTAGTTATTGGAGTTTTAAGGGGCAAAACATCGGTTCAATCCTACACATTGAGATTCGGCTTCATAACAATGCATTGGAACTTAATAAGGGCAGTGACTTTACCCCTTTTTAAATTGTATTGTTTTCTCGCTACCTTGTCCATGCAATAACAACAAAGTTAACTGATGATAATTTAGAGGAACATCACATGGCTTCTTAAAAAATGGCACTTGATGTTTGATATTGGCAACCCTTCACGCTGCAATATTCAATATCATTGAAATATTATAGTTATTTTTATTATGGTATCATCACTAAGTTAATGCGAGTATTAGTATAATGCTCAGACAACAAACCATGGTTTATTCACAAAGTGAAATTAGGTTCTGGATGAGGATGTGTGAATGGTGAGTAGGTTATTTCCAGAAAGTCACATGCATACTGTTGAATGGTGAGACTATTCAGATATACTTGTTATTTTAGAAACTGTAGATGATCTGGAAGCTATCAACATAAGTTAAATGTTAGGGAATAACCCAGCTCTTGTTGACCGACTGAAAAGCATCAGACTTCCAATGTTTTTCTGACACTACCAACTTCATCCAGCTGCATTAGCTGGGATCTATCACCTTTCAGAAACAACCAACACTCCTGAGGGAGAAAAAATCATGACTCATAACATTCCAAGAGGCTTGCAGGAAGAGACAAATCCTGGGGAAGTAAGACCCCCAGCCTGTCGGTCTAATGACAGCAATGAGTCAAGGCAAAGTAGAACACTACGTCAAACCATGTGTCTGCATACATTGAAACACTGCTCGCTGTTGCCATGGAGACCGTTACCTCTCTCGTCTCCACTCCTCACTTCACCCGACAAGCAGATGCCAGCCATCACCTTTTGTAAATCCGAGTATAGTCACAAGCACCCAATTTGTTGGCCTACAGCTCAAGATGTCAGAATTATTCTTGGATCAGAAGGTACAGTCTAGGGAAACATAGTTGTTGTTTGAGTCTTCAGTCTTTTGACTGGTTTGATGCAGCTCTCCAAGCCTCCCTGTCCTGAGCTAACCGTTTCATCTCTACATAGCTACCACACCCTACGTCCGAGGCAATCTGTTTAACATATTCTAACCTTGGTCTACCCCTACAGTTCATGTCCTCGACCCTTCCATAACTAAGCTTGCTATTCCTGGGTGTCTTAGTATGTGTCTTACCAACCTATCTCTTCTCTTCATTAGCAGTCGCCAGAAACATCTCTCCTCTCCCACTCGTCTTAATACCTCTTTGTTTGTAACCCTATCTACCCATCTGATCTTCATCATTCCCCTGTAACACCACATTTCAAATGCCTCAATTCTCCTCTTTTCTGCAGCAACAAGTTTCACTTCCGTAGAGAGCCACGCTCCAGACAAAGGCTTTCAAAAATGACTTCCTAATACCTAAATCTATATTCGATGTCAGCAGATTCCTTTTTTGTAGAAATGCTTTCTTTGCCTGAGCCAACCTACTTTGTATATCCTCATTGCTTCGTCCATCACTGGTTATTTTGCTTCCTAAGTAACAGAAGTCTCCTACTTCCTTCAGCTTTCACCTGCCAAATTGATCTCCAAAGAGGTTTCTGATTTATTTCGGCTACATTCAGGTATTTTTGTTTTACATTTATTAATTTTCATCATGAATTGTTTCCGGAAGACGGAGTCCATACCATTCAAAAACTCATTCAAATCCTCAGGCGTATCGGCCAAGATGACGATGTCATCAACAAATCTCAGAGTTGAAATTATTTCTCCTTGAATCTTCACTCCCACTTTAAATTTTTCTCTAATTTCCTTCATTGCTTGTTCAATGTAAATATTGAAAAGTATGGGTGATAAGTTGCAGCCTTGCCTTACACCTTTCTGAATACCAGCTTCTCTCTCATGTCCTTCAACTCGAATGACTGCTGTCTGGTCTCTGTATAGATTGTATATCACCCTCCTATCCCTGTACTTTATTCCAATCGATTTCAAAATGTCAAACAATTTATTCCACTCAACATTATCAAAAGCCTTTTCTAAGTCTACAAAAGCCATGAACGTTCTCTTATCTTTCCTTATTCTACCTTCCAAAATCAGCCTAAGACTTTTTACAGCTTCCCTTGTTCCTACATTTCTCCTGAAACCAAACTGGTCTTCACCCAACTCCGTTTCTATCTGGCTTTCAATTCTCTTGTAAATTATTCTAGACAGGATCTTTGAAGCATGAGTAATCAAGCTGATTGTACGGTAATCTTCACATCTGTCAGCTCCCACTTTCTTTGGTATAGGGATGATTACATTCTTCATGAAATCAGGGGGTACCTCACCTGTCTCATAAATCCTACACACCAAGTGAAATAACCTGATCAGACCTTCATCTCCTATGCAGCGTAGCCACTCAATCAGTATATCATCTATGCCTGGTACTTTGTTCCTGCTTAAGTCTTCCAAAGCTCTATCAAATTCTGATCGCAATATTAAATCTCCTTTCGCATCCTCATCAATTTCCTCCTCCCTTTCCATTACATGATTCTCAATCTCCTTTCCCTTATACAAACTCTCTATTTAAGAAGATGGTATATTGGCTTTCACGGCCGGTGAATTAAAACTCAGCAATTCTTCTAGGTTTGTGCCGTGTCCTGTGTGGGGTTTCGCCTAGGACACCAAGCTAGGCTCATCGGCGGGCTCTTGGTGTCCCCGCCCGGACCCCCACAGGAGTGACGAACTGCGCGCCACCTCCCTTTATATTAGGTGCAACTGCACCACTTGACTACGAGAACTAAAAGCTCAAGCAGCCTTAACCTCCCTATGAAGGCTTCCAAAAAGATGGTATATTGGCTTTCACGGCCGGTGAATTAAAACTCAGCAATTCTTCTAGGTTTGTGCCGTGTCCTGTGTGGGGTTTCGCCTAGGACACCAAGCTAGGCTCATCGGCGGGCTCTTGGTGTCCCCGCCCGGACCCCCACAGGAGTGACGAACTGCGCGCCACCTCCCTTTATATTAGGTGCAACTGCACCACTTGACTACGAGAACTAAAAGCTCAAGCAGCCTTAACCTCCCTATGAAGGCTTCCAAAAAGATGGTATATTGGCTTTCATGGCCGGTGAATTAAAACTCAGCAATTCTTCTAGGTTTGTGCCGTGTCCTGTGTGGGGTTTCGCCTAGGACACCAAGCTAGGCTCATCGGCGGGCTCTTGGTGTCCCCGCCCGGACCCCCACAGGAGTGACGAACTGCGCGCCACCTCCCTTTATATTAGGTGCAACTGCACCACTTGACTACGAGAACTAAAAGCTCAAGCAGCCTTAACCTCCCTATGAAGGCTTCCAAAGAGATGGTATATTGGCTTTCACGGCCGGTGAATTAAAACTCAGCAATTCTTCTAGGTTTGTGCCGTGTCCTGTGTGGGGTTTCGCCTAGGACACCAAGCTAGGCTCATCGGCGGGCTCTTGGTGTCCCCGCCCGGACCCCCACAGGAGTGACGAACTGCGCGCCACCTCCCTTTATATTAGGTGCAACTGCACCACTTGACTACGAGAACTAAAAGCTCAAGCAGCCTTAACCTCCCTATGAAGGCTTCCAAAAAGATGGTATATTGGCTTTCACGGCCGGTGAATTAAAACTCAGCAAATCTTCTAGGTTTGTGCCAGTCCTGTGTGGGGTTTCGCCTAGGACACCAAGCTAGGCTCATCGGCGGGCTCTTGGTGTCACCGCCCGGACCCCCACAGGAGTGACGAACTGCGCGCCACCTCCCTTTATATTAGGTGCAACTGCACCACTTGACTACGAGAACTAAAAGCTCAAGCAGCCTTAACCTCCCTATGAAGGCTTCCAAAAAGATGGTATATTGGCTTTCACGGCCGGTGAATTAAAACTCAGCAATTCTTCTAGGTTTGTGCCGTGTCCTGTGTGGGGTTTCGCCTAGGACACCAAGCTAGGCTCATCGGCGGGCTCTTGGTGTCCCCGCCCGGACCCCCACAGGAGTGACGAACTGCGCGCCACCTCCCTTTATATTAGGTGCAACTGCACCACTTGACTACGAGAACTAAAAGCTCAAGCAGCCTTAACCTCCCTATGAAGGCTTCCAAAAAGATGGTATATTGGCTTTCACGGCCGGTGAATTAAAACTCAGCAATTCTTCTAGGTTTGTGCCGTGTCCTGTGTGGGGATTCGCCTAGGACACCAAGCTAGGCTCATCGGCGGGCTCTTGGTGTCCCCGCCCGGACCCCCACAGGAGTGACGAACTGCGCGCCACCTCCCTTTATATTAGGTGCAACTGCACCACTTGACTACGAGAACTAAAAGCTCAAGCAGCCTTAACCTCCCTATGAAGGCTTCCAAAAAGATGGTATATTAGCTTTCACGGCCGGTGAATTAAAACTCAGCAATTCATCTAGGTTTGTGCCGTGTCCTGTGTGGGGTTTCGCCTAGGACACCAAGCTAGGCTCATCGGCGGGCTCTTGGTGTCCCCGCCCGGACCCCCACAGGAGTGACGAACTGCGCGCCACCTCCCTTTATATTAGGTGCAACTGCACCACTTGACTACGAGAAATAAAAGCTCAAGCAGCCTTAACCTCCCTATGAAGGCTTCCAAAAAGATGGTATATTGGCTTTCACGGCCGGTGAATTAAAACTCAGCAATTCTTCTAGGTTTGTGCCGTGTCCTGTGTGGGGTTTCGCCTAGGACACCAAGCTAGGCTCATCGGCGGTCTCTTGGTGTCCCCGCCCGGACCCCCACAGGAGTGACGAACTGCGCGCCACCTCCCTTTATATTAGGTGCAACTGCACCACTTGACTACGAGAACTAAAAGCTCAAGCAGCCTTTACCTCCCTATGAAGGCTTCCAAAAAGATGGTATATTGGCTTTCACGGCCGGTGAATTAAAACTCAGCAATTCTTCTAGGTTTGTGCCGTGTCCTGTGTGGGGTTTCGCCTAGGACACCAAGCTAGGCTCATCGGCGGGCTCTTGGTGTCCCCGCCCGGACCCCCACAGGAGTGACGAACTGCGCGCCACCTCCCTTTATATTAGGTGCAACTGCACCACTTGACTACGAGAACTAAAAGCTCAAGCAGCCTTAACCTCCCTATGAAGGCTTCCAAAAAGATGGTATATTGGCTTTCACGGCCGGTGAATTAAAACTCAGCAATTCTTCTAGGTTTGTGCCGAGTCCTGTGTGGGGTTTCGCCTAGGACACCAAGCTAGGCTCATCGGCGGGCTCTTGGTGTCCCCGCCCAGACCCCCACAGGAGTGACGAACTGCGCGCCACCTCCCTTTATATTAGGTGCAACTGCACCACTTGACTACGAGAACTAAAAGCTCAAGCAGCCTTAACCTCCCTATGAAGGCTTCCAAAAAGATGGTATATTGGCTTTCACGGCCGGTGAATTAAAACTCAGCAATTCTTCTAGGTTTGTGCCGTGTCCTGTGTGGGGTTTCGCCTAGGACACCAAGCTAGGCTCATCGGCGGGCTCTTGGTGTCCCCGCCCGGACCCCCACAGGAGTGACGAACTGCGCGCCACCTCCCTTTATATTAGGTGCAACTGCACCACTTGACTACGAGAACTAAAAGCTCAAGCAGCCTTAACCTCCCTATGAAGGCTTCCAAAAAGATGGTATATTGGCTTTCACGGCCGGTGAATTAAAACTCAGCAATTCTTCTAGGTTTGTGCCGTGTCCTGTGTGGGGTTTCGCCTAGGACACCAAGCTAGGCTCATCGGCGGGCTCTTGGTGTCCCCGCCTAGAAGAATTGCTGAGTCTCTATTTAAGCTTTCCATCTCTCAACCTTTTCTTCCCTATCTGTTAGAGGCTTTCCATTTGTGTCCTTAATATTACAGCACTTAGTCTTCTTTTCCCCAAAAGTATTCTTAATCCTTCGATAAGCTGTGTCTACTTTTCCTAATTTCAGACAATTTTCTATACCTGCACATTTCTCTTTCAACCATTCTTCTTTCGCTTCCTTGCACTTCTTGTTAACCTCATTTCTCAGACGTCTGTATTCTGCTTTCCCCTTTTCATCTCTTACATTCTTGTGTTTCCGCATTTCATCCATCAATTCTAGTATATCCTGAGTGATCCACGGTTTTATACCTATTCTTTCTTTCCTACCAATATTTTCTTCTGCGGATTTTGTTATTTCATTCTTCAAAAGTGCCCATTCGTCTGCAATTGAAGTATGTTTAGGGTTTTTCATTAGTCCTTCCTTTATACTCTTCTTGAATCTTTGGTTTACATCCTTCTCTTTCAGTCTGTATATTGCCCACCTTTTTGGCTTTTGACTTTTCTTCAGTTTCTTCAACTTTTATCTGCATTTCATTACAACCAGATTGTGGTCAGAGTTAATGTCAGCACCAGGATATGTTTTACAATCCAAAATCTGGTTTCGAAGCCTCTGCTTGACCATAATGAAGTCGATTTGGTAACGCCCTGTATCTCCTGGTCTCAGCCATGTGTATATTCATCTATTGTGGTTATTGAATAAGGTGTTAGCTATGACCAACTCATGCTCGGTGCAGAATTCTACCAGCCCGCTTCCTCGATCATTCCTTTCACCTAATCCGAAATCTCCTACTATCTTCCCTTCTCTCCCTTTTCCTACCACAGCATTCCAATCTCCCATTACTATAGCATTTTCATCACCCTTGATATAGCTCAGAATTTCGTCTATTTTTCGTAGACCTTTTCAACATCCTCATCATCAGCATGACTGGTAGGCATATAGACTTGTACCACTGTGGTGCAGGTAGGTTTAGTATTGGTTTTTGCTACAATAATCCGTTCACTATATTGCTCATAATATTCCACCCGCTGTCCAAGTTTCCTACTCAATATGAGGCCAACCACTGCTTGGCCATTGTTTGATTTAGTGCTAATGACCCTATAGTCACCTGACCAAAAGTCCTGTTCTTCCTGCCAGCGCATTTCACTAATCCCAACCAAATCCAACCTCAACCTATCCATTTCCCTTTCTAAGTTTTCTAACCTTCCACTTCCTAGCAGACTTCTAACATTCCACGCTCCTATCCTTAGAATGTCAGATTTCCTCTTTGTCACTTCTGTGATGTTAACCCCCTCTCGAGTAGTCCCCACCTGGAGATCCAAACGGGGGACTAGTTTACCTCCGGATTGAAATTTTACAAGGGAGGAGGCCATCATCACATGTAATTATGCATAGAGAGGTGCATATCCTGGGAATAGCATACGGCTGTAGTTTCCCGTTGCTTTCAGCCATGCAGCAGGACGCCGTGTAGCCATTATTTGGCTTATATTATCAATATCTTAACCATCTATAAGACTAGTAAAGAATTGATTTATTCTGAAAGGCTGCTACTCCCTTTCAGAATAAGTAAAGAGCAATTCTACTAAAAAAAATACTAACCTTCTACCGTACTAACAATTAAATACCAAAATTCTACTAACGAAAAAAGTACTTAAGTTCCGCCAACAACAAATACTACCACTAAAACAGTCTGTCACCAGTCATGAACGTGTTTGATTACGTTTTAATACATTCTACGGATGAGAGCCACTGCATCATGGAACAATAATGCACTGCATTAACACTATCAAAAAATAGAAATAAACATTCCGAACGAATGTAAATAAACGATCAAACATTTAAATACAATACGTACAGAATCGATAGAATTCGCTTTTATCGATAATATCGATAGACCTGAATCAGAGAGTATCGATCATCACGCATCCGGCTTCTCAAATGTATGTATCTACCCCTTATTATTCCCGTTTTTCCCACGGGGTCGGGGATGAGATGCGATGGAAGTATTTGTGGCGATGGTTTTTACGGCCGGATGCCCTTCCTGACGCCAACCTCATGAGGGGAGTTAATTAGAGATGAAAAGAATGATGGTGAATGAAACTGGGCAAGGATGTGGAAGGAAGCGGCCGTGGCCTGTCAGAAGCATTTGCCTGGAGTTGAAAATGGAAAAAGATTTCAAGGACGGCCGACAGTGGGGCTCGAACCCACGCGTCTACTGAAGTCAGCAGAGAGCTTGGCCCCATGACCTAACGCTGCGTTTCTCAAATAATAGAAAGAAAACAAGACGTTCTCCTTGCATTCCCATGATCAGAAACGGTCATATTACTTACAAAATAGGAATACATGTCGAATTAGATGGACACCAGTGGCATATATAAGGGTGTGCTGAGGGGGCTCCAGACCCCCCTCCCCCCATGAAAGCCAATAAAAATTAAGAAAGTGTTGCTTTGGTCAGAGCTTAAAATAATTGTAAATTTCGTTGTACCCTAATCTTAACTTATTGGCTAAGTTATAAACAATATTATGATTGAAATTAGACTAACTCGTGGTGTAGTGGCTAGCATTCTTAGCATTCTTGGCTGCTGCCCTGGAAGTCCGAATTAGATTCCCGGCTCTCTGCCAAGAAATTTTAATTCTAGTCTGAGGGCTGGAACAGGGTACACTGAGCATTGTGAGGCAAAACTGTGAATTCGACAGTACGGTAATTTTAACAAATAAATTACCGACTTGTAAAAAGAAAAAGTTAACCTTTCTGCTTAGTAAATTGACCAATAGTTAGATATTTGCCATTCACACTCCATAGATCATAATAGAAAATTCATTAAGTATAAAATTTTATTTGTGTGTTGTATTTTACAACTTTTTTTGGTTTTGCCTGTATTGCAGGCTATATAAACTTTGAATCTTATCTAAAATAATTACACAAATTTATATGCTCTAAGATACTGGTTGATATTTCTGGGTATTTTGCGGTGACAATCCCCTGAGAATACTCACAATTTTCCAGGATAGCTACCCCCTCCCCCCCCCCCCCCCCCCGATAGAAATTGTTTATCTGCCCCTGATGGATACACTACAGGTTTCATTAAAATCGAAGATTACCCACCATCTATTGGTTACAAACATAAATAATTGGTGGCCTGAAATGACTCCTAGCGCTTTGAACGCTGCCTGTTGGAACCACTAGAGCCAAGCTAGAGTTGGCTTCAAAACCCCCTATACAGTTTTAGGGGCAGATGACGTCATAGTAAAACAGAGAGCAGTGGTTACGCTGGCTAAAGTGCAGCGTTTGGTCATGGAGTCAAGCTCCCTGCTGACTCGGTTGACGCGTGTGTTCAAGCCCCACCGGTGGCTGTCCTTGAAATGGTTTTCCATTTTCAAAACCAGGCAAATGTTGGGACAGAACATTCTGGCAGCCACGGCCGCTTCCTTCCACATCCATGCCCAGTTTCATTCATCTTCATCATACCATCTCTCATCCTGGCGGGCAGGTTGCCCACGGGCGTCGACTAGAAAGATCTGCACTCTGCCTCCCAGGTAGTCACGCGCCACCCCTTACAACCTCCTTAACTAACTAGAGTTTCACTGGATTCACATTCAGGTACCAACGATGATAGAGCAGCTTAACCGCTACTTACCAAGGCACAGGGCCACCAAGAAGTAAGTTGGTTATTGTTGTTTTAAGGGGCGGAACTACGAGGTCATCTGCCCCGCCATCAAGAAGGGGGAGGGCAAATGCATAGGGGCCCATAAGCAATGAGGGCCCGTTACTGGTACAAGTTAGTAGTTTATTGTAGCTACTTTCCTATTATGTAAATTATTAGCTAGTAATGGTTTTTGGAGAGTACGGGACCCTCCTCCTCCTCACCCTCCTCACAAGATGGCGACGACGCGATATCTCTAGAACGCATGATTGGATTTTGACGAATGAGGTGTCGTTGATCTCGGGCTGATACCCCCTTTCCAATGGATAACATATTTCAACCCCAAAATAAACCCTACCCCTACTAGGGGTGAAATTGTAAGGTTTTAGAGAATCCCTCTTTCCAAGTGCAACATGTGAGAGTTTGAATGCCAATATGGAATTAAACGTTGTTCTACACAAGAGACATGTGTAATGTGGAAAGCCACTATGAATTAACGTGCTTGTTGTTTGTTTTTACGCATGGCCACTCATAGCTTTTGTAAGAGGGCGGGCTTTTTAAAGATGGCGGCTGTAGTGTAACCTAACCTAACCTAACCCAACCTATGAGGGGTGAACAAAAAGTATTTCAAGCGACGCTTGTTGATAGGCAAACAAATAATCAAAAAGGGGTAAGTCAGACCTTGAGGTGATAGCCCTTATGATTGATCCCTGTTGTTTGGTCCCTTTTGATTGATCTCTGTTGATTTGTCCCTTTGGACTGGTCACTATTGACTAGCCCCCCCCCCTAACCTTGGACGGACCCTTTTTGACAGGGTGTCATTTTTGATGGATCCTTTTTGACAGGCCCTTTTTGACGGGTCCCTGTTGATGGGCCCCTGTGGATGGGTCATTGTTGACGAGTCATTGTTGACGGGTCATTGTTGACGAGTCCCTGTGGACGGGTCCTTGTTGACAGGTCATTGTTGACGATTCCTTGTTGGCAGGTCCTTGTGGTCGAGTCCTTGTGGACGAGTCCCTTTTGACAAATCCCTTTAGACCGGCCCCTTTGGCCTGGTCCCTAAGGACTGGCCCTTGATCCCTAATGTTATGATGAAATAAAACGTTGTTCCACATGAAACGCATGTGAAGAGCCGATTGCTACTATGAATTAACATGTTTGTTTTTTGTTTTTACGCGTGCGCACTTGGGGTTTTTGTAAGCGGGTGGGCTTTTTGACTAATGATTTATAGATGAGTGGAGTTGCTCACGTCCGTAGGCCTTAACCTGAAATTACCCTACACGTGCTCCCTGGGTGGTGCTAAACGAGCAACAGTGATCAGGCTGCCAGACTATCTGAGCGATCTCCTGGCTATTGTACATGAAAATGAAAAATAATTCCACAAGCGATTAACTATGTAAATAGTGTAAATATAGATCTGTAGCTCATGTATACGCCATACGAAAAATAAATTTTTAAAAAATTACGAAAAGATCCAAAACGAATAAGTTAGGTCATTAGCTTTTTAATATCTCATGAATCAATAAGGCTAGGGACTTGTATGAGAGGTCTTTGGACTTGAGGTGACATTCTGTTTTTGAAAGTTATATTTATTTTTGTCAAAAGGGCCTAACAGCACTTTTGTTAATATCTCGCTAACTAATAATCAGAGAGGGTCAAGTGAGGTGTCATGGGACTCAGGATGGTCAACCCTTTTCATGACCAACGAATTTACCCAAAAGATTCAAAACAGCAAGGTCATTGACCTATGATTTTACAAACTAATAATCAGAGAGGCTCAAGAGAGGTGTCATGGGACTCAGGATGGTCAACCCTTACCCATGGCCAATGAATTTACCCAAAATACCCAATACATCAAGGTCATCGACCTGAGATTTTATAAACTAATAATCGGATACGAACATGTGAGATGTCTACCATGTGTGATGAAACATAGCTAGGTAGAGAAAGAATTAGTGTAGGCTACATGTATGGTGACTGACAAGTATTTTACCATTGAAACTTGTTTTACGATCAAACTGCAGTATAGAGAGAGTATAGGTTGCAGGTATGGGTTAATAAATGACAAACGGTGTACACAAACTCTGATTTATCGATTCAAGAATTAAGGATAGACTATCTTTAATTGATTGGTTAAAGAGGATAGCTAAAACACGAAATGCTCAGTGGTTACCGCGAAAAGATGGTCGCTACACAAAACAAACTTTAAATACTTGAGGCTAATAAACTATACACACACACTCGCTTGTTCTAAACTAAACTGTGTTGCAGTCAGTGCTCAGACAGTAGGCTGATGACAAAATGCATTGCTAACAGAAATATAGTCATTTCCGGTTGTTAAATGTTACCAGCTATCCATTTTGTGTTGCAATGGTAAGCACTTTTAGCTCTTGTACTGGTGGTCTTAACTCGATTTCCAAGTCTGAGGCCTAGAACGAGTCAAGCTAAGAAACAAGGGCATGGTGGTGCAGTGGTTAAACTGTTAACCTTTTCACCAGGGTTCGATTTCAGGTTATTATGCATGTCATAAACATATTAAACAAAAAAAAACAGAGATAACGTTTAAAACTGATTACATTTGTGTCTTTTCAAATTATTACTTGGATTACAAATACAAAGGTGAACTGGGTTTGATATACAGTTGATGCTGTCTATCACACACTAGACTGTAAGAAAGCCAAAAGAGCAAAAAGCGTAGGTAGAGCAGTGGTAAAATTGCTATATGTAGAAAACTACCTAGCGGTTTTATGAACTGGCAAAGCTATATCGCATAAACAGTTCAGGACACAATCCAGCAATCAAATTTGTATCTTGTGGAACAGAGAAAATGCACTTTACCTTGATGGATAGCAAATGAGTGCAGATGAATGACCTATGCATTAGCCTACCATAGGGTTATAACCACGAGGTGGAGGTGTGACTTCTATATTTTATTGTTTAGAGACATGGTTTTTTTTGTAACCAGTAGATTTAGTAGATTTAGTATTTTGTAAATATTCAAAAAAAAGCAAGCTTGTAGTTTAACGTGACCGTTAATCTCGAGATCATGAGCCACGGGACCTCCTTTTTACGTGGAATCCGAACCACAGGACATGGCATTTCACTTCGAAAATCTCACATGCATTGACCGGGAATCGAACCCGGACCGCCTTGGTGAGAGGCATACAGCTAGACCGCTGTAAATAGTGGAAACATATTTTTTGTAATAGTAAATGTTAAATGTATAACTAAAAGTTCTTTGGGATAAGTGTGCATGTCAAGGATAAATAGCGTGGTTGTATTTGTTTTTCAAAGACAGGTATGGTTGTGTGAATGTATGACTATAGATAGAATGATAGAGAGAGAGAGAGAAAGCTTGTGTGTGTCTCTGTGTGTGGGTGGGTGGCATTGATTTTACAACCAAAGCAAACACGGCAAGGTAGGATGGTAGGGTAATTAATGTATATAGCAAATGGTAAATAGTATACAGTAGTTTTTTTAATACTTGTGTTTTTTTATGCAGCGGTAGATAGGTGTTATTTTGTAAAACAGTCTTACCTACACCAGTAGTAGGCCTATATGTATTTGGAAACAAACAGAAAGAGAATGCACTATTGCCATGGCCTAGCATTTCCATTAAGGTGATTTCAAGAAAATTTAAATCAGCAAATGTGTGTTTTACAAAACTAAACTTTCAGCATGGACTAAATCATAAACGTGTCGTCTGTGATATGGAAAAAAGATAGGAAATCCACGTTTCCATATCAACACAATTTAAAAACATAAAACTGACATTTAAAAAATGTAAATGGAAAATTGACAAATGTGTAAACAACAAAATGGAATATTCTTGTTTCCATATCATGAAATACAAAAACTTTAAACTGACATTTTCAAATCGTGTACATGGAAAATTGACAAATGGCAATGTGTGAAATGTGAAAATGAAAAAAAAATGAACAAATGGCTATCATTATTTAAAAAAATAAAAAACCGTCGTGTTCTATCGTTAAAGTGTGAATCAAACCACATCTACTTATTTGGATCACCCGAGACTGAGTAGACCTGTTTTAGTCCTAATATACTTTTAAAATTTTATGTTAAAGCTCGAATTGAACTCAAGAGCTTTAGAGTGCCAGCTAACTATGCTAACCGTTACGTCACAAAGACAACTTTACACTACTCTTAATGAACAATAATAAGAAAAAGAATAATAAATGTTGAAGTTTTTTTAAGGATGAACATGGTGACACTTTTTCTGTTGCACAGTCTGCTAGCTACTAGCCAACAGCTGGGGTCTTAGAAAACGATACAGTTGATATTTTGTAATGAGAAGTGACATGTTTCAAAGTACAGTATTATGGGTTGCTGTTGAGTAAAAACTAATCCTGTACAAGGAAGCAAGGGTTCGAACCCCTTACCTATCATTACTATTGCCTGAACATGGCTTGACTACACATTATTATTATGATACTCGGTACACAAACCATAGATAGAGTACATCGTTTAAGATCACTTTCTTTTTGAACATAGGTGGAGACCGTTGATGGTTAACAATGGTATTAATATAGTAGGACGTGGGTATAGCAATTAAGAAAAAACAGACAATACCCATACAATATTTTTATTTATTTAATATATGTACTTGTACAATAGTTACATTCAAAATACATTTCTTTTTTCTCTATTACTATTTAGTCCTTTTTGATTCTCTTGCATATGAAGGGTAGATAACCTTGTAGTTCAGACCCTTAAAACAACAACAACACAACCTTTTGCATAGTCTGTGATGTTGATGACTCTTGAGATGTGGAAGATGGATTAAACATAACTTTTAAAGCAGGGTCTAAATGTTGCTCAATAAACACTGCACTATTTTGAGTAGCAACATTTTTTCTTGTACTAGCTTTTTAGCATTGTCATGATTATTTGTTGACACCAACAGTGTTTCATCTGGTACACCACATTGATGATCACTCACACTTAAAACCTTACCATTTCTACTTTTTAGATTGCCTCGACATCTTTTTGACCTCTCTTTTGAGCATTGCCAAAATATTATTCCTTTTACATTTTGACGATTATAGTTATAAGCCTTGGAGGCTGGATTTAGACAGCTCCTTAACCCGGTCCATGAGGCAATTTTAATTGGCTACATGGATAACTCTTGCCAGGCGCGTCCACGTCGCGGGGGTGGGCAACGGTACTGTAATATACCATGGAACTACAGTACCGGCTAAGTTCTGGTGAGGACCCAGTCCTATGGGGTATAACATAGGCCCCGTGCACAGGGTAACGTGCGAAAACCTCAACGGAATCTGCAGCGAGAAGATGGACTTCGGAACGGTGGAGATTGCGGAAGAGGCAACCCAGTACTCAGGGAATAGTAGGAGTACAGCATCAATCGGCAGCGTCTGTTTCCCAGGTTAGGGGCGGCTGCAAGGGCGTCTGTTTCCCATGTTAGGGGCGGCCTGTATAATAGCTGGCAGTAGCTTCATAAAATGCCTTTGGGAGTGGCGACCCCATCGTAATAATAGCCTAAAATGGAAATGGCACTTCGAATGAATAGGAAAAGGTTAGGGCGTACCCTGCAGGCGACGCGCAGTTCTTTTGGTACTGGGGGAACTGTGAGAAATGGGCGACCAGGAACCGAAATGAAAGTGGGAATCATGAATGTCATGACCCTGACAGGCAAGGTGGAGGAGGTGGTAGACTTCATGGAGAGGGAGAATGTTGGATTGATGGGGCTGAGTGAAGTGAAATGGAAAGGTAAAGGAAGGAAGAAATTGAGGAAAGGATATACATTATACTGGAGTGGTGGCCAAGAGGCCAAAAATGGCGTGGGACTGATAACCTCGAAACAACTGGAGGAGTATGTTGAAGTGGTCGAGTGTGTGAGTGACAGAATAATGAAAATTACAATGAAGATGATAAATGACGTGATGGACTTCATACAAGTGTATGCACCACAGACTGGAAACAGAGAAGAAGATATTGAAGTATTCCTGGAGGATGTAGAAAGAGTAATTTCAGATGTAGAAGTGGTGATCATGGGAGATATGAATGCACAAGTCGGAAACGAGAGACAAGGAAAGGAAGAAGTCATTGGACCATATGGATATGGGAAAAAGAACCGGGAAGGAGAGGAACTTGTAAACTTTTGTGAAAGGAATGGACTGATAGTGGGTAATTCATGGTTTCGGAAGAAAAACAGCAGGAAAATTACGAGATATGGTTGGGGCGATAGAAGAACAAAATCAGTAATTGACTACTTTCTGGTGGAAAGGACTAATCGCAGAAAGCTGATAGATGTGACAGCTTTACCAGGAGAAGCATTTGATGGGGACCATAGAGCTGTGGTGGCAAAATTTAGATGGGAAAAATTGGAAAACCTAAAGGAGATCAGAGAAAGTAAAATAAAAGTATGGAAATTGAAAGACAAAACTGTACAGGAAGATTTTCAGGAGAGATTGAAGCAACAAATCCCAGTTACTGAAGTGGAAAACATAGAAGAGGAATGGTCTCACTTTAAAAAGGCATTTGTTGGTGCAGCAGAGAGTGCTTGTGGTAGGACGTCAACAAGAGTGAAAGAGAAGGAGACACCATGGTGGAATGAGGAAGTGAGGAAAGCAGTGAAAGAAAAGAAGTCTGCATGGAAAGAATGGAACCGAGATCAAACAGAAGAAAGCAAAAGGAAGTATCACGACAGCAAACGGAGGTGTAAGAAAGTGGTAGGAGAAGAAAAGAAGAAAAGTTGGGAAGAATTTACACGAAGAATGGAAACAGATGTAAGTGGCAGTAAAAGGATGCTGTATGGGCTTCTAAGAAGTAAGAGGAAAGAAAGAGTTACTACAAAGCTAGTGAAAAAGGAAGATGGAGAGTTGTTAACACACCCAGAAGAGATAAAGGGACGATGGAAGGAGTATTTCGATAAGCTTTTGAATGTGAGCAATGGTACTGGTGAGATGGAAGTGACACAACCTGACGACTCTATAACAGAAGATGATATAACAATGCTGGAGGTGGAATTAGCAGTACAGAAAATGAAGATGGGAAAATCAACAGGGGTGGATGAAGTCAGTGTAGAAATGATAAAGGCTGCTGGACCTGTTGGTATGCAATGGCTGTATCGACTGCTAAAGTGTGTGTGGAAATGGAAATATGTACCAGAAGACTGGAAGAAAGGGCTAATAATACCAGTGTTTAAGAAGGGGGACAAGAAGGTGTGTGATAACTATAGAGGGATCACCCTCATATCACAGATAGTAAAAATACTGGAAAGGATATTAGAAAGAAGAATGAGAAGAAAGGTGGAAGGAGAGTTGCAAGAGGAACAGTATGGCTTCAGGAGTGGAAGATCCACAGTGGACCCAATCTTTAGCTTGAGGCAGGTGATGGAAAAGAACTGGGAATATGGAGAGGATTTGATCATGACTTTCATAGATCTAGAAAAGGCATATGATAGTGTCCCCAGAGAGAAGGTATGGGAAACCATGGTTAAGAAGAGACTGGGAAGAGAAATGTTGGAAATGGTGCAAGCAATGTACAACAACTGTGTTAGCAGGGTACTGACCCCAGTTGGAAAGACAGATTGGTTTACGAACAAGACTGGACTAAGACAGGGGAGTGTGCTGTCACCTCTCTTGTTCATAATGGTGATGGATGAAATAGTAAAGGAAACAAAGGAAGCATATGAACATAAAGAAATGAAGTTACTGTTATTTGCAGATGATATTGTGGTCTGGGGAAGGAACACCGAAGAAGTGCAAAAACAACTAGATGCACTGAACGAAAATATTCAGAAGTATGGCCTGAAAATCAGTATAGAGAAAAGCAAGACCATGGTGATGACAAGAGGGGAAAGACAAGGAAAGGGCACTGTGAAAATTGGAAGTCAGAGTTTGGAAATTGTGGACACGTTCAAATACCTAGGAAGTGAATTGATGCAAACTGGTAGGTTGGACATGGAGATTGGCAGGAGGGTACAGCAGAGCAATGCATTCTATCAAAGTGTAAGAAAACTTGTTTGGGATAAGGAAGTACCAAGGAAAACCAAGGAGGTAATGTATAAAGTGTACTATGTTCCCATATTAACTTATGCAGCTGAGACTTGGACCCTGACAAGCAGGCAAGAGAGTAGCATCCAAGCCAGTGAAATGAAATTCCTAAGAAGTATGATAGGAAAGACAAGGAAAGACAGAGTGAGGAATGAAGATGTTAGGAAGGAAGTGGGGATGGGAAAACTAAATGAGAGAATTGAGAAGAATAAACTAAGGTGGTTTGGACATGTAAAGAGGATGGAGGAAAATAGAATACCAAGACAGATGCTGGAGGCGAAGTGCAAGGGTAAGAGAGCAAGAGGAAGACCTAGAACAAGGTGGATGGATTCAGTGAAGAACGGCGTAAGAATAAGAAATCTGGACTGGGACAAGATCGTGGAAGAAGAATGGTGGAAGGAAAGAGGAAAGTGGAGAAGTGCCATAAATACCCCGACCCGGCAGGAGCTGGATAAGGGGAAATGATGATGATGATGATGATGAGTTATAAGAGTAGCCTTTATAGAGTGCACGTTGTTTACCTTTGTTAGTTGTAGTAAGTTCCATAGTAGCAACTAACCTGTTAGTATGATTTGCTCACTACAAAGGTTATAACTGTTCTGATAGTAAAATCATTTAGCGTTGGCTTTTATATTTAATATGTTCAGTTTGAAGTGATAGCAAAAGTGAGAGCAAAATGTTAGCAGAATGGTAGAAAATATTACATGTATTGTTAATAAATGGTTTAAGCGGTTATGTGGATCCATTACATAATAATTTTGGCTCTACGAAGCTCATTTTTTATATCCAATAGTTCTTCCTCATATTCAGTATAACCAGCCTGTTTATAGGCATGTAGTTGCTGAAGCCGCCGGATTAGCTTACTTGGATGTTTCCAGTAGACAAATTCAACAAATGATTTTTTGGTGTAAACAAAGCATTATCATCATCATCATCATCATAACCATTATCATTATCATTATCATCATAATTATAATCCTCATCACTATTACTGTATCGTCCTTTTTTATCCTTTTGCAATACCACATTTTGCACAGTCTGTGTTGCCTTTCATAATGTTGGGAGTTTTTCAGACATTGACAACTGTCCTAACACGACTTTCTGAGGAGATGATACATGCTTCTTAACAAACAATGCACTATCTTGAGCTGCAATATATTTTTCTGGGACAAGTGTTTTAGCATTTTGAAGAGTTTTTTTAAACAGCAACGATGTTTTATCTGGAACACTACATTGATGATCACTCACACTTAAGACATCACTATTTTTACTTTTCAGCTCACCTCGACATTGTTTTGAACGATGTTTTGAACGATGTTTTGAACAACGCCAAATAACAGTTCCATTTTTATTGGTTCGTTTTACAATATATGTATATCCTTTATAGAATGCATATGGCATACCATTACTATTTGTTGATACTTCCATGTCAATTGTCAAGCATGAAATAATCTCTAGCAAAGTTCACTCGATAATATAAATAATAGTTTATAGTGAGAGGAAAAGTGGGTGCAAGAGTGGGTGCAAAAGAGGGTGAAAAGTGGGTGCAAGAGTGGGTACAAAAGTGGGTACAAAAGTGGGTGCAAAAGTGGGTGCAAAAGTGAGTGAAAAAGTGAGTGCAAAAGGGGGTGCAAAAGTGGGTGTAAAAGGGAGTGCAAAAGTGGGTGTAAAAGTGAATGCAAATGTGGGTGCAAAAGTGAGTGCAAAAGAGGGTGCAAAAGTCAGTGTAAAAGGGAGTGTAAAAGTGAGTGCAAAAGTGGGTGCAAAAGTGGGTGCAAAAGTGAGTGCAAAATTGGATGTAAACGTGGGTGCAAAAGTGGGTGCCGCTTATAGTAGGCATGAATTTTACTAGAATGTGATTTGAGTAAATGTAATTTCTAAACCCAAGTAGTGAATAGTCAGTTGGTTTTGATCTATGCAAGCGTAAACATGTCACATACACTGGTGATGGATACTCAAGGCTTTAAGGTAAACGAAAACAAGTACAGTATATATTTAAAGAGGTGGCTAACATTGATTGCACAACACGCGGGTTACCATATCATTTTTTGGACTAGTGTTTTATTATTTGAATAATTTTTTTAAACAGCAACGATGTCTTATCTGTCACACTACATTGATGATCACTCACACTTAAGACCTCACTATTTTTACTTTTTAGCTCACTTTGAGACTGTTTTGAACGATGTTTTGAACAACGTCAAATAACAGTTCCATTTTATTTGTTCGTTTCACAATATCCGTATAACCTTTATAGTATGCATTTGGCTTACCATAACTATTCGTTGATACTTCCATATCAATTTTCAAGCATGAAATAATCTCTAATAAATTTCGCTCGATAATAGAAATAATAGTTTAAAGTGGGTGCAAAGGTGGGTGCAAAGGTGGGTGCAAAAGTGGGTGCAAAAGTGAGTGCAAAAGTGAATGTAAAAGTGGGTGCAAAAGTAGGTACAGTTTATAGTAGGCACGATTTTTACTAGAATGTGATTTGAGTAAATGTAATTTCTAAACCCAAGTTGTGAGTAGTCAGTTGGTTTTGATTTATGCAAGCGTAAACATGTCTCATTCACTGATGATGGATACTCAAGGCTTTATAGTCAACATAAACACGTATATAATTAAAGAGGTAGCTATTATTGATTGCACAACACTGAATCTATTTTTGAAATTTTGACAAAGGGCCTAAGTGCTCTTTTGTTAATATCTCGCGAACCAATAAGACTAGGGCATTGTATGAGGTATTGTTGGACTTTTTGCCGAAGACTGCTGGTAAACACCTATGTTCCCACGACCTTTTTAAAGATGGCGCCCGACCCACGAGGGGTGATTAAAAAGTATTCCAAGTGGCGCTTGTCGATAAGCAAACCAATAATCAAAGGGGGGTATGACAGAGCTTGAGGCGTTAACCCATATTGATTGATCCCTGTTGATTTGCCCCCTTTGGACTGGTCCCCGTTGACTAGCCCCTCTCGAGGGTCCTTTTTGAAGGGAGACATTTTCGACGGGCCCCTGCTGACGGGTCACTGTGGACGGATCCCTGTGGACGGGTCCCTGTTGACAGGCCCTTTGACTAATCCCTTTGGACCGGTCCCTTTGGAATGATCCCTATGGGTTGGCCCATGCATTTATCCAAATTATATCAAAGGGACGGGTCCAAAGGGATTTCTCAAAAGGACCTGTCCAGGCACCCGTCCACAGGGATCCGTCCACAGTGACCCGTCAGCAGGGGCCCGTCAAAAATGACTCCCTTCAAAAAGGACCCGTCCAGAGGGGCTAGTCAACGGGGACCAGTCCAAAGGGGCAAATCAACAGGGATCAATCAATAGGGGTTAACGCCTCAAGCTCTGTCCCACCCCTTTTGATTATTGGTTTGCTTATCGACAAGCTCCGCTTGGAATACTTTTTAATCACCCCTCGTGGGTCAGCCACCATCTTTAAAAAGGTTGTGGGAACATAGGTGTTTACCAGCAGTCTTCGGCAAAAAGTCCAACAATAACTCATACAATGCCCAAGTCTTATTGGTTCGCGAGATATTAACAAAAGTGCACTTAGGCCCTTTGTCAAAATTTCAAAAATAGATTCAGTGTTGTGCAATCAATAATAGCTACCTCTTTAACTATATACTTGTTTATGTTGACCATAAAGCCTTGAGTATCCATCATCAGTGTATGAGACATGTTTACGCTTGCATAAATCGAAACCAATTGACTACTCACTACTTGGGTTTAGAAATTACATTTACTCAAATCACATTCTAATAAAAATCGTGCTTCTATAAACTGCACCCACTTTTGCACCCACTTTTACATTCACTTTTGCACTCACTTTTGCACCCTCTTTTGCACCCACTTTTACACTCACTTTTGCACCCACTTTTGCACCCACTTTAAACTATTATTTCTATTATCGAGCGAAATTTATTGGAGATTATTTCATGCTTGAAAATTGATATGGAAGTATCAACGAATAGTTATGGTAAGCCATATGCATACTATAAAGGTTATACGTATATTGTAAGACGAACCAATAAAATGGAACTGTTATTTGACGTTGTTCAAAACATCGTTCAAAACAGTGTCAAAGTGAGCTAAAAAGTAAAAATAGTGAGGTATTAAGTGTGAGTGATCATCAATGTAGTGTGACAGATAAGACATCGTTGCTGTTTTAAAAAACTCTTCAAATGTTAAAACACTAGTCCGAAAAAAAGATATGGTAACCCGCGTGTTGTGCAATCAATGATAGCCACCTCTTTATATACTGTACTTGTTTTCGTTGACTTTAAAGCCTTGAGTATCCATCACCAGTGTATGTGACATGTTTACGCTTGCATAGATCAAAACCAACTGACTATTCACTACTTGGGTTTAGAAATTACATTTACTCAAATCACATTCTTGTAAAATTCATGCCTACTATAAGCGGCACCCACTTTTGCAGTCACATTCACATCCAATTTTGCACTCACTTTTGCACCCACTTTTGCACCCACTTTTGCACCCACTTTTGCACTCACTTTTGCACTCCCTTTTACACTGACTTCTTCACCCTATTTTGCACCTACTTTTGCACCCACTTTTGCACCCTCTTTTGCACCCACTCTTGCACCCCCTTTTCCTCTCACATTAAACTATTATTTATATTATCAAGTGAACTTTGCTAGAGATTAGTTCATGCTTGACAATTGACATGGAAGTATCAACAAATAGCAATGGTATCCCATATGCATTCCATAAAGGATATACATAAATTGTAAAACGAACCAATAGAAATGGAACTGTTATTTGGCGCTTTTCAAAACATCGTTCAAAACAGTGTCGAGGTGAGCTGAAAAGTAAAAATAGTGATGTCTTAAGTGTGAGTAATCATCAAAATAGTGTTCCAGATAAAACATCGTTGCTGTTTAAAAAAAATCTTCAAAATGCTAAAACACTTGTCCCAGAAAAAGATATTGCAGCTCAAGATAGTGCATTGTTTGTTAAGAAGCATGTATAATCTCCTCAGAAAGTCGTGTTAGGACAGTTGTCAATGTCTGAAAAACTCTCAACATTATCAAAGGCAACACAGACTGGGCAAAATGTGGTATTCAAAAGGATCAAAAAGGACTATATAGTAATAGTGATGAGGATTATAATGATGCTGATAATGATAATGGTTATGATGATGATGATGATGATGATGATGATAATTCTTTGTTTACACCAAAAAATCATTTGTTGAATTTGACTACTGGAACAATCCAAGTAAGCTAATCCGGCGGCTTCAGCAACTACATGTCTATAAAAAGGCTGGTTATACTGAATATGAGGAAGAACTATTGGATATAGAAAATGAGCTTCGTCGAGCCAAAATTATTATGTAATGGATCCACATAACCGCTTAAACTATTTATTAACAATACATGTAATATTTTCCACCACTTTGCTACCATTTTGCTCTCACTTTTGCTATCACTTCAAACTGTATATATTAAATATAAAAGCCAACGCTAAATGATTTTATTATCAGAACAGTTATAACCTTTGTAGTGAGCAAATCATACTAGCAGGTTAGTTGCTACTATGGAACATACTACATCTAACAAAGGTAAACAACGTGTACTCTATAAAGGCTACTCTTATAACTATAATCGTCAAAATGTAAAAGGAATAATATTTTGGCAATGCTCAAAAGAGAGGTCAAAAAGATGTCGAGGCAATCTAAAAAGTAGAAATGGTAAGGTTTTAAGTGTGAGTGATCATCAATGTGGTGTACCAGATGAAACACTGTTGGTGTCAACAAATAATCATGACAATGCTCAAAGGCTAGTACAAGAAAAAAAAATGTTGCTACTCAAAGTAGTGCAGTGATAATTGAGCAACATTTAACCCCTGCTGTAAAAGTTATGTTTAATCCATCTTCCACATCTCAAGAGTCATCAACATCACAGACTATGCAAAAGGTTGTGTTGTTGTTGTTTTGAGGGGCTGAACTACAAGGTTATCTACCCTTCATATGCAAGAGAATCAAAAAGGACTAAATAGTAATAGGGAAAAAGAAATGTATTTTGAATGTAACTATTGTACAAGTACTTATATTAAATAAATATAAATATTGTATGGGTAATGTCTGTTTTTTCTTTCCTACTATATTAATGTCATTGTTAACCATCAACGGTCTCCACCTATGTTCAGAAAGAAAGTGATCTTAAACGATATACTCTATCTATGGTTTGTGTACCGAGTATCATAATAATAATGTGTCGTAAAGCCATGTTCAGGCAATAGTAATTTTAGGTAAGGTGTTCGAACCCTTGCTTCCTTGTACAGAATTAGTTTTTACTCAACAGCAACCCATAATACTGTCCTGTGAAACATGTCACATCTCATTACAAAATGTCAACTGTATCGTTTTCTAAGACCCCTGCTGCTGGCTAATAGCTAGCAGACTGTGCAACAGAAACAGTGTCACCATGTTCATCCTTTAAAACAATTCAAAATTTATTATTCTTTTTCTTATTATTGTTCATTAAGAGTAGTGTAAAGTTGTCTTTGTGACGTAACGGTTAGCATAGTTAGCTGGCACTCTAAAACTCTTGAGTTCAATTCGAGCTTTAACATAAACTTTTAAAAGTATATTAGGACTAAAACAGGTCTACTCAGTCTCGGGAGATCCAAATAAGTAGATGTGGTTTGATTCACACTTTAACGATAGAACACGACGGTTTTTTATTTTTTAAATAATGATAGCCATTTGTTCATTTTTTTTCATTTTCACATTTCACACTTTGCCATTTGTCAATTTTCCATGTACACGATTTGAAAATGTCAGTTTAAAGATTTTGTATTTCATGATATGGAAACAAGAATTTTCCATTTTGTTGTTTACACATTTGTCAATTTCCCATTTACATTTTTTAAATGTCTGTTTTAAGTTTTTAAATTGTGTTGATATGGAAACATGGATTTCCTATTTTTTTCCATATCACAGACGACACGTTTATGATTTAGTCGATGCTGAAAGTTTAGTTTTGTAAAACACACATTTGCTGATTTAAATTTTCTTGAAATCACCTTAATGGAAGTGCTTGGCCATGGCAATAGTGCATTTTCTTTCTGTTTGTTTCCAAAGACATATAGGCCTACTACTAGTGTAGGTAAGACTGTTTTACAAAATAACACCTGTCTACCGCTGCATAAAAAACACAAGTATTAAAAAACTACCGTATACTATTTACCATTCGCTATATACATTAATTACCCTACCATCCTACCTTGCCGTGTTTGCTTTGGTTGAACAATCAATGCGACACACCCACCCACACACACTCACACAAGCTTTCTCTCTCTCTCTATCATTCGATCTATAGTCATACATGCAAACAACCATATCTGTCTTTGAAAATCAAATACAACCACGCTATTTATCCTTGACATGCTAACTTATCCCAAAGAACTTTTAGTTATACATTTAACATTTACTATTACAAAAAATATGTTTCCACTATTTACAATTACAAAAATGAATATTTACAAAATACTAAATCTACTAAATCTACTGGTTACAAAAAAAACATGTCTCTAAACAATAAAATATAGAAGTCACACCTCCACCTCGTGGTTATAACCCTATGGTAGGCTAATGCATAGGTCATTCATCTGCACTCATTTGCTATCCATCAAGGTAAAAGTGCATTTTCTCTGTTCCACAAGATACAAATTTGATTGCTGGATTGTATCCTGCACTGTTTATGCGATATAGCTTTGCCAGTCCATAAAACCGCTAGGTAGTTCTCTACATATAGCAATTTTACCACTGCTGTACCTACGCTTTTTGCTCTTTTGGATTTCTTACAGTCTAGTATGTGATAGACAGCATCAACTGTATATCAAACCCAGTTCACCTTTGTATTTGTAATCCAAGTAATAATTTGAAAAGACACAAATGTAATCAGTTTTAAACGTTATCTCTGTTTTGCTTTGTTTAATATGTTTATGACATGCATATTAACCTGAAATCGAACCCTGGTGAAAAGGCTAACAGTTTAACCACTGCACCACCATGCCCTTGTTTCTTAGTTTGACTCGTTCTAGGCCTCAGACCTGGAAATCGAGTTAAGACCACCAGTACAAGAGCTAAATGTGCTTACCATTGCAACACAAAATGGATAGCTGGTAACATTTAACAACCGGAAATGATTATATTTCTGTTAGCAATGCATTTTGTCATCAGCCCACTGTCTGAGAACTGACAGCAACACAGTTTAGTTTAGAACAAGCGAGTGTGTGTGTATAGATTATTAGCCTCAAATATTTAAAGCTTGTTGTGTGTAGCGACTATCTTGTCGCGGTAACCACTGAGCATTTAGTGTTTTACCTATCCTCTTTAACCAATCAATTAACGATAGTCTACTCTTAATCCTTGAATCGATAAATCAGAGTTTGTGTACACCGTTTGTCATTTATTAACCCATACCTGCAACCTATACTCTCTCTATACTGCAGTTTGATCTGAAAACAAGTTTCAATGGTACAAGACTTGTCAGTCACCATACATGTAGCCTAAACTAATTCTTTCACTACCTAGCTATGTTTCATCACACATGGTAAACATCTCACATGTTCGTATCCGATTATTAGTTTATAAAATCTCAGGTCGATGACCTTGATGTATTGGGTATTTTGGGTAAATTCATTGGCCATGGGTAAGGGTAGACCATCCTGAGTCCCATGACAACTCACTTGAGCCTCTCTGATTATTAGTTTGTAAAATCATAGGTCAATGACCTTGCTGTTTTGAATCTTTTGGGTAAATTCGTTGGTCATGAAAAGGGTTGACCATCCTGAGTCCCATGACACCTCACTTGACCCTCTCTGATTATTAGTTAGCGAGATATTAACAAAAGTGCTGTTAGGCCCTTTTGACAAAAATAAATAATACATTCAACAAGAAGTTCCGTGAAGAACTATACAGCCTACTTTTCATGCCTATGATTATTCTGCAGTATATGAACCTGTCTAGAATAATGACGAAATTAAGTTGGTAATATCGAAATATCTAATTAGTTCAAAATATACCTGGTATAATGTAGCCTTATAGAGCACTACAGTTGGCAGCCCTGGCGACTGAATATATTCTTAGTTCAATCTCTTAAGGTACAGAATACAAAATTTGGTTGAAGTCCAATGGACGTTACATGCAGTTAGACACTGGATTTATCAACACGCGTAAAAGCATGTTGCCAACAATACCATGCGTGTGCTGGTCAGAAATAATCGGAAATATTATGATATCTTGTTGTGCCAATTTTGGATGAAATCCATTTGTTAGTATTGAAGTTACATGTATTTTAAAATTGGACATATCAGCAGGCATAGAATCATGTTGGCAGCACTGCCTTGTATTAATTACTCCAAATTAATCTAGAATGTCAGGTGCTATACGTGTGCAAAGTATAGAGCTGTTGGCTTGCATACTTTCTGATATATTGATATTAGCGTAAAAAGAATATAGACAGCATTTATTAACAGTTGGCAGCCCTGATTGCTCTTAACAATACTTATAGTCATATCTGTTATGGTACACATTGCACATACGAAATTTGGTTGAATTCCAACTGATAGTATAGAAGTTACATGTATTTAAAAATTGGTCGCATCAGCAGGCTTATAATCATGTTGGTAGAACTGACGTATATAAGTTACTCGAAATTAATCTAAAATGTCAGAATATACGTGTGCATAGTTTAAAGCTGTTGGCTTGCATACTTTCTGATATATTGGTATTTGGATAAAAAAAATAAAGAGATCAATTATTAACAGTTGGCAGCCCTGGTGGCTCTTACGAATACGCTCAGTCATATCTGTTTATGTACAGATATTACATACAAAATTTGGTTGAAATCCAATTGATAGTATAGAAGTTATATGCATTTAAATATTGGACCTATCAGAAGGCTTAAAATTATTTTGGCAACACTGTCATTGTTGGCCTCCTGGAAATTAAACTGAACTAGTATTGTCTACATGTGTGCCGATTTTGGAATAGCTTCCATGCATACCTTGCAAGATATCCAACATGGAGCTCAAATTTCTAGTGCGTTTTTTCAGCAGTTGGTAGCACTGACATCATTTTCAAATATGGACCTGAGATATTCCGGTGCACATCTTTATTCATACTAAATTTGGTTTAAATCCAATTGATAGTGTAGACGTTATATGCATTTAAACATTTGACCTATCAGAAGACTTAAAATTATTTTGGCAACACTGTCATGGTTGGCCTCCTGGAAATTAAACTGAAATAGTATTATCTACATGTGTGCCAATTTTCGTATAGCTCCCATGCATACCTTGCAAGATATCCAACATGGAGCTCAAATTTCTAGTGCGTTTCTTCAACAGTTGGTAGCACTGACATCATTTTCAAATATGGACGTGAGATATTCCGGTGCACATCTTTACTCATACTAAATTTGGTTTTGATTGCTGCAGCCGTTTAGGAGTTGATAGGGGGGGACACACACACAGCCAGACAGACAGACAGACAGAAGGACAGACAGACAGACAGACAGACAGACACACATTTTTCCGGATCGATCTCATAAGTCTACTTTTTCCTCATTTTTGCAAAATGTGAAAAGTAGGCTAAAAACAGAATGTCACCTCAAGTCCAAAGACCTCTCATACAAGTCCCTAGCCTTATTGATTCATGAGATATTAAAAAGCTAATGACCTATTAGTTTTGGATCTTTTCGTAATTTTTTAAAAAAATAACTCATCAATAAATCATTATTCAGAAAGCCCGCCCGCTTACAAAAACCCCAAGTGCGCATGCGTAAATACAAAAAACAAACAGGTGAATTCATAGTAGCAATCGGCTCTTCACATGCGTATCATGTGGAACAACATTTAATTTCATCATAGCATTAGGGACCAAGGGCCAGTCCATAGGGACCAGGCCTAAGGGGCCGGTCTAAAGGGATTAGTCAAAAGGGACTCGTCCACAAGGACTCGTTCACAAGGACCTGCCAACAAGGAATCGTCAACAATGACCCGTCTACAAGGACCCGTCCACAGGGACTCGTCAACAATGACCCGTCAACAATTACCCTTCCACAGGGGCCCATCAACAGGTACCCCTCAAAAAGGACCAGTCAAAAAGGATCCATCAGAAATGACCCCCTGTCAAAAAGGGTCCGTCCAAGGGGGGGGGGGCTAGTCAATAGGGACCAGTCCAAAGGAACAAATCAACAGAGATCAATCAAAAGGGACCAATCAACAGGGATCAATCAAAAGGGGCTATCACCTCAAGGTCTGACATACCCCTCTTTGATTATTGGTTTGCCTATCAACAAGCGTCGCTTGAAATACTTTTTGATCACACCTCATACGATGGGTTAGGTTAGGTTACACTACATCCGTCATCTTTAAAAAGCCCGCCCTCTTACAAAAGCTGTGAGTGGCCATGCGTAAATACAAAAACAAGCATGTTAATTCATAGTGGCTTTCCACCTTACACATATCTCTTGTGTAGAACAACGTTTAATTCCATATTGGAATTCAAACTCTCACATGTGGCACTTGGGAAGAGAGATTCTGAACAAATTTACAATTTCACCCCTAGTGGGGGGAGGTTTTATTTTGGGGTTGAAATATGTTATCCATTTGAAAGGGGGTTACAGCCCGAGTTCAACGACACCTCATTCGTCAAAATCCAACCATGCGTTCGAGAGATATCACGTCGTCGCCATCTTGTGAGGAGGGTGAGGAGGAGGGTCCCGTACTCTCCAAAAACCACTACTTTGGCTATAACTTACAACCTGTCCGAGGCTTTGCAGAGTAAGGATGTTGATTTACGTACAGCTCTGCAGACTATATCTCATATTACCGAACTTTCAACTGTCCAGTGAAATGAGGCAGAAAATCATTCCAGAGGCATACACAGAAAAAGTTCCTCGATTCTGCAAATAACAAACAACACGTAATGTACCATACCTTATTCTACCCCAAGAATTATTATCGCCAAGCCACTGGCATACTCTTGACGTGGCTGCATATGTAGCAAAGCGTCTTGCATAGCCTTTTCAGTGTGTGCTTGCTACGCATCTTGGTAGGTGTGTCTTTATCAACTGAAGACCCCAATTGGCACACTGGGGCGAAACGCTAGCAATTTGTTGAGTTAAGCAGAAAATTTTTCTCACTTTATGAGTTAATTATATTGGCTCAACGGACAATATTCATTTTGATTCTCTTTCCAGAACATTCGATTATACTGCTGACTAAGGAAAGGAGCGGTACCCTCGATAATGCCGGACGCAGTTTCCGGTGAAACGTCGGGAGATATCCTGTCTGGACCACGGCCTACAAGCCCAAACAACTTGCAACTAATTATGACGCCGTCCGTGAAAGCCTAAGCTGTTATAATGGTTGCAGTCCAGTGTCAATTTCACATGTACGAGGATAATAGTAGTGGAAATGAATCGGTTCTAAATCCTCCTCCTCACACTCCTCACAAGATGGCGGCAGCCCGATAACTCCCGAACGCATGGTCGGATTTAGAGGAATGAGAAGTCATTGAACTCGGGCTGATACCCCCTTTCCAATGGACAACATATTTCCACCCCAAAATAAAACATACCTCTACTAGGGGGTGAAATTGTAATTTTTTAGAGAATTTCTCTTTCCAATTGCAACATGTGAGAGTTTGAATGTCGATATGGAATGAAACGTTGTTCTACATAAAGTGCATATGTTTGGTGGAAAGCCACTATGAATTAGCATGCCCACTCATGGCTTTTGAAGAGGGTGGGGGAGCGGTTCCCTGTGGACGGGTCCTTGTTGACAGGTCCCTGTGGACGGGTCATTGTTGCCGGGTCATTGTTGACGAGTCCCTGTGGACGAGTCCTTGTGGACAAGTCCTTGTGGACAGGTCCTTGTGGACGAGTCCTTGTGGATGAGTCCTTGTTGATGAGTCCCTTTGGACTGATCCCTTTGGACCGGTTCCTACGGACTGGCTCATGAATTTATTTAAATTATGTCAAAGGGCCTAACTACATTTCGCGTGTGTTGAACTGACGTTGTTCCCCAGTCTCCACTACTATAATAGGATAACGATATGAAAGGAAAGTGGCGAAATACATGTGAACATACAAGGGATCTAACTTGGTGGATGGATGTGTTCTAACGAGTCATTTGTATTTGAATGAGAACAATACATGTTCTTAAGATGTTAAAACTATGGAGATGGTACGTGTAGTAAGATGTCTTGTTATTTCCTGTGTGTCATATTACAGACATGACAGAGAGCGCGCAGATCTGTTGCTATGACTAACACTGCAGTAATTTGAAACCGCAAGTGTTCATGAAGACAATGGGTGATGATCATGCAAACTTAGCAGTTATTGGATATTACACAGGTGTTCCTTCCGGTGTCATGTTGCTGACATGGCAGAGAGCACACACTGCTGTTACTATGACTGACGCTGCAGTAATTTGAAACCCCAGGTGTTGATCAAGACAATGGGTGATGATCATGCAAAGTCAGCAGTCATTGGATACCACACAGGTGTTCCTAGTGTACTTTGGACTCTCAGCTGTATTGGGAAAGGAATTGCAATGATCTGCAAAAAACTGCTGACACGAGCGATGAGAGTTTATATAAGAGGGGTGTCATATATTTCCCTACTGTCAGTCTTTATTACTCGCTTTGAGTGAACAGTGCTCTATTACTGCTCAAGAGTTGTAAAAAAGCCTTTTTGGTAGAAAATCATTAAATTATTTTGCAAGGTACGTAGTTATTATTAAAGGATTGTAGTATTTTATTACTAATTAATGTTGAAGTTATTGATTGGAATGTATTTATTGATTAATTGATTGATTGATTTGTTTACAGATAATTGGGTACCTGTAGGTTACCAGATTCCAACAATCTGTTCATTCAGTGGCAGCAGTTGATAAATTATAAAAAGGTAAGTGCCCCTCTAATAACTTTTAAACAGTTAGAGTGATATTTTCCAATGTTCACCACTACATGTCAGTGAAAATTATATATTTGGCAATCAAAAGTTGGAACTACTTGACCATGGTGTGTAAAGCTAATTTTGTAGGTTAGATTTTGATTACCGCTCTATTAAGTCTAAATGTTCATTGCTAGGTGTCAGTGTCAGAGGGAATATTTAAAGACTTAACCTGAGTTCACCTAACATAACCTAACGTTACCTAACTTAACCTTGTCATGTGACATGTTTTACATGTTTAAACTTGTTTTAAAACTGGCTATGACGTCACACTTAGCTCACTTCACTGGCCATCGCTGGTTTCTATCACGTGACATGTTCTACAAGTTTAGACTTGTTTTAAGACTGGCTATGACGTCACACTTAGCTCACTTAACTGGTGATCGCTGGTTTCTATCACGTGACATGTTCTACAAGTTTAGACTTGCTTTAAGACTGGCTATGACGTCACACTTAGCTCTCTTAACTGGCGACCGCTGGTTTCTACCACTCTATCAAGTTCCAATGTTCACCGCTAGGTGTCAGTGACAGTGGTATATAGTAACCCCCAGTTAGAACTACATGAAGTTAGACTGCTTGGAGTTCACAGATGATTGATATAAATACCCTGCTATAACCATTGACTGGAATATAATTAAACTATTTATATTGTACTTTGTTTTATCATTTATTAACATTTATGATTTCTTTCTTTTATAGGTAATTTCGAAAGTGTAACCCACATATAAGGGTTTGTTGTAAGTTACTTTAAGACGATTCATTTGTATTACAACTAAATCCTCATGAATAATTGAACAGCTATGAAAGTTAGGCTTGCTTATTAAGTTGCTCGCACCATACTTTTACCATCATTCTCCCACTTTGTTATCAGCTTTACATCAACTCGTTTATCAACATTCTCCATAGTCTTTCCAAAAACACTATTATTCATGAGTTTATAAAAATCTTTTTCAAACGCGTTTGTTGACAGTGTTCTTAAATTATTGTTCAGATCAATATACGGTTTGAGCCATGCTGACTGATGAAATTGCAATACGCGATGAATTTTAGTTAATTTCAATCCATGCTGTAGACACTGTTTCAAGTTTTGATAATGTATTACATATTTACATTTATCATTTACATTAGCAATTAACATTTTTGTTCGTGATGTATGGAGATTTCATATTCTCAAGACAAAATGGTAAATCATTATGATCATCATGTAACTCATTAGGTACTCAAGATTTACCTCTAAAATATATCCTTTATCATCGTTATCATTAAGAGTGTCAACATGTAAGACATCAATTTCAGGTTGTGTCAGCCAGCGAAAATCTTTCAGTGGTAGATATTGACTCATAGCCCAACCATATTGGTTATTTGCATCGAGGTAGACAATATACTTTGACTCTTCACAAGGGTTGTAGCTAGGCACGTATTTATTATTCGCTTTAGAGTACCGTCCACTACATTGGCTTAATCCACCTCGAATTGATGATTTTATAAAATTGATCATGTCTATATCAGTCATTAATTCTAAATTTACTTTCGTTTTTTTCAACATTGAACTGAAATTTAACCCAGGAGCAGTGAAATACTGACAAGGATCATGGTCATAAGTTTTCATACAAACATTCCGAAAATTTTCAAAAACATCTGCTAATAACAACACATCTGTCTGCAAATATAGGTCTGAAAATTCTCCTAAAGTTTGAATGTCAAACTGTGCCCATACACGTTGTGCATGTAAATATTCCTGATCACTGATATGACTTGTGTTTAAGGAACTGTAAAATGCATCTTTCGGTGGTAAAGAACACTCCTCAAGACGTTCCACACAGTTAATATATTCGTAAGGGAATATACCCTTTTGACAATTCATATTTAAAGCATCTTCTTTAGGAAAGACACGTTGAATTTCATGAAACTGATCTGATTTTAAATTACTAGAAAGCTTATCAAGACTACTCGGCATAAAGCGGAATGAATCTAAAAATCGCAGTTTTATCGTTTTCTAATTGTCAGTTTTGATGTATTTTGTGAACGATATGTATTGTTCCTTATTATTTGCAATCACATCAATTTTCACATCTGAAACTCCAAATTCTTTAACGATAAAGTGGTTATCGTATTTGCTACCGTTGTGTAGAATGACTGGAATGAATTTACTTACTCTATAATTTAAATTACATTCTTGGTGAGCAGCACCACGATATTTTCCTGTAAAATGGTCATGATCGCGAACCCTGTCTGTATATAAACATTCACCGGTTATAAAACAATTAGTTTCAGTTTCAAAATTCATTTGCTCTGATGAAGTTAGTGGTTCCATTGGAATGATCGTAATTAAAATAGAGGATATACGGATGGCATCTTTCTCAAGCCTTTCCATAAAAACTTTAGGTGCATCAGGTCCTCTATAGAGCTCAAACGTATTTAAAGAGTCATCATAACTACATTTAATATAATATGCAAAGCTAAAAGGTTCATGAATGTGAGTAGTGTTGGTAAAAGGTTGGGCTGGATTCGATGAACATGTATTAAATGGTTTTAGCAAAGCTTCAAAGTCAGCATATATAACAAATGGTACTCGAAGCGGTTTCTCATAATCCTTAAATTTTAGAATGTTATTTTTAGGAGTCGGTAATACCGTACACACATGATTACACCCCCATTTTTGATGTTGAGTTAGTTGGTCCTCTTTCTGAAATATAGCAAACAGCCATCACACAACCACTTCTTAGATTCACCATTTGATAGCTGACTACCAACAAGTCTACTGAAATGTTTTATCCAGCAATAGTGAGCATTTTCACCTTCGGTTATGTATAGTAAATTTACATGAGCATCCTTTTTCCCCAGAATATAATATAGAGGACCTACTATTCTCTTATTTTCAATTCCATAAACATTAATACTTACATTGTTCAGCTCTTCAAAACGTTGAATGTCTTTTATCGTCATAGGAAATTCTATTTCTTTTAAATCTAACACTGAAGAATAGTGAGGATAAGATGATGTTCTATCCATATTTTTCACTGCTGGATGGAGAGCTTAGGTTACAGCCCATGCAAAGCATGCGCCATCATTATTCATAACGTTTACACAAGCATGCTTACGTTTGATCCATCCTGGCAAATCAATGTATGATGATGCTCGAAGGGGATTATATTTATTCATGTTGGTTTCTAAATAAAGTACTTCAACCAACGCCCAGCCTGACTCCCTTTCCTGAAACTCTTCACTCTTCACAATGATAGCACTTGAAATATTTTTTTTGGTATATATCACTAATATTAGTTGATTCGCTAACAATTATGTTTTTTTTCTTTTTTTTTTTTTGTATTAAAGATTTGATAAGCCGTCGGATTTTTTAAGAGCGTTAAAAATCCCTCAGTATGCCTTCCTTCGGAGGGGAAGTAAAGCCGGCGGTCCCATGTCATAGATTTATGGCATGTTAAAGATCCTTCCACTAATTGCACCTGTGTGAAGCTAAATTGGATAGGTTAAGAATGTAAACAACGCTCTTAGGTTTCTACGTTCGTTGCCAAGCGCTGACTGCGGTGGCGTCTAGTAGCTAAGTTCTGAATTAGACCTAGTAGTCGTTGACGGTGGCGCTTGGCGGCAAAAGTAGGAACTATTTGAAAAATTATAAGTTGCAGTACTTAAAATTAAAAAACAGATACACACACTAATACAGTCATCACAATTAACACCGGTTATCAGACAGATTCTACACACACCCAAAGTACACGGGGCTACATGACCGCGTTGTCGCAGCCCCTAAACTTAAGAACCAACCAACCAACCAAAGATTTGATATCTGTAATTTCACATTGACTCCCAGTTTTTACATAGAGTCCAAAAAGTTCAAAATTCATTTTAAATGTTTTATGCTCCACTAAAACATTTTCTACCAAGCCAAACACACTAGGTTGAACATTTCTTAAGAATGATTCAATACTTTGAGTTTTTTTTTCACTATAAAGTCTGTAACTAGCAATTCGACTTTTAAACGCACTACCAATTTCTTGAATATTTCCAGAATTTCTTTCAAGGCAAGCGTTATTTTTATGATGAATACTACGTAAATGTCCATGAATGATTGATAAAGGTATATCAATATTACATACATCACAATGGGTTATCGAAGGTTCACCATTCTTCTTTCTTTTTAATGCACAACTATTTTCACAATCTTGAGAACGTTTACGCTTTTGAGCATCACACTCATTTAAAGGTTCCGTGCTAGTTGATGGTTTTACAGATTTCAATTCCTGTTGTTTTCCATGCACTTCAACCATGTGGGATTGATATTGCTTTACAGCAGAAAAACCAAGTTCACAAACTGAACATGAAAATGGTGCTGAACTGACATGCATTAAATTTACATGACGTGCAAGATTATCTTGTCTATTAAATGTGGTAGCACAATGACTGCACACAAACATTTTAATGCCATGTTTAGCATTTGCGTGTCGTTGAAGGTTGTCAGGTCTTGAGAACTGTTTCTTACAGTCACCACACTTGAACATGATGATCACTTTCGAAATTACCTATAAAAGAAAGAAATCATAAATGTTAATAAATGATAAAACAAAGTACAATATAAATAGTTTAATTATATTCCAGTCAATGGTTATAGCAGGGTATTTAAATCAATCATCTGTGACCTCCTAGCAAGTCTAACTTCATGTAGTTCTAACTGGGGGTTACTATATACCACTGTCACTGACACCTAGCGGTGAACATTGGAACTTGATAGAGTAGTAGAAACCAACGGTCGCCAGTTAAGAGAGCTAAGTGTGACGTCATAGCCAGTCTTAAAGCAAGTCTAAACTTGTAGAACATGTCACGTGATAGAAACCAGCGATCACCAGTTAAGTGAGCTAAGTGTGACGTCATAGCCAGTCTTAAAACAAGTCTAAATTTGTAGAACATGTCACGTGATAGAAACCAGCGATCGCCAGTGAAGTGAGCTAAGTGTGACGTCATAGCCAGTCTTAAAACAAGTCTAAACTTGTAGAACATGTCACGTAATAGAAACCAGCGATCGCCAGTGAAGTGAGCTAAGTGTGACGTCATAGCCAGTCTTAAAACAAGTTTAAACATGTAAAACATGTCACATGATAAGGTTAATTTAGGTAAAGTTAGGTTATGTTAGGTGAACTGAGGTTAAGTCTTTAAATATTCCCTCTGACACTGACACCTAGCAATGAACATTCAGACTTAATAGAGCGGTAATCACAATCTAACCTACAAAATTAGCTTTACACACCATGGTCAAGTAGTTCCAACTTTTGATTGCCAAATATATCATTTTCACTGACATGTAGTGGTGAACATTGGAAAATATCACTCTAACTGTTTAAAAGTTATTAGAGGGGCACTTACCTTTTTATAATTTATCAACTGCTGCCACTGAATGAACAAATTGTAGGAATCTGGTAACCTACAGGTACCCAATTATCAGTAAACAAATCAATCAATCAATTAATCAATAAATACATTCCAATCAATAACTTCAACATTAATTAGTAATAAAATACTACAATACAATAATAATAAGTACTTACCTTGCAAAATAATTTAATGATTTTCTACCAAAAAGGCTTTTTTACAACTCTTGAGCAGTAATAGAGCATTGTTCACTCAAAGCGAGTAATAAAGACTGACAGTAGGGAAATATATGACACCCCTCTTATATAAACTCTCATCGCTCGTGTCAGCAGTTTTTTGCAGATCATTGCAATTCCTTTCCCAATACAGCTGAGAGTCCAAAGTACACTAGGAACACCTGTGTGGTATCCAATGACTGCTGACTTTGCATGATCATCACCCATTGTCTTGATCAACACCTGGGGTTTCAAATTACTGCAGCGTCAGTCATAGTAACAGCAGTGTGTGCTCTCTGCCATGTCAGCAACATGACACCGGAAGGAACACCTGTGTAATATCCAATAACTGCTAAGTTTGCATGATCATCACCCATTGTCTTCATGAACACTTGCGGTTTCAAATTACTGCAGTGTTAGTCATAGCAACAGATCTGCGCGCTCTCTGCCATGTCTGTAATATGACACACAGGAAATAACAAGACGTCTTACTACACGTACCATCTCCATAGTTTTAACATCTTAAGAACATGTATTGTTCTCATTCAAATACAAATGACTCGTTAGAACACATCCATCCACCAAGTTAGATCCCTTGTATGTTCACATGTATTTCGCCACTTTCCTTTCATATCGTTATCCTATTATAGTAGTGGAGACTGGGGAACAACGTCAGTTCAACACACGCGAAATGTAGTTAGGCCCCTTGACATAATTTAAATAAATTCATGAGCCATTCCGTAGGAACCGGTCCAAAGGTTCAGTCCAAAGGGACTCATCAACAAGGACTCATCCACAAGGAATCGTCCACAAGGACCTGTCAACAAGGACTCGTCCACAGGGACTCGTCAACAATGACCCGGCAACAATGACCCGTACACAGGGACCTGTCAACAAGGACCCGTCCACAGGGAACCGCTCCCCCACCCTCTTCAAAAGCCATGAGTGGGCATGCTAATTCATAGTGGCTTTCCACCGAACATATGCACTTTATGTAGAACAACGTTTCATTCCATATCGGCATTCAAACTCTCACATGTTGCAATTGGAAAGAGAGATTCTCTAAAAAATTACAATTTCACCCCCTAGTAGGGGTAGGTTTTATTTTGGGGTGGAAATAGGTTGTCCATTGGAAAGGGGGTATCAGCACGAGTTCAATGACACCTCATTCGTCTAAATCCGACCATGCGTTCGGGAGTTATCGGGCTGCCGCCATCTTGTGAGGAGTGTGAGGAGGAGGAGGATTTAGAACCGATTCATTTCCACTACTGATAATAACTGGCATAACTGCTGACTTGAGTGCCGTCATAACCCCCTATACTCACCATATTGGAACCTTCAGAACCGACGGCAGGATTTAGACTAAGTCCGTACATTGCCAATATGCATGCGCTAGGAGTTACACTCCCTAGGAGATGGGATGAGAAGAAACCAACACACAACAATTTTCTGTTGAGAGCTGAGCTATTTATGTTGCGAGAACGGAAAAATACGATAGAGCCAGTAAACAAAATCCGAATAATTTTCTATTATGTAATAGATAATGTAAACATTACAATTCTGTGGTAAGATCTGAAGCACTCTTTGGAGCTGAAACATTACAGTTAATGTGGAAAGGTGACATAAACAAGATCATGCTCATGGAAAGAAGATTGGTTCGATGCATCCTTGGCCCAAGGAAAACAGAAACAGACTATAACAGACCACGACCTAACAAGGAAATATACACACATGTGGAGAACATAATTCACACAATGGGCATTTAAATAGAATGAATAATGACAGACTAACAAAACAAACTTTTAATAAAATTTTAAAACTTAAAGCTCAACCAGCGTGGTTTACACAGACATTAAAGCTCAACCAGCGTGGTTTACACGGACATTAAAGCTCAACCAGCGTGGTTTACACAGACATTAAAGCTCAACCAGCGTGGTTTACACTGACATTAAAGCTCAACCACCGTGGTTTACACGGACATTAAAGCTCAACCCCCGTCGTTTACACGGACATTAAAGCTCAACCAGCGTGGTTTACACAGACATTAAAGCTCAACCAGCGTGGTTTACACGGACATTAAAGCTCAACCAGCGTGGTTTACACAGACATTAAAGCTCAACCAGCGTGGTTTGCACAGACATTAAAGCTCAACCAGCGTGGTTTACACAGACATTGAAGCTCAACCAGCGTGGTTTACACTGACATTGAAGCTCAACCAGCGTGGTTTACACAGACATTAAAGCTCAACCAGCGTGGTTTACACAGACATTGAAGCTCAACCAGCGTGGTTTACACTGACATTGAAGCTCAACCAGCGTGGTTTACACAGACATTAAAGCTCAACCAGCGTGGTTTACACAGACATTGAAGCTCAACCAGCGTGGTTTACACAGACATTAAAGCTCAACCAGCGTGGTTTACACAGACATTAAAGCTCAACCAGCGTGGTTTACACAGACATTGAAGCTCAACCAGCGTGGTTTACACAGACATTGAAGCTCAACCAGCGTGGTTTACACAGACATTAAAGCTCAACCAGCGTGGTTTACACAGACATTAAAGCTCAACCAGCGTGGTTTACACAGACATTAAAGCTCAACCAGCGTGGTTTACACTGACATTAAAGCTCAACCAGCGGGGTTTACTCAGACATTAAAGCTCAACCAGCGTGGTTTACACTGACATTAAAGCTCAACCAGCGTGGTTTACACTGACATTAAAGCTCAACCAGCGTGGTTTACACTGACATTAAAGCTCAACCAGCGGGGTTTACTCAGACATTAAAGGATCTTGACAATACAGATACATATAATAGGAATGTATTTCGTGACAAAATTCAAAATGTGATCTTCAGGGATGAGCAAGAAAGACAACGAAAGCAGCCACGGAACATTGAACAGCTCCGGAAGCAGAGATCAGAGAGGATGAAGCGAATGTGGGCAGAGAGAAGAAAGACATGTGGCAAGATTTGAAGTATTGATTTTACGTGCACTGTAATAGTGCTATTCGATAAAATGAATAATAATCAGATAATGTGATCCAGATACTGGAGATGAACATTTTATCTCTAGAGGGTGTTGCATTTCATTTTGCCGCTTATCTCACAAGTCGAGAACATGGAATACGGCTTTACATACAAACACAAACCTAATCTGCGGTTGACACCCCAGACCCCATTGCTTGTAGTACACCTTGAATCAGTAATTTTCGCCCAGACTGTCGTCTAACCTCACTACAGGGGAGTGCGGTGAAGCGCATACTTGCAGTCTGTCGAGGGCTATGAGATATTGTTGATGCTCTCAGAAATTTTGCATCTGGGACGCATGCGCAGTGCGTATGTGCAGTCGAGTATTTTACGATTTGTAATATAGTTTGCTCGTGAGTTGGCTCAGCGAAAGAATAGCCTGCACATCATAAGGATAACATTATCATAAAAGTGTCTAAAATACCCAGTCCCCGAGTCAGGGGTTGAACACTGAAGATAATCCCCAAAGCCAGGTCTGGAATCAAACCCACAAACCTTCAGGTTTTGGATGCAATCGTGGATATTAAATGCAAAAATACATATCTGCAAATTTGCTTGTATAACAAAGAATCCCTCATTGGTAAATTTGGCTCCCTGATGTGACATTATAGCAGTTATTATTTACATTATTATTTACAAAAGTCGTTGCCTGGAGGCAAGCAACAGGAAATTTGTATTCTTTACTGACCCATTGACTGGACTGACACAGAAATGCAATTGCACAGGTCTATGACTGAGAGGTTAACAATTGTTTCCTGCAGCTGAGTACCCGCAAGAAGGGCTTGCTGAAACTCAAAGATGCGCAGAGACCGATATCAATTGGCGTATTTTAATGCCCATTGCGGGGCTCCTGCGTGTCCCCTGAATGCTGACTACCGGGCTCACTCAATTCTTCAACAATGCGTCTCACTCCGAGACGCGGTCTACAGCTATTTTATGTATATTACGTAGCTGCAAGTGCGTTTGATGTATACCTAAAGCCTCGAAAATTGTGTATAATATTCAGTGTACTTAGCAATGTCACAGTTTAGCTCTAAATTAGGGACTGCCAAAACTTTACAGTCAAAGCAACAGAGTGTCGGAAAGGTCGGTGCGGAATATTAAACAAGGCGCCAAAAAAAAACCAAGATGTTCAGTAAAGAACATATAGCCTACTTTCTCCTAAATGCATGGGTATTGTTATAACTCTTTGTCCTTTTCAAGGAGTATGATTGAATGTTGGTTGTAGTAGCTTGTTGAAATACAACGTGCTATAGGGATATTAAACATGAATATGAGGTGCCCTTTGCTAGTGCTACCTCTGTACCAAATTTCGTTCAATTCGGTTTCACCGTGTTTGAATTGATAGGGGGAATCGATTTGCACACATACCTGGCCACCATCTGCAAACTATTGGGCTGATGTTCTTGCAGTTTGGTCAGAATATGTTTCCCACATAAAGATATGGTGTTGCAAAATTTGGTAGAGACTAGATATTAGGTTGGTCGTAATTACATTTTAGCTTTTAAAATTTAGGTGGCCGCGATTACGTTTCCGTCAAGATAGCGGTGATATAAAACATGACACTGAGGTGCCCTTTCCTAGTGCTACCTCTGTACCAAATTTCGTTCATTCAGTTCCACCGTGTTCGAATGAATAGGGGGAATCAATTTTGACATAAAGATGGCCGCCATCCGCGAACGGACGAGATTAGATTGGTCAAAGGATGCTCCATCCATAAAGGTATGTTGTTGCAAAGTATGGTAGAGATCGGATGGTTATGTTAGTCGTAATTTGATTTAAGCTTTAAACATTTGTGTGGCCGCCATTACGTTTGTGTCAATATGGCGGCGATATAAAACATGACACTGAGGTGCCTTTTGTTAGTACTACCTCTGTACCAAACTTCGTTCCATTCGGTTGCACCGTGTTCGAATTAATAGGGGGAATTGATTTTCACACAAAGATGGCCGCCATCCGCAAACTATTAGGCTAATGACCTATTCACTTGGTCAAAGGATGCTTCCTCTATAAGGGTACGTTGTTGCAAAATTTGGTAGAGATCGGATGATTAGGTTAATCGTAATTTGATTTAAGATTTGAACATTCGTGTGGCCGCCATTACGTTTCAGTCAAGATGGCGGCGATATAAAACATGACACTGAGGTGCCCTTAGCTAGTGCTACCTCTGTACCAAATTTTGTTCCATTCGGTTCCACCGTGTTTGAATTAATAGGGGAATCAATTTTGACATAAAGATGGCTGCCATCCGCAAACTATTAGGCTAATAACCTATTAGATTGGTCAGGGGATACTCCCTCCATAAAGGTATGTTGTTGCAAAGTTTGGTAGAGATCGGATGGTTATGTTAGTCGTAATTTAACTTAAGCTTTGAACATTTGTGTGGCCGCCATTACGTTTCTGTCAATATAGCGGCGATATAAAACATAACACTGAGATGCCCTTTGCTAGTGCTACCTCTGTATCAAATTTCGTTCCATTCGGTTTCACCGTGTTCGAATTAATAGGGGGAATTGATTTTCACACAAAGATGGCCGCCATCCGCAAACTATTAATCTAATGACCTACTCATTTGGTCAAAGGATGCTCTCCCCATAAAGGTATGTTGTTGCAAAATTTGGTAGAGATCGGATGATTAGGTTAGTCGTAATTTGATTTAAGCTTTGAACATTTGTGTGGCCGCCATTACGTTTCAGTCAAGATGGCGGCGATATAAAACATGACACTGAGGTGCCTTTTGTTAGTACTACCTCTGTACCAAACTTCGTTCCATTCGGTTGCACCGTGTTCGAATAAATAGGGGGAATTGATTTTCACACAAAGATGGCCGCCATCCGCAAACTATTAGGCTAATGACCTATTCATTTGGTCAAAGGATGCTTCCTCTATAAGGGTATGTTGTTGCAAAATTTGGTAGAGATCGGATGATTAGGTTAATCGTAATTTGATTTAAGCTTTGAATATTTGTGTGGCCGCCATTACGTTTCCGTCAAGATGGCGGCGATATAAAACATGACACTGAGGTGCCTTTTGTTAGTACTACCTCTGTACCAAATTTCGTTCCATTCTGTTGCACCGTGTTCGAAATAATAGGGGGAATCGATTTTCACACAAAGATGGCCGCCATCCGCAAACTATTACGCTGATGACCTATTGGTTTTGTCAAAGGATGCTTCCCCCATAAAGGTATGTTGTTGCAAAATTTGGTAGAGATCGGATGATTAGGTTAGTCGTAATTTGATTTAAGCATTGAACATTTGTGTGGCCGCCATTACGTTTCATTCAAGATGGCGGTGATATAAAACATGACACTGAGGTGTCCTTTGCTAGTGCTACCTTTGTACCAAATTTCGTTCAATTCGCATTCACCGTGTTCGAATTGATAGGGGGGGGGGACAGACATTCAGAGTACACACACTCACACACACACAGACACACACACACACACAGACTCACACACACACATACACACACACACACAGACTCACACACACACATACATACACACACACAGACAGACACACTTTTTTCGCCCTGTGTTGATCTCATAAGTCTACTTTCATTTTTTGCAAAAATCGAAAGTAGGCTAATAAAGTGGTGAGGTGGATTCATTTTCAACGCCTGGAGAGAGGAGGCCAAAATCTGTGAAGACGTGCGAATTAGATGATTTTGATAAATGCGTGGTCAGGCGTACGATTCATAATTTTCACAGTATCAAAGGCGAGAGGCCAACGCTGGAAAAGATCTGTAGGAAACTGGTGGAGGACATCAATTTTAAAGGTGGTGAACGAACATTAAGCAAGATAGTTCGAGGCCTAGGTTTTAGATGGAGGAAGACAGAAGACATGCGTATAATAGTCATGGAGAAGCCTGACATAAGGCTCCTACGTATCCAGTACTTACAGAGTATTTGGCGGTACCGACAACAGGGTAGGCCTATTGTTACACTGATGAGACATCTTTGCATAGTTCGCACACTAAGCCAAGTGCTTGGAGTGAGTAGTGATGTAAAATGACTCGGCATTTATAAGTCGGGGCAAATGTCCAGGATAAATGTCCGGGTAAATGCCCAAAACCCATAAATGCCCAGGCATTTTGGGCATTTACCTCTTTTAGAAACATATTCATAATGCAACGCTTATATAAATATTGTTTTAGCCATATATGTATCTACATATATGTATTCTACATATTTATCCACAGAAACAGGAGTTGAGGCAAAAATAGACTGCAGAAATTGTTGTAGGAATTCACTGAAAGAACCTTATTTTGGTTCTGAGGCTGAGTTTGTGCTTGGTACTGCAGATTTGTTGTTGAAATCATTAACTTCAATTGAGGCCTTGACATGGGAAAGCACGTAAGTCCAAAATTGCATTATTACAGGAGAAGCAAAAAACTGTTCCAAAGTCCTGGTATGAGTGATTTATTCATTATAACAATAACAATAATGCCAAAATCGTCCTAAAGTCCAAAAACAGGAAGAAAAGACAACAAATTACATAAACAATTGAAGTATAAACACATGTTGCGGTAAAAATCCTTATTCTCATCATCTAAGTAATCCAACATCGAAAGTAAGTCCTTCTTCTTGGCCTCATTGATTGTTGGAGTAGTCTGGATTGGTGGAAGATCTCGAAGATTAGCGACATCATTAAGGGAGCAGTGTTTCTTGAAGATCCTGTATCGCATCCATTTTTCAATGGAGTTGAAAGTATTTCTAGTTAGGATGTTAGGGAATCCAGTTTTCGTAATTTCCACCCATGACAGTGTGCCTAGTTTCATCTTGGTAGTGTTCTGAAGTTGGTCACTTACCAAAGATAAGTCACGAAAATCTTCATGAACCATTTCAACAACATTGAAAGGGTTGTCGAATTTGCAGTCCCGGACCATGTCTCTTAACTCGCTTGGAACCATGGCTCTGCAGACTCGTTTCCGCTTTTAATGATTCCAAAGTCGTGGTCACAAGGCATGTAAGAATGACCAGAAACTAAAAATTTGAGTTCAATAGTTTCAAAATAGTCTTTAGCAACCAAATAAATTAGAGCCATCAGGACCATGCGGTGTTTGTTCTGGCCTGCGCAGTTGTTGCCCCAGATAACTATGTGTCTCTTATGGGTGAACTCTGATTTCAGTACTTTCATGATTCATGATGCCACTTAATTCCCCCCGCCCAGCAATGCCTTCGTGCCACATGCATATGTAATTGTTGCTTGTATCGCCAACATGAATACATAGGTTATAGTAGGAAAGCTGTCTACAATAGAACATGCTTGAGTGAGTAAGTGAGGGTGTGAACTTTACTTGCTGCATATCTGCACTTACTGTGCAAGCAGCACTTGCAGGTGATCGGGACTGGGAGCAATCACTGTTGAGAAGTTGTTTTGCCTTATCAGCTTTGCGCTGATGTAACTCACGCTTTGCTATGAAACCAAATTTTTCAGGCCCCTCCGCAGATTTTATTTTATGTTTGAAAAGATCGCAAGTTGCACAAGTATCTGTGCGAGGACGATGACATTTCAACTTCGGGAATTCTTTCTTGAAAACCCTGCTGAAAAATCTGTAACTCGTTTGAAGTTCAGGATGCTTTATCTGATAAGCTCTAAAGACATTAAGGTCTGGGCTCAAGAAATGCCGAGACGTTTTATGCCTACAATATTGGCTCTCTTCCGCTGGAAAAGACTGTACATGGGCTTTGATGAGATCCCTATCTTCATCAGTATATTTGAATTTATGGGAATGTGAGCATGCATTTCGCCCTCTTGTGTCCTTCCAGACCAACTGCCCTTCTTTTTTCTTACGTATTAGACGACCCAGGCGATTGTCTGATATCCCCAAGACACCACAGAATACCATCCTACAAACTTTTACGTGACCTGCAGAGGTTGGTAATCTATAAGCCACAGTTACCTGTCGATCGAGAGTAGTTGGTGAGTCACCCTCTTGTTCAGTTGTTGAAACCCTCCTTCTACTTCTCTGAGTAGGGATTAAACTCATCAGTCCCAAGAGAAAGTTAGAGCGCGCTGAGTAATCCTCTTTCCAGAAATCGTTGTGCAATTTCTTCCCTCCTTGAAGAAGGTCCATATTCGTTGTACACATGTTGCCACACCGTTTGCAATTAGGCTGGAAAGAAGGATGACACTGCGATAGGCAATTGAAACGATAAAACCAGCAAACTAACCCTCAAAACGCATTGAGTACCGGTACTTACCTTTAGAAACGGACGAGGCTGATCACGACGGAAGTCAAGGGGACGATTTGGTTGCATTTTAAGTTAGATATTTATCACAGGAAACACTCCGATATTATAATAAAATCCCAAATTCGTCACTGTTAGCAAATAAACACTCCAAATGTTATCATAACACGAAGCGATTAGAACCATTCCCGCCTAACACAGACAAGGTTCAACGGACATACGTGCTTCTCTATTCCAAGGCGGCTGGACTTATTACTGATGCCATTTAGCGAGCTTCAGAGGAACTGAATGAACCTAGGTATGGACTTAAGGGTTTCTTCACGCCATTGGCATTGTTTCTTACTTCCATATCCATAAAAAAAGAAAAAAAAAAGATTTTTGGACTTAAGTGCTTTCCCATGTCAAGGCCGCAATTAGTAAAGGTTCATAAGGGGTTTTCTTTCGAAAAGGTTTTTCAACCACTGTAACTGTACCTAACTGAAGCACTTTTTTTTTAGATCCTGAGGGCATTTAAAACACTTTTTATGTGCGTTTCCAATTTGTTTCAATGTGACTGTTAATAATCCTTATTACAATATTTACAAGATACTCCTTTCCCTATCAAATTAAAAATGTTCCTAAGCATTTTGTAATGATTTAATCTAACACTTAAAAATATAAATAGCCTAAGAAAGAAGTGAGGTTATCTCAGACTCAACCACTCAACAGAAAGCTCTACTTCACAACTAACTGGGCTGGGCTGCTGGTGGTAGAATGCCTCACCAATAGGCCACAACCACCCTACCCCCACTCCAAGATCATAGCACAATGGCAGCCCAGGGCCTAGCCCATCCCCCCCCCCTCCCAAAGCCACTATTCACACCATAATCAAACTCCTACCTAATTGTCCTAAATATAAATGAGTAGGCCGGCAGGCCTAACTCGGTAATACAATGTTTTATTGAAACCAGATATACATAATTCCCATTTAGATGTTATTGACAACATTGACACAGGGTAATTACATTATTATTAGCAATATTCGGTCATTACTAGTTTATCCATGAAATGTACCTTTGATTAATGGTCTTTATTATGTTTTAGAAGCTCTAGTAACAATCACAAGTAGTAAAAAGTAAAAAAATAATAATTAAATACCCACATTTTGGGCGCTTAAACCTGCTTTGGGCAAATTACCATTTATAGATGTTCTGCAAACTGGGCATTTGCCCGGCCCACATCACTAGGAGTGACGGTTCTCTTCATGGACTGAAGTCACTTATCTCGAAAGGGCAAAGATTAATTGTGGTACATGCCGGTTCAGATCCAGGTTTCATTCCAAATGCTTTGTAGGTTTTCAAATCCCACTAAACAACAGGGGACTATCACGATGAGATAGACTATAGAAATTATGAAAAATATCTGACAGATAAATTAATTCTTAATTTGCCACCCAACTTTGTAGTCGTGAATGACAATGCCTCGGACCATAATGCCCAATGTGAGCGCACTCACATCAACTTCCCGAAAAACAGTTACTCAGGATTGGTTGACCGATAGGGGTATTCCATTTTCTACAGAGATGATAAAACCTCAACTGTATGCTTTGATTAAATCCCATAAACCACGTTATAAGACATATCAAATCGACAGACTACTTGCTAACTATGGACACACGATATTGCGTCTACCACCCTGACTTGAAACCCTACCGAAATTGGGCTCGTGCTAAAAATTATGTAGCAGAAAATAATGTTACTTTCAAACTTGATGACGCAAGAACATTATTTATGCAAATAATTGCGTCAACTGGAGCAGAAGAATGGTCGTGTCGGTGTAGTTACGTAATAGACATTGAGAAGAAGTACATTGATAGCGAAGTAGGCTATCATTAGTGTGGGGGGCGATAGCGACAGTGACGTCAACACCAAGAGCACGGATGACAGTGAAGGTGATAGGAGTGGCTTTCAAACTCTTTCAGAAGACGCAGACTACTATCGGATTTTATCATTTCAAATGATCTTGTCGACTTCGTCGTTATGCTTGGGTCCAACGTTATGCGTTACGGAGACGGAGACGGAAGTGACGTCATGCAGCCACGCGGGAAGCAGAAGCTAATGGTTATTGGAGTCTTGTGAAAGAGTCCTGGGGCGTCGAGCAACCTGGGGCTTTGAGCGAAGCGAACACAAGAATACCGGGTGTCTCCTAAAGAGGTGTGCAGGATGTCAGAGCAAAGTACAGTACAAGATGCCAGATAACAATACAGGGTGACTCCTAAAAATATATAAAAAATGCCTGATAAGAATACAAGGTGACTCCTAAAGAGATACACAAGATGCCAGATAACAATACAGGGTGACTCCCAAAAAGATATACAAGATGTCAGATAACAATACAGGGTGACTCCCAAAGAGATATGCAAGATGTCAGATAACAATACAGGGTGACTCCCAAAGAGATATACAAGATGTCAGATAACAATACAGGGTGACTCCCAAAGAGATATACAAGATGTCAGATAACAATACAGGATGGCTCCTAAAGGGATATACAAGCTGCCAATTAAGAATACAAGGTGACTCTTAAAGAGGTGTACAAGACGGCTGAGAAGAATACAGGGTGACCCCTAAAGAGGTGCACAAGATGTCATAAAAGATTACAGGGTGACTCCTAAAGAGGCGTACAAGATGTCACACAAGAATACAGGGTGACTCCTAAAGAGATATACAAGATGCCAGGTAAGAATACAAGGTGACTCTTAAACAGGTGTACAAGATGGCAGAGAAAAATACAGGGTGCCTCCTAAAGAGGTGTGCAGGATATCAGACCAAATTACAGAGTTACACTTAACGAGGTGTACAGTATGTTAGATTAAATTCAAATACAGGGTGACCCTTAAAGCGGTTTGCGAGATATCAGATTCAAATAATGGGTGACTCTTAAAGAGTTGTTAAACATGTCAGACTCAAATACAGGGTGACCCTTAAAGAGGTGCCCGCACGGAAAGCGTAAGTTAATGGGTAAAGGAGCCAGTTGAAAGAGTCCTGGGGCTTCGAGCAAAGCGAGAAGACCTCCTGAGCCTTTCTAACATGTGTAGCATTTGTAGCATGCGTCATTTGAAATGATATAACGTCTAGTCTTTCAGACTGTATTTTTTTAATTATGGATACTCGAGTTTAGGCCTTAATTTGAAACAAACCAACAGACAGCCAGCTGGGTGTCCTAGGCGAAACTCCACAAAAGACACGGCACAAACCTAGAAGAATTACTAAGTTTTAATTCACGGGCCGTGAAAGCCAATTTACCATCTTAATCTCTCTGTTGTTTCCTTCATCTTCAACAATAGATTACTGTGTCCTGGCTCAGGTTATAACTACTGTGTAAGGCATTACATACACGCACTGAGATCTCACTTGAACCCCAGTCACAGTTCAGCCAAGCCTGGGCAGCCATCCGTTCACAAAGGCTGCCAACGAGCTACTGAGCGAAGTGGGAGGGGCGTTTTCTGCCACTACCGAGCCCACCCGAACATTGCCGAAGATATGCGCAGCATTCTGCGGCAATCTCTTCTTGCAGGTATTCTAACAAACAGTAGCACTGAATGAAAGTAGAGCGAGCGATAACTTTCTCTATAGTACATGAATTAGCCAAAATACCTTATCAAACGACGAGAAATAAATCAGGGAATGATGTTTTAAAAGTTATTTCATCGTCTACCGTCTGTGACCCACCCAGCCATCCAAAATAGGATCACCACTTATATAGCCAATGGTCGCCGTTAGTCCAAATGAATCATCATCAGTTGCGGTCGTGAGTATTCGGGTCGCGTCTTTAGCCCCACTGGTAGTGATGTGGGCTGGGTAAATACCTAGTAGGAAGGTAAATATAAATAGGATATTTACCCGGGTATACACCCAGTGGTCATTTAAATACCCAAAATGATGGTATTTTCAGTTATTGAGCTTTGTACAACACCTTTTGATGTGTTGATGAAGTGTTGGACAAACAAGGACTGAAACACAGGTATTTGATGCCTTAAATTGAAATCAGGAACACTATTGATCCCTCAAAACAAAACAAAAGGAAAATGGATGTCCGGTTATTTTTTGGTATTTATATGTTTTGACTCCGTAACCTTGTCTTTAAGTGTATTTTTTTTTCTTTAAACTAAGGTAAAATATTGGATAAAACCTTTTGGGTGTTTGGTGATTCAAATATTTAATAAATACCAAGATATTGACAAGGTCAAGTTTTATTACTGTACTGGAAATGAGCAACAAAGATGTGGGATGGGAAAAGCTACTTTTGTAGTAATGAGAGTAGGCTATATGCATATTAATTGAAATATGTCTATGCCAAAACTCAAAAGGTAATAAAATATATTCAATAGAATGGACATTTGAAAAAAAAAAGCTTAGTAAATGTGCTTTAAGTTATTTTTCATTCAATTTTAAATATAAAAGAAATATCATTTTTTTAATCATACGTTAAATAAAACAAATGCATGTCAGGAAGTTTTTGTAGTATGTGGGCTTTATAAAGGGTGAAGATGTACTGTATGCCAGCAAGCATTTGGGTTGTCAACACTGTTCAGCTCATCCTACCCAGAATTCAACTGACACTGTACTTCCCTCCCATTTTCTATTCTTTGTTTGATTTTCTATTTACTAGTCTTTTTGGATATTTGAGTACCATTTTATTTTATATATGAATGATATTACAAACTGTTCTGAAAAACTATATATAAGCTACACCTTTTGTAGAACTTGGTCAATGCTCTGAATAAATTTCCCCCAACCTTTATCTCAATGTTTGCAAAAAGGCCTAGTTCAATTCTAACCCTGAGTTTTTCAGGTAATAACTATTGAATTTTATCTCTTGATCTAATTCCCAACTCTAATTCTGTTTTTAAGTCCCAATTCTAATTAAATTAAATTTTATTAACTATCTAATGTTGTTACATTTCTAAAAAGTTAATGTAGAATAGTTTGCCTACCGGTACCCATTTTTAAGGTTCAACTTACCACGACACAGGATTTTTAATGAAAACTCTATAATACCCGGGACTTACCCATATTGGGTATTTACCCGAGTATATACCCTGGGTATTTACCCCGATTTATAAATACCTGGGTATTTTACATCACTACCCGCTGGTCTATGTCTAAGCACTAGTATCATTAAAACAGTACTGCCAACCTCGTCCTTAAGGTACTATATAAAGCAAAGAAGCGCCCATTTCATTAACGAGTGCGCATCATTCGTGTGCCATCGTGAAGTGGAAGTTAGGAGGATAAAACATAACCTATCTATAACCTGCACCAAGAGGATACCCGGACGTCAAGGCCGCACCTACACCTGACCATTCTTGTTCAATCCAATGGTTACAGCCTTACGCTCACAGATCAATGGTTTTGTGTCTACCGTACCCCACTAGCTGTGCGGGACCAAGGCCACACCTACACCCAACCATTCTAACCTTCATTTTGTCCAGTCCAATGGTTTTTGACAAAGGTTACAACCTATCGCGCCCAGATCAATGGTTTTGAGTCAACCGTGCCCTGATAGCTGCACATTTTGGCCGCACCGACACCCGAACATTCTAACCTTTGTTTTATCCTATCCAATGGTTAAAGCCTAACGCGTCCAGATCAGTGGTTTTTGACAATGGTTACAGCCTATTTATAACGCGTCCCAGTTTTTTTATTTATATTTTTTGTGGTGTTTGAAGCCATATTTTCAGTGTTGCCTTAGTAAACAAGAGTTTAGTGCTTTTCAGTCGGTCAACATGAATGCACCCAAAAGAGATGGGTTATGCCCTAATCCTGAAATAAATTACACGAGATTAATAAAACACTAGGATTACCAGTTTCGATCGTCAAGCGATCATCATCAGATCCATTACACTTAGGCTATAAAATCTATGTTTGAAATACAGGTGAAAATATTTACAATGCAGTATATATGATGTTAGGTGAAATGCTAAATGGTGATAGCTATTAGGAGTTTGTACTTTGGAGAGATTATATGGTTGTAAACTATGGTTAAACTATAAATTTGTAGGCTAACTACTTATCTGACTGTCTTCCTTACTACAGCTACTCGCAGTTTTCGTGCTCACTGGAACTCACTGTGCGGTCGACTGCGGTGGTTATCTTAACGACTGGTTTTTCCTAGCCTTCTCCCCCCTGCCCATACGTGCTGTGGGGAGTGATAGCGATGTGTTTATGTGAGGTGTTGCCAACCTAGATAAGATGTATGTTATTGAATGAGGTGGGTCTACAACTATTCTTCTCTTCTTCTGCAATAAACCAAGGCCCATATTCGCGGCAGTATTAAAGGTGCCGGGACGTCCATAAGACCGTCAACGCTTAGTTCGAATGGTTCGAATGGCTTATGGTCCACGCGTGGCGAGGGCTAATCCACGGTCTTTAATAGTTGTAGACCCACCTCATTCAATAACATACATCTTATCTAGGTTGGCAACACCTCACATAAACACATCGCTATCACTCCCCGCAGCACGTAAGGGCAGGGGGAGAAGACTAGGAAAAACCAGTCGTTAAGATAACCACCGCAGTCGACCGCACAGTGAGTTCCAGTGAGCACGAAAACTGCGAGTAGCTGTAGTAAGGAAGACAATCAGATAAATAGTTAGCCTACAAATTTATAGTTTAACCATAGTTTACAACCATATAAACTCTCCAAAGTACAAACTCCGGATAGCTATCACCATTTAGCATTTCACCTAACATATATACTGCATTTAGCATACACTGACAGTTGCAGAACCAATACTGCAACTAAATAATTGTACATATTGTAAATATTTTCACCTGTATTTCAAACATAGATTTTATAGCCTAAGTGTAATGGATCTGATGATGATCGCTTGACGATCGAAACTGGTAATCCTAGTGTTTTATTAATCTCATGTAATTTATTTCAGGATTAGGGCATAACTAACCCATCTCTTTTGGGTACATTCGTGTTGACCGACTGAAAAGCACTAAACTCTTGTTATATTTTTTTACTGTAATTTTGTACCCCACATGTTGGCAACAATGTGTGTGCCTCGGTGTGTAGCCTATCGCTTGAGTGCGCCTGTTGACAGTTGAACGAGATGCAAGCGCTGTCGAAACATGGCAGCCGTTATTAGAAGAGCATAATGTCAGTAATTGAGGTCCGTATTGACTAACTATATTAGAAAGAAATAAAGGGAATGTCTGTCTTTTCAATACAGAACATATATTAAACCTACTCACAGGTACCGTACATGTTTCGAGGGTTGTTAACTCCCTCTTCCTCAGCCTCTACAATAAATATCAAAGGAAAGGAAATCAATCTTTGATATTTATTGTACAGGCCGAGGAAGAGGGAGTTAACAACCCTCAAAACATGCACCTGTGAGTAGGTTTAATATATGTATTGAGGGCAGACATTCCCTTTATTTCTTTCTAATATTAAAAGAGAAATAAATAAAAACGAATATTTACGTGCTTTAGTACATATATGAGGTGCAATAATGACCAGGGATCCTAATTTTAATATGTAATCTCGCCCAGAAGATGAAACAAGGACACAGGTATGTAAAAGTCACATTCATGTCTGGTGCAAGTGTATAAGCCGCGTTCTACTTTCATTCAGAATTAATAGAAAACCTGTCTCAAGGTTCGCAGAAGAGAAGCACGACCAATATTTTACACCTGGCTCAAGGTTCGTTGACTGCACAGCAATCGCTAGACCTCTGGGAACTGTTCGTTCACACGAGCTTTATGAACATTACATTCTCTTTTTATAAGGAATTCCAGGAATTATTTATATATATTCCACAATTATCTCCTAATATAAAAATTATCGAACGCAATATAACCCTTAATTTACGCTCGCGCACTTCCATTAAGGCGTTGTTTTCAAAATTCAGCTATTTGATACACACATCGCTCGTCCTAGAACTTCTCACAAATTGTATATGCTCCTCAGCAACGTAGTTGGATTCTTGTCCAGTTTTCCTTCACTGTAATTGTCATTTTACCATCAGCTGTGTATCATATTTTTCAAATGACTAGTTCCGTTGAACCTATTAATACTCCATGCCATTACAAAGAATTCTTAGCTCGCAAGTGTTGGAACCAGATAGATCAAAGAATACGGACAAAGATAAGCCCTGCAGAACATTCTTTCGAGAACTGCGCGGCTACACAATCTAACCAATGGGAAGGGCGTATGAATCGCCCACTCTGTGGCTTCCTGCTCTTCCAAATACGCTACCGGTACCTAGCCCTCGAAATAGTGTAGGGGACACATACAGTATTTAACACTCGGCATAACCGTAGGCTATTGATTGGAGCTAACCTAGATTTCTGAGGTGTGTCAGACAGGTTTAATGAGCCCACTCCCACTATATTTAATGTTTCGCCCGACGGAAGGTTAGATATCTCATGTATTTATATTTAGCACAAAATTAATTAGAATACTGTAAGCAGTTTTGCAAAAAAAGTTTGATCTCAGTGTGATTTTTAAATCGTTTTACTTTTCAAGAATTCCTCTTCCCCGTCCAACCCCCACACCCCTGTGGGTGCCCATAGGGTTATGGATGAAGTATTAGGACGAGTGGGAGAGGAGTTTCTAGTGACTGCTAATGAAGGAAAGAGATAGGTTGGTAGGACACATAATAAGACACCCTGGAGAAGCAAATTTAGTAATGGAAGGAAGCGTCGAGGATATAAACAGTTGGGGTAGGCTAGACCAAGGTCAGATTTTGTAAAATAGATTGCCTCGAATGTAGGGTGTGGTAGCTATGTAGAGATGAAACGATTAGCTCAGGACAGGGAAGCATGGAGCGCTGCACAAGGCGGTCAAAAAACTCAAACAACAAGGATAAATACACCATTGGGTCTCTTCCATTCCATGTTGATGCAAAAAGGGGCTATGTTGTGTTTGGTTTTGAAGTGGGTTACTTGTAACTCGACGCGGGGTATCGACTTGTGTTTTCTAAAACTCGTTGTATCCAGTTACTGTCAATTTCTTAGTACTCGTGGTTTGACTTGGGTTGACTTTCACGTTGATAGGTTTGTAATGTAATTTAGCGGAATATATTCCGCATACCCCATCAAATTGTGGTCAGGTTTGTGTTAGCCTACTTAGGAATACAAGAAACCAAGTACAGGACGCTTCATTTCAGTGGCCTCATTCTTTATATTGCAATGATAGACATTCTATACCCTCACTTATACCTTACAAAGTCCAGCGTCTTGGTCGAATAAGTTTCACCGCTTCTCATTACCAGTAGCCTAACTTGAATTCTGAGTTCTGAAATTACCTCATTTGATGTGTTATCTATTATAATGATTTGGCGTGCTGGTATAAGTGCGGCCCCTTAAGCGCACTTTTTGTGTTCTAGTTTGCTGAACAATATGGAGCAACAACAATTCATTAAGAGTGAGCCAGAATGCCTGTCTCAAACTGATGAATTCCCTAATATTGTAAGTTGTATTATGTAACAAAGCATTCTTAGTGATGTGCAAGGTTTAGTGACTACTTGCTACCAAATAGTAGGCTTACGAGATGTTTCATATTTTATTTCTACACGTAACTCAGTACTGTTATTCTGTCTGTATGTTTGACGGTGGCTCATACTTGTATAATACTTTCTAGGAATCAATTGACCTGTTACCCTCTTATAATCTGCTGGATGAGGCTGGCAATTCGTATGAAGATAAAAGCTGGGCAGTTAAATTGGAACATCAGCCACAGGTGATGATACCTTTTACATTCCCTCGCTCATAGGGGCAGATGACCTCGTAGTTCCGCCCCTTAAACAACAACAACTAACTAACTAACTAACCTCTCTCATAAATATTTCTTATTTTAACAGCGAGTATTTGCTGATGTTATTGTATTCCTAATGTAGGTTCATTCTGTTGGCACCCTGGGCCCTATTGTGGGTGAAGTCTACACCACATGCAGTGTTAACAGTAGCTAAGTTATTGGTGATGCAGGTTCACTCTGTTGGCACCCTGGGCCCTATTGTAGGTGAAGTCTACACCATATGCTGTGTTAACAGTAGCTAAGTTATTGGTAATGCAGGTTCACTCTGTTGGCACCCTGGGCCCTATTTTAGGTGAAGTCTACACCACATGCTGTGCTAACAGTAGCTAAGTTATTGTTAATGCAGGTTCACTCTGTTGGCACCCTGGGCCCTATTGTAGGTGGAGTCTACACCACATGCTGTGCTAACAGTAGCTAAGTTATTGGTAATGCAGGTTCACTCTGTTGGCACCCTGGGCCCTATTGTAGGTGGAGTCTACACCACATGCTGTGCTAACAGTAGCTAAGTTATTGGTAATACAGGTTCACTCTGTTGGCATCCTGGGCCCTATTGTAGGTGAAGTCTACACCACATGCTGTGTTAACAGTAGCTAAGTTATTGGTAATGTAGGTTCACTCTGTTGGCACCCTGGGCCCTATTGTAGGTGAAGTCTACACCACACGATCTGCTAACAGTAGCTAAGTTATTGGTAATGCAGGTTCATTCTGTTGGCACCCTGGGCCCTATTGTAAGTGAAGTCTACACCACATGCTGTGCTAACAGTAGCTATGTTATTGATAATGCAGGTTCACACTGTTGGCACCCTGGGCCCTATTGTTGCTGGCCATACTCTTGGGGATTGAAACTTAGCCTTAATGATAACATCATAGATCAAAATTCGTATAGTCTAAACCTCAAGCAGATAAAGAGACTTTAAGCTTAAGTGTTAAAAATCTAAGCTTATTTTTAGCAAAGTAATTTCTTTACAGGACAATACAGACCATCACATGGATATTAAAATTGAGGAATCTTCTATTCCGGAGGTGGTTCCAGGCGTCAAAACAGAAACACCCTCTTCAGATCCGCAAGAGGTAAGTATCTTCATGCCTCTTTACACGACATCTCCTTATCTACTTATATAATTTTTGGATGAAGAGTTGTGTTTAGACAATTGTGTTGGTGAAAAAGGGAAGCGTTTGGCTGTTAGGTTGTGTTTGGTAGAGCAAGCACAATCCATATTGATGGAAGGATGACGAGTTAAATATTATCTGTCCCATACGACACTTCCACTTCCGACCGCCGGCTTTGTGCGATGTTGTTCTGATCACTGAGCTACTGGAGGTAGCATTATAATGCCATTGGCAAAAGCTATATTGCGTGTGGCTAGCATTATCACGTTGTATTAGTGCCAGCTTTGGATTTCGAAGTCTAGGTATGAACATTGATTTAGGATATCCATATTCTGGCCAGAGATCCTCCCCTGATGAAGTGGGTGGACTACCCTGAGGAGTGGTCTTCTGTGCGTTTTCACTTGAACTCCCGGACATTGCTGGGATGTTCGTAACTTATGACAGTGGAGCATTGCAAGAACATAGGGGCCTAGTTGACCCTAAGCATGAAGATAATATATAATTGAAGATACGAGTAAAAAGGAAACGAATGTTCGAGAACCATACGGAGAAAGTAATTGCTAATGCCTTTGTTTGTAAGTACATGCTGAAGAAACTTTCTTTCTTACTTCATAATGTTTTTATGTTGCGTTCTTTAACCCTCAGTATTCCCATTGCTGAGGTGTCAGGAAGTAGGTGAAATGTGTGTGTATGGAGCAGTGCTATTGTTTAGCAAATAGGAGGTGTTAATGGGCTTTGAAGAATAGTTAAGATGTGGTAGACAACGATCATTGCCAAGCATTTACCTGGATATAAAAATGGTGAACCATCAAAATACCATTTCAAGGATGGTGGAGATCATCTTCCGTAACTGATCACAAGACCTGGCACATTTATGCTGTGTAATGTGCTCAGCTCGTATTCTGTTCTATGCAGGAACTATAAAGGTTGGCTTCAGTCCCGGTGTGCTGCAAGGAACCGGCTTTTCAATCAGTGCCTACTCCGATCTCCTCACTGGCCCTTATCTCTATTACAAACTGTGAGTTCCCTTACAGCAGCAGATAAATATTTCTTGTAGTTACAGCTATATTGATGTTACATACACTACAGTGTGCCTTCCACTTAGTCCTTTTTAACACTTGCAGTGATTTGTTAAAGGAAGTCTTGTATAATATTGTAAAGGTTGACTGATTTATGCCCGGATTCTCAAACGTTATGCTCGTGCAAATATTGGCAGCCTAGTTGCTTGTTACTCAATGACACGTGCACGTGTTGGGTTCTAGGACCTCTTATAATCTTAAGGCTAAGAATTTTAAAATAAATGTATATTTGACCTTAATCCTTACAGCTATTACTTCTATAGATGTACAGATCTCAGCATCGTCCTTCGCTTGAATATTCACTTAAAAGGAGGTAGTTTACTACACGTTACAGAAATGGAGGTTATAACCACGAATCAGTATAATGTTTATCTCTAGCCGCAGAATGTGATTGGCAGTGCGAAAGTAGTTCCACTTTAGCTGACCAGTGCTGTACAATTACATGGTTTGTTATTTGTGTAAAAGTGTGAGCACAGAAATAAATTATTCCATATTATCCCCAGGATGAAGAAATGCAGGAACGAGCAAGTGGTGGAAGTGGAAACCACTTGAATGAGTAAGTTTTCAACATACAAAATACGTGATCTGTCGCTTTACGTGTGCGTAGCTGTGAGTTTTGGATTTGAATAAGTCTTGTTGGCAACGTCAGATATGTCTCTCATTGTGCCTCATCATTGAACTAGATATTGGTATTAACTTTAAATTTACCGTCACACAAATCAGTGTTCTCACTGTCTGGAAATGTTTATGAAACGTCTCTCAGTCTGTTGATGGAAATAAGCCTGGAAGAAATGCACATGGCGCAGAGATCAGAATGTGGTTGAGTTTTGTAAGGAACATCCATTACTTCACACTTCTCCACTGTGTCCTCAAACCATATATTTCTTCTGTAACCCAAAACAAAATGTAAACAGCTTTCTCTTCCAAGGAAAATCCAATTAAAGATCTAATCCAACCAACCATAAACCATAGGAGGGTTATGGATATTTGGGTAGTATCAATATTATTCCACATAATGAAGCTAGGGTTTTGTAGGAAAACAGTTCATACCTTGGAGAACATATAATGATGTCCCAGGGTTTATTACGCACGTTGAATTTTCCCAGTGGTGGTGGTGGTTATTGGGTACGTTTTTCAGGTAGAGAAGTACATATTGGAGAGGGAGATCGTGTAGTGAGGTACATATTCGGTAAGCAGGACTTGTATAGAATTGCAATTTGGGTAGACAGAACTAGTTGAGAAGTACACATTGGCCAAACAGGGTTTTCTTGACGCTCCTATATTGTCAAATACATGGTTTATGGCGTATCCTTCTCCACTGTCTTATGCAAGACGAGTTTTTCCTGGTCCGAAAGGGTTTCATGAGGCACTTTACATGATATTTTGTGCAACTCGATCCTCAACGCTTATCGTACAAATAATAGCTGCCCAAGGGCATCAACGCAAACAAGAGCGATAAGTGTAGAACCGTCATATTCAAATTATTCTCAAGGTCTGCGTTCAAGGCTTCAGCTTTTGATGTCACTTTTAAGTCGTTCAAAGCATAAATATATCTCGTCGATATGTTTTGTTGGAATAACCCCAAATAACTGATTAACGTCTGCCACCTTTAAAGACGTCACAGCAAACAGGCCATGGACGCAAGCTTTTAGACATTTACGTGGAGCTTAGCCATGATAGTCAGCATGGAGATGAGTGTTTTGCACGAGCCATTGTGTGCCTGAAATCGTGCAGGCGCTCTGTTCTAAACAACCTGTAATTTGTTGATCAAGGTGGGGGCGGCGTACCCACTCACAGGGCAGGCATATTCCAGGAGAGGTCGCACAATAGGAGTTTGTTGAATTCATCGCGGTTGCTCCGGGACCTCAGTAGAGGCTAGATCCATGCTAGGTAGCTTTCCGCTTGTTTGACGCTGGGTCACATCCTTGTTGAAGGTAAGTCCTTTATCTAGCGCGGCTCTCGCGTTCTTTGCATCTGACTGCCATCTGATTACTGTACCGGAAAATATGAGATCCTGGACTCCGATTAATTTACCTACGACATTTCTCGAACTAAGTTTCGACGTTATTAAGGGAGTCTTGTAGGTTTTCTTCAACTCCAGGAAGTGATGTAGATCGCGGTATCTTCCACACTTAGGAGTAGTTTGGTGTTATTGGTTTTAGGAACGTCATATATGTCGATGTTAAATAGCGAGGGGGAGATAACAATGCCCTGTGGTACTTCGGCTTAATTCCTCTTTATAGAGGATTGGGCGTCAGCTTCATTTATACCCTCGAGTAGCGCCTCCTTTACAAACACTGTGCATTCCGGTGTGCTGTAACACTATGAACGCTCAAGATGCTGAAGCAACAACTCGGGTCAAGACCTAGCTGGTTCATTTCACGGAGTTTGCGGCGTATAGCAAGTTTAATCAAGTCTGAACTCGTCTAGTCCGTGCTACCCGCTAACATCGAATGAAACATCTGGTAACTTCTTATTTGCACTGTACAGTACATGTTTCAGACATGCAGCAGGGATTGCTTTGTTTCCATTGCATGAATCCCCAAGTAGTAAAACCTGAGCTCTTACTGACGGTGGTGCTACAGTACTCCAAGGGCGCAGAGGTCTTCCTCGACGTCATCTAGTCAACGTGTCCTATGGTGTCCAGCTAACCTTCGTCCTTTTGCCTGCTTTGGAGGACTTAGCATACGGGTATATGTTGAATATGTGCAAGCCAACGGATCCTTGCTTCTGTCGTGATAGGAGGATCTTCAGAAAGATTATACATATGCTTATTTGTACGAACTTGCCATTCCCCACTAACTTGGATAGGTCCATAGATCTTCCTCAATATCTTCCTTTCTCATCTGTTGAGTAGACCTTCACTTCGCTGTGTCATCACCCTTGTCCCGCTAACTTGGGTAGGTCCATAGATCTTCCTCAATATCTTCCTTTCTCATCTGTTGAGTAGACCTTCACTTCGCTGTGCCATCACGCTTGTCCCACTAACTTGGGTAGGTCCATAGATCTATCTCAATATCTTCCTTTCTCATCTGTTGAGTAGACCTTCACTTCGCTGTGCCATCACCCCGGAGACTTGGATCTTCTTCTAGGTCGTAGTTCGATGTCGAACGTCGTGACCCTTCACGCAATTCTGTTGACAATACCCCGTGGTCTTGATATAATTTATATCCCTGTATTGCTAACAGCCTGATCAATTATTGCAGCACTGTGATTAGCCATTTTTCTTTCACTAATGATCTAGCAAATATTAATTCCTTCCCCAGCGTGTTTTATATTGTTCGTACTGTACCCTCATATCTGGATGATCCACCAATATCCTCCGGCTGGAAATAATCTGGGATTGTAGCATCTTGACGCCCCGGCTAAAAAACGACATGGTGCCACTTCGCGAAAACACTCAGAATAAGGGACAGGTATTTTCTCAAACGGAATGTGCTGCAGTATCTAACTACCGAACAGTAGGGTCATATAACTACTTAGGATAAAAAATAACTCAATAAAAATCTCGGGCGTAAAGATACGGATTAGGTCCCTCGGGAACTTCCACCCTACAGCACATTCCTCTACCATCTAACTACAAGTATAATGCCAGTTTCCTATAAAACAATCAGGAAATCGTCAACACGAATCCGCGTATTTATTAAAAAAGACAATACACATCTCGTGTCACCGAGCTTTGATTAAATGCTCTCGAAAATAAACCATGAAATAGAATATGAATGACTAAGTGTCATTACTCCATATACAAGTACAAATTATTGTTTCGCTAAGAAACCGTAAAAATTTTTACGTGTAAGCTTAAATAAGCTTCTATACAGCGAACAACTGCTGTTCCCTAGGCGACGGGAGTTTATAACAAGAAAAATATTATAAGTTAAAAAGTGTAAATAATCCCAAAATTAAATGACGTTAGCCATGACGTAGATCTCCGTCATTACGAATACCAATCATTACTCTATACAATTCATCTCCCGCACCCTAATATTAATATTTCTTCCTCTAAGAAGGGCAAAATCTCTACACAAAGTTTTAAGGTTTAAATTTAAAATATAAAACACTCCTAAATCTATTTACGAATTTATCTGAAATACATTTAATATAACATTCTATACAATGAAAATAATCACGTCGTAGTTCGTCAATTACTTACTTAGAAATAAAATATTTACCACACGTTCGTTCCTTTCTCCCGACAATACAACATGTAATTGTCCTTCCACATTACTTCTAAATCTCAACGGGCTTCAGAAAAATATTACTTCACTCTACTTAGTCTTGTTCGTGTTTTACGTTAACATCTGGGATTCCATAATCCATACAATTAAGCAGAGACTAGTTCAAAAACCTCCTACAACTTATCTGTTCATGTAATAAAAATACTTAATAAAAATTGACATTTCCACTCGTTGAATAACTACCATACATGACAAACATTAGGATAAGAACCATTTAATAGATCTCAGTTTACTCTCAGCCTTAACAAAGATCCATTAAACCCTATAATTTCTATCAGATTTAACTTCATCCAGGATCCGCTGTCCTGTGAATTTCAAGGAGTTTCAACTCTATTGAGACTATTTCAATAACATCCACAATTAATAAACTTCCGTAACAATTCTCTTATAACTTCTTACTTTCATGAAATACATGCGTCTGTCCCTACATTCATTTCCTCAAAAATAGATCAATGGCTACACACTGGCTCATTGTCTCACAACAAATACCTCCGTCTACAACGGGAATAATAAATCTCATCCATCGAGATACTTCGCAAACTTCCATAACATTTCTTTCTCTACACGTTCCAATAATAAACTCTTCTTTCAGTCATCACAATCTTAATGAACATTTAATAAAAATACTGGTTCTCTCCCTGCCTCAATTTAATAGGTAATGCGATAAAATGATAATCTTTAAATAAAATCTTATTTCTTTACTTCACTCACATTTCTCAAAATTCTTTCAACAAACTGTAACATTTCTTCCATTTCATCATTACGTTATTTCTTACTTCAAAATATGCTCTCGTTCGCATCTGTTAAATCCACATTATAATACTTCACAAATTCTTTCTTTAATATTTGTTCAACAAATTCTAATACTTTCAAAAAACCATTACTTACAATCTTTCTTCATTAAATTCGTTTCACTATTTTTCAGTTCGTGACTTTCTCTAGATCTCTACAATAGATCTTTCGTAATTACATTCTTTGACATGTACTTCCTTTCACATACTTGGAAAACATTTCCACTACTTCATTTATTAATAAAACATAGATATCGTTCGATTTAATACACGTTTGAACTTTACAATAACAATTCTGAACAAACTATAAAATCCTGAGCTAAAGTATAAAATGTGAATTAAACTATAAAATCTCCCTTCAAATTTCGAATATCGCAAAAATCGAAAAATCGAAATGAAAATTCCCTAAAATTCCGAAGTCGTCGAAAAATACTATCCAACATCCGCATGATGTTTTTACGAATAAAACAATGAAAACTGCAATAAACTAATAAACAATATAGAAAAATGGCATTCAACAATAGTTGTCGGATATTCAAGATCTACAATTCTACATAGTGGGATATTTAGCGTTGGTCCTTGGACTACCTTGTGCGGGTTAGAATTGACATGAAGTGGACTCCCTTTGATTACCCATTAGAAACGGAATGTTTCTAGCGGCTTAAGACTGCGTGGTGTTCAGCATTCTTGTCCAAATCTCCCTCCGAATATCTCGTGCGGTCAGGTACTGGGATTCGAACTCGATCATCATCGTGCTATCTCGTCCTTCCGCCGATGACTCTTGTGATTGAGATGGGATAGCCCTTTCTGTCTTCAGCAGCGGGTAATTCCCTGGTCGCCCTCGTACATGAATAACTTGCAGTCTTCTTCCCCTATAGTTCGCTGTAGATCGCCATTTGAGATGGTAAAATGATGATTGTAGACTTTCTATTACGGAAGAGATGAGATGTTAATCTCCCCCGAGATGTTGATGTTAAGTTATTTCGGATGTTCTTGATGCCATCATAGCGTTGTTCCCATAATTGTTTAAGCGTTCATCACGACGCCTGTAGAATCTTCATGAAATTCCTCCCTCAACTTTTGAATTTTTATCATCTTGAAGCTGTAGCTTTGTCGTATAAATTTTATATTGTTTCCTCGCTGAATATCTATGTTAATATTACATGCACATTACTGAGTGCCTTCGATGAATAATTCTATGTCTTTCGTTCAACTTGGAGACTAGTTCGTTGTAACGTCCTTCTACTTCGAAGTCGTGGTTGATAAGAGCCTCGCTTCCTCTCGTCTTTTCTCCACGTCTCTTTTCCAAAAACCGCATCCTTTTCAATCCATGGCTCTGATTGGTTGCTTATATTAATTGATCAAACTCTTCATTAATAACTTAAGAACTCGGCTGTAATTAGATTCAATCGTTCTTAATTATCATTTAGCACTCTCCATGATGGTTTAATGTAATAACTTTGTCCTAGTAATTATATATGTTAATTACTCTGTTGGTGTTTATTTTAATAGGCGGCTTCCCATTGTTCATGGTCGCGTGTCGGCCTCGAATCGGCTCCCCTCTTCTTTCTCTTGCCACACGATTAGTTCCTCTCCCCATTCCTTTTCACTCGGGCGTCCTCGTGACTGCTCGGGTTCTTTGTCATCCTAGCGAAGCTTGTTTCAAGTCCCCTTGCGACTACTAATTTGCTGTTGGCCAGCCGAATTAACTCAGTTAATTCACTCTCTAACCAAACCAGTTTTGTGTTCGCTTCCAGCATCGATACATTTTTACATGGGCAAATTTAGAAAACTTTCCACTACTTGTATAATTTTCTGTCTCGTCTCCCCAAACGCGTACACTCCTCACTCAACTTTTCATTGCAAAAGCGTGGAACAAAGCTTTTGAAATGTCTTCTTTTACATTGAATTATACCATAGTTAACTCTCCTGTAGTAGCGTTTTAAATTCTTAGCGTTGTAATTCCCTACAACTTGATTGTCATGAATGTTCACGATCTTATAACAATTATTACCATAACTTTCCATTACTTTGAAGGGACCATAATATGCCTTAGCAAGTCTGGGGTATATCTGCCTTTAGGGGTCTTTTAATAACCACTAATTCACATATTATTATTATTATCTGGTCTCAGCGGTGTATCGTAGCGTTTTCCTAACGTGCGTTTTTCTCGTCTCTCCGCTGCTGTGATTAGATTCTGGTGGGCTCTCTCAGTTCTTCTTTCCCTCGTGGGTAGGTGATCCTTCGGTATATCTCTGAAAACATCATCCCATGGTCGTTCAGGTTTTCTGTTGAAATGGAGCAGAGTTGGAATATCCGCCGTACTTTCATGTATTGTAGAGTTGAGACATTCCTCAATGAGGGGTACAATTCTAATCCATTCCCTGTGGTTATCTGAGCAGTATAATCTTGCGTATTTACTTATCTCCTTGATCGATCTCTCCACCGGGTTCGATTCTGGGTTCCTGTAGCTGGAGAAAATATGTTTAATCTCGAGCTTTTCCATCGCGCTCTTGAATTCTTCTGACGTAAATTGCGTTCCATTTTCCGAATAATATCAGCTACTTCGTCATGATACTTCTCTGGAATTGGGTAAGGTTTTCTCTGATAAGGAGTAGTATCAGTAATCCCTTGATTAATCCAGGTTTATCATCAAATATATCTGTGTAATCCTGAATGAAATTTCCAAATATCACTTCATACTCTGTAAAACCATTCACTTTCAACCCATACCGTCCCGTTTCTGCTTCTACTTCTGCAATGACTTGATTCAAAATAATCTCTCTTGGTTCCTTTTCTGGAAAGTTTTCTGTGTCCTGTTTTTCAGACTCTTCTGTGTCAATCTAGTCATAGAATTTCACTATTCTATTCCGCATGTCAATTATTGCTCCTACCTTTGTGATAAAGTCAATCCCAATGATCACATCGAAATTAATCTTTTCTACCACAATGAAAATGTGTTCATAACGACGCTTATTAATGGTGAATTCCATTAGAACTTGGACTCGACATTTTACTGACTTATCTCTGAAAATCCCTCGTATTTTCAAACTTGAGACTGGCACGGGGGTAATCTCTTCTCCGTCTTTAATTTTTTCATAGGAATCTTGTGAAATTATCGAAATTGATGCGCCCGTATCCAACAGTGTTTATAACGTGGTTTCTCCCACTACAATATTTATAATAGGCAACTCAGCCATTCTCTCTTTCTCTGGGATCTCTTCCTCGAATAACAAATCGTCATCCGTCGTCTGATATATCCCATTTACCGTGATTTCATTAGTAGGTGAAGTTTTTTCTGCCGTTTATTATTGTTTCCCATTTGATTTTTTTTTTGTCTAGAGGTGTCCTCGTTATTACCTCTATTCTCTTGCCTACTCGTGCCTGGTTTTGGTTCGTCCTCTCTCGGTCTCTCTTCTCTACTTGTCCGATTTTCCTCCTGTTGATCTCGGATATAATCTCCGTTCTCTTGATTTCTCCTCTGCTGGAAATTCTGGTGATTCTGATTATCGTCATTCCAGTTCTTGTACCGGGAATATCCTTGGCGATTATTGCAATTTTCGTTGTTGTTACCTCTCTGGTAATAATTATTCTGGCGATAATTATTATTATACTGATAACCCGATCTTCTGGTTTGAGTATTATTTCTGGCGTATCTCTGATATGGCCTGTTATCCTGTTGCCTTCGGTTTTGATATTCGTTTCTCTGATTCTGAGTATAAGCATTCCTTACCGGCCCTCCTCTCCTGTTATCGGCGATATTTTCTTCCGTTTGCTGTACTTCGTCAATCATTATAGTATTGACTTCTCGAATGTCTGTTCTTGGGCTACGAAAATTAGAATTCGTTACACTTTAAGTGTAGTCAAGCTGTCTCAGTAAATCATCCATTTCTTGGAGACTTGATACTCTGGATGCAATTATGTTTCTCCTAACATCCGCTGGAAATTGCCGTGATATAGTTTGTATCATTTCTACGTCTGACGGTGCTGGTTGCAAATATTGAAGACGTGCTAATTGTGTCGCGAAGTAGCTAGCATAGCGTGTGTTGTGCGAACCCGCGTACTTTCGTGAGTATGCTTCTGCTCTAACATTGTGCTGTTCATCTACCGACCAAAATCGTTTTATGAGGGCATTAGCAAAGTCCTCAAAACTTAGGAAAGTCCATCGGAACGCTCTGAACCACTGAAGTGCGATATTGCTTAGATAGCGCTCTACCAATCGTATCTTTCTTTCCTCGGGAACATTATTCTCCAAAAAGTACTCTGAGATGTCATTAATAAACTCTATTGGTGTTATTCCATCATTGCCTGGAAACGTGCGTGGTTTCTGGTTAATATTCCGAATTATCATAACGTTTGGAATGTTTGATGATGTGTTTCCCCGTGACATGTTTTCTATAGGTGTCGAAAATCGTACTTGATTCTCCCTAGCTTGCGGTGTATTTAACCTCCTAGCATGGAATAATTCTTCCTCTAATTTCTCGATTCTTTCTTGCAAAATTCTCCGTTCTTCTCTGATGCTACTATTTTCTGTTCGTTCTGGCATTGACGTATTTTCGTTAGTTAACTCGGTAGTCCGACCTTTAATAACATCCTCCACATTGCGAGAATTACCTACTTCTAACTCCTGCATTTTACTTTCCATCGATTCGATTTCGTTATTTAAATGGGAGATTTTATCTTTCAATCCAACATCTATACGTTCATTAATCTTATCACTTAGATCTGGTTCTAAGTCTACTGACAATATGTTCTGTAAACTATGAATTCTCTCTATAAAGTCTTTCCTAATTTCTTCCACGTCTTTAGCATTACGATATTCTGACATTACAAGTTTTTTAGAGAAATCATCTTCTAAACTTTTAACAGTTATGCCTGAGGCTTCAATTAACTCAGTTTTGAGTTTATCAACACTTTCACTTACCATATGTTTAATATCAATTTCAATGTCAGCCCTTACAAGATCAGCTTTCTGATTCACCTGTATCTGTAGCATTGCCACAGTTGTTTTCAACTCATCCAGGTTCGAGTTGATGCTTGTATTCTCAGATTGGAGCTTGCCTAACTGGAGGGTTATGTTATCCTGAAATTCATTTAATATTTTACTGTTATCTTCTGATTGAATTTCTAAGGCTGCCAAAGATGTTTGGGTCCTAACTAAAGTATTCTTGGTTTCAATGGACTGGGTTTGCAAGGTAGCTAAAGTAGCTTTGGTTTCTGTAGCTCTAGTATCTAGGGTAGTTAACATTATTTGGGTGCTAGCTAAAGTGGCTTGCGAGATAGCTAATGTTTCTTTAGTTTCGGTGGACTGGGTTTGCAAAGTAGCTAAAGTAGCTTTGGTTTTATTGGAGTTCGTTTGCAGGGTAGCTAATGTTACTTTGGTATTAGCTAATGTGGCTTGGGACGTATTTACAATAGCTTGGGTCTCAGCTAACCTTCTTTGGGTCTCGATTGCACAAGTTTGACATTCCCTAGCTATCCTATCTGCGTCAGCTTTCGCTTCCCTCCTATTATCTTCTGCACTTTTCTTAATGTCTCTCTCTAACTTTTTCTGGTTATGGTGGGTGGCTTGGTGTAAGGCTTCTAAATCCTTATCTAATTTGCCCTGGGTCTCCTGCAACGTAGCAAACATTGCCCTAATAGCATCCAGATCTCCTGGCATCTCCTTTCTTGAGAAATAGGGAACATATAATATGACAACAATCAAGAATATCCGAAACAACTACCATTTATACCAATATATTAAAATGAAGGAGATTTTACCGTTTATCAGTTACTTAATCTATTTCAATAATATCTTACTCTCTATCTGGCAAATTATCATTTGTAGTCAACGGTCTACGACAAATAAAATAAACTCACAACAGTCCTAAATGACAATATTAATCTAACATGACTTATGGCTTCAAAATAAATAAGACCTAGCCATGACCTCTCTAAGGTTATTCCTTTAGACTAGTCTTCTTTCAAACACAATACACGGTTAATTATACGGGTTAGATTTCTTTCTGAAATTCATTTCTGAATATTTCCAGAATTTCTTCCATGGCAAGCGTTATTTTTATGATGAATAATGCGTAAATGTCCATGAATGATTGAAGAAGGTATATCAATATCGCATACATTACAATGTGTTATCGAAGGTTCACAATTCTTCTTTCTTTTTGTTGCACAACTATTTTCACAATCTTGAGAACGTTTACGCTTTTGAGCATCACAATTGTTTAAAGGTTCCGTGCTAGTTGATGGCTTTACAGATTTCAATTCCTGTTGTTCTCCATGCACTTCAACCATGTGGGATTGATATCGCTTTACAACAGAAAAACCAAGATCACAAACTGAACATGAAAAAGGTGCTGAACTAACATGCATTAAATTTACATGACGTGCAAGATTATCTTGTCTGTTAAATGTGGTAGCACAATGACTGCACACAAACATTTTAATGTCATGTTTAGCATTTGCGTGTCGTTGAAGGCTGTCAGGTCTTGAGAACTGTTTCTTACAGTCAGCACACTTGAACATGATGATCACTTTCAAAATTACCTATAAAATAAAGAAATCATAAATGTTAATAAAAGATAAAACAAAGTAAAATATAAATAGTTTAATTACATTCCAGTCAATGGTTATAGCAGGGTATTTAAATCGATCATCTGTGAACTCCTAGCAAGTCTAACTTCATGTAGTTCTAACTGGGGTTACTATATACCACTGTCACTGACACCTAGCGGTGAACATTGGAACTTGATAGAGTTGGAGAAACCAGTGATCGCCAGTTAAGTGAGCTAAGTGTGACGTCATAGCCAGTCTTAAAACAAGTCTAAACTTGTAGAACATGTCACGTGATAGAAACCAGCAGCCACCAGTTAAATGAGCTAAGTGTGACGTCATAGCCAGTCTTAAAACAAGTCTAAACTTGTAGAACATGTCACATATTGGAAACCAGCGATCACCAGTTAAGTGACCTAAGTGTGACGTCATAGTCAGTCATAAAGCAAGTCTAAACTTGTAAAACATGTCACGTGACAAGGTTAAGTTAGGTAAAGTTAGGTTATTTTAGGTGAACTGAGGTTAAGTCTTTAAATATTCCCTCTGTCACTGACACCTAGCAATGAACATTCGGACTTAATAGAGCGGTAATCAAAATCTAACCTACAAATTTAGCTTTACACATCATGGTCAAGTAGTTCCAACTTTTGACTGCTAAATATACCATTTTCACTGACATGTAGTGGTGAACATTGGAAAATATCACTCTAGCTGTTTAAAAGTTATTAGAGGGGCACTTAACTTTTTATAATTGATCAACTGCTGCCACTGAATGAACAGATTGTAGGAATCTGGTAACCTACAGGTACCCAATTATCTGTAAACAAATTAATCAATCAATCAATAAATACATTCCAATCAATAACTTCAACATCAATTAGTAATAAAATACTACAATCCATTAATAATTAGTACTTACCTTGCAAAATAAATTAATGATTTTCTACCAAAACGGCTTATTTTACAACTCTTGAGCAGTAATAGAGCACTGTTCACTCAAAGCGAGTAATAAAGACTGACAGTAGGGAGATATATGACACCCCTTTTATATAAACTCTCATCGCTCGTGTCAGCAGTTTTTTGCAGATCATTGCAATTCCTTTCCCAATACAGCTGAGAGTCCAAAGTACACTAGGAACACCTGTGTGGTATCCAATGACTGCTGACTTTGCATGATCATCACCCATTGTCTTGATCAACACCTGAGGTTTCAAATTATTGCAGCGTCAGTCATAGCAACAGCAGTGTGCGCTCTCTGTCATGTCAGCAACATGACACCGGAAGGAACACCTGTGTAATATCCAATAACTGCTAACTTTGCATGATCATCACCCATTGTCTTAATGAACACTTGCGGTTTCAAATTACTGCAGCGTTAGTAATAGCAACAGATCTGTGCGCTCTCTGCCATGTCTGTAATATGACACAGGAAATATAACCAGACGTCTTACTGCACATACCATCTCCTCAGTTTTAACATCTTAAGAACATGTATTATTCTCTTTCAACTACAAATGACTCGTTAGAACACATCCATCCACCAAGTTAGATCCCTTGTATGTTCACATGTATTTCGTTACTTTCCTTTCATATCGTTATCACATTATAGTAGTGGGGAATTAGTGAACAACGTCAGTTCAACACATTGTTTTACACGCAAATGTAGTTAGGCCCTTTGACATAATTTAAATAAATTCATGGGCTAGTCCATAGGGACCAATCCAAAGGGATCAGTCCAAAGGGACTCATCCACAAGGACTCGTCCACAAGGACTCGTCAACAATGACCAGTCCACAGGGACCCGTCAACAATGACCTGTCAACAAGAACTCGTCCACAGGGAACCACTCCCCCACCCTCTTCAAAAGCCATGAGTGGGCATGCGTAAAAAACAAAAACAAGCATGTTAATTCATAGTGGCTATCCACCGTATACATGTCACATGTGTAGAACAACATTTCATTCCATATTGGCAATTAAACTCTCACATGGTGCACTTGGAAAGCGAAATTCTCTAAAAAATTACAATTTCACCCCCCTATTAGGGGTAGGTTTTATTTTTGGGGTTGAAATATGTTGTCCATTGGAAAGGGGGTGTCAGCCCGAGTTCAATGACACCTCATTCGTCAAAATCCGACCATGCGTTCGAGAGATATCGCGTCGCCGCCATCTTGTGAGGAGGGGGAGGAGGAGGAGGCTGTTGAACTCTCACAAAACCACTACTCAACTCTATTGAGACTATTTCAATAACAACCACAATTAATAAACTTCCGTAACAATTCTCTTATAACTTCTTACTTTCATGAAATACATGCGTCTGTCCCTACAGACATTTCCTCAAAAATAGATCAATGGCTACACACTGGCTCATTGTCTCACAACTAATACCTCCGTCTACAACGGGAATAATAAATTTCATCCATCGAGATACTTCGCAAACTTCCATAACATTTCATTCTCTACACTTTCCAATAAAAAACTCTTCTTTCAGTCATCACAATCTTAATGAACATATAATGAAAATACTGGTTCTCTCCCTGCCTCAATTTAATAGGTAATGCGATAAAATGATAATCTTTAAATAAAATCTTATTTCTTTACTTCACTCACATTTCTCAAAATTCTTTCAACAAACTGTAACATTTCTTCCATTTCATCATTACGTTATTTCTTACTTCAAAATATGCTCTCGTTCGTATCTGTTAAATCCACATTATAATACTTCACAACTTCTTTCTTTAATGTCTGTTCAACAAATTCTAATTTTTTCATAAAACCATTACTTACAAACTTTCTTCATTAAATTCGTTTCATTATTTCTCAGTTTCGTGACTTTCTCTAGATCTCTACAATAGATCATTCGTAATTACATTCTTTGGCATATACTTTCTTCCACATACTTGGAAAACATTTCCACTATTACATTTATTAATAAAACATAGATATCGTTCGATTTAATAAACGTTTGAACTTTACAATAACAATTCTGAACAAACTATAAAATCCTGAGCTAAAGTATAAAATGTGAATTAAACTATAAAATTTCCCTTCAAATTTCGAATATCGCAAAAATCAAAAAATCGAAATGAAATATCCCTAAAATTCCGAAGTCGTCGAAAAATACTATCAAACATCCGCATGATGTTTTTACGAATAAAACAATGAAAACTGCAATAAACTAATGAACAATATAGAAAAATGGCATTCAACAATAGTTTTCGGATATTGAAGATCTACAATTCTACATAGTGGGATATCTGGCGTTGGTCATTGGACTACCTTGTGCTGGGTTAGAGTTGACATGAAGTGGACTCCCTTTGGTTACCCATTAGCAACGGAATGTTTCTAGCAGCTTAAGACTGCGTGGTGGTCAGCATTCTTGCCCAAATCTCCCTCCGAATATCTCGTGCGGTCAGGTACTGGGATTCGAACTCTATCATCATCGTGCTGTCTCCTCCTTCCGCCGATGACTCTTCTGATTGAGATGGGATAGCCCTTTCTCTCTTCGGCACCGGGTAATTCTCTGGTCGCCCTCGTACATGAATAACTTGCAGTCTTCTTCCCCCATAGTTCCCTGTAGATCGTCATTTGAGATGGTAAAATGACTGATGATTGTAGACTTTCTATTACGGGAGAGATGAGATGTTAATCTCCCCCGAGATGTTGATGTTAAGTCATTTCGGATGTTCTTGATGCCATCATAGCGTTGTTCCCATAATTGTTTAAGCGTTCATCACGACGCCTGTAGAATCTTCATGAACTTCCTCCCTCAACTTTTGAATTTTTATCATCCTGAAGCTGTAGCTTTGTCGTATAAATTTAATATTGTTTCCTCGCTGAATATCTATGTTAATATTACATGCACATTACTGAGTGCCTTCGATGAATAATTCTATCTCTTTCGTTCAACTTGGAGACTAGTTCGTTGTAACGTCTCTCTACTTCGAAGTCGTGGTTGATAAGAGCCTCGCTTCCTCTCGTCTTTTCTCCGCGTCTATTTTCCAAAAACCGCGTCCTTTTCAATCCATGGCTCTGATTGGTTGCTTATATTAATTGATCAAACTCTTCATTAATAACTTAAGAACACGTCTGTAATTATATTCAATCGTTCTTAATTATCATTTAACACTCTTCATGACGGTTTTATGTAATAACTTTGTCCTAGTAATTATATATGTTAATTACTCCGTTGGTGTTAATTTTAATAGGCGGCTTCCCATAGGTCATGTTCGCGTGTCGGCCTCGCGTCGGCTCCCCTCTTCTTTCTCTTGCCACACGCTTAGTTCCTCTCCCCATTCTTTTTCACTCGGGCGTCCTCGTGACTGCTCGGGTTCTTTGTCATCCTAGCGAAGCTTGTTCCGAGTCCCATTGCGACTACTAATTTGCTATTGGCCGGCCGAATTAACTCAGTTAATTCACTCTCTAACCAAACCAGTTTTGTGTTCGCTTCCAGCATCGATAAATTTTAACATGGGCCAATTTAGAAAACTTTCCACTACTTGTTTAATTTTCTATCTCGTCTCCCCAAACGCGTACAATACCTGTTCACCACGTTTTGGGCTGAACTCACATTCAGGAATTGTGACCTAATATTCGTCGGAGTCCTTATTTTCGAACAAGTGTAAATTGCTTTCGTCAAATATTGTTTCATTTTCTCGCAAAATATTTTAATTTGGTTACTTAAATTCTTGAAAAGAAACGTTTTGTACGTCGTTGATCTAGTGAGTGCAATTTCAAAGGCGTTCTGTTTCCTCAGTACATAAAAGTACAGTATGTATGTACTCTGTATTAGGAGGGATCTTGCAGAGTCCTCGTGGGAAGCACTCATGAACAATATAACAACAATCGGTAATAACTTTTGTCATCTTAGATCGGTGTTTACACATGGCAGCCAATACAACAGCAGAAACATATTATGATGAGCAGAGGTATTCTGATTTGTGTTGTCGAGATAAATATATATACCTAACTGATATTTGTGCATAAATCGACGCGCATCGCAATCAAACGCGTGATTTTCACCGTAGTGATCAACTAGGTTCGTACTTACCTGAGTGTAAGAGACACCAAGCATAGCAGCAATCTTCTTGAGAAGGATGTAAAACTGGCGGTGGAAGAGAGAGAGAACAGTTTCGTGCTGGGCCCATTATTTTGCAAAACTACCGTGCCAGGACTCAAAAAGATAAGCTGGGCATCCCAGGGTTGTGGACGAACGTACCCTCGTTAAGAGAGTAAGTTCAACCAAGTCCCCACATATTACAGTATCTCGCCAAACATGAGCCGAGAACGAAAATAAAGAAAGACTATAAGACAAGGGATAATCAAGAAATTGTCGAGACGACGTATATTTCAAATATGAAGAAGATACGAAGCGAGAGGAACGATAACAAGCTAGGATGAACTTAAAATAAGTAGAACACATAAAGATACGTCCACTGCCGCAAGGTAGTAGGGATATTTAGATAACTGACGTTGGGAAAGAAAAGATTAAGAGGAGCTCACGTAGAGTCTTGTGAAAATCTGGACTATAACAAAGTAGGCGTTACAGTCCCAAAAGGAGCTCCCGAGTTAGGTAAAGAAAGACAGAAATAAGAATACATATTGAGGCGAGAACAAACTACATATTAGAGAAAAACGTGCATAAACACACCGTTAAACAGAAACAAAACGAAATAGACTTACGGAAACATAACTAAAGGTAGATATCTCAGTAATAGGGGAACAGGCAGGACACGGGGAGAAAAGGGTCCAGAGAAAAGGATTTGTTTAACCAACCGCAATCTCACTTAAGACACGAAAGAAAAGGAACTTGAGTACAGTAGATAGTGGTGTAAAATCAAGACATTGCTTGGGCCAGAAAAGAAAGAAGTATACGATGCGACAGTACAGATCTGTCCTAAGATTCAGGTACATAGCAATACCGAAGTAATACGCAATATCCAAAACATCTTACACCAGGTACAGACGAGACCAGACGAACATCCTAGCAGTAATATGAGCATCCCGAAAATGCATGAAATGCAAGGAGGCCGAGGCACACACACACACGGGATTCTAAAACATGCATGTATGCTCAACGCCAAGTCCAAGATAGCTTTATTAATTCTATTTGATCAAATACATGTATACAATGCATTTTTGATATAGGACACGTCAGAATTTACATCTATAAAATAAAAGTACTAATAGGTATATACAGTAATACTAATACTATAACTATTTATAACTTATTATTATTAAACAGATCTTAAGAGATACAATCTTATTGGACAACTATTTACATCTTATTCTATTATCATAATATGAAAACTTAATTCTATAAATATAACAACTTACAGCTAGGTATTACAATTAAAATAGAAAAGTAAAATATAATTATACATGTCATCGTTTCTATACGCTAAGATATTCAACTACAGAGTAAAAACAATGGCACTGCAGATAAGCTTTCAACATTCTATCAAAGGTTTTTACTTTTGGGGCAAGTTTTATATACTGGGGTAGTTTATTGTATAACTTAACTCCTGTGTGATAAGTGCCTTTTTGACATATGCTTGTGTGTGTGTGTGAAATATGAATGTTTTGATTTTGTCTTGTGTTATGCCTATGAACATCATTGTTTGTTTTAAGAAAAACATCCATATTCATTAAATTCTTTTTACAAAACATAATACTTTCAAAGATATATATACAGGGCAGAGGGAAAATGTTTAAATCTTTAAACAGAGGTCTACATGATTCTCTAGTGTTTACATTTGCCATAATTCTAATCGCCCTCTTTTGTATCCTAAACGTGCTTAGTTAGTACATCTGGCGATATACCCCAAAATATGACCCCATATCTTAAGTATGAATGGAAATAAGCAAAATAAATAAGTATTTCTTAATGTGTGCATGCTAGTGCAGGTTTTCAAAATACGTAACGCAAAGCACATTGAGTTCAGTTTAGTATTCAGATATTGTATATGTTTATTGCATTTCAAGTCACGTTGTATCCATAGTCCTAAAAACTTTGTTTCTGATTTATTTTCTATTTAATGACCATTTAATATTATATTGGGCTTCGCAGGATTCCTATTCTGTATAGTGTGGACATTTAGGCATACTGTTTTTTATAGCTGATTATGAGGCGATTATCTTGTGACCATTTGGTTAACTCTCCTATAACGGAGTCAGCAGACTGCTGTATGACCTGTTTAGTTTCACCTTTTATTACGAGTGTTGTATCGTCCGCAAACAATATCTCCTTATGTGAATGATCGTTCTGTGTTATATCATTGATATATAGAAGAAAGAGGAGTGGGCCCAAAACCGATCCCTGGGGTACTCCAAATTTAATAATTCCCTCATTGGACAATGTTTCATTTAGTAATATGGTTCCATCATCCTTGTGTCTCAAGCTTACTATTTGTTTACGCCTTGTTAAGTAAGACTCCATCCATTCATTAGCTAGACCTCTAATACATATTGATTTAGTTTTGTAAGGAGGATTTTATGGTCAACAACATCAAATGCTTTCGATAAATCCTAGAATAGGCCAGTTACATGTTCCTTATTGTCAATTAATTTCAGTATACTATTAATACATTAATAAATTGCTGTCTGTGTAGATTTCTCCGTTCTGAATCCATATAAAACACCCAACTAAATACTGAACTCAAGAATAAATAAGAAAAGGGGAAAGGGACAAACAACATAAACACGTGTGAAAAGGAGAACAAAAAGAGATATGCAGAATAGCGAAACATGCTCGTACAAGACGCACGTAACAGTTCACTAAGTCATGCATATCGAGAAAAGGAACAAGGAGACTACTTACCGAGATAATGCTGTGTTTTCGTAAGGTGAAAAGCGACACAAATAAACGAAAGAAAAGAAATCCAAATACGTTAATTAATAGAAAAATATACGTATTTCACCTCATCTCAATATGTATACTTATCAAAAGAGTGGGAAGCGAAAACTTCTGATAAAATCGGAGAGATCAGAAAGTTGGGTTAGTCGTCCATTGTCAACGAGAAAAGAACAGGAAGAGAAGCCAAATTCATGCCACCAGATGGCATCGATTAGAGAAGTAAAGAAAGAGAAAGCACAGTGGACGACTGTAAAATGACATATACAAGAATTAAATAAATGAATTATTAATAATAAGGGAATGGATAATTAAACACCATAGTCAAATCGTGTAAAAGAAGTGATGGAATATAAATTTGGACTCTGCTGAACCAGGAAAATGGTTCAACCTCAATAACTAACTAACAAGAACCTACCACTAGAATAGATAGTGTGTAGCTAAATTTGTAGTTCATTTGGTTAGAAACGCTCTATCAAGTTCCAACGTTCACAGCAAGGTGTGAGTGACAGATCTCTGGTATCCAGAGTAAGAACTAATTGAAATTTATGGGGAGCCTACGGGCGTTCAATAATAATACCCCACTATGGCCATTTGGCGGCAGTTGAAAGGTAATTATAATACCTGGTCCAAAAGGCAGTGGACTCTAGGGCCGGAGAGGCGATCTCATTACTAACCAAACCTGCATAATTCTCTCGGTCAATTTCACAGGTAAAGGAAGAGCAAGATGGAAGTAGTATTATACGAAATGAAACGTTTGGGATTGGGTTGTACCGAATGTTTTGGACACCTGATCCTACGGCTGAAGGGTATGTTAGGGCGTAAATCAACTACAACTCTTACATAGCGACCTCAGATAATGCGATGTATGTTATGTATAACAGAGGTAAGACAATTTGTAATCCCAGGGCGGTAGAGTTGGAACCGATTGTTCTAATTTTTGGTAATTACATTCTGTATTGATTTAAACCTTGAGAATTTTCTACAGGAAACACACACATATTTCTATTTGATTCAATGTTAAAAATTGTGTAAATTCAAGCCGTAACTTTTTATCCTTTTATTTTATTTTGATACTTGCTTTGTGCTGAACCTCACCGTTTACCTCATATTTACCCTCTTTGTAGGAATGTTGAGGCTTTTTTAATGCGGGTGCTAAATTTTACGCATCAATATTAATCTCACGCATTTTCACACTATTAATTAATTAAGCCTTATTAATGTATTATTATTCAGAGCAAACACAAAAGATATTTGGTTGAAAAGACTAAATATTGCCACAAAGTTTTTAGTGGGGTTGATTTTGTAGCTAAAGCTAAAGAACCCACTTTAAATAATAACGTATACACGTAACTTAACTTACAGTAATATTTGTTGCTATTAAAATATTAAAACCAATGTTGCCTTTTATTTTCGTTGGTATAGTGTAAACATTAATCAACCACAGTTTCATTCATATAACAACATAGTACAACTTAATTTTCGTTTACAAAATGACACTATAATACTTCTTCTTACACGCATATACTGGCAAAATGGTAACTGACTAGTGGTGTATTTTATAAAGGAGATGAGGGTGGAATGTGCCGCGCCCGTCTCACTAACTCTCCTGTGACTAAATGAACTGTTTACCGTTTTGCTCGTTCAATTAGCGGTTAGCTAACGTAAACTCTCCTGTGGATAAATTAACTGTTTACCGTTTTGCTCGTTCAATAAGTGGTTAGCTAACGTAAACTCTTCTGTGGCTAAATGAACTGTTTACCGTTTTGCTCATTCAATAAGTGGTTAGCTAACGTAAACTCTCATGTGGCTAAATGAACTGTTTACCGTTTTGCTTGTTCAATAAATGGTTAGTTAACGTAAAATTCCATCACCATCACGGAGAGTAAATTTCAGCGCATAACCCTAGAAATGAAATATTATATTACGTAAAAATCGGGATGTGAACAACTCCATCTGATCAAGTCCCCACAAAACTCGTGTACCAGGTCATGCCATCAACCATTGGCATTCACGTAGAAACAAAAGCAGTACATTCCACGACACAGGGTTAAGAAGAAAGACTGACAAAGTTTAATTGTTAAGCTTAAGTTTATTTTACTTCCATTACAAGTACAGGTTGATGATTTTTAAATACTACCTCGGGGGAGAAGGATGAAGCCACTGAGGTGAGGAAAGTGAAAGTTTAGTTTAAATCGTGCAAGTTAAAGTATGGAACGCTAGACGGGAGGCATGCATTGGTATGCCGAGAATTGGATAAGTGTGCGCTGTGTTGTGTGGTTCTTAAAGGGTTGCCACCCTCTGCATATCATAACAGATCACACTATATGTACTGTGTTCTTTATTTTTAAAATCCAGGTAAGTCAATCATCTCTGCACAATCGTTGTTGCCCCAAATAGCGCTATCCATTGATTCGTGAGCTTTTCAAGAGCGAAGTATGATAACCATAAAATTAAGTTTGCTGTATTGTAACCGATCATGGGGCTGAGTATCGATAGCATGCAGTCATCTAAGACCTGGGATAAATCGCATACAGAGCATGCATAGAATTTACTGTGTTTCCAGTGCCGAGAAGTTTATTGGAACGATGGACGGAAGGAATGATGGATCCTGAATAACACTTATTAAGACATTGATGCTACGAAACCAAGAGGATATTAATAATAATATTTTTTCTGCGAAAAAGCACTGAGCGAACGCAAGGGGCTTTGCTCTACGTGCAGCCAAGACAATGCGAATCTGATCTCTTCGAACAGCGTTTCCAAGAAGCAGGGAGACAGGAGTGGGCATTGTCCCTCCACCGAGTTATTGTGAGCATCTCAAGTAATATTTTCAACCCTCGACTCGAGTTAAAGCCCCCACGCCGAGCATCGACGAGGCCAGTGTCCCAGAACAATGAGAAAGTAGCGCAAGGTGACCTAATTCTTGATCCACATATCCGGATATTTCGTTAAGAAGCCATATCAGAGCTGAGACCGAGTTGATAATTAAGAAATTTTAATCTCGGCTAAGTGTTGAGAATGGCCAGAGATATGGCGACTTAAAGAGCCAAACCGCGGAGGGATTCTTCCTACCCCCTCCAACATGACAGCATTGGTGCGAGGGTTGGAACTACATAGGTGCGTCATGATGCCATCATCAATTATAAATTATCTGCCGTTCTTTTTTCAAAATTAAAGACGATTTGAAGCCGTCCCAAATCAGAGCATTAAGGAGAACTTAAGATCACAGCGATGTGACGATTTCCCTAGAATCGCAACCGTACAGTGAAATTTGCCCATTGTATTGAAGTGACAGGACTTGCCCGGAATAGGAAAGGGTAGTCAACATGAGATCATGGGGCCGGAAGGCTGTTCGGCGCTGCTTTGAAAAGTGAAGCCGCGTGTTAGCGTGAAGTCCAGAGAGACTTAGTTCGTGTTTGGGTAGTCGAGTGCCGCATATAAGTAAATAGAGTGTGATATTTCTGTGAATTAGTTGAACTGTGTGAATTAATTGTCCAAAATAACAACTCGAGTAGCCGAGACAGAAGTATTAATTTTAGAGTACCAAACGGGTTGGTGACCCGAGACTGAATTCAAATAAGCGCTAAGCCGTCCGTACCAAACTCAATTATATGGGGCGCGAGATGCAGGCGAATCGAAGTGGCGTAATTTATGTATATGCTATGCTTCGGAAGACACGAACTAGTTGCCATTTGCTGACACATATTTGTGGCCAAATTCTGAGTATTTGAAACGGTCACGGGCCTAAGCCAAAACAGTCGTGTCGAGGATCGAACGGCTAGTCCATTCGTGGAACATACTTCGAACTATACGAGCCCGTATGAGCTGTGTACGCCAGTGACGCTACTGTCGGACGGTCAAAACGACGGGAAATGCCATTGCGAGTGTTATTGGTGTGAATAATTAATTGAGTGTTATGTGTTTCGTGAATAACACACACAAGTGTGTTTTCCTTGTGTTGCTAAGGTCGTGCCTAAACCGAGTATTTCATGTGTGACAAGATCACGAAGTTGAACACTATGCTTGGACTCAGCATAGAAGCCATGATAGGCTAGAAGGCATCAGATTGGGAGTCGAACGTGATCATCCCAGGAAGCTGTCATGGATCTGTCGTCCCCAGAAAACGATGAGTATTAACTTTTCATTATATGGATCATGAATGCAGATCGGCTAGCGAGATAATTTGTACAGTAGTATTTAGTGTTTTTTTGGGGCATTTGTCGCCTATTTTCTTTGTAGCTGGGGAGCGAATTAATTTTTTGGGGGGTCAACGTGTTTGTGTTTGTGACTTGTCAGACTGTAAAAATAATGCAGGTTTGGTGTGGGCCACTGACAAATATGTCCATATTGTGAGTTTGAGCCCGCACTTTGTAACTGTAAATATGTCGCGCATAGGATAGATGTGATGGCTATTTGTTTTTGTAGAATTGTAGTGTGATGCATACTTTTGGAGTGACCATTTTGCGAGGATATAATTTTGTTTATGTTTTTGATGTGACATTTTCGAGTCAAGCTAGTTTGATTTTCCTTTTGAGCCAATTCATTTTCTGGTTAGATTAGGTCATTAGGAACCCTGCCCCTTTTATTTTCGCCAGACCGGTCGATATTGTAGTCAGTGATCCAGTTTCGAGGAGGCGTGGTTTACGCCTGTGGTTGTGTATATTTAAGTGTGTGTGCAGTTTGTTTCCGGCTGTGGAGTCGTTGATTTTCGTACCAAAATGGTAAGTGTTTTTTTTTGCCAGTGTAGCCGATGAGTAAGTGTTTCCAGGTGTTTACCCTGAGGTTTTTCGTGTTGCTTTCGGCCCTGAAGCCGAGGAGTATGTTGATTTTTTCCAGGTGGCGATCCTGAGGTATTTTGGTGATGATGCAGATATGGTACGATAGGTTATTTATGTTTTTTTGAAGCGCACACTCTCAGATTATGTCTTATTCCCACAGCGCAGTGGAGGAAGCAGCTGACCCTGGCCATACTTCTTTGCGACCAAGGCCTGGAAATTAACGTTAATTTCATATTTAAATCATATCACATGTAATATTGCTGTTGGAGCATCTCAGAGCTAACCCCCACTCTAGAAGTGCAGTATATCTGGCAGACTGGCTGGCCTCGTGCTAATGAGACAGCACAGCGGGGTTCCTGCCGTTTGTCAATGGTCACTCTAGGCTTTATGAATCGGGTGTAAGGTTGTGTTCAGTAGGACTGGGAGTTATATTTAATGATATTGACCTCGTAATTGTTTGGAGAGCCTATGTTTGACGGGCTATTGTAGTGTAAATGATGGTTTGTCACCAGCTTTATTTGGTTCGTTGCTGTTTTTAGTTGCATCCCCAAATGTTATTTTGTGTGTATCTCGCTAACCCAGGTGACCAGTATTCATGTGGTCCCAATGGAGCTGACGGACCACAGGTTTGATGCCCCATTATAGAAAGGAATACTCTCGTTGTCCTTAGTGTGTATTTGTGTGTATGTGGGAGACAAAAATTAGATCCATTGCAGCTAGTTTGTTTTGATTAAGGGCAGCTGCCAAGTTGAGTTGAACCTTTGAAATTTGCAAGTAGGCAGTTGACAGTCACCTAATGTAAGTGTCATCCCAAATCAGTTGTTAAAGTAAATTTTTATGTTTGCAGTTTTGACAGCTGGGTTTTGGTAATGTTTTCTTTCTCTTTTTGAGTTGTTAATAAGCAAGAAAGAGCGATGGGATACCAACTCCGACTGATATTTTGAATGTTGATTTTTATTTTTATTTTTTTTGTTTGGTTTAATGTAAATGTATTTTTATTAGATAGTTTTATGTACTTTTTTGTAATGGGACTGTAATTGTTCTAAACCTGACAGCCTGGTTATTGAATAAATTATAGATTTTCTGTAACTTGTGTACGCCATTTCACGTAGTTAGAAATATCTGTTTCATTGACGTAGGCCAAACATTCTTGGATACCAACGAACGTTCCTAACCCGAGATTATTATTATTATTATTATTATTACTATTAAGGCCTAGAGACACCCTATCGGGTACAGTATATTCCAACTAGGCAATATGGCTGTTAGCGAACAAAATACTTGAAGGAACAAACCCATCGCTAATTACTTGGTGTTCAGTTGCCCGTTTCAATGAATTGGAAGTGATGTCCTCTTAACAGACTTTTCATTTCAAACCTAATTTGTCAGAGCAAATCGTTGCAGGAAAAGCACGTGAATGACAACATTCCACTGCAATAAGTGAGTAAAATGAAAGCTGATTGCTCTTACGTAAGTTAAAAGGCAGCACGCAATTCTTCTTTATCCTCTTATTCGAGGTGATGAGATACAATGTTGACTGTTGAAAGCACAGTCGCTTCTTTGGGGCTGTAGGAGGATAAACACGTTCATCCGGAAAACCTGTTAATATATAATCTCCGAGAAATAAATCATTATTGTCTGTATAATATATATCGACTGCACCAACACCACATCATTGGAGAGTAAATGAGAGTTCAATTCCTCTTATTTGAGGAAATCATTCATAGTAATGCATGTGCTGAAATTTTCACAAGTTAACTATTGTCTAATTAGAACTCTTGATCTTCGAAAATAGCGAAATTAAATGCCTATCAGTTGGTCAATTGTTAGTCCCAAATTGTGATGGGTGTTATCCCTAACCCTGAAGCAAATTACATGGGGTAAAGAAATTCTCATGTTCGATTAGTTTCGATCATCATTAGATACAATACGTGTAGGCTTTTGAATGTATGTCTTCAAATAAGCGTGTAATGAAATTATATATTTATTGAATATTTTCGATACAGAAGAATATTATATACTCATCCGGAAATTATGGGTCTTTGTGATAATTGATATTATAATGATAGCCGCTATTTACCTAGTTATGGCATTGGAACCTCTATACAGAAGCAACCTTTCTTCCACAGATCAGACAACGCACTAACAGGAGATTCTTTCGGAACCTTACTCGATCCATATGGTAACACAAAGATACAAATGTCAACTCAAAGCACTATGTTGCTATATGCGTGCAAAACCTGCGGAGCTAACTTTAAACGAAAACCTGATTTGAAGAGACACATGGTGGTGCATAGTGGTCTGAGGCCACATTCGTGTGGTACATGCAGCGCAAGCTTTACTTTCAAAAGCAGCTTAATAAATCACATGTTGATCCATAGTGGCTTCAAGCAACATTCATGTGGTACATGCGGTGCCAAGTTTACTTTGAAAGGTCAATTGACGCAACACATGTTGATCCATACAGGTCTCAAGCAATATTCGTGTGGTACATGTGGGGCCAAATTTACTTTGAAAGGTCAATTGACACAACACATGTTGATCCATACTGGTCTCAAGCAACATTCGTGTGCTACATGCGGTGCCAAGTTTACTTTCAAAAGTCAATTGACACATCACGTGTTGATCCATACTGGTCTCAAGCAACATTCGTGTGGTACATGCGAGGCCAAATTTACTTTGAAAGGTGATTTGAATAGACACCTGTTGATCCATACAGGCCTTAGGCCATATTCCTGTGGTACATGCGGCACAAGCTTTAGAACGATATGCAGCTTAAGAAATCACATGCTGATCCATAGTGGTCATAAGCCATATTCATGTGGTACATGCGGAGCAAACTTTTCTAGAAAAGGAAGTTTGAAACGACACATGTTGATCCACAGTGGCCGTAGCCACATTCGTGTGGTTCATACGGAGCAATATTAACTGTGAAAGGCTGTTCGAAGAAACACATACTGACCCTTAGTGGCCTAACCTTTTAGTACATGCGGAGCAGCTTTGTCTGGGAAAGATTCTTTGAAGATCCACCTCCTAATTCAAAATGACCTACAGCCCTGAACCCACAATCATGTAGAACACGCGGACTCTATTTTATATAGGAATTGTTGGGAAAACATTACTCTATTATGTGAAGAAAAATATGACTTACAGGATGATCCATCGTTGCTAGACGCCACACAATTTTTTTTATTGCACACGTAACTTAACTGAGAAATTATCTATGCACACATACCAATTTATTTGAAACAACGAGGAAAGAAGGTTTTTCCCACCTGCATGAGATGCAATTTGAGAACAACTATCATTAAATGGAGAGGATATCTGACATGTTAATACTGAGTGATGATAGCCCAATGACATTCCCAAAGTGAAATTACCTTTAATGGGAACAAACCTCTCACAGTCTTGGTGGGTACATAGGAGCTCTAAACTGATATATGTTATCTTAAATATACTCCAGTTGTGTCAATACCTCTAATAAGAACAATCCTCTCACAGTCAGGGTTGGTACCTAAGTGCTCTTAACCAAATGATGTAAGCTTAATGACGCAGCAGGCGTGTCAACATCGTTAAGGTTAACAGCTATTTGCCTATGAGCTCTAGTCTGAATAATATTAGCTTAAAAACACTCCAGTGTGAGTAACCATCTGCTCGCAGTCATGGTGGGTATGTAGAAGCCCTAATCTGATTGATATTAGCTTCATGACACTCCAGGTGTATCAATATCCAGAAGAATTATCAGCTCTCAGTCTGGTTAGATACCTAGGAGTTCTAAACTAAGTGATGCTCCGAATGTGTCAGTACCCTATGATGACCAGTCTGGGTGGATAACTAGGAGTTCTAAACTAAGTGATGCTCAGAATGTGTCAGTACCCTATGAGGGACCAGTCTGGGTGGATACCTCGGAGGTCCCAACCAATTACACTAATTGTGTATTATTTTTGCTAACTAATATATCTAAGATGTCGAGATATTGTAAGTGTTGTTACTCAGGACGCTCAAGCCCAATGTGGCTCCAGTCGGAGAAGTGAGTTCCTCTTTATAGTAAGGGGCCTGTTAATACTTTTCATCATGTGTTTTGTATCCATCATGCGAGGAAATGCTGCATTATTACAAAGCTTATAAATAAATGCTTAGAAATTGTATATTATGAGTTAACAAAATATCCATTGAAATGAAAAAACGTTACAAGCCTTGATATGATGTGCAACATCTGACATAGAAGAAACCGGTATTGTATGTTTAACCCTTATTATTCCCGTTTTCCTACGGGGTCGGCGATGAGATGCGATGGAAGTATTTGTGGCGGATGTTTTTACGGCCGGATGCCCTTCCTGATGCCAACCTCACGAGAGCAGTTAATGAGAGATGAAATGAACGATGGTGAATGTAACTGGGTAAGGATGTGGAAGGAAGCGGCCGTGGCCTGTCAGGAGGTACCGTCCCAGCATTTGCCTGGAGTTGAAAATGGGGAAACCACGGAAAACCATTTCAAGGACGAAAAATTGTTGATACACCGGTATTTTAAAATATTCTTGGCACAAATATTAATCTATTGTAAAAGGGAGTGTAATTTATAATACGGACCTCATTTTATTAGAGGTTTTGTAGCTTCCACCAGTACTAGCCAAAATAAAGAATACGATATGGATCAACTAGATTAATAGACGCGACAGCGCCCATAACTTTAAATTCTCTATAAATAGGCCAACTTGCGAGTAAATGCAATGTGCACAGCAGTAGATCATGAAAGGCTTGCCCAGTTCCCGGACCTCTTGATTCACAGCCCAATTCGTATTTTCATGGATTCTGTTAAAATGAGTCATATTGTTATGATAAATATCGTTTAAAACGGTAATCTGGTGGCAAAAATATCTAACCTGTCCGGGATTCGAACCCGAGATCTATAGACTCACAGTCAATGACGCTAACCCCACGGCTATTTCGACCACACGAATATAAGGTACAAGATGATGCCTTATTTTCACGTACCAATAATATTGCATCACGGAATTAAGTTTCATTTATATTTTGCTTGTTTCGAAAATGTTCCTGCGTGAAATTGTGTTTAAAATGCCTCATGAATAGGCCCTCTTGTGAGTACAGAGAATTTATTCAGCAATAGTTCAAGAAGGCTTGCTCAGTTCCCGAATAAACATAACGTATTATATTATATTGATGACTGCATTACGGTTATAGCGATTGTGCAGAAACATAATACCGGCAATGCTGACTACTTACAATGCGTGATATTAAAGCATTTTATCATTTAAATACCGATACGAAGACTTCGAACATGTGCCATGTGCTTTGTTTCAATCACTTGACACGAGAATTCGCATGAGCGTTTACCGTCAGAATGAAAGTCTTCAGCAATGCGATCCAGCTGGCAATGCGTCTTACACACTTCCGTTCGATCCACCACTGCCAGATGGAGCGTCCGATCCACTTCCGTCCCACTTTTCAAAATCACTCCCACAAATATCCAGCAACCGACTGGAAAGTTGTTACACATCAATAAAAACGCTTTGCCGACTAATAAATTATCCTAAATAGTTGTACATTCATGACAATAAAATATAGCAAACCAGCATCCTTGCTACGATAATGTAGTTAAGACGTGCGTAATGAACTTATGGATTTTGATGCTAAATTATAAATAAATACGTAAGCAAACACGGATTATTTTGCTGTGTACAAGAATCATCTTTTGACAACTGATATCGTAGTTTACTGACAAATTTAAAGAGAGGAAGAAAGAAAGGCAAATTAAATGCTCCAAGACTCACACGAAGAGAGTTTCAGAACCATAGAATAATATCAAATAACCACGTGTGGAGCAAACAACGATGTTTTAAGTTATGATTATTATTACGAGATATGTTATAATTATTACATCATGCATTTTATATAACGTGTTGTGCCCTTAGGCAGGTCTTCACACAGCAGCTCTCCATGCAGTCCTGTCTTCAGTCGTTCTCTTTGTCTGGTGGTAATTTCCTGCAATCTTGAGACTGTCCACCAGCTGGTACCTTCTCCGTCCTCTTACTCTCTTCCCGTTTACTGATCCTTTGGCAGCATCCCTCAGCAAACACTCCCTTCACAGCCAGTGCCCAAGCCAGTTCCTCTTCCTTGTATGGATGGTATGTAACAGCCTCCAATTCGCTCCAATACCTCCTCATTGCGGACCCTTTCCACCCAGGATATCCTTTCCATCCACCTCCAGAACCACATTTCAAACGCTTCTAGTCTTCTTTCATCATCCTTCCTTAGCGTCTAGGGCTCGGCTCCGTATAGTGCCACTCTCCAAACTGAACATTTTGCCAGTCTCTACCATAACCTCAAGTCCAAGCGTCCACACAATAGTCTCTTCCTTCTGTTGAAGGCAATGCGAGTTCTTACCTCTTTACTGCTTCTCATGATCTAGAAATTTAAAAACTGACACTTGTTCAATATCGTCCTGGCCTATCCTGATTGATACAGTTGATAAACACCCCTACACCAGGTCAGATCTTAAAACCCTGTAAGGTGTTACAAATGGGGAGGAAGCTGCTTGACCATTTGAAAACCCACCCAAAGGCTATCTACTTGGAGCTGATAACTAGGTCTACGACTAGGAAATGAAACACGTATTACCATTTCACTCATCTAACGTCTATTAACTTGCAAGTAAATACAATACAAATATTTAAATATACTGAGCCCGTATCCGCTCATGCTGGTGAGTATTTTATATGGCAAAGTTGGTAACACGAGAGAAAGAATCTCTGAATACATCCAGAAAGATGCAGTTGTACTTTTTACTTAGTTGGAAGACTGTCAATATTTCTTTTACCATGAATAGAGATGGTATTCTTTAATGTGCACCTTTGAATTTACCACATCAGGTATTTCTGTATAATTTGCCAAGGAGAAGTGGCCTAACATTATCTATTTAGTACTTGAGACTAAGGAATGACACTGCGGAAATGCAGGAATAATGTCTAGAGACGTTCAACGACTCGACTAGTCTCAAAGCCAGTACAACCCGCTTCCGGGAGGAAAGCACTCGTTGATTGTCTAAGTTCAGCACCACATGTGTGCGACACGCAGTTATAATAGTCCGGTCAAGTGGCCGATGAGACGTCAGAAAGTGAAGGAATAAATTCGTTGGAAACGTAAGCCAGTTTATATGATAACGCTCGGGAGGTGTGCAGCGGAAAACTCCGTAAAAGTGTTGCTTTGTAAGTATTCGAAATCAGTGAAATATTACGGTGATTTAACCGAAAGCATGGCCGATGTGTGTGCCATTCAGAAGTGTGAGTAACTGTGATTTCGAAAGTGCCAGTGTCATATTTCACACCAGTGAGAATTGCATAAAATAATCCACGTTGTGTGAAACCGTAATTTTCTTGAACGACCGATGTCGCAGATTTCATCAGATAAAATTTTTCACCATGTGCGATAGTGGAAATAGTGAGCCAACACGTGATTGTGTTGAGTAGAATCTGTGGAGCAGACATGGCCATTTGTTGAATAGAGTCTGCAAAATTACCAAGTGTAGATGCTGTGTTAGTTAGCGAATCACACTATAAGCAGTGAATTATTTGTGTAACTTATCAAGGTTACCACGATGTACGAGATCCACCAGAAAAGAAGAGCTTTACCACCGTTCACCATGTGGTTGATAATGCCGTAGACTCATCATGAGAGAGATACCTAGCACACAACAACATAATCAAATGGAGGCTGAAGAACGGATTACAATGTGCCTATCCGAGCGTTGGAAGTATGGCCCACGCTCGAAATGGAAGGAAATACCCCTCAATTATTCCTGTAAGAATGAGGTGAGCTACAATGTTCTTCGTAAGTCTAATGAATGTCTCTTGTAAGGTGATGGTCTTTGGTGGAGTAGTTTTAACGATCGTACTTCGATTCACAGTCATCTAGTTTAGGTTTTGTTTTAGTAGGTTTTTCTTTTAGCTTACCGACTATGGTAATCTTTCATGTTTCAATGCAAATCGCAGCGTACGTCTCCAAGGCATTTCCTAATCGTGAGTTAGTCACCTGATTAAATATGTGTGTGTTTTTATCACACCTTGCAATTAATGTCCTTTTTCTGTTCACTTTGAACGAACCAATTGAATGTGTAATTTAAACGGGGCTGTAATTAAGTAATTTAAATCAGCTGTTACTGAAGTCAGTATTTTGAACCCCTATTTTGTGATATGTAAAGCACGCCACTGAGCAGGCGTATCCTCCAATGGGAGAGGTTATTTTATTACCTATTTTTGGGTATACAATTTTATTTGAGTGGAAAGTCTACCACTAGATTCTAGAGGAATCGATTAACAGTGTGAAGGAGTGTTATATCTTTCTGTTTGTACTCCAAGTCTTGTTCACACAAGTAACGTATCATTTAAAATTAACGCCACTGTTTTATATGGTGTGAATGTTTATTTCATGCATTGGGAGTGCCTATGAGTGCACATGTTTGATTTGTAACAAACTTGCTGGGAGCGTTATATCTTCCAAACACGTTAGTGCGAGTGGAATATCTCGCGTTTTGTATGTTTTGCTTTGCTCATGCAGACACATCATTGTTAATCATTTTTGTCTATTATAAATGTATCACGAACACTACAACTAATATTATCTTATGAACTGCAAGTGTAGGATCACAACCTGAACAGTTTTATGGATCCGATATGCTAAAGAAACTAACACTTGAAACTTTACTGTAAGCCCATGCAACTCGTAACAGTTTGGGAATGAACAAAATGTAAGTCACTTTGGGAGACAAGTGTTTTCAAGGTTACGCGCAGTAGTGCCAACCCATAATCCAAGGTGAGACTAGACTTCTGACAGATTTAATGCTAATGCTTTTCTAAATGATGTGATCTACAGAAGCCAGTGTTTATTAAGCTTCTTAAAACTAGGTCAAGTTAACAGCGTTATTAAGAATGCAATGATATTGTGACAGGAGGTCACCTATAATGTTTACGATCTTCGCATATGTTGTGAGCGAAGCCCATTTGAACCACCATTATTGTTTAAGATTTTAGAATTGTCTTGTGAAACTGATTGTCTTATTTGAGGCTATGTTATTTTTCTCACATGTTGTGAAGGTTTATGCCGTGTGTTTATGCACGATGAAGGAGTGGTTTCCCATAGTTCTTGAGGTTGCCGGCCTTGTTTCAAAGCTCATGCGCTTGATAGACCGAGGTTGAAGAAGTGATCCAGCAGAACATTCTGTTACTTTAGGATGGTTTTTTGAGCTTTTTGATAGCTCGGTGTATGCTTGTTCGCGTGTACTTGGGTGTACACCAGTGGTTTTATCCACCGTTAGGAAGCCGTGCAGATGGTCAATCCGTATAATTAACAAATATTAAAACAAAGATAAATAATAATCACTCATTAAATAAAAATTATGTAATGAATTTAAACGAAAGCAATAATTATCGTTAACCACTAAACGCATGTTTAACTTTGATTATGGTTTATAACTCGCTGACCATTGCACTGAGCTGTTGTTTTATTTCTTCGTTAGTTTAAGTTTTAGACAGCTGACAAATGCGACTGACAGGGATTTGGTCTACCCCAGAGTTTTCAACTCGTGGGTCGTGAACCATGTAACTTATTTTTCTACTGTTAACGAACAGTACTATGAATTCCTATCTTACACATGATAGATGACCGATGGAAACAAACAGTAACCATCATGTGGTAGGAAGGATTAATAAGAATACTCTTGTGTATGATACTTATTTATTAATTGTTGTGTAAACCCATATTTCCATCTTTCTTCTGCTACTTGTAGATATTTTGTTGTACAGTCGATTGTAAACTTGATTTGTGTTGTAAAGGATGACTGTAAATCACTTTAGATTTTTGTTTATTTGTTTTTACTACGGATGTTTCTCACCGTAGATTAGTTTAACTTAGGATGAGTTTAGATTGATTAAAAATTAAATGTAAATACGGGATGGTCACAGCTTACTTTGTTGTTTTTCCTGTCATGTTTGACATTTTTCCATCATGTCGTTTCGCTTGGAAACGTCATGTCTTGTTAATTATAATTACAATTTAAAATCTTTTGAACCATTTCCCTAGCTTTGCTACTTTTTCTGATTGTATTTAGGACCAATCGAGGGGTGATTTTTACATAGAAAGTAATAGTTTATTTTTATTTCTTTACCTGTGTTTAGTTAACGGATTAGCCGACTGATACCCCCGATTGTAGGATAGGGGCTTATGATTTTAATAAATCATTTTGTGAAATTTACTTAAGCCTGGATTTTAATTTAATAGTTTTTAAGGGGGTGCATTTCCTTGCGGGGTCTATGACTACGCTATGATGGGAACCTGATCCCTATGATGACGAGGAATCTTGTGCCGGAATAGCCCACAAGGAGTGTACTCCAATCCTCTTGAGCCACATGTGTTCAAGGATGTGGTTATCTGGAAAGCTACACACGATCGGTGGTGGACCTCTAACGGGCACATAACGTATACCCTTTCTCTTGGCGCCCAACGTTGTCGGGCAATGCAGACATGGAACCATCAGTACCATGTCATTTTTAAGAGGATTATAATCGTAAATTTTGTATTTGCTTTGCTGTTAATTAAATGTAAATGTTGAGTCATTTCTTTGTGTATGATATCCAGCAGTATTCTCAAATGTTTTATTGAGATGGTTAAGCTTTCCACCAAAGCCATTTCCTAGATTATGCTTAGTAAGGTGTAAGGTTTTCTCTCTCTAATTCTCAGAGTGTATTTGTATTATGGATGAGGAAATGTTCCGTCTTATGATGGATGGGATGTTGCAGCAACTTAATGCTGGTATGGAAGCCAGAATTACTATCCTGAGAGCTGATTTTAATGAGAACACTGCTACTTTAAGAGAGGATTTGAATCTTGTGAGGGTACACGTTAACGATGTAAATGCAACCTTAGCCCGTACTAATACCACTGTCAGGGAAGGTTTAGATGATGTCCAAGCAGACATGGAGTATGTCCGTGAAGACATAGTAAATGTTCGGGGTGACATGACTACAATCGTAGCTAATATTAACACTGCAATAGCTAATAATGTTGCCACCCTCAATGAAAGTTTAAGCAATGTCCGGAGGGACATGGCCAATAATGTTGCCACCCTCAATGAAAGTTTAAGCAATGTCCGGGGGGATATGGCTAAAAATGTTGCCACCCTCAATGAAAGTCTAGTAAATGTTAAGGAAAATATTGCTGATAAGGTTCTTGCTTTAAATGTTAATATAAACAATGTTCGAGGGGATTTAACCAACCATGTTGCTACTGTCAATGCTAATTTACACGAAATACGGGATGATTTGGAGACGAACCGTGCTGAGGCTAATGAGAATTTACTTGCTGTTCGCGCTGACATGACTAGGAATCAGGAGGAGGCTAACGAGCGTTTCGCTACTCTATCGACCGATATCGCCACAAATCGATCTGAAATGCAGACGCGGCTTAATACGATTGATGAAAGCATTACTAGCGTGAGAAAACAACTTGAATGTAGAGTTTCAGCGGTAGAAAGTAAAATAGAAAAAGCTTCTACTTTTCTCAATGGGATTAGACGTGAAGTCAGCACCGTTAGTACCAGTATGAGGATCATGAGGAACGTCGCCGTAACTGTTCACAATAATGTTAATGGTCTTCAACAGGACATGGTGCGATTTCGTGTTGAACTCACAGGCAGCACGAGGACTGTCGCGGAATTAAACTTAAATGTCGAAGATTTACAGCAGAATGTACATGAGAACATCAAAGAAGTAATCGTGGAGATGAATGATGTCAAGAAGGACCTGAAGGACCATAAGACCACAATCACAGAAGAAGTAGATTTTTTGAGACAACGAATTGAAGAGGTCGCGATTCAAGAAAGGTTGAATTCTTCAAGAGAGGTTAGGAAGACTGTCCAGGAAACGAATGAGTGTCTTCGTGCGAAAATCGAGCGAATTGAGTTGCAA